>CM061260.1:31482500-32682500 GCA_030848825.1 Tadarida brasiliensis
CCACTCTCACTTCTCCTTTTATTATTCCTATTATATGTATGTTATAATTTTATAATTAATTGTCTCACACTTCTCAAATATTCTATACTCTTTTTTTTTTTATTTTTTCCCTCACCCGAGGATATTTTTACATTTATCATCAGATAGCGTGGGAGGGAGGGCAAGAGAGAGAGGGAGAGAGAAAAACATCAATGTAAAGAGAGATACATCGACTGGTTGCCTCACGCACGACCCGACCAGGGCCGGGGACAAAGCGCAACTGAGATTCGTGCCCTTGACCAGAATCGAACTTGCGACACTTTGGTCCGTGGGCTGAAACTCTAACCACTGAGCCAAACCAGCCAGGGCTTATTTTTTTTTTTTTCCATTCTTATTTTTATCTTTGCTTTCAGTTTCGGATGCTTTTATTCACATATCTTCAAACTCACTGATTCTTTCCTCAGCTATGCACAGTATACTGATGAGATAATTAAAGGCATTCTTCATTTCTTGTACAGTGTTCAATTTCTAGAAATTTTTAAATTTATTTTCAGAGTTCCCATTATTCTTCCTACATTGTATATGTGTTCTTGAATGCCATCCACTTTTTCAATAGAGAGCAGAGCATATTTTCATAGTTATTTTAAATTGAAGGTTGAATAATTTAAAAGATATTAGTGTGGTTCTAATGCTAGTTTTATTTCTTCTTATATACAAAAACTGCTTTTCTTGAATTTTAGCATACCTTGTAATATGTTTTTTAAAAGCTAGATATGATGTACTGGTTAATAAAAAATATATATAGGCTTTTTGTGTGAGGTTTTATATGTATGTTCTATGAGTTAGGCTGTGTTGAATGTTTTCAGTAGCTGTCTGCGTCAGAGGTTTCAGTTTCCTCTAGTGTCTTTATTTATGTCTTTATTTATGTTACCTTTGGGTTTCTCTAGAAACTTCTTTCAAAGGCAGTCTGTTTCGGATAGCTCTCTCAGTTGTAATCCATTTTTATATTGGAGTCCCGTTGATAAGGTGATCAAGTATTGAGGAGATGAAGTATTCTATACTCATATGATTAAATCTTAGTTTTAAGGGCAAGAGGCCCTGGGCTGTCACCTTCAGATGAGTTTCTTTTCTCCCCATATGTGTGACCAGGAAGGTAGAAAGTCTCAAGTTGTATAATTATCTTTTTCCTACAACATATTAGCTTCTGGTAAAGCAGTTTCCCCTGAGGGCAGGATTTTTCTACTGAGAATAGAATGTTCTGGACAGAGTTAAAATGGTACTTTTTTCCTTTTTCTACTAAAAGTAGGAGGGTACTTTTCTCTAATCATCACTGTGAGAAATTGCTGGGCTCTTATATGTAAAACCCATGAAGAAATGGAAGCAATCATATGACTGATCCCTGATCCCTTAGGAGTGTTTAACTCTTAAGCTAGTCCAGTCTCCAGAAACCAGTCAATTACGGTCAAGGGTTCTTACTAGTCACTGACCCCAGTGCCTTCTCTGCCCGGTATGCGTGATTCTCTGTATTCCAGTTTCTCCAGTTCTTAGATCATCCGTTTGTCCTGTCACCACTACTTTTTGATGTATATGAGTTGAATTTTACTGTTTCATTTTTTCCTCATTATTAGTTTGGGAGCGACAACTTCCAAGCTCCTTACATGTTGGAGCAGGAACCAGAAGTGGGACAGCCTGTTTCAGAAGCTTACACTTTTACTAGCTCTATCTAAATCTCACAATGACGGCAGTGTTGGGTGGCTAGACAAAAAATGTTGTAACCATCCAGGTGATCAGTGATGAGAACATAAATTAACTATTTATATGTGTATATACAATCAAGTTTTTATTATTTTCAGAATGCCAAAGTAAGTGATAAGTAAATAGCTAAAATTTAGAATATCTCTATTTTGAAATTAAGACAAATTATAAACCATTCTCCAGGTTCTATCATATTGATCGAGGATTTGATTTATGGATCCCTGTCAATATGCATGTGTTTATTTCTCAAGATGGCAGATATGGTCAGAGGGAGACAAGTACCATATGATTTCACTCATACGTGGAATCTAATGAACAGAATGAACTAACAAGCAAAATAGAGACAGACTCATAGATTGAGAGCAGGCCTGCAGCTGGGGGATGGAGTTTGGCAAGCTGAGTGGATATATTGAGTAAAAAAGGAAAAAACTACTCATGGACAACAGTGTGGTGATTGTGGGGTGGGAGGAAAAGATGGAGGAGGCTACAGGGGGCATAAATGGTGATAGAAGGAAACTTGACTTGGGGTGGTGAAAACGGTCCAGTGTACAGATGGGTTGTGGAATTGTGCACCTGAAACGTATAATTCTGTTAACCAGTGTCACCCCAATAAATTTAAAATAAATAAAAAACACAAAACTAAACAAAGAAAAAAACTTTAAATTATTCAATTCAGGTACTATATACATGGAAAATGGCAAAATGCACTAATATATGAAGCTGCATTAGGCCTGATTTGGGGATAAATGGTTCTGACAAAACATTTAAAAGAATTTGCATACAATTTTTATACAAAGCTTAAATGAGGCACATTAACCAAAATATTTTATTTCTCCCTTAAAAATCTAATTAATATACCTAATTTCGCAATTAATTTTATTTGAAAAGGATGATTGCTTTCTACTCCTTTGTATCCTAATTTTAAGTTTTGGGCATTCTTTTTAAAACTGCATCTGCATTCTCAGAATTTGATAGTAGTAGAAATTCAAAATGGAACTCTATTGAGGAAATTAATCAGCTAGCAGTAAGGTTTGTGATCTCGAGGCTTTGTTTACCTATTTAGAAAATAATTTTCAGCACACAGAATCTGAAATGTTGTGTTACAAAATGAAAAATATTGCAACATATTTTGTCTTCTAAACACATACAGAATTTATTAGTAAGGAGAACTTCTAAATCAAGCTTTGTGAAAACTTGTGTGGCTTAAAGATTTCATTAAAACTGTGTTCAATATGATCTATTGGAACCTGTCGTTGAATATATTCAGTAGGTTGACATATGGTACATATGTAAAATCTTTTTGAATTAATTCAAATTACCATAAAATGCCATCTTGACTCTAGCACTTTTAATTCATGTATCCCCATGGATAGATACGGTTTCCTGGTAGAGGAAAAAGCATAACATTTGTAGCCCAAAATTTGGGGTTGAAGTAAATATTAGTTTTTGATTTTCAGGGTTCAAGTACTAGTTTTGTTGTTACTGTTTTGTCATAACAACATTAATTAAAAAAGACTTTTTGCCTGTCAGCTCACGGTCTTAGTAAATTGGTTACAATAATGTGTATAGGTAATTTGGAATCAGAAAAGCTTTTTTAATTTTCTGCCAAGGTAGGGGAGTTTAAACTTAAAAAAATATATTAATTAAACTGTTGTAATAATAATACATTTTGTGTTGTATTAGCATTTAGCCTACCATCTACAGAAAGTCATTTAAACTAATGTTTTTAAGTGAATTATAGAAAAAAATGATCCAAATTCTTTTGCAACTATAACTTTTTCCTCCTGTTGTTTTTTCCTGTACACACAATTGTGACAATTTTGATTAATGTTTTTGATGCTCCACTCTTTTATTTTTAGTGTCGCTGTGTACAATGATGCTATGTGTCTTTATGTGTCTTGTGAGAGTTCATGCAGCAGGCTTAGAATTGGTTCAACTGTTGACTGATGTAAGAAATGTACCATCAGAAGACTGACCACTGGTCAAGGCATGACATTTACTGTGTCCAAGGAACTTTAGGGCTGAGAGTAGAAACATGTCAACATTATTTATTGAAAGCAGTGAGATTGGTGCTTTATATGTGTTTATGGAGAGACCACTATAGGACTGGTTATATAGCAAAAATATATTGATATGATCAACAGAATATAAGAAACCCTAGCTAAGTCTTCATTTTGGGTCTTCTGGTTTCAGTGTATTCTGTGCATATGTTGGTGGTTCCTAATCTGAGAGAACAAAGCATGGTAAAACTCTTAGAAGAAGGACAATTCAAGCTGGTGGCCTCTTTGGATCCCTTCTGTATAGCAGACTTGGATTTATGCATATGTTTACTTTAAATGCTTCTGCTTATTATATCCTTTTCCTGCAATTATCTGTAAATTTGCATGGATTGTCCATTTGGGCTTTGTAAATCTTCTTTAGTAATTGAATCCTGACTGCCACTGATAGTGCAACATGCTGTTGTGCAATGTTTCACAGCTACCCTTAGACTGATAAAACTGTATAGCTAAAAGAGATCATAGCCAGCATCTATCTTACCTCTTTCACTTTAGGAAATAAGAAATTGAGCAAAGTTTAAATTATTTTGCCAAAAGTGCATAACTTGTTGGACAAAGACTAAAACTAAATTACTTCCTCCATTGAGAATAGATCGTTTCAGTTCATCACACCAAATCTAAACCTTATAAAATTGAACCTAACTTAAGTGTGCCATGAATGCTTGCTCAAAGCTAAAAGTATAGAAATAAGCCATCTATTTGTTAATATCAATTGGTTATGTTTGTAATATGCTTACATCAAATTCACATAGTGACACTAAATATGTTTAATTTACTTGTGTATTTTATATAAGGACATCAGGAACCATCTGCTTTGTACACTGTGATTAGTATTTATATAAATATTTTATATATCATTTGTGTTTAAAATTATCAAAGTAAATCACATCAAACATGCATTACATTGAACTGAATGCAGATCTATTAATGCCTTTTACTACAAAAGAAAACAAACACATATATTAAGATTCATCAATATTTACTGTAAATACCAAGTATAAAAGGGTTTAATTTTTGTGCCTTTAAGGGAATTAATAGCCAAATAGAGGAGATAATAATTAAAACCTTACATGAAAATTATTATTTGTCTTTTCAAATATTTTTATTTTATTTTATTTTAAACACAAATTTTCTCTATATATATACCTTTTCAAAAATGCATGCCAGAAATATATGACATCTTAATATGTGAGATTCAGTGATTTAAGGAGTATTAGCCACATACTATCCTTCCTTAAATATCTCCCCAGAATTTGACTTGATTCTTATGGATATACATTTTACTAATACATTTAACCAATGTTTCTTCTATAAATAGTTTTTAGATAAAATCCCTGCAAGTTTTGCTATGTAGCTTGATGAAAACACCACAGAAATGACGATTTACCTGTTGAACAAATAAATGAAAGAATGAAAAATAAATGAGAAAGGGAAAGAAAAACATTAAAAAAGAGTGGTAGGGAGAAAAAAAGAGGCAGTAATGGCAAGAAGAATCATTAATCAAATATTTGTTTTGCAGTAACTGATATAGGTAGTCAGGGAAATAGTCATAAATACAAATATTTGCAGAATGATAATGACTAAAGAACAACAATGTGATATGTGTAGCCCTGTAGACCATAATCCGAGTGCCCTAAAGATTTTATTTAATACATAATGTAGCTGGGTTTTCATCCTGACTTTATCCTTAATTTTATGTGGCTTTCCTTTTTTTTTTTTTAAAGGTAATAAATAATGTGTACACATAAGAGACATTGTTTGTCTCTTGGAAATGCCAGAATGTATTTTATTATCTATATAGAAGATATTTTAAATGACATTATATACAATGAAAAAAATATATAAACTTTTAGCTCAATTGATATTAATTAATTTTTTCTATTTAACCTCTTCCTTTAAAACATCTCCACAATTCAATATAACAATTTTCTTTAGTGTTTTGAATTTTACTAAATTCCAAATTCTCTCACATTGTGATAATGCCAAACTTATGTGATTATGATACAGCTTCTTGTATGCTTATTAACCTTGTTTATCAAACACTGTAACTGAGAACACTTGACTTGATATTTTTCTTAATCTGTGCTAACAATATTTATCAGTAATAGTTCATTTTCTTTTAAACTTTTAAAAATATTAGACTAAAATAAAAAAATACAACTGTGTAATATACTTGTGAGTACTATTGCAATACATAATTAAGCATGTTTTTAAAAAGTGATAATAAAAATGATATAAACTAAGGCCTATAGCTAAGAGAGTACTATTTTAAAAAATCAATTATTCTCTGAAACATAGGAAGCTGTTTTTCAGAAATTACAACAAAGCAAACTGCTGGTATCCATTTCTCAAAATAGTACAAGCACTTTCACACACACACACACACACACACAAAGCCAAGTTATTCATTATACAATGCCCCAAGGCATAGATTTTCTCCAAGTGAGATTCTCATTTCTCCTTTGCAAAGAAAATCAATTTCAAAAATAGGGAGATATGCTTAGCAACAGCAATTCAGTTGCTTTAAGCATACCCACTGACTATACAGTGTATAAATATATGGATAGTTGAATACCATTTATACTTGTAATTTAAAGAGTTGAGTAGATTATTTTCACTGAATGTTTAAGTGCACATTTGTAATAGCATTCATTGTGTACTATAACATGTATTGCAAGTAAATAATATACAATAATAACATTGTAATCTTTTCGAATAATAATTATTCAAAGTTTTTATTAAAGTGTGTGCTATGAAAATGAATGATTTCATGAGATATCATGTTATAATGGATCCTCCTCAAGCTACATAATCTTCAAAATATCTAAAACCATTCTTTTGAAGCATAACACTTCCAAATAAGCACATTGTTCTTTTAGCAGTAAAACTATATATTACTTTAACACCTGTTTAGTTTAGCTTTTATAGTTTCACAGATATAACACTAATTCAAATATATATAATTTTTTTTCCTTAACTATACGGACAAGGTTGGACAGATGAAAACAAGCTCAGGAGAAGACGAATGTTGCAGCGTGGCCACGCTGGGGACCAGGGACAGCTGGGAACCTTGCAGATGAGGGGGCACTAGAGCCAGAGCCCGAGGCCGTGGAGGCCGTGCAGACGTACTGGCGGGAGCAGGGCCAGATTACAGCCCAAGATAACAAACTCCAATTCTGAAAATGCACTTCAAATCATTTTGAGGATGTAGGCTCTGAAACTGAATTCATAGTATTGCACATAGATCTCCATGTTGACGATCAATTCAGAGTCTGTGCCCGAGGAGATGGACAGCAGGGCGGAGTCCTTGGTGTCTCATGAAAAGACAGCTGGCTTTATTAAAGGGTACAATCTGAACAGTCGAAGAGATATAGCACTCCTGACTGATTTAGAATCCCCAGATGTTCTCTACTCCAGCACTCCAAACTATTTCTGTGAGAAGACGTTCGCATTCAGAGTTGAACCTGTGGGAGAAACAGGCAGAAGAGATAGCATAGGAGTGTACGAAGAAAGAAAGAATGGATATGAGTCTCTGCAGCGGGACCAAGCAGTGTGCATTAGTACAAATGGTGCAGCTTTTGTAAATGGAAAAGAAATGACTAATCCATTGCCAGCTGTTACTTCTGGGTCCACTGTCACATTTGACGTTGAAGCTGCAGCTCTGGGATCCACTAATAATAATGAAGATGATGACACCTAGATTTTGAGACCTACGTGTTTTCTTAGAACATTAGAACTGAAAACCTGGAGAGAAGTGGTCTATGCCTGTAGGCTGCAATGATACTTCTTGTTCCAGTAGACCCAATGTTTAGATATATACTTCTGATTATTACATTTTTAGATATGTTCTCTGTTGGGAACATTTAAGGTATATCAAATTAAGGTAATTACAAAATGAACAAATTCTTCTTTGGTTCTTTGTTCTTAATTCTACCAAATATTTTGAAGACAAAACTTATTTATGAACATTTGAGAAATTTATAGATATGTTAAAATTGTACAAAGGTAACATAATTTTTATTTATATCACACATTTTTAAAACAGTTCCACGTGTACTATATGTTTGAAATATAAAATAATATAGTGAAGTAAGTGCTGGCAAGAGATTAAGAGATTATATTAGAGATGGGAAACAGGCTTAGGTTCCAAGACTTGTCAAAAATCACAGTGAAACAGACTCATAACTACAGAGAACAGAATGATGGATGCCAGATGGAAGGGGGTTTGGTAGTGGTGGGGCTGAGTGAAGAAGATAAAGGGATTGAGAAATACAGATTTGTAGTTGCAGAATAGTCTCCCAGAATTAGTCTCCTTCCCCTATTCTCTCCAACCATTTTTGGAACAGCTTGGGAACTTGTCCAGATCTCCACAGAAGCCTCATTATGTGTGTAGGATAACTTTTCAGACTTTCTTGGTGCATGTGTGAAATCCTTAGCATCATTTCTGAACCAAATATTAAGTGAGGGGGGTCTATTTTACCTCTGTTTAGTGTTCAACATGGTGCATTTTGTAGAAAACTCTTGTGGACAACCAACTGAGCAATCATAGATTATCAAGCAAAGCTCAGAAAAACAATGGTGTGTAGATAGCAATCCTTATTTTTTTTTTTTTACTTGTAAAGAGAATGTAAATTAATTAAGTTTATAATCCCTCTAGAGTGATTGCTTATAGGCAACAAACACCCCTTGTATCTATGTTTGGTATGTTTAACAAAAAATTAGTCCTATGTTCTTAGTGACATCTCATTTTATGTTCATACATTATAAGTCTGTCCATCCAATTGACTTACATTCATATATTTAAAGTCACTGTGCATTATTTAATCAATATAAATTAAATATGTTAATATTTGAGTACATCACTAGTCTATAATTTTTTTTTTTTTGTAAAAACATGTTGAGTCTACTTTGTGCAGCTAAGATGTCATCTAACCTATCTACAAGTTAGTGTTTTGGCAAGAATTCTGAATCATCTTCTGAAATTATCTCCTTTGTGATGGTTGAGTCTATCAGTGACATGACTTTCCGAATTATCAGGTAGGGTAAAGCACTTAATACATGAATTAATCCAGACCTCAGCCGGATGCCTTTGTTGCCAACAATAGGGACAATATTTCTGCTAAAATGTATAGATATTGCTCTAACTTCTAAATTTCTCATTATTCGCTCTAACTTCTGAATTTCTGATTATTCATATACCATCTGCTTTGGGTAAAGATATTCTGTACACAGTTATGACTCCATACATATAATCATCTATATTCTACATAACACTACATTAATTCTGGAATATGCTATTGTATCTATTAAAATAATGTTGTATCAGTTATGGCTAATTTTCTGTCAATTCTCACACTGGCAAATTGAGATCCACTGTTTATTTTATATCTTGACCTGTAAGCTCCCTTTCCTTTATTTTTCTTTCTTTGGCTTTAGAAGATATACAAAATTTGGCTTTCATTCCTAGATGGCTATTTTTTGACTCTTTAGACTATATTATCTTCCAGGACTGGGGAAGTTTCCAGCATCCTCAGTCAGATTGAAGACTGAAAACAAAAACAAAAACAAATAAAATATCTTTAGAAAAAGCTCTTTGGAGAAAATCCATGGGAACTGCGGGTGCACAGAGTAAAGCATCAAGAGCTTTGGCATTTCATTTCACATTTTAAAATTCTTTTTGTTTAAGGTTTGCTTCAACAAGAAAAGGGCTCAATTAAGGAAAGGAGAGTCATTTTCAATTGAATCAGTAGTAAGAGTAGAGAAAATAAAATATGAAACAGTATAACAACAATGAATGATGTGTAGACAGCATCTGAAGGAACAGAGAAAAGCAGTCTGGATAACAATTAGGGTGAAAGGTCGATTCTATCCTCTGCCAGTTTCTACATTAATACACTCCCATTCTATATCCTATGACTCTCAAATTTCTGCATGCCTAGCTGTTCAATTCTTCCTTCAGCTCATACTTCTAAGAGTTCTCAAATGTTTCCATCCATAATTTACCTGGAATGAATAACTACAAAGATTATATTATATTAAAACCCTTGGATTTTGCTCTCTGTGCTATAGCATATATTGCAGCTTAAGTCGTTTACATTTAGAACACTTGTTCTTGGCTCAAACTCTGATTTTCTGAATTCTATACATATTTTTTTCTTTATTGATTTTAGAGAGAGGAAGAGAGAGGGAGAGAGAGACAGAAACATCCATGAGAGAGAACATCGATTGGCTGCTTCTTGCACCCCCCCCCCCTACATGTGCCCTGACTGAGAATTGAACTGGCGACCCCTGGTGCATGGTTGGACACTCAACCACTGAACCACAGTGGCGGGGCAATTCTATATTGTCATTGACACAGTGGGATAATCAGAGGAACTCTATTCTTAGACTAGTTTGAGGAATGCAGGGATCAACTAACTCTTGCTGAGAAATCTTTTAATTTTTAGAATCTCCTTTTATCCTACAAGAACACACATGAAGATTTATTTATTGCAGATTTTTTATCTTAGTTCTCCAAAAGAAAATTTTAAAAAAACCAAGATATTAAAAAAGTCTTAAACCTATATTTCCAAGTTTTCAACCAAAAACATTTTTTTAAAATATAAGTAATTTACAATCATGGTTGGTTTCTACACCCCTCATTACTAACTTCACACTGTAATATCTGATAATTTTCCAGGATTTTGTCCAAGTTTAAGATGGTAAATTTATTATTTTTAACATGCAAATATATTTAATCTATTTACTTGTAAGTTATACTTTTTCTGTTATTTTAATTTTATTGAATTATTGTCCTAGACACTAGTGTATATGACATTAATCCTTTGAGGTTTATTGAGGTTTATATTTTGGCCTAATGCAGTCTATTTTTGTTAAGATTTTATGTGTGCTTGGAAAAATGTGTATTCACAGTTTGTTAGTATTGAAATCTAAGTATATCTAATAAATCAGTCTAATGAATAGTATTGTTCAGGACTTCTATCTACTCAATCAGTTTCTGAAGACAGTTCACTAAATTCTCCCGTTGCAATAGCTGAATTATCATTTCTCTCTGAATTTCCACCATTTATCATTCTATATATTTTAAGGTGTCTTATAGTATGCATATTTAATAATGATGAATATAACTTCTAGTTTTATATATCTTTTATATACATATATTATTTTTTGTCCCTTTAAAAATTTTAAACAATAATTATATTTTTAACATATTAAAGTGATACCTCAAACTTTGGAGGGCTACATATCTGCCTACAATTTGTTTTATTCCATCAATACATTTTTAAACTCTGTGTGTGGGGGTTTTTTTTTATTGTTGTTAAGATATTATATAGATAACATAAAATTATATATTATTTTTAATACAATGTGAGAGTCTTTTAACTGGTAGGTTTAATCTACAGACATTTATCATGAGAACAGTTATATGAGGAACTTAAGCTATACTACTTTATATATATATATGTGTATATATATATATATATATATACACACACACACACACACACACACACACACACATATATATATATAATTTCTCTCTATGTTGTTCTTATGGTGGTTACCCCTACTCTAAATACATATTTGCATTTATTTTCCTATATTGTTATTTATAATTGTTTAATTATTTGAATCCTCCATAAGAGGAATGAATGCATGCACTCATGCATTTTTTTTATTTTACCTTGTCCTTCCATTATTTAGATATTACATAAAATATAGTTCTGAGTTTTATCTGTATACTCATATTTTCTTTTTCTTTACTTTGGTCTGTCTTTTATTTTAACTACTCAGACATTGTATTCTCTTTACTTCCCAAATCTTTTATAGCAGATCATATATTTGTTTTTCTTATTATCATAATACTTTAGCTAATTTTTTTTATTATGAGCAATGTGGACGTACAAGCCAAAGAATATATTTATGACTCATATTCGAATTAAAAAATTGTCTGGATATAAAATTCTAGGTTAAAAATAATTTCCCACCATTCATTAAAATTTAATATTCCATTATCTATTTGGGTATAATATTTTCTCAAGAAAATCTATTTTAAATTGATTCTTCTCCTCTGGGGTAACCTGTTGCCCCTTCTTTATAAAGACTTTTAGATTTTCCCTTCAGCTCAGACATTGTCAAAATTTACTATAGCATATCCAGGTGTTTGTTTATTTTTTTTTACTTCCTGCCTGGCATTTGATTGGGCTCTTTCAAACTGAGGTCTAGATATTCTTAATTCTGAATCATGTATCTTCAATATTTCTTCAGATATTTCTTTCTTCTTAATCTTAACATTTTCTCCTGATGTAATTTTCATTATCCCAATATTCCTTTCACTGCCATTTTTATTTTTCCAACATGCCTTCATTGTCCAGCTAGAACTTTGGTGCCATTTATTCCATCTTAGGTTTTTTTAAAAACCTTTATAGGTTTTATAAAGTAATATTTTCATCTTGTCCCTTTTGAATGACTTTTGGTTCATATTCTTATCATGGTCCTACATATCTCTAAGTGTGTGTATGCTTGTGTGTTTATGTGTATCATACTGATATATATCTACAACTGTATATAGATATTCAGTTTGGTAGTTATGAGTTCATTTTCTCTGGAGATATCTACTACTTGTGTAATCATTTATAATGGAGAAAGATCAAAGCAATAGATACTTCTTTGTTGGTCCCTGTAAGTTTATAAAGAGACCCAGACATCTGGGAAAGACTGCTGATTACTCTCATTCACTGCCATGACAGACAGACTCCACTGATCAAGAGTTCTTTCTTAAATCCTTAGCATAAAACAGAAATGGGGACAGGCAGTCTTTAAAAAATTAAAATCAACAAACCCAGATATTTGTGACCAAAAGTTGGGAGAGGAATAAAAGCTCAAATGTAGCTTGCCAGTCTGCATGTTAGTCAAACCCTAACAACTCAAGCCGGGATCCTCTCTTATAACCTATTATTATGCTCCCCGCATATAACCTAGTAGCTGGGTGGCAACTACTATTTTTCTGCAATGGAGAGACAAGCAATGATTATTTTCAGGCAAATCAAGAGAAAGGCAAATATTCAAGACAGTCTTTAGTCTCCCAAGGCATTCTCTCTCTCTTCCCCTACCCCTCTCTCTTTCACCTAGTTTTCGGAAACTATGTTTTCCTTTCATTTTTATACTTTCTCCAATGTTGATTTTTAGACAAGAAACCATACTAATTGCTCATATTGAAAGAAATTGCTTAATATTGTTTAATAATAATTTTTGTAATAAAATAGATTTTACTCTATAAAGCTACAACTATGTACATAGATATAGCTTACTAACTACATTAACACAACTCTACTATTCCACCGTTTTGTGGTTCTTATCAACATGTGTTAACTATTAAAGGAGACTCTTGTTCAGGAAGAAAAAAGTTATAGTAACTTCATTGTTCATTCCTGGACCTTCTTGAAAAATTCATTAAATGAACAACAAAATGTTTATCTCTTTAGTTGAAAATATTAAATGTATATTGATTCCCCAGATTCTTCAGAACCCTTACCTCAAAATCCTCATTTATTATAATTTTAAATATTATCATAATCACTACCAAATCCAATCAAGATACTGGATTGAAAGACCATCCTAGACTAGACTCCAAAATACATAAACATTACAAATTAATTCTCTTCCCTCAAGATTCTTCCAAGACTCTCTCAAGGTAGTGTTTGCCCATGCAATATTAAAAATAATCTCCGATTTTTCTCATCAGCAGTTTATTTTAGTGGTATTTTGAGAGAGTCAGTATTCAACAATTGTGTGGGACTACCAAGCTCCATCTGAGACTTCTTCACTGTCATTTCCCAAGATCCTCAAATCCGAACCAGTGTACTCCTCTGAGTGAGACCCCTTTAGATGGGACAGAAAGCTTCATGGAAATGCCACTGCTGTAGTCATACAGGGCTCATGCTTAGAAGGGTCCTGTGCTTGGTCTAAGGCTCCATTATTGCTATCTTAAATTTATTTTTTATTTTTTTTATCCTCACCTGAGGATTTTTTTTTTTTTTTTGCATTTATCTTCAGCTAGAGCGGGAGGGAGAGAGGGAGGAAGAGAGAGAGATAAATAGCAATGCGAGAGAGACACATCGAGTGGCTGCCACCCACAGGACCCCAAACGGGGCCGGGGACAAATTGCAACTGAGGTACGTGCCCTTAGCGGGAATTGAACCGGGGTCTCTCTGGTCTGCGGGCCAACGCTCTAACTGTTGAGCCAAACAGGCTAGGGCAAATAGAAATTTCTTCATTATATTTGATAAAGGGACACTGCACCCCACAATTATATAGTCTGTTCTGACTGTTTCCAAGGATGTCTCTGAATAAGAGTGAGAAAGATAAGCTTCTGATTTATATATTTTATTCATTATTTTGCTGATAAAACCAAATGAGAATATTTTGTCTCTTACAAATAAATCAAACGTTTTGAAGCTTTTGTTTATCCGATCAGACTTGAAAATATTTATCTTTGGTGAAGAGTTGCCTAATTACTAACAACTCTGCTATTTGTCCTTGCCTGTGCCTGTCATTTTTTGTCGTACACTTATAAGAGGGGAAGTTCATGGAGAAATACATTAAAAAGAAGATAGGCAGTTTTCTTCTGGGACCCACCCAGTTCCTTTGACACCAGTTGTGTGTAATGTATCAGGTGTTTTCTTGGGTAACTGGAATCAAATGATAGGTGACCCAGATGGTAAACACCACAGTGGACCAAAAAGCCAGAAATTTAAACTACCTCTCATGATTTACTTCAAAAGACAAGCTTATTTCTAAGCTTCTATCTTTATGGAAACTGTCCTTTATAACCAAATGTTCACAGACATAGAGCTTATAAGATTCCACGTTATATATCTATTTTACAAATATTGTATTTTGGAAAAATATTCATATGAAGAAAATTAGGTCACTTAAAAGCATAATGATCCCCTTTTTAGCTAAGATTATGCATCACAAAGACTGTTTGAGAATTTTGAATTTTTTTTTAAAAGATATTTAATTGGGTCTTGGTTACTGATGGCCCTTTTGTAGTTGGGATCAATTCTCAAACTCTCTATTTTTCAATTTGTACTTTTCCTGCCCAGTTGTTCGGAAGACTCTAACTTGAAACATAAACATTCAGTAGATAACACATTAGTACAACATAATGCTCTCAATCTGATTCACCTTTCTTTTATCTGAAACATTATGTAACGTGTTGATTCCTAAGACACTCTCTAAATTATTTTCAATTTTAATAAATAGTATTTCTCCCAGCTGTTAAATTGTAAAGAACAGTTCTGAGTTGCCCTGGTCTGTTTTGCTCAGTGGTTAGTGAGTTGGCCCACAGACCAAAGAGTCCTGGGTTAAATTACAGTCAAGGGCACATACCCCGGTTGTGGTTTGGTCCTCAGCCCTGGTCTGGGTTATGCAGGAAGCAACCAATCGATGTCTCTTTCTCTCTCTCTCTCTCTCTCTCTCTCTCTCTCACATTCTATCTGAAAAGAAATGGAAAAATACCCTTGGGTGAGGATTAAAAAAAAAAAAGAAGAAGAATGCTGGGTTTTATTATAGCTCAGCATGTAATGTATGTTTAGCAATAAAATATAAGTTTTGAAAAGACATAAACCTTAGAGTAATCTATGCTTCTTTTTAGGATGTGTATTAATAAAAAATAATACCCAGGGTATTTATAATACTGCTGAAAGAAACTCTACAATGAGCAAAAGTAGGTTTGAACACTATAAAGCACAGACTCATGCAGTATTTCTCACAAAGTTTTCAAGGGCAAAAATAAGTACATGTATTCTGATCCTTGAGTAAAATACAGCAACAATAAAATACATCAATACCAATGTTATTAATTATTTTGTGTTTTTACATGAAAAATAGGTTAGAACATAAACCAGTTTATTTCTTGTTTAAAAATAAACATAACCATGAAATGAATTAATAATATTAATAATTCATAATATTAAATTAATAATACCAAAAATTAATCCATAAATTAATATTAAAAGTTTATTTTAACAACGATTTAAAATTAAAAAAATATTTTCTTTATAAATAATAAGGATTTATAATTAATTAAGAGGTAGTATGTAAGCTACATCACAGGCATCATTTCAATTTTCTTTACTACTTATTTACAGTAGTTAGGTAATATTATTTTAGAGATATAGAAACTGAATCGTGTTAAGATCAGAGAGATAATAATAGGTAGGTGGAATTTGAAATGTCTGATACCAAAAACAGAGCACTTAAGAAATATTATAGTACCTCCCAGGGAAGCATGCACACTGTATTATCTAAAATACCCCATTTGTCTTAGTACATACTCAACATACTGTTTTATTGATAGCTATGACATTTCTTTCCCGAGGATATACATTTAAAATCCAGCTAGAGACAGCAAGTACACACTTACACTGCTTTCTGAAAGTAGAGGGTCAAAATTCTGTTCCATATTCTCCTTTAGAGTTGACTGTGGGCTATTAAGAATTTCTTAAGTATAAGATAGTTGATACAGTAAATTGATAAAGTAAGCAGCACATGAGATTTAGAAGCCTACCTTGATTTTTCTGAGTAGCAGAAGGAGAGTTTGGGAAGGAGCTACAATCAGAAAAGGTATATATTGAGAGGGTACACACCAGAATCTGCATATCACTCTCCAGATCAAAAGATGTACTAAGAAGCCAATATTAATAGACAGCATATATGAAATTTTGTTGTTCTTTAGAGAAATTTTAATACATTGAAAATGTGAATAATATTATCATCTTGCAATTTATGTTCATTACATAGCTCATCATAGGCTATATGTATAATTTATTTCATCATGTAGGTTTTAAAACAATGTCCTACCAGGCCAACATGAAAAAGTTATCCAAAATATATAAGAAACTCTTACAACTAAATAGTGAAAATAAAATAACAGAATTTAAAAATGGGCAGGAGACTTGAATAGATATTTCTCAAAAGAAGACATACAAATGACCAACATGTATATGAAGAAGTGCTCAACATCACTAATCATTGAGGAAATGCAAATCTAAACTACAATGAGATATCATCTCACACCTCTTATGATGGCTATTATCAAAACAACAGCAGAACAGAAGATATCAAGTGTTGGTGAGGATGTGGAGAAAAAGGGAACCCTGTACACTGTTGGTGGGAATGTAAATTGGTGCATCCACTATGGAAGATAGTATGGAGGTTCCTCAAAAAATTAAAAATAGAACAACTAGATAATTGAGCAATATCCCTTTTGGGAATATATCAAAATGAAATTACGATCTTGAAAATATACCTGCACTGTCATATACATTGCTGCATTACTCATAATAGCCAAGATATAGAAGCAACCTAAATGTTCATTAATGGAAGACTAAAAAAGAAAATGTGGTATTTACATACAATGGAATATTATTCAGCCTTAAAAAAGTAATGAAATCCTTTCATTTGCAGAAACATGGGTGAACTTGTAGGACATTATGTTAAGTAAAATAAGCCAGACATAGAAGAATAAATATCTCACTTGTGTGAGTAATCTAAAATAGTCAACTCTAGCTGAGAGTAGAATGGCGGTGACCAAAGCTTGGGGGATGGGAGCAATGGAAATTATTGGTCAAAGAATACAGTGTCAGTTATGTAAAATGAATAATCCAAGAGATCTACTCTACAGCATGTTGCTTATAGATAACAATACTGTATTCTATACTTAAATATTTGCTAAAAGGGTAGATCTTTTGATAAGTGTTCTTATAACAAAAAGAAAAAGAAAAGAGGTTGGGAGGAAATGAGTATGTTTATGGCATTGATTATGGTCAAAGTTTCACGAGTGTATACTTATCTCTTAACTTATCAGTTTGTGTATATTAAATATGTACAGCCTTTTGTATGTCAGTTATAACTCAAAAAAGTGTCAAATTTGTCTTGAAGACATAGATGACCAGTACACAGAAATTTGGAAAAGAATTACTTCCCATGCAAAGGCATTAAATACCTTCCTTATAGTCATGTTCTGTCTCCTGTAATTACTGCCATGTAATCATGTTCAGAAAAAAAAAAGTAAACAATAATAATACTCTTTTACATGAGGAATATCAATATAGGAGGTCCCCCAAAAGAGGTCTTCAACAAAGGCCTAAAGACCCTGATATGAGTTTAGCCAGGCTGATTCAAAGTCATGCAATGCACATTGAAGGAATTTTTTCCAATATTCACTCAATGAAATTTTATATATCTAATCTAGATCTGCATTTGAATAATCCCACTGTGGTTCATGCCAAATTAAGAATATTTCAAGACAAAAGGAGGTAGCTCTGGCCAGTTTGGCTCAGCAGTTAGAGTATTGGCCCGCGGACCAGAGAGACCCAGTTCGGTTCCCGCTAAGGGCACGTACCTCGGTTGCAGTTTGTCCCTGGCCCTGGTTGGGATGTATGGGTGGCAACCAGTTGATGTGTCTCTCTCACATCGGTGTTTCTCTCTCTCTTCCTCCCTCTCTCCCTCTGCTCTATCTGAAGATGTATGCAAAAATGTCCTTGGGTGAGGATAAAAAAAAAAAAGACAATAGGAGGTGGCAAGTATATCTATAATCTCTAAACCATGAAAGCAGATTGATTATAGCTATAATTCTTCCTACTCAAATTTTCTGCCTATGAAATACCAATATGCCTTGTGAAAATTGAGAATAAGTAATCCTCTGCTTTTTGTTTATACTAGGTTTCTGTTTTTAAGTTAACATGCCTGAATCACTGACTCTAATTTTTGTGTAACAGGCAATTTTGTTCACCCACTGTGCCTATCACCTATAACAGTACCTGCTATATAGTAGGTGCTCACTAAATATTTTTTAGAATATGTTTTTATTGATTTTTTAGAGAGAGAGGAAGGGAGAGAAAGATAGAAACATCGATGTAAGAGAGAAACATCTATTGGCTGTCTCCTGCATGACCCCTACTGGGGATTGAGCCTGCAACCCAGGCATGTGTCCTGACAGGGAGTGGAACTGGGACCTCTAAGTTCGTGGGACAGTGCTCAATCCATTGAGCCACACCAGCTGGGCTAAACATTTGTCAAAAGAATTATAAAATTTTCCTAATTATAAACAAAATCCATGAGGAAAATTTCACATCTTGACTGCTGTTTCTTTGTAGTTCTTTAATAAACAGTTGGAAGTAGGTTATAGGATATTCAGGAAAAGAGTAGTTTTGGAGGTTTATCTAATCCTAGTTTTGGAAACCTTGAAAGCTTACTACAAAAATCCCATATTGGAGGAATTAAAACTCAAAATAGCAGGACCCTAGCAGTTTCAGAAAATTTATCCAGGAGGTTAGGTAATAGAAAAATATTAATCAAGATCTCCTCTCTTTTCAGTTCACTTGATAAATGAGGCTTTCTAATTTTAGAGATTTTTTTTAACATTTGGTTTACAAATATCACTAGTTTTGATTACCCACAATTCGCTTTAGGATACAATGAGTTAATATATGTAAAATACCTAATAAGGCTACTAAATAAAATGCTAGTGTTCAACAAGTATAATCTACTTCCTGAATTTCCTCTGAAGGTTTAAAATAACATATTCTAACTTACACAAATTATTCATAACTACTAAAATAACTTGCTAGGCCCAAGATGGAGCTGCTCTTGCCCAGGGTGCAATGTCAGCAAACCAAAACTTAGATAACTTTTATGTCCCTATAAATACTCTAACTGACCAGTAATACAATATATCCAGTCAGCCAATCCACAAACACCAGCCACCTCCCAAACCCCAAGCCAACTTTGGGTGCTATATTACTCCCTTGTTTCTTCTCACCTCAAGCAAAGTTTACAAGTGGCCCCAGCAAATCAGATATTTCCAGTTTTTCTAGTCCTTGCTTTTTATTCTTTATCCTGTAAAAGCTTCTTGCTTTACACCCTATTTTTCAGTTCTCCAAAGGAGACTGTCCACTTCATGAAGTGTTAAAAATAATTTGTTTAGAGGGTATAGGGAGGATAAATGGTGATAAAAGTAGACTTGACTTGGAGTGGTGAATACACAATACAATATAGAGATGATGTATTATAGAATTGTACACCTTAAACCTATATAACTTTATTAACTGATGTCAGTCCAATAAATTCAATAAAAAAGAGAAAAAAATGAGTTTGTTTATATCACCTAAATTGTTTTAAATCATTTCTTAACATATTTTGGCAAAAAAGAATGGTATCTGAAATGGTTAAGAGACAGCCGCCCAAGTCTGAAGGGGCTCTCCCCTGCTCGCCTCTTGTCACACTCTCAAGAAAGTGACAGAAGCAGTGTTGAAGTAAAGAAAGCAAATTTATTAAGGAAGCAAAGCAAGTGAATTTATTAAGAATATACTTGGCATAAAGCACAAGTGGGCAACTCAGCTAGTCTGAGCACCCTGTCTGGTAGGGGTTCAAGAGTTTTATACTTTTCTTCCTATAGTTTTCAAAGTTCCCCAGCCAGACAGGTCAGATTTTAAGATCCCCTTTTTACATTGATGTGATTAATCCCAGAATTTCTGAGAACATCTGGTAATTTTATGTTGGCAAGTCTTAAGACTGCTGACTTCTTTGTCCAGTGGGTGAGATAAACTCTATTTCTCTCCCCCTCCCCTCCTCCTACCCTAGCAGCTATTTATCCTGCCTAACAAAACTGACTGCTAACGGCCTACAGGGTAACAAGAGACTCAGGTGAGGTGCCCACTGAACCATTTGAGTTCACTATTCCTCTTGTCCTTATGGAAGGAAGGCCAGGATTTAGTCAAATTTTTTTCATTTTGATATTTAAGTATTTAATCTATCTGACAATGATTTATATATATGATGATAGGAAAGAAACCAGTATTGTCTTTTCTTTAATATAGTAAACCATTTATTTCCATTTTCTTTATAGAAACATTCTTCCTTTTACTTTGTCAAAAGTCTATTCAAATACATATCTCACCTGAGGGTGGGGGGGGGTCTCTTATCTTTATTGTCATTTTGTTTATCCCTTCACAAATACTGAAGTACATCATTTATAATTGCTTCAAAATATGTCTTTATATCATTTAGGGCAAATCTATCCTCTCTGCTCTTCTTAAAATACTTGGTGGTTATTCCTTAACACTTTTAAGAATTTTGGTCTTATTTAATGGGCACAATGCACAACAAAATGATTAAATTATCCAGTTTCCTTCCAGAGCGTTGGGTCCATGTGACTTAGTTCTTGATACAGAGATAAACCAGAAGTGTATTATGGAAACTGGTCATCTTTAAACACATTATTACTGATGAAAATTTCATGTAGGTTAGCAACTTTATTTTGTTATGGGTATATCATATGGAAATGTTCGGGATTAATGTGTTTATTTAATGTAAACATCACTTCCTATGATTGCCTTCCCTTCTCTTCACATAGTCCTCCTCCCTCACACCAGCTCAATCCCATCTTTTTATGTGCCCACAGAGTCTGACTTTTTCTTCAAATTTTTACAATTATAATAATCAATCACTTAAGTTTTCTTTAATGTCTAGCTCCATCATTTAGTATGATCAACCTGAGGATAAGCCATGTCTATCTCTTTGATTATTTTCCCAGCAATAACATAGTGTTTGACACACAATAGATAACATATTGAAAATATGAATGAACTGAAGAGTTCTTTATACTAAATTTATTCATTTAATAAAAATGTATTATGTCTATTATACCAGACACTATCTAGGCACTTAAGATATCAAAAGAAACAAAAATACTTGCCTCATGGAGGTTATATTCTAGTTGTGTGAAACAGAAAATTAATAATAAATGCAACCAGCCCTGGCCAGGTAGCTTAGTTGGTTACAACATCGTCCAGAAACACCGAGGTTGGGGTTGGATCTCCTGTCAGGGCACATACAAGAAGCAACCAATGAATGCATAAATAAATGGAACATAAATGGAACAACAAATCTCTTTCACCCCCCTTCCACTCTTTTCTAAAAGTCAATCAATAAATAAAATTATTTAAAAAATAATAAATGAAACTAATTTAAGTCACATTTTATGTTGGAATGTTAGAAGTACTTTGGGATACTAAAATCAGAACAAGGAAATGAGATTTGGGAATGATTGCTGGGGGTGAAGTTTATAATTATTAATTGAAGGACTCTAACTAACAGTAACTATAAATAGAACATGAAATCTTATTTTTTGCAACAGCATGGCTGGATATAGAAGTTATTATGCTAAGTGAAGTCAGTCAGTCAGAGAAAGACAAATACCATATGATTTCATTTATATGTGAAATCTAAAGTCAAAATAAACAAACAAAACTGAAACAGACTCATAGATATAGAGAACAGACTGATGGTGCTAGATGGGGGTATGGGGGTGTTGGGAGACTGGGTAAAAAATGTGAAGGGATTAAGTACACATTGGTAGTTGCAAAATAGTCACAGGGATGTAAAGTACAGCATAGAAAATATAGGTAACAATACTATAGTAACTACGTATAGTGCCAGATGGGTACTGGCAATATTGGGGGGGGGGGCTTGTCAAGTATATATGATTGTCTAACCACTATACTGTCCACCTGAAACTAATACAAAATAATACTGAGTGTAAAATGTAATTGAAAAAAAAATTTAAAGAAAGAAACATTTTGATCAGAGCTTGAAAGAACTAAAGAAGTTGTTAGTCATGGAAAATATTTCAAGTACCTAGAATAGCCAGTTGACAAATCCCAAAGCCAGCCTTGAGTGTTTGAGGAAAAGCAAGCAGACTAGTGTCACTAAACTTGAATAAGCGAGTGAGAAATGGGTAGAAAGTGATTTACTTTGTGCATACTTGAAGAGCATATAGGTAAAGTTCAAGCAATTTTTACTTTGAGGTTTATTCATTTGGATAAATTTTTCCTAGGACAAGAATAGACTGACCTTAAGTTTCTTTTACTGAGTTCAATGATTCTAGATAATATTTGAACTGAAGAAACATAAAATATCGAGACTACTTATTTTACTAAGCACAGACATTAATCTTACTGAACTTGTAAATTTAACTTAGAAGAAATTATATTATAATTACTTTCATATCATTGTGCATATTTCAATATCTACTAATAATTGATACATGACACTTATTTTTGGTTAAAAATATATTAATGTTTTGTTAAATAAAAACTGTATTTTCAAAACAAAAAGTACAGTTAATTTAAGTGAGCAATCTAAGTTATGAAAGGTTGAGTTATTATCAACAATAAAATGAAAATAAAATCTTGAAATTAGTAATAAAACCAAACAGAAGGTTATGTACTTCACAGACCACAGGGAAATAAAGTTAAAAGGTCAACATGCTACAGTTATAACTGAGATAAATTTTTATAAACTCTATACTAGGAAACTTTTAAATAATGCAGAGAAACATGTTAAAAGAATTTCATATTTCTCTTCATATAATTTTTGTTTTGGTCTGACAGATGTGAAACAGTTAAACTCAGAAAAGGAAAAGAAAAGCATTTATCAACATTTTCTAACAAAAAATATTTATATAAAGGAATATAAAATTTTAATTTGATTTATCTACTGAAACAAATTGATACATATTTTTGAGATATAGTTGAGACATAAAATTATATTAGTTATAATATTATATAATCATAGGTAACCATATTATATAAGCATAATATTATAATACTTCTAAAAATGCTGCAGTTTTTTGTTTCAGATTTTTATTAAACAAGACAAGAATTATGTAGATGTATAAGATATATCGAACTCCTAGTTAAAGAATTTAAGAAACCTATAATATTTAAAAATTCCATTAGAAAATAATTTGATTATTATATCCTTATAAGTAAATTATCACTTTTTATCTTCTACCCTGTTCACAGTTAAATATTTAATAATATGCTAGGTTGAGTTTTTTTCTCTTACAACTATGGCTACAGTTCATGTAAAATTGCATTTTTAATGAAAGCTAAAATACTTGCAAAAGGTGCATAGTGTTAACACCAATTTATTTCACAGTCCTCAATCATTCTCTACACAACACAAATCATTTGACTCTCAAACATGAATATTTCTCTACAGTGGCACAATTTGCCATATGAGAAAAGAGTTGCTTATACAGGTGATTTATGTAACTAGTACCAAGATAGAAAATACTGTACAATTCTGTGACATAGGGGTATACACCAATCTGAAAAAAAGTATTCATATTTGCATTAAATGCTGCAACTATAAATTATAATTTAATATTTTCTTTATTTTTCATAAAAAAGGGCCCTAGATTAATTACACAATTCTTATGTTTGTGCATGCTAAATTATTAACTTATAGAAAAATGTCAGTTTCTAATTTCTTGGATATATTTATTTTCCAATCAAACAGCAATCCTCATTTCCTTGCTATTCTTTCCTTGCTATTCCCTGCTCCATGATAAAGATGTGAACAGAAAGTCTTCAGACAAACCAGAAAAGCAAAATAGTACAAATGACTCATAGATGGTGATGGTGAGAGGGAATTGATTAGGTATGATCTGAGTGAAAAGATGACAATCAGTTTGATAAAGTGTCAAATTCGGTGCATAGGTTACTCTAAAGTCCTAATGACTTTGGGTCTTTGGGAAGCAGACACTGAGATATGGTTAGAATTGCAAAATATTTCTTGGTGGGTAAACTCTGTGAAAGATGGAGGAGAAAGCAGGGGAGGCCTTCACACCTAGAGGCAGCTCTGACATCCGTATAAAGGAAAGGGGAAGGCTGGGATTCGGCAGGGAGAGTTTTAGACATTAGTTCTCTCATTTATAGTATAGTGATAAACTTACCTATTTCTAAGGTAGTTTCTATTACTAAATCATTGTTCTTGTCTCTACAGAGATAGTGTGTGCATGTGTGTGTACATGTGTGTTTGTGTTTCACTTAGTATTTTCTTGAAATTGGACTCCAAAATTCATTCATTTAATTATCTAAATTCATTGTCCTTCTTGATGTATTCATTCCATCTGAACATCAGGAGCTATATTACTTTCATTGGCTCCAGCAATCTAACATTTTTAAATAGAGAATCTCTCTGGGGCATGTCAGTCCTGGGAGGGCACCACATCCTTTGAGGGTAGATATGGGAGTGTTCAAGTCACTTTCCAATGATTTGTACAAAACCTTTGAGGACAATATTTTTCCCAGTGTCCCAGTTGATTGTACATGAGACACTGATTTGTAGGTCAGCATTTTGATAATGGACCCCTAGGCAGGTGCAAAGGGAGAGGCCCAGGTGTTGTTTTAGGTTTCTGACCTTGGAGCTATTGCATTTGTAAGGCTACTAACTGGGCAGATTTAGTTCTCTCATTTATAGTATAGTGATAAACTTACCTATTTCTAAGATAGTTTCTATTACAAAATCATTGTTCTTGTCTCTACAGAGATAGTGTGTGTATGTGTGTGTACATGTGTGTTTGTGTTTCACTTAGTATTGAAACACAAACACTTAGCTTGTGTTTCACTTGTAGCCTCTTCAGAGTGAAAAGGAAATTCAGATAGAGGGTTAGTCTAGACTGTGAATACTCAGGTAAAGCAAGATAGAGGGTAATCGTAGGGGTCACATCAGTCTTATAGTCTTTTGCGTTAGGTACCTCTGTATCTTTCACTGTTCATTAGCTTTTTGCAATTAATCTTTCAGTGAAGCAGTTTTGGAATTTTCAAGCCTTCTGGAGGCTTCTGCATGCCAATTAAAATAGCAATTCTATTCTATTTGCTGGTTTGGGAACTGTTGCTTTCAAGTGTACTTAAATGAATAATCTTGTCTAACTGGAATGTTTGTATAATGGTCATTGTAATTCTAGGTGTCTTAGTAAGATTTTGCCATTCTTGTAAATATCTACAGCTTCCAGGACCACAGTTCTTAAACATAAAATAAGCAAGTATGCTTAAAGGTGGAGCATTCAAATTTTTGAAACTTGAGGATCTCATTTCTTTATCTAAGCCGTGGGACTCTCTGAGCTAAATAAATACCTAAAAGAGATGTGCCATTGGGTGGGGATTGTGTGGTGTTTTACAGTGTACCTAGATGCATGAAAATTTTTTTGAGATTGGTGTGTGACCTGGTGTCAAATGAATCTGTTTTATGACCAACTTATCCTAAGACACAAGTTAGATGGCAAGAGCTCTAACAGCTCTTAAATGCTTACCCATACCCATCAATTTTTGTGGCTTTTTTGATTTGTGATATTCCCATTAGTAACTGACCTTTACACAAAACAATACAAACAAGCATGTGTACCTTAATATATCTCCAGTAACCAAGATATGTTACTGAGTCTTGGCTGGGAGTAGACCCTGGGCACATCAGCAGCAATTCCCATCATTGAACTTCGGAATGGAGGAAGGATTCAACCAGCAGATCTCAATGAATGGGGATTTTCAACTGGGGGCTCCATATAAATGGGAAACTGTAAACTGCCACTAATAACTATGTGGATCTTGGGATGGAATCAAGAATTGGGGTTTTCACAATATACAAGAATAGTGGTATGAAATAATGACTAGGGGCTTGGGCTCTGGTCAGAACTGTCAGCCAGATCAAGCTGATCTACACTATATTGAAAAGCCAATGAGATCAGGAGCTTAATAAAAAGTACGGTGGAACTCAGAACCGAGAGAAACTTATCCATGGCCCTCAGAAACAGAGAGAAAGACACAGAACTCAAAAAATGGTATGTGGGTATCGTGCCTATTTTTCATTGTTTCCAAAAGCTGTCAAAAGTTTGCTTTGGATCCCACCATAGCTGCGTTTAAATTTATGGGGGGGAAAAATCAACTGAGTACATTTAAAGATCAAATTGGCTTTATTCAGTGATTCATAAATCAGGCAGCATACCATCTAAGAGAAAAGAGCAACACAGGCTTACAGGAGAGAAGTTTTAAAGGTAGGGAGAGGGTGGGACCAGGAAGTCATAAACAACAACAAAAAATTATTACTGTTAGCAAAGTCACCTTCCTCTGGTTGATAAAAACTGTCTATCAAGCATATTACCTCAATGGTGCTAACCAGAAAATTCCAGACTGACTGGTTAATATTATACTCCTGGGAATAGTAGATATAAAAAAGTGGAAACATATACCTTGTTCACGGATTGGAAGAATTATATCATTAAAATGTCCATACTACCCAAAGCAATCTATAGATTCAATGCAATCCCCATTAAAATACCAACGACATATTTCACAGAACTAGAACAAATACTTCAAAAGTTTATATAGAACCAAAAAAGACCCCGAATAGCCACAGAAATCTTGAAAAAAAAGAACAAAGCAGGAGGGATCACAATGCCAGATATTAACTATACTACAAAGCCACTGTAATCAAAATAGTCTGGTACTGGTACATGAATGGGCATATAGATAAATGGAACAGAACAGAGAACCCAGAAATTGACCCAAGACATTATACTCAATTAATATTTGACAAAGATGGCAAGAGCATACAATGGAGTAAAGACAGCCTCTTTAACAAATGATGTTGGGAAAATTAGATAGCTACATGCAAAAAAAATGAAACTAGACCACCAACTTATACCACACACAAGAATAAACACAAAATGGATAAAAGACTAAATGTGACTCATCAATCCATAAAAATTCTAGAAGAAAATGTAGGCAGCAAAATTTCAGACATCACACGCAGCAGAATTTTCACTGATACAATGCCTAAGGCAAGAGAAAGAAAGGAAAAAATTAATACATGGGACTACATCAAAGGAAAAATCTGCACAGCAAAAGAAACAAACATCAAAATGGAAAGGGAACCCACTATATGGGAGAGCATAATTGCCAACGATACATCAGTTAAGGGGTTAATTCCCAAAATATATGGAGTGCTTATACAACTCAACAAAAGGAAAACAAAGAACCCAATTAAAAAGTGGGCAGGGGACCTAAATAGACACCTCTCCAAACAGGACATACAAAGGGCCAAGAGACATATGAAAAAATGCTCAATGTCACTAATCATCAGAGAGATGCAAATTAAAACAACTATGAGGTATCACCTCACACCTGCCAGAATGGCTGCCATCAACAAATCATCAAACAAGTGCTGGTGAGGGTATGGAGAAAAGGGGACTCTAGAACACTGCTGGAGGGAATGCCCACTGGTGCAGTCACTATGGAAAATAATATGGTGTTTCCTCAAAAGATTAAAAATTGATCTGCCATTTGACCCAGTGAACCCACTTCTAGGAATATATCCTAAGAAGCTTGAAACACCAATCAGAAAGAATATATGTACCCCTGTGTTCATACCACTTTTAAAATTATACTGAATAATGTCTTATTTTTGGAAACAGAAGAAACAATTCTTGTTTTTAGATTTATTTTACCATAAGTGTTTCATGTTTTGTTTCATGTCTAGTGTTTCATGTTTTGAGACCAGATTTCCATCGATTGACACTGAGGGCTTAAAAACAGGGAAGCTCAAACTTATGTGCCCAGGAAAGAAACAGATGTAAAAATTGTAAAACACAAATGGAATGGTAACATAGGTTGTTTTGCACTTACAAACATTGACTATACAGCTTTAAAGCTTTTGAATGGAAAATTAGATATATTTTGTTAATTTATTTGCTTGGCTATTTTCCTTAGTATGAATGACCCTGAAAATTCTGAAGCATGGAAAGAAGAAATTACTTGGCAAATATCACACTGTTAGTATTTGAGGAGTGTTTTTTTCCCATACTATTCCATATTCCCTTATTTTAAAACATCAATTTATTTCTACAAATATTTAATGCTACTAACCTAAGAAAATAAACAAAAACATTTAGCCATTGGAAATGTTTCCTAATAAACATTTATTTCTGTCCAATGTATTCCTCCAACACTATGTAACTCTCTTGGTGAAGAAATCATATTTAGTCTAACAGTTAATTAAGACTTAGTACTATTTTTTTAAAAATGGATGTAGTGCTATTCAAACTATTGTAGTATAATTTCCCTGAGAGGAGGGGCCATGTCTTATTTATCTTTGTATTTCTCATAGCATTTAGCAAATTCTTTATCTATTATAAATCCTTGATAAATATTTAGATATTTCCAAATTAGAATTTATGTGTTGATTATTAGCACCTAAAAACTAAATTTACACAGAAATCTTTAAAAAGTAATGTGCTCTGAATTAATTATGGAATTAGAATGATGTTTAATTTATATATTGGATAAGGACTGACTTCAGTCAATAATAATGAAGGGGCATCAAGAATTGAGTTTGACTCTAAACCTTTCAGGAAAGAAGCTAGCACACTGGCTTGGACCTAGCTGTTTGTACAGGACTAATACACAGAATATTTCATTACATTACTAACCATCAAGTTAATAGTGATATATATATTTACTCTATTTTTTAAATTATAATAATTGTATTGAATTCCATTGATCCTAAAATTAATGTATTGTTCACCTTTTAATACTCTGAACTCAAGAAATATCTAATTATGAATGGTATATTATTATTAAATTGACAGTAATTTTTGTTACTGTTTACATAAACTAATAGTTTATTTCACAATCAGAGGTGTTGGTTATGATGAAAAATGTTATACCAAAATAAATGGGAAAAGCAATAAAAAACAAATCTCTCTATTCAATAAAGTACTGATTAGTTAAAATTGCCCATAATGTTAGACAGAGTTTTAGACATAGAAGTAAGGTTCAGACTGACACACCTCAGAGGAGGGGGGTGGGAGTGGGGAGGAATAAACCAAAGAACGTATAGAACTTATATGCATATAAGCATAACCAATGGACGTAGATAACAATACTGTGTGTGGGGGGGGCGGGGGCAGGATCGGGAGGAGGATGTCAATGGAGGAAAAGGGAGGAACATCTATAACAAAAGTAAGTTAATTAATAAAAATAAAATAAAATAAAACCAATTTCACAATTCTATCAGTCTGACAATTGGGAGAACAAATGCTGATGATTTTCATAATCTAAATTATCTTCTCTTTGATTGCCTTCAACTACTTGTAGTTATAGAACAATATTTATTATTCAGGCCAGGGTATATGATCTTGTCGTCAGTTGATTTGGCATCAGTGTCACTCATTGTAAGTTTTCCTTATGTCACAGGAGAAACCAGGACCAGAAGTTTATTTCATTTTATTTTTTTTCTTTATTGATTTGAGAGAGAGAAGAAGGGAGAGGGCGAGAGATAGAGACATCTATGAGAGAGAACATCAATTGCTGGCCTCCTGCATGCCCCCCCACTGGAGATCGGGCCCACAACCTGAGCATGTGCCCTGACCAGGAATCCAACCCACAATCTCTTGGTGCAGGGTCAACGCTCAACCACTGAGCCACACCAGCAGGGAAGGACCAGGAGTTTTAAATTCCTGGAATTCTTTTTTCCACTGAGATCCTGGTTACAGCCTGCCCATAAAAGGCCATTATTCTTTTGAGTGATTGAAGACAGACACGTGGAAAGAAAGATGGCAGATGTGATGTTAACCAGGTCAGCTTATTACACATTAGTTGATTTTGTGCTTCAGAGACCTCCTGTGAGAACTTCCCTGACCTTTGCTCCAACAGTAATTCCAGCACAAGTTCCTAATTCCTGTGTTTAAACAGTCTATACTTGGAATACATAGTGTGGGTTCTGTTTTCTTGACAACTGATTGTTGCACAATTATAAGAGATCCGAAAAAAAGAAAAATATTAAAATATACTCTTTTAACAAATTATCTATTTTGATTTTTGTCTTCCATTTTCTCATTCAATCCAAATACAAATGTAACCTTACACAGATATAATTATTGTTTTAAATATAAATTGCATTAATAGCTTCATTTGTATATCATATCATATCTTAAGAATTCCCATCTATCAAACAAAGTAGAAACAGACTCATAAATATAGAGAAAAAACTGACAGCTGTAAGAGGGGAGGGAGTTTGGGAGGCTGGGTGAAAAAGGTAAAGGGATTAAGCAAAAAAAAAAAAAAAAGAAGAAAGAAAGAAAAAGAAAAATCTCATAGACACAGACAATAGTATGGTGCTTACCAGAGGGAAAAGGTAGGGGGGGAGGTAGAAGAAGGGAGGATAAATGGTGATGGAATGAAACTTGACTTTGGGTGGTGAACACACAATAAATTGTACAGATGATGAGTTAAAGAATTTTACACCTTAAACCAGGGGTAGGGAACCTCTGGCCCATGGGCCATATAAGGCCTGTGAAATCATTTGGTCTGTCCCAGCCAAGGCAACCACAAGTAGGACTCAAAATTCAATAAATCTAGGAGCTTTTTTCATAACAACATACATTTATATTAAGTGAATCATAATAATAATGTAAGCTTTGAGGGACATATAAGGAACGTTCGTTACAGGATAGACTGGATACATACCAGTACAAGATGGGACAGACACATGCTTCTTGTGGGCTGCCCGTGGTTCCTCTGCTTGTATTGTGGTGACTCAGAGGACAGCCAGTGCCAGGCAGGCTGGGAGTGTACACGTTGCAAAAGTGTAAACACACTCTGGCAAAACTATGGAGATCTGGTGATGACGAGACGAGTTGGGATGAGATGATGCCTCTCGATGTTGATGACCTTGCCTCTGGTGATTGATGACAATGTTGTTGACTTCTTTGTCGACACAGACATAACTCCAATCCAACCTTTATCCACACGTCCATGATCAAAAACCTTGAAAAAAACTGAATCTCAGATGAAGATTAAGGAAATTACAGTACACAGAAAGGATCTCAAGAGTCAATGCTATGAACGTTGGATATGTTCCAAATCCGAGATGCAGGATTAGAACAGTGATCAAGGCAAAATAATAGCATTTCTGGCTACACACACACTGGATAGTTATTAAAACTTAAGTGGTATGACATCCTACAAATGGTGACTACAAAGAAAAGAAAAGTTGATGCAGAATGTTGCTCTTTCCAAGAGAAATGGACAAATGATTATTTTTTTTGCTGAAGTCAAAGGCAAACCTGTGTGCCTAGTTTGTGGCGATGTGTTAGTAGTAATGAAGAAAGCCAATCTGGAGCATTATTACAGCTCAAAACATGCTAAACTCAATGAATTGGGAGCCCAAATGTGTCTGGATAAAATCCATGCTCCTTGGTGGAGTTTGGAATCATAACAAGTCACTTTCACTAGGCCTCGTTATGACAGAGACAATGTTATTCAGATGAGTTATGTAGTGAGTAAGCTAATTGCAAAAAAGCTGAGGCCTCATTTAGAGGGAGAGTTGGTGAAAGAGTGCATGGTGGCTGCTGTGGAGTTGTTAGTACCAGACAAAGTAAAATTGTTTCAGTGTTAATTTGTCTCAGAGAACCGTCTCAGATTGGATTACTGACTTAGCACAAGATATTGAAAAAACACTGAAGAATTCTGCAGGAGATTTCCAGTTTTTCTCTCTGGCTTGCGATGAGACAACAGACATAACAAGTACTGCCCAACTGGCCATTTTCGTTTGTGGGATAACTGCAGAGTTTGACACGTGAGAGGAACTGCTGTCACTGGAAGCCATGCGTGGCACTACAGAAGGGAAGGGAGGACTTGTTTGAGAGACTTGTTTTACCAATGAAAAAACTTGAGCTAACATTTGGAAGGTTAACTGGCCTTACTACAGGTGGAGTTCAAGCTATGGTTGGCTCGTAAAAAGGGTTAATTGCATTTGTCAAGAAAGAACTGAAACATCTCAGTCTTGATCCAAGTGATTATATGCCACTGCATCATACACCAACAAAGTCTCTGTGCACAGTTGTTGCTGCTCAACAATGTGGTGTCAACAGCAGTGTCATGCATAAATTGTGTGAAAAACAGAGGTGTTTAACAGCCACCATTTTAAGGAGTTACTGAATGGTCTTGACTCTGAGTACGGTGATCTTGTTTATCACTGTGAAGTGCAGTGGCTGAGTCTCGGGAACATGCTCATGAGGTTTTAGGAACTGCAGGATGAAGTCAAGCAGTTCACAGAGATGAAGGGAAAACCTGTCAGGGAACGCAGTGATAGCAAGTGGCTGTGTGATTTAGCAGTCATGGTGGACATTACCAAGTACCTCTCAGAGCTGCAGGGCCCCAACCACCTTCTCAGCTCCCTGCTTTTAAACGTGCAATCCTTTGGAGCTAAATTAAGGCTGTGGAAAGTACAACTGGAAAGGAATAACATTGTGCATTTCCCCACTCTGGAAGGACAAAAGCCTTCTAGGACACTTGAATGTGTGAAACTAATTAAGGTATTTAATGAAAGATTCAAGGATGTGGAAAGTAAACAAATGGAATTGAACATCTTTGTTACACCTTTCAGTGTGGAACCAGCTGATGTGCCTGATAACCTACAACATGAATCATTCAGCTGCAAAGCGATGATAAACTGAAAGCTATGGACAACAACCTCCCACTGCTTGAGTTCTATAAATGTACCTAGAGCAATGATGAATTTCCCATTTTGAGGAGATATGTGTTGAATATGTATCTGTGTTTGGAACAACTTACTGCTGTGAGCAGTTCTTTTCAAAACTTATCATCGCAAAGAGTCAACTCACTCTAGACTAAGTAACACAAATCTGGAAAAGCAGTTTCAAGTAGCAACATCATCAATACCAGCTAACATCACAGGCCTCACCAAAGAGAAACAGTTCCAACCAGCACATGAGGGGTGAGTTAATTAAATGTTTGACCAAATGCAGCAGGCTAATTTTTAAGTTGACAATTTTGTATGGCCCTTTAATGATGTTATAAATATCCAAATGGCCCTTGGCAGAGGAAAGGTTCCCCACCCCTGCCTTAAACCTATATAATTTTATTAATGAATGTGACCCCAATAAATTAAATAAAAATGAAAAAAGTATCTTTTGACTCAATGCCAAAAAATAATAATTCCCATCTTGCCCATAATATTCATTTTTATTATTTATTTTAAAATAATGACTGAAGCCTGGCCGGTGTAGCTCAGTGGTTGAGCTTTGACCCATGCACCAAGAGGTTGCCGATTTGATTCCTGGTCAGGGCACATGCCCAGGTTGTGGGCCAAATCCCCAGTGGGGAGCATGCAGGAGGTGGCCAATCGATGTTCTCTCTCATTGATGTTTCTAGCTCTCTCTCCCTCTCCCTTCCTCTCTCTAAAAATCAATAAACTATGTCACATTTATAAATACCATATCTCATTTATTTTGCAAATATGCTCATGAAATTTATAATTGTTTTTATGTATAGTAGATGTTTATAAATTTGCATTGTGGAATACTATTTCATTATATTAATACAATACACTATATTTATTCTATTGTTGATGAATAGTTGATGGTTTCTAATATTCTATAATTTATGAATAATACTTTTCTGAACATTTTGTACTTATATTTTTATTTCATTTCTGTTGAATATATACATGTAAACAAATCCAACAAAAGTCACTGGAGTGAAAAAAGAGAGACTTGATTCAAATAATAGTTTGCAAACCAGGGAGACGCAGCTTCTGGTAGAAATCCAAAGTGTGCTCAACCAAAACAAAGGAGAGCAATTTCTTATAAAAAATGTCCCACCCATGGTCCCCATGTTAGTCCATTTCATACAAATGAGGTTTCCAAATTATACAGTTTGGACTAGTTGGTATAAATGCATATAAGACTATATTTTGTGTAGTTCTGATTGGTCAGCAGGTCACAGTCTATTAGTTGGACGATAATGTGATAATGATGGAATAAAGAACTTCTCTGTGGTGGTTGACTCAGGCAGCATAAACAGACAGGGCATAGTGTACAAAACTGAGAATTCAGCTTGTGATTCTTCCTGGCACACAGAGTATGGAAGTGTCCCCTGTTCGTTAGTAAACGGCCACTAGACTTTAATGTGCAATTAAACCCGGTTAACCACAGGAAGTCCGAGTCCATCTCAATAGATAAATTCCTTCACATTAGATAATTTTCTTCTTGAAGTCCACGTACCTAGAAGTAAAATTACTTGGACATGGCTGTACATGTGTTTAGCTTAGGTAGATACTGCCAAACAGTTCTCTAAAATAGGTATAAAAATTTATATTTTTAGAGGACTCAGAAAAAACTGCCTGGGAGTTTTTACTACCAATACCACTTTAGAATACCACTGTAGGATATTTCCCTTTGGAAAAGATATAGGTACATTTCTGGCTATTAGATGAGTAATTGGACTTTGCGGGTATTAAATGTGAAGGAAGAAGTGTGTGGGGTGGGGGTCGGGTGGTCAGAAGCAAAATGTAATAAGGAGAACTAGAAGTGTGTCCAGGCCCTTTGTTCACTGCAAACTGTCCCACTACCTTCAACATAGTGACAGCAGGGTCCTCTTTAGCATTACTGAATTGATCCCAATGTAGACATTTAATCGAGGCAATCTTTTCCTGGGGAGTTTGAAATAGAGCTGAGGTCTATCTTTTGTTCCAGCATCATAAACTAGATGACAACTAACTGTAGGAGTTAGATTCTGTCACCCTCTACATGGGCTGCAGAAACAGAAATAAGAAGGAATGGCACTGTAATAAAGAGAAAAGTAAAATATGATGTGCTGTTTTACATCAGACTTTTCACTTTGGTCAAACTCTTCTTTGAGTCTGAAGTCTCTGACCACATATCTTCTGTCTTCCATACTTTTCTTTTGTCATCTTGTTGCTATGGTTCTGATTCCATTTCTCCTTAACAGGTCTCAAGAAATAATGTGAGAAAGTAGTTTCTAATAAATTATGATTCGCTGATAAAGCTTAATGATTTTACTACTATTTATTATTTTATTTTATTTTTCCCATCACCATTTATCCCCTCTATGTCCTCTGTTACCACCCCCACCCCCTCCCCACAATCAGCAATCAATACACTGTTGTCCATGTCCATGATTTCTCTCTCTTTTTTTCTTTCTTTGCTCAATCCCTCCACCCAACACCCCTCTCCCACCAGAGCTGTCTGCCTGCTCTCTATCTATGAGTCTGTCTCTATTTTGCTTGGTAGTTCCCTACTATTTTCATATATCAGAGCCATAATATGCTTTTAAGTTTTTACCCGACATCATAAAAATATATGTGTTGACTTTTGCAGTATAAAAAATTGAAAACATTTTTAGGACATAAGGCCCTTCTTGTGGATCCTTTGTCACTCTAGAGAACAGGTTTTATACTTGCTAGCCTACACTTTGAGTTCAGCAATGATTTGAAAGAAAATAATATATCTTTCACATGAAAATATATCTGAGCTTATAAATTAATCCTAAAATCGTGTAGCTTAACAACCACACACTAAATCAGTAGTCATCAATATCAGAATAGAGACGGATATCAGACTTAGAGTTCTAAATCCTAATTTGCTTTTGGGAAGGCGATGGGATTGGGAGTTATGTTCTGTGAGGCTCTGTTAAATGGAAGGGTCTGCTGTCCACAGTATGAGAAGCACTGTTCTAGAGAAACATAAAAAGGGCTTATGTTTTGTTGTAGCTCTTACTGTGACAATAGCTACCAGGTTTAAAATTGTAGGAGGCTTTTCTTTCCTAAAGCATTTGTTTGCAGCAGCACTTTTTTTTTTTCTTTTCCTTTTATTTTCTACTCACTTCCAGAACCATATGAAAAGTTCAAAATATTTAACGTAGATGTAGCCTGCCAGGGGCTTGATAGCATGGCCATCAATCAATAGCGACAATTCCCAATTTTCATTTTATCATGTGCAACAACACACACTGAAGACATCTGTTTTATGATGTATTAAATGAATTGGTATACATATTTCTTTGATTCTCTTCTCAAAGGTGAGGTATATTACACACTGAAGGTAATCTACTAGAAAGAAGGTCATTTTAGTATGTATAACTTGACAAAAAAGGCATCAAAATTGATGGATTCTTAATTTAGTATGCCTGAATTTTATGTCTCATCCAGATATAACTTACCTGAGCAAGCATATTGTATAGACCTATGTTATGTCTTATATATAGAAATGACTCCAGTATGTGGAAAATATATCCAAGGGTAAAAATCTGAACTAACTCATACTGTCTTCAATATAATTTATATTTAATAATATGAATAATTCTGAGATGATACACAAATACTGTATAATAATCTAAGAAAATATTCATACAAAATACTTGCTAGTTTAGTATTTATTGACTATTGATATTCAGGATCAATATTCTACAGCATTTAAAATAGGCAGATATGAATCTTTTAAGGTCCTCCAGACTTCTTTTCTACCTTTGGACCTCCCTGACCTCATATTACCCTCCCAGTACCCTCTAAGCTGCTGAGTACCTTCTTGAATATGTTACACATTTTCTTTCCCACATAGCATGTGGTTTGTTATCATTAAATGTTTGACATATACTAGGTATTTTAACATAGGCAAGGATAAAATGGCATATTCATCATAAATTAAATGTGTCATATTTAGAAAATAAATATACATGACCATCATTAAAATTGGACTTCAGATGAACAAGTACTTGTTTTAGGATCTGGGACATATTTATTATAAAATACTATTTGTCATTTATATAAAACTCAAATTTAATTGGGTGTCTTATACACGTCAACACTATCCTGTCTACATAGTAGTCATCACTTGCTTGCTTGTGAAGTCAGACACTTGCAAATAAATATATAACTAAATATAATAATTACTGTGGTAGCACTATGGAAATGGTACCTATTAAATCTTAGATATTCATTATTCATCAAACATTTGTGGAATACCAGCAACTCTGTGGTAGTCTCTCTTTTGGGAACTTGGATATAAAGAAAAATGTCATTGAACTTTCCAAGATAATTAAAATTTTTTTTAAAAAAATAATAAGAGTAAAAATTATGGTCAGATGTTTAAGGAAAGTGTCTATGAGACCAAAATAATTATTTAGAAATATTTACCAATAACATTTTCACAGAAACAGAGAAAACAATTCTAAAAATTTATGAAACCACAAAAGACTCCCAAAGGAATTTTGACAGAAAAGAATAAAAGTAGGCATCATGCTTCTTGATTTCAAACTATATCACAAAGCTATCTTCATCAAAACAGTACGCTAGTGGCATAAAAACAGACACACAGGTCAATAGAACAGAATAGATGCCCAGTAATAAACCCACACACATATGGTCAATTAATTTATGACGAAGGACCCAAGAATATGCAATGGGGGAAGATAGTCATATAAGTAAATGGTGTTGTAAAAACTGGATAGCAGCATGCAAAAGAATGAAATTGGATCACTATCTTACACTGTATACAAATCAACTCAAAATGGATTAAAGGCTTGAATGTTAGAACTGAAACCATAAAACTTATAAAAGAAAATGTGAGGAGTAAGCTCCCTGACATCAGTTTTGGCTGTGATTTTCTTGGATTTGACACCAAAAGTAAAGGTGACAAAAGAAAAATAAGCAAATGGGACTACATTAAATTAAAAAGCTTCTACAGAACAACAAAAACATCAATAGAATGAAAGGCAACCTATGGAATGGGGGAAAATATTAGCAAACCACATGTTTAATAAGGGGTTAATATTTAAAATATCTAATTTACTCATACAACTCAATAGCAAAAAAACAAATAACTCAACTAAAAATAGGCAAAGAATCTAAAGAGACAATTTTACAAAGAAAACCTACAAATGGCCAACAGGTACATGAAAAGGAGATCAACATCACTAATCATCAGAGAAATGCAAATCAAAACCACATGAGATATCACCTCATACTTGTTATGATGGCCATTATCAAAAAGACGAAGAAGAAAAGAACTATCATTCATTCTCAGATCATAATAAATCCAGCTGTTTGACCTATCAGTAGGGCTAACCTCATTATCATGTGAAATCTTAATTAGATGATTAATTGCATGCTACATGTTATATAGCTACCAATTAAATGTATATGTTTAATCAAATTTTATTATATTATTTATAATCCAAATTGGTCCTGCATATGTTATATTACCTTCCTTTCCCCTTTTTTAAATTTTGCTGAACAATGCAAATAGAAAACATTTTTATAAAGTAAGCCTAAACTGTAAAATCCTCAGTCTTGCCACAGAAACAATATATATAAGTAGCAATATAATTAATGTAGTTCCTCAGACACTAAAATGAATTTAAAAACAACATGTATGTCATTCCTTAAAATTAATTTCCAATGCAATTTCTTGAACAATTGGAAGTGAAAAGGCTTCTTATTATAAACATCCAATAACCATATGACCAGAAAGATAGAAAAGTCTTTGATAATAAAAATTGGTGAAAGAATATATTATAGAGTATTATATTATTTTATAAACCTAAAAATCAAGCAAAAGAAAACAACATATTGCTAATATATAAATAGTATGTATGCAATAAAGCTGTTCAAAATTCAGATAGTAATGATGTTGGGTGGAAAAAGTGGAGAAGGCAGGCACATCTGGTTATATGTAATGATATGGACAATTTTCTAGTTCTTGAGCTGAGTGGTGGGTTCACAATTATTAATTTTATTATCATGCTTCATAATTTTCATATAGGTTATATATAGACTGTATTTAGTTTGTATCAAATTTTACATGACATTTGAAAATGACATTGTATCAGTCAAGGCCCCAGCAGAAAAAGATGACACACTTCCATTAATGCAAGTTGGAGACGGTTTAATAAAGGTAATATCTAGGAGGTTTAAGTATAAGAATACCTAAGTAAAAATGAAATTAGTATATTCTGGTACAATTTCTATACCTGAAAGTGTGAGAAGAGGGAGCAGTTACCAATTCCAGAAGACAGAGAGGACTGGTGGACAGAGAGGTCTGTGAGGAGAGGATTATAGGAGGTGATAACTTCCAAGGATAGGTGGTTAGCCTGCAACAACCTCTCAAGCAGTGAACCAGAGGAACACATTGCTCACCTCACTCTCCCTCCCTCCAATCTTCTGGTACTCTGCTTTGGCTGGATCCAAAGACAGAAGAAGGGACAAAGTATCCCTGTCATGCACGCTACGTCTCAGCTTCTCAGAAAAAAGACCAAGGTAGGGAAAGGTGGAGAATGTATCTGGAGGCAAGTGGAAGATTTTCAGCACAATGTCTGGCAATTTGACAAGGCAAAGTCACAGCATAGTCTTTGGTATGCAGAACTTACTCTTCTAAACTCATTTTGCCTCTTTAGAATGTAATCTGTGCTGCAAAATTGCCATAATTCAACAGCATATGGATTTTATCCAATCTTGCACAAAATGTGAAAAGAGTTTAGAAATATAAACTAAGCCTTGGAATGATTCCTGCTCTCTAGCTCTTCAATTTTTGTTCTAAGTTCCTATGTCTTTCCCAAAATGAAGAGTCAACTTTAAACAAGAAAATCTATGAAAATGAACAAACTGCAGATAAAACTACTCTATTTAATTGAAAACAAAATCCCTTTTTCTAAGATAGAAAAAGTCTGTTGGGTCCTTAAAGAGGAATTTAAATTTGCCTCACCCCATGGCAGTCAAGAAAAATTAGATGTTTCATTTATCTTCATAAAGACCAAATCCATTGACGAGTGACCATTCTATGCATAGCTAATTAAACTATTATTTTAGAAGTATGCTGCTGTTGTCACCAAGCATCATTAAAGTCACTTCAAATAAATATGCCATATTTTTGATGAAGTTTCACAACATCCACTTTGTGGTGAGGTTTAGAAATGTCTTGCATGTGTACTTTTGGTGCCATACAACCTGTATAATAAAGAAATGAGGGTAAAGTTTAATGAGGATAAGGCAGTAGTGAAAATTAAACTTTTTCTAGTTCTTATAATGAATTGGTATTGACTTTAGGCAAGTCATTTAATGTATCTGGCCTGCAGGCCATCTTTAAGAGGAGGAATTTAGATCACGATTCCTCTGAATCTTACTACAGCAAAGTTTTCTAACACACACAGGGGTCCATGTTTAACTGTGCTAAGGCGGATCCTACTTCATTTATTTTCTTCTTGTTATTTATTTTAAACTAATTTTTACTTTAAGTGCTTTGGTCAACATGTTTTAAAAGTACAAATTAAGTAACTATCAAGTATATCCAGTTATTACGGAATGCAGGCTACAGAGTCATTGTTATGAACATATGTACTATTAGACAACTTTTTTTTTTCTTTTGGTATGTGCCCCTAGCGGGAACCAAATCTGGGACTCTGCAGTCCACAGGCTGACACTCCAACCGCTGAGCCAAACAGGCCAGGGCTATTGGACAACTTTTAAATTTGCTATCAAATTGTTAATATGATATGAATAATAACATGACATTATTTACGTGTTCTATATCATTAGTATATGTTTTTAGTCAAATAAAATGTTGCTTAAAAAACTATAAATTTGCTATATTCTTGGACTGTCAGATTCAGATGATAAAGGTCAAACTCTGTCTACATTGATCAACAGATTTAACAGAGTCCCATCAAAATCCCTAGGTATAGGTATTTTCGTAGGTATAGGCAATCTCACTTTAAATTATATGAAAAAGCAAAGGAATTAAGATAGCCAAAACAATTTTGAGAAAAAAAGAAAGTTCTTAAAGTAGGCATCTGATTTTTAGTTACCTTTTAGTAAAGGGATAGACATATAGATTGATGGACTGGAGGAGAGAGTCCAGAAATAAACCTATGCTAATATAGTGGATTTAATTTTAACAAAGGTACAAAGCAGTTAAATGGGAAGGGTCTCTCTTTTTAAAGGATCATCCACTTTGAAAAATATGAATCTTGACCTAAATTTCACACCTTATAGAAAAATAATTAACAAATGGATCGCAAGTCTTAAAGTAAAATGTATACATATTTTGGAAGAAAAAAATATTTATGGCTTGGGCTTAAGCAGAGAGTTATTAGTCATTCCATTGAAAAGCACACTCATAATAAAATGATATGCATAAAAGCAAATGATAAATTGGACTTCATCAAAATTTAAAATGTTTGCTCTGCCTAAAACACTGTTAAAAGAATGAAAAGAGCCTGGCCAGTGTGGCTCAGTGGATTGAGCGTCGTCCCATGGACTGAGAGGTCTCATTTGGATTCCTGGTCATGGCACATGCCTGGGTTGTGGGCTCAGTCACCAGCTGGAGGCAGCTGATCGATGTATCTCTCCCACATTGATGTTTCTATCTCTCTCTACCTTCCTTTCTCTCTAAAAACATAAAAGAAAGAAAGAAAAAGAATGAAAAGATAAGCCACAGTCTAGTAGAAAACACTTGCAAAACACATGATTGAAAAAGGATTTTTATCCAGAATATATAAAGAATTTTCAACACTCAACATTAAAAAAATAGACAACCTAATTTATAAATGGACAAAAGACTTGAACAGACAATCACTAAAAAAGATATGTTAATGCCATGGCAGGTTTGGCTCAGCGGTTCGAGTGTCGGCCTGCGGTCCAGAGAGAACAGGGTTCGATTCCCACTAAGGGCACGTATCTCGGTTGCAGTTTGTCCCTGACCCTGGTTGGGTCGTGCGGGAGGCAGCTACTTGATGTGTACCTTTCACGTTGATGTTTCTCTCTCTCTCTCTTCCTCTCTCTCCCTCCTACTCTATCTGAGCAAAAAATGGAAAAATGTCCTCGGGTGAAGATAAAAAAAAAAAATTAAAAAAAAGATGTTAATGACAAGAACACATGAAAATATAGTCAACATTCTTAGCCATTAGGATGAGTTAAAGGAGAAATACAGTCAATACCAAATGCTGACAAGAATGTAGAGCCAACTCTCATATACACTGCTGGAAGGCAAAATAGTACAGCCACTCTGGGAAAGTTTGTCTTCTTTGAAAGTGAAACTTAAATTTACCATGTGACATAGCAATTTCACCTTCAGGTATTCCCCATAGGAAAATGAAAACTTAATCTTCCAAAATCCCATACACACATTTATATAGTGGCTCTATTTACAATTGACCAAAGCAGGAATCAAAGGAAATACCTTTCAAATGAAAAACAAATGGTGAGCCCAGACAATGTGGCTCAGTGGTTGAGCATTGACCCATGAACCAAGAGGTCACTGGTTCGATTCTCTGTCGGGGCACATGCCCAGGTTGTGGGCCCAATCCCCAGTGGGGGGGGGGGCATGCAGGAGGCAGCCAATCGATGTTCTCTCTCATTAATGTTTCTCTCTCCCTCTCCCTTCCTTTTTCTTTAAAAATCAATAAAGGAAAAAAGAAAAACAAATGGTGAAATAGCCATACAATAAAATTCTACTCAGCTAAAAAATAACTAAACTATTGATACACGCAAAAAAATTCGGATGAATCTCAAGGGCATTATGCTGAGTGAAACAAGCCAGTTTGAAAAGGTTACATACCTTATCATTTTATTTTTGTAATATTTTTAAAAGATAAAAAATGTAGTGGTAGGAATAGATTTCTGTTTGCCAAAGAGGCTGAGGTGAGGAGATAATGGGACTGTAAAGATGTAGAAATAGAAAGTTGTTTTGGGTAAAGGAACCTTTCTGTATTATGATTGTAGTAATGGGGTCCTAAACCTATACATATATTAAAATTCCTAAAACTGTACACACACACACACACACACACACACACACCCCTCAATTTTGTTATACATGAGTTTTTTAAAATCTTAAACAATATCAACAAAGATGGTAACAAAATCTTGGGTTGTTTAATGTAGAAGTGGCTCACTCTACTTAATAGAACTATTGTGAATAACACTTTTTAATGCTAATAGTCTTGAAAGATGTAAACATAATTAAACTATCTTCAGTACAGTCATTATGGGAATTGTAAAATTCACAGGAACATATAAAATTAGAGATTTGCATTGTTAAAGCATGATAGTGGTTAAATTGAACCTTTGTTACACAGATGATCTCCTCTATCAATTTTGGATAAATAAGAAACCAATACATTTAAAATAAGAAAACATAGGTTGTTTTGTTTAAATGCTTTATAAAATCACAGTTGCTTCTTATCATTTTTTAAATGTAGTTTGATTTTCTGTTTTTCTCTCCCCACAGAAAATTACCCCCATGGTTACATGAAAAAGGGTGCCTTTTCCTTTGAAAGTTCTCAAATGGAAGGATGAAGTACTAAATGAATCATCAAGCCTCTGGCTTACAGAGGAAAAGGACTTTGAACAAGCAATTTTTAAAAATGCCTTGGATTTCACCCTTGTTTAAGTATATGAGAGCTTGAAACACAGTTAATGCCTGGTAGCTTTTTATTGTGAAGCAATATGTAGTCTTAATATATTTTTACTTTTATTAAAAAATAATACAACTTTGAACTTCCTGTATTTTATACTTGGTAATGTTATTTATATATAATTCTCATTATCATTAGGCAATCGTTTGATTTTTACGTGGCACTCAGTTTAGGTAATCACTAAAAAATCAAATCACTATTTCATTCTTCATATAAAGAAGTTATTTTCTATAATCTGAGAATACTTAAACTGCATTTGCACAGAATTTGTTCTATGTGATAATATTTTAATTGTTATTGAGCAAAAAACAAGCAGCCTAAAGAAACACATTTAAAATATTTGGCATAGCCCTAGCCGGTTTGGCTTAGCGGTTGGAGTGTCAGCCTGTGGACCAATGAGTCGCAGGTTTGATTCCGGCCAAGGGCACATACCTTGGTTGCGATTCGTCCCCGGCCCTGGCTGGGGTCATGCGGGAGGCATGATGTGTCCCTTTCATGTGGATGTTTCTCTTTCTCTCTCTCTCTCTCTCTCTCTCTCTCTCTCTCTCTCTCTCTCTCTCCCTCCCTCCTTCCCACTCTATCTGAAAAAAAGTAGAAAAAAAGTCCTCAGGTGAGGATAAAAAAAATAAAATAAAATATTTGGCATATATATGAAAACTATTTTCTTATATTACTTTTGTTTTTAAGACATTTGCTTTACTTTTAAAAGTAGGAAAATAAATAAAAATCTGTAATTTAAAAAATGAATGTCTGTATTCTATGAAACAGTGTAAGTGTGACTGTGTTAAAAAGTAATTTCTGAAAATATCACTGGATTACACAATTTAAATTTTGCATTCAGCTTTTAAAAGCATCCTGCTCAAGGATAGGTATGAATTGAAACAGCTTGATCTTTCTTTGAAATTTCCTAACAAAGCGTTACCATTGTAACTAGCTAGTTTATTCATATTAATAATAGAAAGAAAGTAAAGGGGAGGCCAGACATTGTAAGCATGGTCATCTGGGCAGCTTCACCAGGAAGCTGCGAGTTCACACTCCCCAGGGAACCACTGGTCCATTCCCTTCAATCACTGGGGTAGGGGTCCAACAGAGAGGGAGATGAGTGCATTCACAGTGAAGTCAAGGTGGTGTAGGGAAGGTGCTTGCCTATCAGTCTTTCCTGGGGATCCATGGATTGGCTAGGAGGGTGGAGCCACTACAGGCATGTGAAATCCTCAAGGGTTCATTGATTAAGCTCCTGGTTATAACCTCAAGACAAAGAAGTTCACTCTCCTATTCCTCTTGTTTAGCTTCTGCTTCCTTGCACTCACCTGCTCCGTGACCCACACTCACCTGCCATGTAGCTTAAGCAGTCACATGGCCCATGGCCATGCAGACCCTACATGCAATGGACTGCAGCCAGGAACATGAGCTAAGCTGGCCAGATGCTGGACTGGACTGTGCTTTGATAAGCAGCAGAAACTCTGGGCAGTGGCTTTGATCCTACCCCTGCTGAAGACAAAATGGGACTTTTTCCATGACAAGATGGAGGAAGATGGGACCTTGGAGGGGAACTCCCTTAATGTTACATCATCAATAAAGCTTTCCACGATACCTTATCCTCCCATGGGGGCCTGAGGAAATTCTTGTTCCTGTAGCACCCCAAGAACTCCACTTCTACCAGTAACAGGTGGGGACACAGACGACACCCACCCATAACAAAAGGGCTTCAGAAAAAAACAAAAGACGACAAGACTTCTAATGGTATGATGTGTTAAAAGGAAAATCATTATGGTATATGTTCTATTTCTACCTCTAGAAATAATAGTAAAACTTTTTCCAAGTTACTTGGAGACAAATTAAATGTTCGTATTTGGGATCCCACCTTTCATTGAAAGTGGCAAAATTTAATTCATGATTAAACATCCCCAAAACTAAATTTCCCAATCTATTCTAATCATGTTACAAATATTAGGAGGATAAACAATTCAGTGTATGAAAGAACTTTTACTTCTTGTTCTGACAAAAGGTGTGTTTCATACTTATATTCTTGGCAAAATTTAAATTTTTATTTTCCAAAGATAAAATTTAGGAAGCATTTTGTTATATTACAGCCACCAGAAGCATCTATTAAGCATCAAGGATTCTTTAATCACATTGTTTCTCTAAAATAGATCCAAATATTAAATGTCGTTGTGCCTTGCACAATAATGTAAACCCTCTAAAATGGTACATAATAAGAACATAGCATATTGAGAATAATTTATAGCACATTGGCTAATTTAAATCCTAGGAATAATAATGAACCCTAGTTTTAAATTTAAACAAAATGAGTTTTATTTACTTATGACTGTGAGTAGTTTATAGGTCTTTATTTTTAAAAAAATTATAACAGCACTGATCATATTTATACCATTTTTCTTTTTTTTCTTTAGTCCTCAACCAAGGACATGCTTAGAAAGAGGAAGAGGGAGAAAGAAAGAGATCAGTGGAGAGAGATACATTGATCAGTTGTCTTCCATACACTTAGCCCACGCATGTACCCTGATGGAGAATCCAACCGACCACCATTCAGTACATGGGACAACACTCTACTGACTGAGCCACTCTGGCCGGGCTACATCATAAATCTTCATTGCTTCAACTCTTCCATCTCTTCTATCTCAGAGGTAGTGTCATATGACATTTGACACATTATTGTAAAAGAGAAGACCTGAGTATAGACTCCACATCTTTTATTTGTAACTTGGTCTTGTACTTTGAGGAGACTCTAGATGTACTTTTGGAGTCTTTATTAATGACTTTCTCTTTCTTACTCACTTGTCAAAAGTCTTACAATTTATATCCATTTTTTTTTCCCTTCTAAATGCTTTTTTCATCTCAGCCTTCCTTTCTGTTTCCATGGCCACACTCTCAAATAAGAGCTTTAAATTCAGCTCCTGTACTAATTCAAGGTTGTAACTTTTCCTTCTGCACAAACTCTCCAAACTCTATGAGTCCTAATTAAAAATACTTGTACTAAATTATATCTTTCTAAGAGACAACATATTTATGCAAAAAAAACCCACAAAAATTATATTATTCAAGAGAACCATTTGTAAAACTTTTATAGTTAATAAGTGAGTTGGGTAAAATGGGAAGATAAAATAGCAATACAAACTAATGGATTTTGGTACAAAAACAACAACACATTTAAAAATATAATGAAAATATCACATAATAACACAATAAAAATTAATAAATACCTAGGAATTATATGGTAAGATATAAATTTTAAACTTTAAAAAAAACTTTATTGAATATTAGCTATACTATGTATAACTCTATAACCTTAGCAAAAATTATATAAATTCTTTAAGTTTCTGTTCCATATATAAAAATAGGAATGGCCCTGGCCAGGTAGCTCTGTTGGTTAGAGGGTTGCTCTGATACACCAAGGTTGCAGGTCTGATCCCTGGTCAAAGGCACATACAAAAATTAACCAATGAGTGCGTGGATAAGTGGAACAACAAATTGATGTTTCTCTCTCTCTCTTTCTCTCTCTCTCTCTCTCCCTTCTTCTCTCTTTTTAAAATCAATCAATAAATAAAAAAATAAAAAATAAAAAAAATAGGATTGATGGCTTTTCACTCAAATACATTTGGAGACAAAACAAGCAGCTTAGAAAAGCATGACACATATCTGTATCCATTCAAAACATAACTTCTTGCATAGATAACAATATAGCTTTCAATCTGAATTTTCTGATGATAGAGCTTTTGACCCTGTCTAAAGAAGTACCATTCTTTCGAACAACTATAAGAACAACTTTTGAAACTGTAACAATGTAAAGGGTTTAAAACAAAATTCGGAACTATGCTCAACTTTTTTTTCCCTGTAATTCTCATGCCAAATAATAAAAAATCTATCAAAATGTTTTGGTTGTTTAAATTCTCAAATTTCATTTTTCTTTTATTAAAATGAGAGTTCATCTTCTATCATCATTGATTGGCCCCCCTTTGCCCTTTACTGGCACCCCTGATTCCCTTCTCTCTGATAAGTAATCACCATACTGTTTTCTATTTCCATGCATTTCAGTTTTATATTCCACATATGAGTGAAATCGTATGGTCCTTAGCTTTTCTGTCTGACTTATTTTGCTCAGCATAATATTCTCAAGGTCCATCCATGTTTTCAAAAATGGCAGTATTTCATCTTTTCTTATGACTGAGAAGTATTCCATTGTATATATGTACCACATCTTTATCAAATCATCTATTGAAGGACACTGGTTGGTTCCATGTCTTGGCCACTGTGAATAATGCTGCAATGAACATAGGGTGCATATATCTTTGTGAATACGTGTTTTCAATTTTGGGGGGTAGATGCCCAGAAGGGGGTTCCCTGGATCTTATGATAACTCCATTCTTAATTTTTTGAGGAATTTTCATACTGTTTTCCATAGTGACTGTAGTAGTTCACATTCCCAGCAGCAGTGGATGAGGGTTCCTTTTTCTCCACGACCTCTCCAACACTGTGGGTGGTTGGCACACAATGCAATATACTGATCATGTATCATAGAAATGTACACTTAAAACCTATATAATTTTATTAACCAATGTTACTCCAATAAATATAATTTAAAAGTTAATTAAAAAGAAACAAGTATAAAAATAAGTCAATAATATTGTAATAACTATGTATGGTGTCAGATGGGTACTAGATTTATTAGTGTAATCACTTAGTTATATAATGTCTAATCATTGGGTTGTACACCTGAAACTAATATAATAGTATATGTCAGCTGTAAATGAAAAATAGAAAATATATATATTTAAAGTAAATAAATACATAAATAAAAATAAAATGACAGTTCAGAAGAGTGAAAAGGGCTAAAGGCTGTTTAAATTAGTAGGAATTATGGTAGAAATTTTTTGGGAAACTATAAAGTGGTACATTGGGAGAGAGAGAGATCTCTACTCTTGGCCTTGTTGAACTTGCTTATAAGAACTTAACAAAATAAAATATTTGAAAACATTTAAAAATGCATACATTGAATAATTACTTTTAAAATTCATTGTATAAGAGATAAAAACACTTGATGGATAATGTATCACATAAATGACAGGACATTTTTAAGACTATAAAATATGCACAACCATTAATTATGAGTATCTTTTAACAGCATTAATATTGGTACACACACACACATAATTACAAAGGAATATTTACTCTCTACTACATGCATCTATCTGCAACGATGCATGCATGTGAGCAAGAGAACAATAAGAAAAAATAAAATAGTCACGTGAAGAAGTGGGATTAAGGCAATATTTTAATTTTATGTCCAAAAATGTGTAAAGGTATTATAGTCTTTAAAATTTACTTCATATAATTAAATAAAATAATGCCAAAAAGCTTTTCACAACTGTAAAGTGCTCCACTTATAGCCACCATGAAGTTGATTTCTCAAGACCTTCTGGTTTGAATCAGTATTTCCCTTTTTTGCACTTCCATTCACCAAACCAACCCACTTCGTAAAACACTTCTGAACTATGTTGCAATAAACTGGGCAAACATTATTGACCTGCCCCTGTGTGAGCTTATTAAGAAACTCTCACAGGTCAAGTATATCCATTTTAATCTTCACAGACTGATATTGACTTCTCTAAAACAGCTTTGTTTCTTACCATCTCGATGACATTTTTCATTTTTCTACTACGTGGGCTCCGTGCTTAAATGTTTTTTAATTTAATGTGCTTATTGTCTCCAAGCTTTGGTATAAGTAATCTTTGCCCTTCTGAGTTATCTTTTCCTTTCTCTAATAATCTATTTTTCTACTTGTTCAAGCAACTTTCCTAATAATAGTACTCAATACTTAATATCTACCCTATCTGTATCTAACACTAGGTGTAATGTCCTTGACATTCATTTGGTATAGCTCTTCTTTGGTCTTCTTCACACACAGTAAATTTCCAACTTGTTTGCAAGCTTTAGGGTGGCAGACAACCAGCCTGGTTTCATTTATATCTGCCACTTTGCACCGATAAAGTGGAATCTCACTAAATGTGACTGAAATATTTTGTGGTTCAACCTAATAATCCTCCAGCTAATGTATACCTTCAGTTGAATCCTTATCTGTGTTGTCACATCATCTTGCAAATCCCTGAAACCCTTTATTCTTGCTACCTTGTGATCCGTGGGTGATTTGGCTACAATTTGTAATCCCATTGATTTCTAGAGTTATTTTGTCCAACTAGATGGATATTCTCATCCTGGAGGTTATACAAGAGTAAAGTGCTTTTTTTTTCAGATCAGGGAGTAAGAGTAGGTGTGTTCATTTTCTAGGACCTACAAATAATTCTCAGATTCTATATTATAATCTGATTTTGATGGTATTGATTTGTTACAGAAAGATATATTATATTTCCCAGAACTGTTCATACCATCTATATCTAAAATATTCAAAATGTCTAAGAGTTTGGTTATTTTCAGTTGCATTGTTTCTTTTTTGACATAAATTTTCTTTAGACTTTACATAGAAAATAATAACTGCTGTGATGCCAAAATGTACTGGGAGACTTGAACCCTATTGTACAGATGACTGCCTAAAAGAAATAGAGGTCTTAACAAATGTAATCCAAAGGTCATACAACTTTAAAAATGTTTTAGCAATTACTACAGATTCTTTAAAAATTGGAATTAAATATCTCATGGTTCAAATATCAGATGTAAATTGGATTTTTCATTCTCACTTTGCTGATGTTATTTAATTTAATGATGGTTATTCTAATAAAGCCAAACAGAATTATGCTATATTATATTGAAAATTACCAGCTGGGGAAAAAATAGAGTTATTCAACTAATTTAAGGTATAATTTTCAAACATGTTGACTGTTTAATTGAATTAAAAATCAACAACTGCTTATTGGGGAGCATACGTCTTTCTTCTTTTGTTTTTTCAGTATCCCCTCCAGGAAACCCTTTGGTCCTGCATTCTCCATTGTTTTTGTTTCACACAGGAATTCTCCCTGATTCTGCTTCTTTACTCTGCAGGGAAGTAGAATTTGCAGCCCCAAAGTATGCCTTTTGAGATATGGATTTTAAGCTGATTAAAGACAAAAAACAGAAAAACAAACAAAAACCTTTTACTTCCCCACTAACTGCCTAAGGAATTTCTATAGAGGACCTGCTACAGGAAGGGAGATATAATCACAGAAAACTAGAGTGTGATAGACAGAGAGGATCTTAGCAAGGCTCATTTTGTTCCAAGTCTTGTCTGTGTGCCATTGTTAAAGATGGCCCAGAAAGTATTTGTTTACCAAACAATGCTTTTTCAACTCCATATAATTGCCTAAAATAAATTTTGGACATTTTCTCCTATTAATCTGTCTCCTATTAATATGATTATTAGCCCAGTTAGAAGAATTTAGAAGGAGGGAGGGAAGTTTTATATTTTGCACCCACACACCTCCAGGGGTCAGAGGAATGTTAAAGTGCAAAGCACATTTAAAAAAATAATTACTTTGTTTGATGTGTGTCTTTTGGAGAGTGAGGAGATATGGGTGTCAATTGCTACCATTATTCTATGAAAACCTAAATTTTATTTTTAAAATATTACTCTGGCTAAATCTAGATGTATGTATGAAGTAGAAGATGGGGGGTAGCAGAGTAAAAGTTTAAATATACAGTTGTCCCTTGCCACTTCGCACTTCGACTTTCACGACTTCACTCTATCGTGGGTTTTTCAAATATATTCATTAAAAAGTTGATCAAGACAGTGAAAATGATACAGTGTGTGCTCGGTTGTCTGAGTCAATTATACACCCCTGTATTACAATTAAAATTAAAATTACTGTACGTATGGACTGTAGGCCTATGTATTCGAGCACCCCAGGAATCCTTCAACGCCAGGTGCAACTGCTCGACCACTCCTTGTGTGTGGGCAATAACTTTTTTCCAAAAAATCAAGTGTGGTGAAACCAAGCCAATCAGAGCGTGCTGTTGACTAATTGGCTATCCTATACTCTTCTTATCTTGGCCACTGATTGGCTCAGCCTCTGCAAGTTCGTTTCTCTCATACACGCTTGAAGCATCTTTGCTCTTGTAAGTGTTGGCGAGTTCTGAGAACTTTTATCTAAGCCCCGAGATGGCTCCTAAACGTGCTTCTTCTTCTAAGTCTTCTGACGATGAAACTAAGTGCCGGAGGAAGATGCTTACCACCTAGGAGAAGGTGAAACTCTTGGATATGATCAAAGATGGCAAGAAAATCGTGGAGGTTTCCCGCCATTATGATTTGAATGAGTCTACCTTTCCTTCCATCCATAAAGATGAAAAGAACATTCATGCAACAGTTATTGTCTGTTTCAACAAGGAAGCCAGGTGCATCGTGATAAGTCGTAATAAGTTCATAGTGAAAATGGAGTCGGCCCTAGCCATTTGGATTAGCGACAGCCACAAGAAAAACATTCCATTGGATTCGCTGGTCATCTGGGAGAAGGTGAGGCAGCTCTATCAGCGCTTCATGGAAGACGAACCTCAACCAGGATCCTCATCTGCAATGTTCATGGATTTCACGGCAAGCAAGGGTTGGTTCAAGAAGTTTCAGAAGAGGTATCATCTGAAGAGTGTCATTCTCCACAGAGAAGCTGCCTCTGCTGACCAGCCTGCAGCAGAGGACTATATGAACAACACGTTCCAGAAGATCCTTGAGAAGGGTGAGTATCATCCTGAACAGGTGTTCAATATGGACGAAACAGGACTGTTCTGGAAAAGAATGCCTTCCCGGACATTCATTTTCAAGGATGAGGCCAAGGTCCATGGCTTCAAGGTGTATAAGGATCGTGTGACTATCATTATGTGTGGAAATGCTGAGGGATTTTTTTCTCAAGCCTGCCCTTATCTATAAGGCCAAGAACCCTAGGGCCCTGAAGAGTAAAAACAAAGACTGGTGCCAGTGCATTGGATGCACAACGACAAGGGCTGGATCAAGAAGTAGCTGTCATCAGACTGGTTCCACGAGTGCTTCATCTCCCAAGTCAAGCTGTTCTTGTGGAGAAGGGGCTCGAGTTAAATGTCCTTCTCCTCATGGACAATGCTGGAGGTCATGCACAAGATCTATCCTACGACAGTGTGCAGATCAAGTTCCTTCCTCCCAACACCACTTCGCTGATCCAGCCCATGGATCAAGGTGTTTATTTGCGTGTTCAAGGCCCTCTACACATGAAACATCGTGCAGCACCTCGTCGAAGTCATGGACCTTGAGGAGAACTTCTTGCTGAAGGAGTACTGGCAGCAGTTTACCATTGTGACCTGTCTGAAGAACATCCAGGCAGCATTGAAAGACATAAAGACAGAGACTGTGAAGGCCAGCTGGAAGATGTTGTGGCCTGAAATTGTCCACGACTACAGAAGATTCACCCCAGAGGATATAAGCAACTCGGCAGTGGATAAGGCAGTTAGGCTAGCCTGGATGCTGGGAGGAGAAGGTTTCGCAGATATGACCCTCGATGACGTGGATGAGCTGCTGGAGACACATTCAGATCCCTTAACTGACGAGGATCTGGTGGAGATGACTAAGTCTGCGAGTGAGGAGGAGGAAGAGCAGCCAGAGGTTCCTGGGGGTCAGGAGGAAGAAGTTGGCCTTACACTTGAGCGTCTCTCGCAAGTCGTGAGAACTATTAAGGTAGTACAGGACATGATTGGCGAATGGAACCCACAAATGATGCATGGATTGCAGTTCCAGAATGCACTTGATGGAGCGATAGAACCCTATAAAAGCCTCCTCATACATATGAAAAGACAGCGCCAGCAACTGCCTATCACCATGTTCTTCAGCCGTGCACCCAGACACCCACTGCCTACTCCTAGTTCTCCTTCAGCGGAAGAAGATGACGACGCACCTGCTGAAGACATTGCACCACCTGAAGACTCCTACTGAGGTCGTGCCTTCAGAGGAGCAGTAACCTTGCTCTTCTTTGCTCTGCAGTACATCTCTTCATCTTCATCACTTCATCATCGAACAAGTTGCACTATTTTCATAGGTTAGTGGTTGTGTGTAAGAACTGTGTGTGTGTGTGTGTGTGTGTGTGTAATTAAATGTACAATAATAATATGATATTTATAACATCTAGTATGTCTTATTTTCTCTTATTTTGTCTAATATATTGGGTAATACGAGTGTAATTGTGACTAAAGGGTGTTATTTCATGTCTAGAGGGCTCTAATAATGTTAAAAAATGTATTTAGAAGGCCATAAACAGGTTTTTTATGCTCTAACTGTGAAAATATTCGATTTATAAATAAAGAATCTTACTTCACGGAAATTCATTTATCGCAGTAGAGTCTGGAACTGATTAACCGTGATAAACGAGGGCTGACTATATCACAACAATTAGAGGAACAAAATTAACTGTGGCCAAAACATACAAAGTTGTCTCAAATTACATGGATGAAAAAGATGCCACATGCTAAACTTGACAAGTTCAAGGAAGACTTGCATGGCAGGCCCTACAAACTCAGAGACCAAACGTAACCACATAAGATGTGAAATTAAAACTTCCTCATTAAAAGGAGTAATGGTGGGTAGTTATGTTCTAAGCTGGTATTTTTTCTTGACAAAGGTCAATCTTTATCTTAACTGAGCCTGCCTATTGTCTTTTTGCATCTAAGATAACATACCTCTGGACTGTCAAAATAATCCCCTTTTTTTTCTAGACCCCTCAGGACACAGTCTTCCACCAGGACAAGAGATCTGAGAACCCCTCATTGTTATCTTGTTCTTTCTCATACCATCTCTATATTCTGTAAATATTGATAACTATCTTGTATCCACCAATGTAAAAGAAGTATATGCCTCTTCATTTTACTTTTTATCTAATCTCAGAAATTCCCCTAATTTGTTTTTTTCCTGCCTCCCTAACCTACCAGCAGTGAGTTTTATATAACCCCTTTGTGTGTCCTCCTTTGATTGTAGTATATAAAATAAGGTGCAAAACTGCCATTGTCTGAAGCGTTCTCTCAATCCATTGAGATTTTGCTTCCTGGCAACTGTCAGTAGTTTGGCTCAAATAAACTCATGAAAATATTCTACAGGTTTGGCTGTTTCTTACATTGACAATGAGATAATTTAGATTTTAAAAAATCAATTATTACTTGGTTGGTTTGGAATTTAGGACTAATGAGATGAGGGATTATTATTGAATACCTTGATATGAGATCCTCATTATTTGTCTGTTTGGACTGTCAGATAAAGGATACTCCTGTCTCAACTCTGTGAACACTAAGAGAATGAGGAATTTAAGCCACATTAAACAAACAAATATCTTTTTTTATGATATGCCTCTTATAGAATTCTATGTTCAAAATTATTTAGAACTAATATAACATTTAATTCCACAGTAACGGTGTAATTATTACTACCGAGTTGCAGATGAGAAAATTATTGTTCAGAAAGATTAGATTTTAAATATCATGCCCATAACTAAATAGCTAATAGAGGGTGAAGTTATATTTCAAAATTACGTCTAAATATAATTATATTCTTAAAGGTAAATTAAAATACTAGCAAATAAATACTTTGCTTCATACAAGTAATGATAGACAATAGTAAAGCCAGTCAATCTGAGTTTATAACTTTTATAAACTCAGAATCTCCACATCTAAATTGGAAAGTGTTTGAGAGGTAAGTCACAGCATCTTGACATTTTAGTGACTGTCCATAGCATTCTTTTCACCCAATCAAGACATGTCAGAATGGGCTTCGCCACAGAAAATAGATTAGTTGATTAGGTCGAGCCAAGTCTAGCCAATTCCTGTTATACAATAAAAGTAAACACTGTGATTTTCTTAACGTAAGTGGATATTGACTTGTACTATGGTGAAGATCAAGATTTATTATCTCAAATGATAGTCAACAGACTGGCTGACAACTATTGACTTGGGGTAAATCACAGCAGGCCACTGAACCACCACAGAACCTGAAGAAAGATCTGTGTCTCTCACAGCAGGATAAGGCCAATCTTACATAAAAAAAAAAAAAAGAAAAAAGAAAAAAAGATAGGCTTTCCTAGAGGCAGAGGTCATTCAAATATATCTTACCATTTATTTGTTTTGTGATGTTTCTCTAGTATTTCTGCACCTTTAAGACTGAGAGCAGTTAGTTGTAGCATTGAAGAGTCAGAGATGAAAATGTCTACAGTGGTATGCAAGTCTAATTCCTCAGCTAACACATCGCTTTATTGGTCATTCAAAATGGTCTTAGTTAATGCTGATATGAGCTTCATAATGATATATCCAATTCCTAAAACTGTAACATTCAATTATACATTTTTTAGAGCGTTTGATTACCAATATTAGCATACTGTTTTATAAAAATTTTGTTAGGTAAAAGGCTATTTTAAGTGGGAACAGTTGTTTAAAATCATATTTTAAAAGCAAAATGATAGCCCTGGCTGGTATGGCTCAGTGGTAAGACTGTTGCTTGCAGACCAATGGGTCCCAGGTTCGATTTCTGCCAAGGGCACGTACTTCGGTTGCGGTTTGGCCCTGGCTGGTTGCGGTTGTGCGGGTGGCAACCAGTCGATGTGTCTCTCTCACATTGATGTTTCTCTCTCTCTTTTCCTCCCTCTCTCCCTCCAGCTCTATCTGAAGATTAATGTAAAAAGTGTCCTCAGGTGAGGATTTAAAAAATAATAATAAAAGCAAAATGATAAATTACATTTTTCCCAAAATGCTTATGGAAACAGAATAAAAGGTAAAAACATGTAATCCTCTTGTTATCTATCAGCATATGTACACAAACTTGTCAAAATTTAGCCAAAAAATAAGCCAAAATGGAGCCAGATTAAGTAAACACTTTGCAGTTTATGCTGATTTTCTTTAAGAAGGAAATATATTATTACTATTGCTGAAGGAAGGCAAAAAGACAAATTCAAAAACACAAGGCAGTGATCCATAGACTGTATGATAAAAAATGTAAAACAAATAGTTAAGTAAGCACAAAATAGGGGAAGAGTTAAACAAAATGAGTGTAGTAGGCAGAATCCTAACATAACCCCCAAGCTTCCTCCTCACCGCATATACCCACCTTCTCCCAGTTAATCAAATACTAATGTGCAGCTGTGAAGGGGTTTTTCATATGTAATTAAGGTATTAAGATCCCAACTCAAACCTTTAAGATAGGGAAAATATTCTCAGTGGAAATTTTCTAATTAGGTGAGGGCTTAAAGAGGCTGAGCTCTTTCTGGGGAGACACAGTAAGATGGATAACTCAACATAAGAGATGTTTTCCATTTCTGACTTTAAAGATTGAAGGGAGCTAATAACAGGAAGTGTGGGTAGCCTCTAGTAGCTGAGAGTGGCCCTGACCAACAGCAACAAAGAACTGAACTCTGTCGACAACCTGAGTGAGCTTGGAAAAGAATAGCGATGTCCAGATGAGAGCACAAAGTGAACAGAAAAAGAAAGACATGAGCTTACTATATATAAGTGCAGGCAAACGACCAGTAGAGAAAGTAAGCCGATAATATAGACAAGGCACATGATGATTGACAGAGAGTGCACTGGGAAAGGAATTGAGGTCTATTCAAAGGAATGCATTTAACCTCTCCTTCCCTGGGACTAAAAGAGATTAAGACAAGGATTGATTAATATAAATTTTTATTTGAGAGGAGGTAATTGGGATGCTGGATTATTCAGACTTGACAGGCTCAGTATTTACCGGAAGTAGGAGGAGCTTCGATTTTTCTTCTTTTTTTTATATTTGCACTAAAAATAAGGGTCTACGGATGGGTGAAACCTTGACTAGAGTGATTTATTTTGGAAATGTGACTGAGGAATTTACCAAAAATAATAAAGAAATTGTCTAGTAGACTTTAAACTCAAACTAAGGTTGTAAACCAGAATTTTAAGAAATATTTCTTTCTGTGAAGAAAATTAAAATCTATTATGTATGTATTGACTGGTTAACCACAGAAGAGCTACTTAAAATAAAAGAAAATAAATTTAAAAATTATTTTTCTTAAAAATGTTTGATGAAAGAGTATTTATTGAAACTGCCTTTTTGAAATCGCTGTTTTCTCTAACAAGAATTACACAAATTAGAGGGCTCTTGAATGTAGAAACTAACACTGTTTAAATGCCATTAGTACTATCTGAGCTAGACAAAATGGAAATGAAGTCAGTTTATCCTCTGCTGACTTGAGTCTCCCCTTATAGCATCTGCCAATCATTTAGGGGATGAGCTGTTTATTTGGATACATCCTTCTGTGCATTGAGGAGAGACATATTTTTGGAAGTTTTGAGGAGAAAACAGTACGGACTCATTCAGACAACAATGCAATGTGAATTGATGGTTATGTCACCCTCCCTTATTCAGGCTTTACAGTGAAGGAGCCTGCCATTGCTCAGGATTGACTCGATAAATATGCATCGAGTCCTGACTGAACACAACATTCTGAGCTTGGTCCAGCGAGTCCATCAAAAACAGAAACAAAACTAATAATCAAGAAGACAAACAGGGTCCCCAAGATCAGTGAACTCAAATCTTAGCGTACAATTCTTTGGAATTGCCAGGAAAGGAGTAAAACTGAGATCAGGCAGCATAACAGAGAAGTGTTCTAAAGCCCTCCAGGGGCCAGAACCAGCTGTCTAGAAAAAGGGAGAACTGAATGAGTCATGACCAGTCAAATAAAGAGCGGACAAGGGGAGAATATGAGATGACAGAAGAAAAAGTAAGCGTAATGCCTTAGAGGAAGAAGCAATGTGATTGCCAAACACTGTGCATTTGAAAAATTAAGAGCCTTTTGCTATGACCGGAGCATAAACTTGTACGTGGTTGGGAAAGCGGATCTATGCATCAGCTGGGATCAGACTGTAAGGAGAGTCTTGGGCCATTGTAAAACACTTTAGAATTTACCCCAAAGCAAAGGTACTGAATGGACTTCTAAGGGGTTTTAAGCAGTGGTGGCTTAATCACCATTGTATTTTAGAAAGGGTGTCCTAACTGAATTGTGGAAAGTGGATTGGATGCTGTTAAATTAGACTATAGGACCTAGATTAAGCGTTTGACACAAAAATTCATTTGAAAGTCTGAGAAGTTATGGTCGCCTGAACCTGATTATTAGTTATACAGACAGGAAGAAGTGGGAGGATTTGAGAGAAGGGATTTGGTGCTTATTTCAATGTCAGAATGGGATTGGGAGTGAGTAGAATAATAACCAGATTTTAGTAAAGCTAGTGATCAAGGTAATTTTCAAGTTTATGAAAGCATAGAAATTTTACAATATAACTGCCATCTATTGAAATGGGTCTGATGCTTTAAAGTCCAAAATTTAATTCAGGGGATTTCTGAGCATGTTGTCACATTACAAAGGCTGAGAATACATGAAAATATGTATTTAATCTTTGCCAGTGCTTTTTCTACATCATTATAGGTGGTCAAAACACATTTGACTATTATTACATTTGAGCTGGTAAATGTGTAATAAACAAAGATTATGCTTATCTTATTTCAAAGAAATATTCATGGATGGTTTGTATAAACTCTGCTTTGATCTATTTCTTCAGTATTCTTATTAGTTTTTTCATGTGTGTTTCTTTATGACTTTATTATTTGGCATTGTATTTTGACACGTTGTTAGTCTTAATATTTTAGGATATTAGGAAAGCAGTATTGAATGTGTCTATTAATTCTCGCTTTTTTTTTTTTTTACAATATTGATCTCTATTAACAAGGTTGCAGGCTTTACCTTCCCTATCCCTCATCAAAGAAGATTGAAATATTGGTTAATTATAGCACCAACAAAACCATCAATGCTCATAATGTGAGTGCATCTGTTCCCTAGTTGTGACAGAAAGAAATTTCTTTCAAGGAATTGTTTTGTGCAATTAACTAGCTGCATTATTGATTTCTTCTTCTGTATGGTTACTAAAGAAGTTGCTTGAATAGATCATATTTCCAAAATTAAAAAATGTTTTTTTTCTTCAGGAAAATATTATTATGAATTCCTTGAAATTATTTCTTTTTTAAAAGCTAAGGATAATTCAATTCTGATTATGATCTATTCTAAACTGAGAAATATTATTTGAATAATTTTTATTTATTTATGGTTCCTTTGACTAATAGGTTCAATCACAGAAGAAATAGTCTTAACTACTATATTCTCATTTGTCAAGTTGATAAAAATTACTTGAAACACAGATTATTACTGTGAATAAATCTATCTGTTGTTTTATTTATAACATATGATTGGATAAGATTCTTGAAAAACAATTTTAAAATAGTTTTACTCCTTAAATAACAATAAGATTAGTTTGCCAAGCCATGCCAAATTAACCACAAGGAAGTGAAATTAGTTAATTTATTAAGGTTTGTTTAAAGAGAAAAATTAAAAATTGGAAAAGATGTGCTGAAGAAGAAACAGAGACTTTTTTTTTTCAGAAGATAATTTGCTTTAGAAAATTTTAAAGATCTAAGGGAAAAACAATTGCAGGCTCTTTTTAAAGAGAGTCATTTAAAATAAGAAATAATAAAAGTGGTTTAGAAATAAGTGCAGAATACTGAAATTGTTATTGCTAATCTGCTGAGAATTATATGAATGAATCACATTTTTTAGCAAAAAAAAGGAAACCTAAATGAAGGACCAAATAATTACATTACATTTTACAGGTTTTTGTGTTTTTTTAATCCTCACCGAGGATGAGGATATGTTTGTATTGATTTATAGAGAGAGGAAGGGAGGGAGAGAAAGAGAGAAATATTGATGTGAGAGAGAAATTGATTGGTTGCCTCCCATATGAGCCCTGATTGGAGATCCAACCTGCAACTTTTTGGTGTATGGATCACCCAGCCAGAGCACATTTATACTTTTTGTGTAAGGTTTTACATATTCTAGGCTTAACATAAATGTCTCTTTTATTATTAATAATTTGCTCTTTAAATAAATACTGTATTAGTTCTAATAATTACATGCTCCAACAGTAATCTTTTTAATCAGAAAAAATATATATTTGTAATAAGATCTGGACATCTTACAGACTAATTTGTGGCAGTGATTTTCCATCAGTCACATTTTTGTTACTCCTCATTCCTCTCAGTTATGACCTACACTGATCCTTTTGACATAGTTGCTACTTAACGTTTGATGTTACACACAATTCTCTTTTTGGAGATACCAGAAAAAAAAAGTTCTATAATTTTGTTCTAATACCAGAGGGTACATGATTGCAATTCCATCTGAATCAAATCTGATCTCTCTGGAGTGTCACAGACTTAAAATGATCCAGAGCAATGTTTTTACCTTAATTTGCCTATTCTGTGATTGCCTTAATTCTCTATTTCTAATGACATTTTTTTGGCTAAAAAATAATTTCTAAGATTATAAATGATGCATTTATTATTTCTTATGTATACACAATGTAGATGCATTATACTTGCTAATCTTCCCATCATATTTATGTCACATATTATGATGGCCACTTTATACACAAGACAAATGAAGTTTAGAGAGGGTAACACTCTTAAGATGGTATTTGAAACCATATCTGTGATATGGAAGTTTATATGCTTTAATATCATGTTTTATACATATAGTCATGAAGATTATATTACCAAACCTATAACAATTATCTGGAGAGAAGATATTACTTTTTGTATTATCTCTAAAATATCAGGCTGGTGTACGTGGGATATCATTGAATTAGCGTGAATAGGTTCTCTGGGGCAAATGGTAAACAGGGCTTTAGATTTTATAGCCAGAACCAGAACTAATATAGTTATGTTAAGACTAGAGTAGATTCATATTAAAATAGTAATGATAGATTCAAAAAGGGCAGCGGAGTGAATGGAAACTACACAAACCATCTCCCAGGACCAAACTGGAATTACAACTAAAATAAAGACAACTCTTTGGGGAAAAGCAACAGAAAAGCAGCTGGAGAGGACCCATATAGCCAGGGACAGGAGAAAAGGATACTGAATCAAGCCTGGTAGGTCTGCGGAAGCATGAGAGGGCAGGCTGGGAGCCCATCGACAGCAGCAGTTTTAGCTGTGAGGAGCTCCCTCAGGGTTAAAATCTCAAGCTGGCTCCACAGCCGAGAGGGCTGGGACAGAGCACTAAATTAGCTACAGCCACTCACCTTGGACTCTGGCAAAGGGAGGGCGGACTGGACTGGAACTGTGTGGGGACACTCTGGATTTGGAGGATGCTCAGAGTTTTGCAGAGTCATGGCCACACAGGACGGTGGCCATCTTGCTTGGGGAGCCCCTTCCTGGAGCTCTGGGGAGAAGCAGCAGCCCCTCCCTCTGAGATTTAACCCCACCCAGCTGGGCCAGAGAAATGCAAATTGAGGCTCATTAACAACAGCATCTGCCCCACCCTCTGGAAATCCTCTTATGCTGAACACTTGAGGGAGTTTTTTCATTCAGCTGAGCGCTACAACTAAAGGCTCTGAGGCTACAACCCAAGTAACTGAGACTAATAGCCTCCAGGCAAAAAACCAGAGGATAACTGAACCTTTCCTGGGCTTGCAAATCCACCCAAGAAAGTAAGACTTGACAGTGGTGTTTAACATGGGTCCTTCCACACTCATCTAAACCCAGTAGAGCAGTGATTCTCAACCTTCCTAATGCCATGACCCTTTAATACATTTCCTCATGTTGTGGTGACCCCCAACCATAAAATTATTTTCATTGCTACTTCATAACTGTAATTTTGCTACTGTTATGAATCGTAATGTAAATATCTGATATGCAGGATGTATTTTCATTGTTACAAATTGAACAGAATTAAAGCATAGTGATTAATCACAAAAACAATATGTAATTATATATTGTGAAATATTTATTTCTAATTACAAAATAAATGAAATTTTGTCTTGAAGTATGGTGTAGCATGGGTAACAGTCTTAATATGAGAACAATAAACTACATTGCTACATTTTGCGACAGTATGCGTAAAAAGCCAATGTCAGTGCGAAGATTGAGATTGCTTCTTTCTCACCAGATCAGAAATTCTCGGGGCAGTCTTTGCAAGAGCACAACGAAGATCATCTTCCACAACAAGTCTACTTCTGTACTTAGACTTGATAACCAACAAGCTGGAAAACCCTGTTTCACAAGGATATGTTATTGGAAATGGAAGAAGAAGGTGCAACACAGTCTCAGACAGAACAGTTTATGACTGCAAACACTTGATCCAGAATTTTATAACTGGCATTGTAGAGAAATCAGTTCTCACTGCATTGCTGTTAATAAGTTCAATGAACTCCTCTTGTGCTGTCTCAGGAACATCTTCAACTTTGACTGTGAATGGGCTTCTGGCAAGTGCAAATGGGGTGTCAGGTAGATTTGGAAAGTATGATAAAATTTCGTCTGCAAGCATGTGCAAATATTCTTTCACAGAAATTATCATCATAATCCTTTTGTCTGGTTCAATGTCATGTTCCTCAAAGAAAGCAGATAAGGTAGGCAACATGTAAATTTTATTTTCATCCAATTTTATTTTGCCAAAGCTGAAGTTTTATTTGGAATGATTGGATCTTTTCAGACAAATCGAGGCATGTTGCATTTGGTCCTTGCAGCGAAAAATTTAACTCATTCAAGATGGCAAAGATGTCAACCAAGTAAGCTATTTTCTGCAGTTCACTTTTATCACTGAACAGTGCTTCAAAATGCGGTCTTGCTTTCTGATGAAAAAAACATTTTGAGTTCATCACGAAGCTCAAAAACACGTTTTAAAACTTTTCCTGTTGACAACCATCTCACTTCAGTGTGAAATAGCAGAGCATTGTTTGGCGCATCCAGCTCGTTGCACAGTTGCAAAAACAGTCGACTGTTTAAAGTGCTCGTCTTTATAAAATTGACAGAACTTATGAGGCTTTTCATTACTTCTTGTAACTCTTGTGGCAGCATCTTCTTTGGTAATATTTGCCGATGAATCACACAGTGAGTTCTGAAGACTTTTGGTGACTCATTCGGTACCAAACATTGAAGTCCAGATCGACATCCTAGCATAGCTGGAGCACCATCTGTGCAAACACCACAAACCTTTTCCCAAGAGATCTTATGCTCTTTCAGAAATGAACCAACTGTGTCAAATACATCACGTGCAGTAGTTGTCATTTCAAGAGGTTTGCAAAAAAGAAACTCATCTTTAAAGTCACCATCCTTAATATACCTCACGTAAACCAGTAACTATGAACAGTTTGCAACGTCTGTAGATTCATCAAGCTGGATGTTAAATATTGGAAATGGAGCAGATTTAATTTCCTGGATTACCTGATCAAGAATATCAGCAGACATGCCATCTATTCTTCTGCAGACAGTGTTGTTAGATAAGGAAATTGCACTCAACTTCATAATAAATTCGTCTCTGATCATAAGTCAAACAATGTCTTTGGCAGCTGGCAACAGTAAATCCTCAGCAATGGTGTGAGGTTTCATAGTTTTGGCGATTCTGAGTGCCACCTAATATGAAGCTTCAATGGCTGCTACATTTTGTTTGTGGTACTTGCCACCAGTGTCAAGTCTGGCTTTCTTGAGTCCATCAGCTTTGCTTCTAAAATAGTTGGTATCCTTGCCGGCAAAGCTTGGATGCTTGCTATCAAAATGTCATTTTACTTTGCTCAGCTTCATAGATTTGGCTGATAGAACTTCACAACAAATAACACATTGCAGTTTCTCAATTCCTGCTGTAATTATTGAGGTAAAACAATATTGTAAAACATCCTCACTATATTTTCTTTTCTTAATGTTCTTCACTACACAATCCATTGTCATGGGATGGTTTGCTAATGAAAATAATATATAAAAATAGCTTTAATAATACAAAAGATGATACATGGCATACTTTAGTCAATACATTTCATTAAAGTTTCCTATGATTTACCATTCTCTGTGTTGTTGTTTTTTACATAACTGTTACTATCACAAGGGGGCAGTAGTCACATCAACCACAGCTGAATATAAAAAGATCGATCAGCATCCAGATTAATTTCCCATGGTACAGATATTTATTTTTTTTGCAGTAGTTGATGATTTTACAGTACATAATTTTACATTTACTCAGTAATTATAATTCATGAAGTGTCGTTTTACCTCACATACTGCTGCTTTCAACACAGTAGCTGCTTTTAATAGAGTAGTTGCTTTCTACACAGTAGCTGCTCTCTACACATGTGACTGGTCCGCATAAGTACATTATGGCATGAACCCTGTCACATACACCTGTATTTGTATGGGGTGTATGTGATGGGGTTGGCGTGATGATGGCATCACGCCAGGTACTCGTATGTGGGCATATCTGTATGTGGACATATCTGAATGTGGGTGGACCTACCTGGAGACAGAGGAGTGGTGTCTCGGTTCCTAAGACCATTGGAATTTGTGAAAGGGTCGTTTGACTCCAAAAGGGGTTGCGACCCACAGGTTGAGAACTGCTGCAGTAGAGGGAGCCACAAACAGCAGAACACCAACACCCACAGGGAAAATTTGACAGGCTCCAAAACCCATTGAGATAGCCAAAATGGTGAAACAAAGAAAAAAATCCCAAATGAAAAAACAAGAGAACTCTACTGAAGATGAGAAAAATGGAATGCAGTTAAGCAAGTTATCAGAGGTAGAGTTCAGAGCCATGATCTTGAGGAAGCTCAACAGCATGAGTAGGGACTCAACATCATGAGTAAAGACATAGAAACATTGGAAACCAACCAAGTGGAAATGAAGAATGGTATAGCAGAAATAAAGAACACACTGGAAGGAATAACCACCAGAGTAGAGGAAGCTGAGGACTGGATCAGTGAATTAGAAGACAGGGTAGAAAAAATCAACCAATAGAAAACCAAAAGGGAAAAACAATTAAAAAACAGGAAGACAGCTTAAGAGAACTGTGGGACAACTGGAAATGTAATAATATTCACATCATGGGAGTCCCCGAAGAAGAAAATGAACAAGGGTTAGAGAATATATTTGAAGAAATAGTGACAGAAAACTTCCTTAACTTGGTGAAGGAAGAAGGCATTCAAGTTCAAGAAGCACAGAGAACCCCAAGTAAGAAGAACCCAACCAGGCTCACACCAAGACACATAGAAATTAAAATGCCAAAAATTAAAGACAAAGAGAGAATCCTAAATGCAGCAAGAGAAAAGCAACAGGTTACCTACAAAGGAACCCTGATAAGGCTATCAGCTGACTACTCAACAGAAACAGTACATGCCAGAAGGGAATGGCATGAAGTAATCAAGTTCATGAAAAACAAGGATCTGAATCCAAGTCTACTCTATCCAGCAAGGCTATCATTCAAAATAGGTGAAATAAAGAGCTTCCCAGGGGGAAAAAAAAAAAAAAAGGCTAAGGGAATATATTAGCACCAAACCAGCATTGCAAGAAACGTTAAAAGGACTGCTATAATTGGTAGAAGAAATAGGAAGAAAAATATAACCGCACTAAACCAAAATGGCAATAAATAAGTACATATCAATAATAACCTTAAATGTAAATGGATTGAATGCTCCAATCAAAAGACACAGAGTAGCTGATTGGATAAGAAAGTATAACTCATATATATGTTGTTTACAAGAGACCCATGTCACACATAGGTTGAAAGTGAAGGAATGGAAAAAATCTTCCAAACAAACGGAAAGGAAATAAAAGCTGGGGTAGCAATACTCATATCTGATGAAATAGATTTCAAAATGAAGGCCATAACTAGAGACAAAGAAGGCCACTAAATACTATTGAAAGGATCTATCCAATAGGAAAATATAACCTTGATTAACATATATGCACCCAATATAGAAGCACCAAAATATATTTAAAATCTTCTGGAGGATTTCAAAGGAGAAATCGACAGCAATATAATCATAGCAGGGGACCTCAACACCCCGCTGACATCACTGGATAGATCCTCTAGACAAAAAATTAACAAGGAAACAGAGACCCTAAATGATGCACTAGATCAAATGGATTTAATAGATATCTACAGAGAATTACACCCCAAAATTGCAGAATTCACATTCTTCTCAAGTGCACATGGGATATTCTCAAAGATAGACCACATGTTAGGACACAAACTAAGTCTCTACAAGTTCAAGAAGATTGAAATCATATCAAGCATCTTCTCAGATCACAATGGCATGAAACTAGAAATCAATTGCAACAAGAACATGCAAAGTCATTTGAACACGTGGAGGCTAAATAGCATGTTATTAAACAATGAATGAGTTACCAAGAAGATCAAGGAAAAAATTAAAAACTTGCTGGAAACCAATGAAAATGAACACACAACAACACAAAATCTATGGGATGCAGCGAAAGCAGTTCTGAGAGGGAAGTTTATAGCACTATAGGCCTACCTCAAGAAACAAGAAAAATTTCTTATTGACTATCTAACCTCACAACTTAAAGAACTAGAAAGCAAAAAAAAAGAAAACCCAGAGCAAGTAGAAGGAAGGAAATAGTAAAGATCAGAGCAGAAATAAATGACATAGAGATCAAAAAAACAATTCAAAGGATCAATGAAACAAAGAGCTTGTTCTTTGAAAAGATAAACAAGATTGATGGACCCTTAGCTAGACTCACCAAGAAACAAAGAGAGAGAACCCAAATACACCAAATTAGAAATGAAAGAGAAGTAACTGACACCACAGAAATACAAAGGATCATTAACAAATACTATGAACCATTACCCAGCAACAAATTGGACAATCTAAGTGAAATGGACAAATTTCTGGAAACACATAGTCTCCCAAAACCGAACCAGGAAGAAACAGAAAACTTGAACAGACCAATAACAACTAAGGAAATTGAAGATGTAATCAAGACTCTCCCAGCTAAAAAAAACCCAGGCCCAGACAGCTTCACAGGGGAGTTTTACCATACATTCAAAGAAGAACTAACACCCATTCTTCTCAAACTATTTCAAAAAATTCAAGAAGAAGGAAGACTTCCAAACTCATTTTATGAGGCCAGCATAATTCTAATTCCAAAACTAGATAAAGACACTACAAAGAAAGAAAACTACAGGCCAATATCCCTGATGAACATAGACGGCACCATCCTGAACAAAATACTAGCAAATCGGTTCCAGCAATACATTAAAAAGGTATTCACCATGACCAAGTGAGATTCATCCCAGGGATGCAAGCCTGGTACAATATTCACAAATCAATAAATGTGATACACCACATACAAAATGAAAGATAAAAACCATATGATCATATCAATAGACACTGAAAAAGCATTCAACAAAATCCAGCACCCATTTCTGATAAAAACACTCAGCAGTGTGGGAATAGAGGGATCATATCTTGACATAATAAAGGCCACCCAAGAAAAACCTACAGCCAACATCATACTTAATGTGCAAAAACTAAAAGCATTTCCCTTAAGAACAGGAACAAGACAGGGATGCCCACCTTCCCATTCTTATTTAACATAGTACTGAAAGTCTTGGCCACAGCAATCAGACATGAAGAAAAAATAAAAGCGATCCAAATTGGAAAGGAGGAAGTGAAATGGTCATTATTCACAAATGACATGATATTATACATAGAAAACCCTAAAGACTTCATCAAAAATCTGCTAGATTTAATAAATGAATTTGGCAAAGTAGCAGGACACAAAATTAACATCAAGAAATCTATGGCATCTTTATACACCAATAATGAACTCACAGAAAGAGAATCTAAAAAACAATCCCATTTACCATTGCCTCAAAAAATTAAGATACCTAGGAATAAACTTAAAGAAGTAAAAGATCTATTTTCAGAAAACTACAGGACATTGAAAAAAGAAATAGAGGAAGATATAAAGAAGTGGAAGCACATACCTTGTTCATGGATCGGAAAAAGTAATGTCATTAAAATGTCCATACTACCCAAAGCAATCTATAGATTCAATGCAATTCCTATCAAAATACCAATGACATATTTCACAGAACTAGAACAAATACTTCAAAAGTTCGTATGGAACCAAAAAAGACCCCAAATAGCTACAGCAATCTTGAAAAAGAAGGACAAAGTAAGTGGGATCAAAGTACCGAATACTAGGTTATACTACAAAGCTACTGTAATCAAAACAGCCTGATACTGGCACAGGAACAGGCATGTAAATCAATGGAACAGAACAGAGAATCCAGAAATTGACCCAAGACATTATGCTCAATTAGTATTCAACAAAGGTGGAAAGAGCATACAATGGAGTACAGACATCCTCTTTAATAAATGATGCTGGGAAAATTGGATGGCTACATGCAAAAAAATGAAATTAGACCACCAACATACACCATACACAAGCATAAATTCTAAATGGATAAAAGACTTAAATGTGGCTTGTGAGTCCATAAAAATCCTAGAAGAAAATGTAGGCAACAAAATTTCAGACATCATAGCAAAATTTCACTGATACATCACTTAAGGCAACAGAAACAAAGGAAAAAATGAACACATGGGACTACATCAAATTAAAAAGCTTCTGCATAGCAAAAGAAACAACCATCAAAATGGAAAGGGAACCCACTATATGGGAGGGCATAATTGCCAAAGATACATCAGATAAGGTGTTAATTTCCAAAATATATAGAATGCTCATACAACTCAATGAAAAGAAGACAAAGAACCCAATTAAAAAGTGGGCAGAGGACCTAAATAGACACCTCTCCAAACAGGACATACAAATGACCAAGAGACATGTGAAAAAATGCTCAACGTCACTAATCATCAGAGAGATGCAAATTAAAACAACTATGAAGTATCACCTCACACCTGCCAGAATGCCATCAACAAATCATCAAACAACAAGTGCTGGGAGGGTGTGGAGAAAAGGGTACTCTAGTATACTGCTGGTGCAAATGCAGGCTGGTGCAGCCACTATGGAAAACAGTATGATGTTTCCTCTAAAAATTGAATTGCCATTTGACTCAATGATCCCACTTCTAGGAATATACCCTAAGAAACCTGAAACACCAATCAGAAAGAATATATGTACCCCTATGTTCATAGCAGCACTATTTACAATCATTAAGATCTGGAAACAGCCCAAGTGTCCATCAATAGATGAGTGGATAAAAAAGCAGTGGTACATATATACAATGGAATACTATGCAGCTGTAAGAAAGAAAGATCTCTTATCCTTTGAGACAACCTGGAGGGACCTCGAGAGTATTATGCTAAGCAAAATAAGCCAATCAGAGAAAGACAAACACCACATGATCTCACTTATTTGTGAAATATAATGAACAAGGTGGGCTGATGAATGAAATAGACCCAGAGACATAGAATGTATTATGGTTCAGACTGACAAACCTCAGAGTAGGGTGGTGGGAGGGATGGATGAGATGAACTAAAGAACTTATATGCATGTATGCATAACCAATGGACATAGGCAACAATGCTAGGGGGGTGGGGGAGGCGGGCTGTGGAGGAGGGTGTCTAGGGGGGAAAAGGAGAAACATCTGTAACAAAAATAAACTGATAAAAATTGGAAAAAATAAAAATAAAAATAAAATCAATAAAGGGAAAGAAACTAAAAAAATAAAATGAAATAGTAATGATAATTAAAAATTGCACATATAAAACTAATTCTTAGACATTTCCATTGCTCTAGTCTCTGTTGTGAACTTATAATATATATTTATTTCTGTATATTTATATATGCATATAGTTAAACACAGTGTTGAAGGCATATATTACTATTAAAGAATTTTGTTGTTTTTATGTCTGTTGTCAAATTACATTATAAAACAAGAACAAAAATTTCTTATCACTTGCACATTTTAGATTATGTCTAAATTTATTACAAAGCATATTTTCTATACTAATGTCTACTTATTGAATTGTTTTTGCATGTATAAAATGCCTTCCTCCACCCTACTTTAATATATTTACATGGATCATTTTCACCTCCTGGGAATAAAACTACATAGTTATGGCATATAACAATAATGATTATTATTAATATTATGTTAAATCTGCTGTTTGAATTTATTTACTTTCTATTTACCATTATTTATGAGAGATACATCTATGTTCACAGATAAGTTGGCACATAATTTTTTTTCCCTGAGTTGTTTTTGTTTGTTTATTTATTTGTTTTGGGTTTGATGAAAAGTCATACTAGCTTTAAAATTGTCTGTACTATTTTTAATGTTAAAGTGTATAGTTTCTCCTAAAGTTTGACAAAGCTAATTATACAAATATCAAGTTTCTACTTTTTGGTGGGTATACAGAGTGGTGAGATTGATTACCACTGCTCTACTGCTTTAATTTCTTTAGTTCACTGGACTAAACCTTAATAATTTATATATATTTTTGCAGAATATTGTCAATGTCAACAGTTTTGAATAACCATTTTGAATAACCATGTATAAATATATTCACATGCTTATATACGCACATTATATAACTACATAACCAAACTATTTTTCAATGCATTTATTCATATAAATATGTATTTATTTTATTTTATTAGTAAGAAATTCATATACATGAGGGAAAAAACAAAATGTACAAAAGGTGTACAGGTAAACGTAGGTTTGCTGTGTTTACTCTACCAACCTGTCCTGCTGCTCTGTGAGGGCCATCTCTAAGATCTGTGGGGCCCCAGGGAAATATTTTTTATTGAACATGTTTTTAAAATATTTGAAGAAATTTAGGCCTATGTGATAACAGTGATTTATTGATGGACATTTAGAAAAATGAGTAAAAAAAGATCTTAGCTATTTGATTATTGTCCAATCAATGCCTATGAAGATTCTTTCTAGGCACCATCTCTTCCTGTTCAGGTCCAGGAACTATCTCTTGGGGTTCTCTGTTGTCAAATGGTCACTCTGACTAATTCTGTTGGGCCCACCTAAAGAAAAATGTAGCAACACTATTTCTGGCAATGCATGGCTCTTTGGAGCCTGTTTCTTTATAGAACTTCCCATCTGCAGTTCCCCTTTATCATTTATTTAATTCTGGTCACATCATTACTCATCCTCTGCATCATTAATCATGCCACCTGTGAATACTTCCATTTCCTCTGTCAAAGGTTGTTACTGTGCTTCCTTGATGATGACCACAGATGCAAGCCTTACCCAGAGTATTCAGAAAAAAATGTGAAGGAATAATCATTCATTTTCTAGCTATGCCAAATTTACCATTCAGAAGTGTGTAGCATAAATGGAAAACAGTATATCTTCTTATCAAGTCTTCTCTTTAACTTCTCAAGAGGCTGCATGTGAGGACTTTCATGGTGACAATACACAGAGCATCGTGAGAGGGTAGGCAAGGGCCCAGTAAATGGGGCAGGTAGAGTGGCTTTTACAAGCCTGAGGAGTATGTGTCCCTCTTCAGACACATTTTGAGACCAACACAGGAGGATGAAATATTGTCAAATTAATTGGTGGCTGGGGAGGGTATGAACCTGAAGAGCCTGTTCGCCTACCGGAACTATAATTTCCAGGTCTCAGAGCCCATAGCCGACACCATAAAGGTGAAGCTCACAGAAGAGGGATGACTGCTCTGGGTGCCTTTAGGAGAGCTATAGTAGGTATTGGACACCTGTCACTTCCTAGGAAGCCACCCCCACCTCCTGGGAGCAGTCAGCTGCACACAGCTCCCGGTGGGAATTAGGGTAAGTGAAAGCCTGTGCAGAAGCCCACTTGGTTCTTAAGTCTGAGGCCTGACAGTTGTGTATAGCCCATGGCCCAGAACTCCCGTGTCCTGTGGGAGAGTCACCTGAACTAGCATATCAGTACCATTCTGGCCGCCCAGTGTCAAGTGATCTGAGGAAAAGAAATGCCTCATGGACCTCAGGGCAGTTCTGGTTGTCATGTGGCCTTTGGGGATATGGGAACAGTGATTAGGGAGGAGCACATACAGCAAGTCCCACAGATCTTCCGAGCATCTGGCAACCCCACACAAGGTGGAGGGTTGGAACGTATCCCAAAGGAAGTACCAGACAGAGCCCACGTGGTTCTTGGTTTCTTCTTGGGACACACACAGCTGCAAGCCCCAAGCACTGGAGCGGAGCTGAGACAGGGCCCGATTGCTGGGATCTGGGATAGTAATGCCCCGGTCCAGTGTTCGGTACCCTTCCAGAGGTATCCCATGCATATGACAATAGACATAAATATATGTACCTAGTCATTCTAAAACATACATGTACATTGTTTTGTATTTGGCTTTTTTTCTTAATGTTTTTGATATACTTTCCATATAAATATGGAAGGAAAAAGAGAAAGGGGTCTCATTCTTTTAAGTATTTTCATAGTTATAATCATATAAAGTCCTATAACTTATATACTTCATTATTTAATAATACATTTATGTTGACATTAAATTCAATAACTTGTCATTACAAAGAGTGCCATATTGAATGTCCTTTAATATACAATATTTTGTGCAAGTTTAGGGTACCTATAGGAGAAATTCCTGTAAAGCAGTGATTTTTCAACCTTTTTTGTGTCATGGAACACATAAACTAATTACTAAAATTCTGTGGCATATCCAGAAATACATTATATTTTTTGCTGATCTGACAAAAAAAAATAGGTATTACTTACTTTTTTAGCTCCAAACTTATTTCTAAAAAATATCAGTTGCCTGTACTTGAAGATAAGGATTTCTGATGCCAAAAGTTAACCAATCAAACACATCTTATTATGCAACGTTACCAATAAGATGCAACTTGATTATATGACCTATATGTTTATGGTTCAAGACAGGGCAGTAGCACTGGACAGTTATTGCTTTGTTGGCTATTGTGATTTTTTTATTTGACAATCTAAGGGAAAAGAGATCAGTGCCCCTAACTAAATAGTCAGGTATTTCATGTTCCTGTGGCACACTGGTTAAAATCGCTGCAGTAGCCCTGGCCGGTTTGGCTCAGCGGTTGGAGCGTCAGCCTTCAGACCAGAGAGTCTCGAGTTCAGTTTCGCTAAGGGCACGTACTAAAAATAAAAAAAAAAATTGCTGCAGTAAAAGATATACTGCTACAAAATTATGCTCATCTTAAATTCAATAGCTAATACCTAAATACCGTTTTGGGGAGTCCAAACAATTTATATTCTCACATTTTAAAAGATAAGAGAATATCTGCTTCTATACACAATTATATAATATATATTATCAAACTTGATCTTCATTCTGAGAATGAAAAATACAATCTTGTAAATTTAATTTAAATATATCTAATTATAAGTTATGTTCTACATCTCCCTAAGATCCACTTAAATTTACTTTTCTCTGAACTGTAGGTGTATACCTTTTTCATATTTTCAAGTGGGTTGTTCTTTTAATAATATCAAAGTCATTTCTCTCTGGTAAGTTTTACAAGCTCCCCTGCCTCCCACTGCAGTGTTTTCACTTTAATTTCAATTTTATTTATAGTGAGAAATTTTTGCCCTGGAGAAATTTTATTTTATGCCTCTATGTGTAGTTTATGAGAGAAAGAATTCTTCAGACTGAGAAACATATCACTCACACAAAACATACGCATGTGTATATTTATACAAGTACATAACTTCATGATTTCTCTTATACTTTTATGGTATCTTCTATTTTTTCCATTTTAAGTTTTATTTAACTGGAATTTTGATATAAAGTAGATATATTTTCTGTTGGTATGCAATGCCATATTTATTATACATCTTAGGCATTTAGAATATTTTTTTCACCCAGGTTAGACATAGTTTTGAAATTTTACTTTTATGTTCTAATATATTGTTAGTTTTTCATTAATATATTTTGTGATAATCATATCAAATATTCTAATAACTATATTCATAGTTTAGAATTAATTAAGCTAGGTTTGAATGAAAAAATAAAACCCATTCACTTTAATTCTAACTAAACAAAATGAATGTTTAGAATGGAGCAGCTAAGAATAAATGGGGTCACATGGTTTTAAAAGTCTTGGCTTTAGCACAAAATGTTATTGTAGAGTATGAAAGGCAATAATATAATGTTTGCTTTTGAAAAGTAGAGATTTAAGGGTGGTGGCAATAAAACATGCACTTGAACTTGAATCCGAAGTTATGTTGCTACTAAATACGTGACCTTGGGCCTGTGCTTCAATCTCTTCGAAGCTCACTTTGCACATTCATAAAATAGAGGTTAAAAAAATCATCATACTTCAAAAGGTTACTATTAAGTATTCAAACCCTTTAATCCATTTTGTCCCTCATGTTCTACTTTGGGATATATTATATTAAGCTGAGAGAGTGCAAGATAAATAGTATGCAATATATGAGAATAAAATGCCAAGTAGGGGTCAAAAATGGGCCTCTAAAAAGCATACTATCTTCCAAAAGCATGTATTTAATGCCATGATCTTGAACATATCGCTAACTCTCTTCTCTTTAAATGATTTCAGTTTTCTTTGGCCACCTTTCTTCTATCTGTCAAAGATTGTTATTCCAGGCACATGCTTCAATGTCATTTTTTCTCTCTGTTAGCCTCCCAGTGATGGCCTACTGAACCATCATGTACCAAAGTTCATTTTTTCTTTACAGAAATATAACTAAAGAACAAGAACCTAATTACACTATTTTAACAGCATACTCTTAAGTATTTTCCAAAAATTAACAAGTATTGATGAGGTTCTTTCAGTCAGACACTAATAGTCACTAAGGATATAACGTGTGGTTGAAGAAGACAAAGGATAGATGTAATTTCTGTACTCATTGGGCTTTTAGTGAATAACACAAAGTTCACTTAATTACAAGGCAGTATAAGTGTAATGATAGTAAATGCAGGTATTATAGTAGCTTATGTAAAGTTATAAGAAATTAGAGAGAAATTGGGCATGAAAACCCTGTCTATATTCAGAATAAAGGACTACTTATAATTATCCAATAAAAATAATAAAGATGGTGGTAGAAAGAGAGGAGAAAATACATGTACCCAGCAAAGAAAACATTATAAGAACTGAAAGAAATTTTGAATGTCTTAAAATCACATTTAAAGAGAGAGCTAAGAAACATTAATTTTTATTTTCGAAGCATATTTTCAGTTTATATGGAGACTATGTATATGTACAGTAGGCTAGGTGGATAGAGACAATATTTGAGACTGTTTTAGAAATGCAAAAATAATGATGTGTTGAACTTAGGTGGTTGCAGTAGGAATAATGGAAAGGAAACAGCTGTTTAAGTTCTCAGAGTTAGATTATATAGGAATTGACTGCTGGGGGGAAGGGAGTAAAAGATAAACAAATATTTTCAGGTTTCTGACTTGATCACTAGGCTATGCAGGTATATAATTCATTGAGGTAGAAAATATGAAAGTAGAGAATAATTTGAGAGAGCTCCTGATGAGCACAGTTTAGAATGTTAAAAAAACACAGTTAAGCAAAGCATTTCAAGGTAACAGTTTGAGAGTTTTCAGTTTTTAGATAGTGTTTTTATAAAAAAATAATGCATCTCTAAATGCACTACTTATATGGATGTGGTGCACTCAAGGCATAAAAGATAGAGTATCTCTGCTTAAGGAGACTTCAGGGTGGCAAAAGTCAAGGAAGAATTATGGGGACTTTTTAGGGGAGGTATTTAAATTAAGACTTAAAAATATCCACAAATTTATCATTTGGATATGGAAGATAATGACTTTTTCAGGTAAAGGAAAGTACAAGTGCAAAGTTGCAAAAGCATGGATCAATAAGGCATGACTATAACAATGCTGATGTATAAGCAATAGAACAAGAAATGGGTTGATAAAAGCCAAATCAGGAAATATTTTATATAACATGCTAAGGATTTAAGACAGTTATTTAGAAAAATGGCAATCTACTGGATGTTTCAAAGTGGCAGAGCAACATGATTAGATTTGGGTTTCTATATAACCAGTGATTATGAGGAATCTCTAGCCAAAAGTGTTGGCTCCTGGGGTTTGTATGTTTTATTTTTAAATCCTTAGGCAAAGCAACCTGCAGTGCCTATAGGGCTCCCATTTGTCTTTACAAAGCACAAATTCACATATTTAAGTAAGCTGATTGGGAACCCTAAATATTTACATTTGTGACTCATGGTGCAGCATGTATATAGTCTTCACTATAATTTAAAAAGAAAATATATTAATAGGGACTTTTATTTTGGAAATCAGTAATGAAACCACACAAAGTGTGTTCAGCTGCCTGTGTCACCAAAGCCAAACTAGAGAGACAGGTGCTGGTGCAAAAAGAAAGAGGTTTATTCAGGTGCCAACTTGGAAGAATGGATGACTCCCATCCCATTCCTGCTCGAGCCCACAGTTCTTATAGAAATAGGGAGAGGAGGGCTTTCTTTCTCTATCAAATAACTCTGCTATCTTTTGATGTGCTCAGTACCTTTCTATTCATATTTCTAGGCTTTGGCATGCTCGGTGTAAGAATCTCCCCTTCCATTATCTTGGCCAATGGGAGTGAATCCCTGGTGTTCCCCAACTGTCCATGATAAAAGTAACTTAAATTAAGGCACTTCATTCTGACTATAACCTTCTACATTTTAATTCCACCTAAAATAATTACCATAAGAATGTCAGTGTGGTGAGTGTGACCCATTTTCTCATAATAGTGAGCATGTGCCTCTGAGATTATTCTCAAAATAAGATTATGTACAAACCAATATCATCTCATTTTTAAAATCTTTTTATTAATATATCTCTAATTAAATATTATGCATTCATTAGTCCTTGAAAAGCAAGTCATTCTTCCTGCTACACTTTTTTCTTGTTTCACATCCATTTCAAAGTCTACCTCACTCCCCACTGTCATCAGAGCTACTCTGGAAATTGCTTTCTCAGCCAAACACTCAAAAACTGTATAATTTCTTAGTGTATGTTTAATATAACAAGAGGGATAATTTATATCCGTATTCTTTTTTCAAAACTTTTACGTTTAGATATCGTTGTTTTTGACTTCCTTTCTTTTGTTTTCCTTCCCTGTAATTCTTTCAAATAAATCCTTTTATTCTTCTTTTCATTTGATAATCTATAAGCATATCATCACTAGAGACATTTAGTGTAGTTTGGGGTGACTTTGGACATTTGCTCACCTTCATTTACAAAGATGAAACTGAGAAGAAAGGTAAGCAAGAGATTGCTTACTTTTGTATTTTATTAAGGTGTGCTGAAGATAATAACTCTGCATGTCTGACTGGTAGTTTGGACAGCCAAGTAGCACTTTATTGAAGCAGCTACAACATCTAATCATCAGGAACAATTCCATAACCCTTCAGGGAGAATATTTGCCAGCTCAATAAAAGGCAAGATTAATTTAAAAATCCAAGGAGATGATTGGTTAGATTTCCATTAAAAATATAAGACACACGATTTTGTTGTTAATTTTTTGGCCTCCTGGTCACCACAGATGTTCATTGTTGGGCTAACTCATAAAAAACATAGGAGTTCTTAACCTTCTTTACCCACATTCATTGCATATCTTTCATCAGTCATGGTATTCTTTAACCAGTTAGTCGGAAGTAGTCCTAGCCGAGAGCCTTCTGATGCATTTTAACTTTGAAGACTATTTTTGTTTTTAAATTTTTATTAAATGTATTGAGGTAACATTGGTTAATAAGAACACATAGATTTCAGGTGTGCAAGTTTATAAAATGACATCTGTATACTCTATTTTGTGCTCACCACTCAAAGTCTAGTCTCCTTCTGTCACCATGTATTTGGTCCTCTTTACTCTCTCCATCCTCCCCCTAACCCTTGCCCTCTGGTAACCACCATTTTGCTCTCTGCATCTATGAGTTTGGGGGGGGATTTTGGTGTATATTTGTATGTTCATTTGTTGATTTTTTTTTTTGAAAAGGCCAGCCTGAGAGGGAAACATTTAAATATCATAGAAGAATAGTTGCAACTTACTGTTTTACTTTAAAATTTTTTAATAAATAGATTTATTCAAAATGTATTAAATAAACTTAAGAAAGACACTTTTTAACACAACAGTAAATAGAAAATAAGGACCATCTGTCAATAAAAAGTGGTTTAAAATAAATGCAATGAAACCGCTACAATATGATTAACTTCCTGCCAAGTACAATGCTTAGAGAAAGCTCTGAGACTAAGGCCTACCTCTCCTTTATAAAAAGAGAGATTAGTGAAAGTCAGGGGTTGTTAAATACATCTTTGTGCCAAAGTGAGACAATTCTCATGATGCAATCAAAGGGATTGAAACCAAATTGAAAAGGGAATTATTTTCTCCCTCATGTAATCCAATGTAATTTAAAGCTGTCTCTTTAATACCTGAAATCATCTCAATACCAATAGTGGCACTTGTCCAACATATTTGGAGAGGCAACCCGAAGAAAACCTCTCTTAATCCTAGACTATAGTTTTCATAGCTACCTGAATCTCCCCTGCATCTTTACTCATCACTGAACATAAAGCATCATTCACCTAAATATAGAGAATCCAGCGAAAATTATCAGTGTCCTGTCGATCGCATTTTTACAGTTATGGTTTCAAGCAAGGTGAACACATGCATTTAGGGTCCTAAGGAATTGATCATGTTTAATGCAGTACTATCAGAAATTCAGCAAACCTAAGGAGCAGAGCTGCTGTTTTAAAGATTCAAGTTTTTAAAGAGAAACTGGTCTTCAGTCATATATTTCCCATTCATTTTCTTTAACTGAGCCATTTAATGAATCTGTAGCTTTCTGAAGGCAAACATGATTGCCCCAAAGAAGACTGTATTTTTCTGTAAAAGTCCATCCACACTTGGACACATGCACAGAGACACACATGAATAGTGCCCTGAGCAGAGCTCAAACTACATCAGAAGAAAAACAGGAGATTGAAAACAGAAAGTAGACAACAAGTATCAAGAAACTATATTTCCCAACATAAGAACTTCAAAAATAGAACAGAAGTAAAAAGTTTCTGGAGTTCCAATTGCAATAGAGTGCACAGAAAAACCTCTTTCACTGTAGTATAGTTTATTACAGTACACCTTTTCCTCTTGGGACCAAAGCAATAGACGAGGCCTCCAGCATACTCACAAAAACATCTCAGTTTTTGAAAACAGGTTCAGGCTTAGCTCTGGACTAGCCTACAGGCAGAAACTCACAGTATGATTTGTATTTGGAAAAAACCCCTTCCCCACAATAATTATTGCTCATTTCCCATGCATTGATCTACACATAGATTTTTGCAAGTTCTCTCAATCTGGCTGGTCATCCTTTACCTTTATTTTTCCTAGTATACTCCAATTTCTTTTTAAAGCCAGTCCAAATCATCTTTGTGGCAATTCCTAGGATTAAACCTCTTTTGTCTGTGTTCCCACATCCCTTTGTTACAGGGTTTCTTGTTTCCTTTCATAATTTTTACACTACTGCCTCCCACACTAGTCTAGAGGTAGCATTTTGAATTTGCTCCTGATAGGGTCAAATACAAGCTTGGTTTTTTAATTAGTTTTGAAGCTTTGGGAACAAATGTCCTTTTTTTCTAATTTCTTTAAAAGTTGTTTTTGTGGTTTTTTTAAATCCTCACCTGAGAATATGTTTTTACTGATTTTAGAGAGATAGGAAGGAGGAGAGAGAGAGAGAGAGTTGCCTTCTGTATGTGCCCTGACCAGGAATCAAACCCAACACCTAGGTATGTACCCTGACCGGGAATCAGACTAGCAAACTTTCAGTGTATGGGACGAAGCTCCGACTAACTGAGCCACCTGGCCAGGGCTAATTTCTTTAAATTTTTATTTTATCTTTTTATATTTTAATGTTCTCTTTCCTCAATAAAATGAACATGACATCTTTATTTTTTTTTTCTGAAAAGTAAATAAAATAATATATGCAACATGCCCAGCACATATTTGAGACCCCATAAATGGTTGGTGTTATCATTTTTTAAAACTGAGTTACTCTAGAAAAAAAGATCACTTCTTATCCTTTAGATCTATGAAAGTAGTGTATGTAACTTATTTGGTACATAAGTTATATATCTACACGTAGTACCTACTGTTTAATTTTATTAATACTATCAAAGATACAAATAATTGTAAGGCACAGGAAAAGTTTGAGACCTCTAGTACCACTCCCTTCCCCAGACTCTTTCTTCCAGCATTAAACATGCTTTGGTTCAGGTGATATGTGAAATTTCTATGTGAAGTGTATCATCTCATTTATACAAGAAGAGTCAATTCAGTCGTGAAACATCTCAATTTATAACCAGATGGTTATATCACGTATATGATATTTTTCATATGTACCTTGCCCAAGGCATTTATAGACAAGGCCTATTTTGTTCAGGAGGTCTAGCATCGGCATGTTGACAGACTTGTAAAGAGAATGAATGGGTTTCAGAGCCACTGCTTGTTTACTTCCTGCATAATAATGATTTCTCCACCATGCCCTTTAAATTACATACATATATCCATTTGTACTATTATTTTATTTATCTAGTTTAATAAATTACAATATAATTACAATTATGCATCTTTAATTATTACAATCAGTTTCTGGAGTTATCATTGTCTATATTAGCATTAAGTCTGGCTCCTTCCTCTTTACTTGGTCACATTTGTCCAGGAATATTGGGGGTTTATTCAGTCTAAAATTTATCAGAACTGTTTCCAAATCCTAGACATGCAGAGAGAAATGCAAAGTTTAATCCATGTGCAGTATTAAACTCTGTGTCTCTCACTTGGTATCAGTCATGACAACTCCATCCACAGTCCCATGGAAGCTTTCCTACTGCTGAGATGATGGCTGTCCCCCCCATATCCTTGCACAGCTTCTGTGCTACCCTGCACAGTGCCAACACCTGTCCTTGCCTCATACTCTTGACCCTTTACTAAACAGAGAAAAGACATACTTCTACTCAGAACTATCTGTGTTGCCTTAAAAATATTAAGATAATTAAGAACACAGAGATTAGTAACATTCAACTTTCAGTCTTTATGATTTCCAAAATAAATTGAATTCCAACCCATTCCCCTTCTTTTTCTACATCACTTTAGTTGTTACCAATTAATATTTGCTCACTTGCACAATCAAGATCCACTCACGTGACTACAAACCTAGTTGCTTGCTGAGCCAAGGCAACATTTTGTTTTTCTCTTTCAGAGAGGATATGGAATTTTACCCATGCATAATAAAAACATTTACAGATAAAATAAGCTTATATAATGTGTTATTTCTATAATTAAACACAATCCCTGGCATGTATTAAGTGCTGATTGAAATATAGAAATATCTCAATTTTTCTACCTTATTTTATACTTTTTATAAAGAATGCATTCAATCAATTTTAGCTATACTTATAAAACATCATATTTGCCAGAAACTGTGCTAAATACTTTATATATATTTTCTCCCTTTATCTCTAGATCAGTTATAAGTAGAATAACTATCTCCATTTAACAGAAAACTGAGTCTTACCTGAGTTGCTCATATTGCTTAACGGAGTCGATTTGAATCCATTCCTTTCTGAATGTAGAAAGAAAAAATTTAGCCAGCATGATAATACTAACTCTTTCTCATTAAAATGCAAACAGTCCTATAATGAATAATATAATAACTTCTATTATCTTATTGCAAATTTGTTTATTTGATGGCTTTCTTCTGTGATGTAACAAATTGTATGTTAGAAGGGCATTGTACGTATGCAGAGGAACAAAGTATTCAAATGGTAGAACAAGAAAGAAGCCGGAAGAACCATTCCCCAATCAGCCAATTTAACCTTGTTTATTATTATTTTTCCTTTGCTCTAAGATTCAATCAGTTTGAAAATGAACAGTTTTAGAAAATAAGTACTTTTACAGTTTTATTGTATAACATACATTACATACATAAAACATACAGGTATAGAAACATGTTGAGTTGATATGGAGACTCAGTGGGGATGAATTGAAGTGGGATAGATAGATTTTAATCTTTTTCCTCCTTAAAATGTCTGAATTGTATAAAATAAGAAATCAAAATTTTTGATAGACTGATTATTTTTTCATCTAAATTATTAACTCGTAAAAAATTTTATGTAAGATGTTCAAGTGGAATCTCAAATATGCTATATTTGAGATTCTATTTATTTGTGCATCTCTCTCTCTCACTTGGAAGCTATCCACACAGCAAGGACAACAAGGATTACAGTATGTGCAGTTACACTTTAAAAAATGGAATTTGGAAAATTATTCAAGGTTGTTTTTATTGAGTAATACATATTTTTTCAATGACAAAAATAGCAATGAGAAAAAGGAGCATAGGACAAAGCCATTTAAAATTTAAAATGAGATGGGATTGCAATGTTAGCTAATGCTCTGGTGGTAATCATATTGAATGATATGACTGTACCGAATCAACATGTTGTATACTTTAAACTTACACACAGTTATCTGACAATTATACCTCAATAAAGCTGAAAAAATAAAAAATATAATTTGAAATGAAAAATTACAGCTATAATATCTATTGGTCGAACAGATGGGTACAAAAACCATTTTAGAAATTAAAGTCACATTATTTCTATGAATTGGCTATGTTTTCATATGCATTGTGATGAAAATGTATTTAGTACTTCTAAGTAAAGATACTTTCATGAACTTTTAAATTTAAGTTTCCAGTTAGTGTCTGATAATATAGTGGGATGTGATTTTTATAATATCAAGTTTTCTAGGAGCATCTTGATAACAGGAATCCTGCCAAGTTCATTTTTGAATTTCCAGAGCTTTGCAAAATACCTGACTTATAATAGCTATGGGGTAAGTAAGTGAGTTTTTAAATATTAGTTAATCATAAATATACTTGTTTCAAAATTTTTTGACCTAATATTTCTTAATATTTCAATTACATATAGACGCTCATTTAAAAATTTCATTTCTTGCCCTGGCCGGTTTGGCTCAGCAGTTAGCGTGTCAGCCCGCGGACTGGGGAGTCCCAGGTTCGGTTCCCACTAAGGGCACGTACCTCGGTTGCAGTTCGTCCCCGGCCCCAGTTGGGCCTGTGCGGATGGCAACCACTCGATGTGTCTCTCTCACGTTGATGTTTCTCTCTCTCTCTTCCTCCCTCTCTCCCTCCTGCTCTATCTGAAGATAAATGCAAAAATATCCTCGAGTAAGGATAAAAAATAAAAACAAAAAAATAAAAATTTCATTTCTTGCCATTACATTCAAGGTGTAGCATATATATGGCTTTCAACCTATCTTTGTGATGCCCTAAGTAACATATTTAAATCTCAGAATTGAATATTAGCAGTTAATAAGAAGTTTAATGTACATTGCATATAGAGCTTGATATTTCTCTATTTGTAGCATAGAAATTTTCATGACATTGTCTTACAGTATCACCACTGATGAGATTACCATTTCCAGGCCTGCATGTAACTAAACAAGTTAACCAACCTTGGTGTAAACCTGTAAGCCCTGTTAATGTGACCTCTGTCCACTTTTCTTCAGTCTGCTCCCAACTTTATGTAGGACACATGTTTCATGGTCATTGGACACTTCTAACTTGTTTTACAGTTAAAAAAAAAAAAATCAAACAAAAGCCAAAATTAAAATGACTGCATTTAAATTTATGTCAATTTTCTCCCAAATATTTATTTAAATAAAATTAATTAAAATAATATATGGAACATAGGTTATAATTTCTTTAGAGCATATATTTAGATTTATCTACTGTGGAAAAAGTAGGTATAATACTTTCAGAAATTAACAAAAGTGTCTTAGACACTTTTCTCTTACATTTCTATACATCTTTACAGTTATGTTTGAGGTAAATGAGGTAAATTTAGAAATCATAGAAAGATTCATTATTTAATTATTTGGAGACACAAGTAATAGGAAAGCAAAAATATAAAAATCTTAGTTGAATAATCAGGACTTCAAACCTTACACAATTCAGTTACTTAATTTAGGCAATAGGTCCCTGGATAATTTTATTAATCAAAATGAGGAAGAACTAGGTGATATATTACTATTTTTCCTTTTTGAAGAACCTTTAATGGAGTTTTTAAAAAAGAGTTGGGGGACAGATAATACAAATATATCATTTAATTTCATAACTGTTAGACAATATTTGAACAATAAAAATATCTCATTTATATAGTAATTTACAGGTTAGTAATCTTCTCTGCTGACTTTACTTTGCTGCTCAAAAATTTTCTCTAGTTCCCCCAACACTTTAAGGCAAACATTGCAACAAAACGACACTATTCTTGATCCAACTGTGCCCTATTATTCTTTGATCTAACCTCTATCCTTGTCTTCAAAAGCTATCTTTGTTTGTATTGCTCTAAAGCCATTTTCTCTCAGCTCTTATTATCCATTTATGCCTTCAGTCTTCATCTTTTACAATTGCTTCTTTTTTCCTACCTCTCTACTGAAATTGCTCTCTCAAAGGTCATTAATGAGTTCCTTTTCCCCAAATATAACATACACTTCAATTTCCTTATCTTCCTCAAACTCTCTCTACTGTTTTGCACTAGAAACACCTTTTTTTTTTTTTTTTTTTTTGTCTCATTTAGTTACAAGGGAAGAATATAGTTAGATGTCTGACATTTTGTCCACACATCCAAAAACAAACAAACAAAAAGCACTGCAGTGATGCTAAAGTTCTTTTATTATTTTTAAAGTAGGTTTAAGGACCTCAACAAGAGGAAGGGTTTTGCATATCTCTAATATTACATTACTGATTTGATGATTACAGTCTAACAACTATAGTCTATTTCTATCTTCTTGTTGCTGTTGTACTCTTCTGCCACTGATGAGTTTCATCATATAATTTATAGTAAACAAGACACTTCATGATGTCTCTGGTTCCAATTATACTTCATGTCTTTTAAACGCAATTTTTATTCATGATTAGATCAGACTCTCTGTTTCAAAGTTTTAGTTTCTGGTGGTGATTGTTAAGTTGTTACCATTTTTTGGTATATTACATAATCTACTAGTTAATATTCTTGCTTTGCATGGGAGAGATTTATTAATGATTTACCAGTCATAAACTGCTAATCTACCATTCTAGAGTGGGCAAAGACTGAGTTTATTTATGTATCGTCCCAGCAATTTTTATCACAGACTATGTTTTTCTACTAATTGGTATCTTTATTTCTATACCTAGTGATTATATGAATATATAACTATATATATTTTTTCATACATATGAATATATACCTATTTATAGTTACAAGTCTATATTTATCTATCAATCAGAGAAAGAGAGAGTTTAAGAATTCTTATTTTTTCTGGTTTATTTGGTTGCTAGCAACAGGCAGACAGGGTAGATACAGGCAGTTTTTAACTACTGGGTATATGTAGAAAACAGGAGAAATCTAAGAACAGAAATCTCAGCAAGACCAAGCCTCAAAGAGATGTTGTGGAAGGTGGTTCTTAAGTCAATGAACTTTTCTTGGACTTAACAGTGAATTATTGAACTATCACCAACATTTTCAATGTGATTTCCCTATGTGTCTACATCTATTCCTCTACCAATTGATTGCCTTTTCTTGCTTTTGTTATTTGCTACTGCTGCTTCTTAATTTTGTCTTCCACATAACCCATTACAGTCATTGGAATATTACTATACCTCAGACTATTAGCTACAACTTGCACTTACTAAATAAGTCTGCCTGGGTTTCTCCATATAAATTTTTGAAAGCAAGACTTTCTTTGGACAAATTTTTCAAATCATGCAAGTGCACTCATGAACCACCAACCAGACTCTGAATTTATTACCTTTGATGTCTATCCCTGGTCTAAACAGCTTAGGTCAGGTGGATGACATTGTCACATGGTAAAATAAAAACCTATGAAGTGATGACTACAGATGAGACTACATTGATTATTTTGGACTATTACTAGACAGGCACCAGAATTGGAACTAATCCAACCCCACTTCCTGCATCTCAAAAAGCTCTAAGATATTTTTTATTTTACTTGCAATACCTTGACTTTTTTTATTTTTTATTTTTGGATATCTCTGACACTTTTCTATCTCTGTCGCTGAAGAGAAAGAGAAGAGACAATTCCCTACCTCTTACACTGAAAATTTTTCTCCTAATTTTCTTATGAATAGTTGCTTTAAGGTTCTGTCTTTGGAGGTACAGTCTTTGCCCTTTGATCTTTTTCAAGACATAATCCTTATGAATTCAGTTATAACATCATTTATATAGTGTTTGAGTCTATAGTTTTAACCTCAACTACACTCTGAAATGCCAAATCCATCTTTCCTCTCACTACCACTAAGTCCTCACTCAATGTTGTAGATGGGTGGGGTCATGGAAAATGCAGTTTTACTCTAACCAACATACAAGAAAACCAATTCTACCATAAGCTAATTAACAATTACAAGAGTTAAGTTCCTATAGCATATTTCTGGTCATAAAAAAAATACCAAACCTCTAAAAGAAGACCCAGTTATTGCTGATATATCGCCTTGGGTGAAGGAAACAAAATAAAAATAAACAAATGGACTACATCAAACTAAAAAGCGTTTGCACAGCAAAGGAAATCATCAACAAAACAAAAAGACAACTTACTGAATGGAAACAGTTATTCACCAATAATACATTTAATAAGGGGTCAATATCCAAAATTTATAGAGAACTCATAAAACTCACCACCAAAAAAAAAAAAAAAATCTAATAAAAAAAAATGGGTAGAAGACCTGAATAGACACTTCTCCAAAGAGAACATATAGATGCCAATAAGACATGAAAGGATGCTCAACATCACTAATTATCTGAGAAATTTAAATTAAAATCACAATGAGATATCAACTCACACATGTCAGAATGGCTATCATCAATAAACCAACAAACAACAAGTATTGGTGATGAGGTGGAGAAAAGAAAACACTTGTGCACTGTGGGTGGGGATGTAGATTGGTGCAGCCACTATGGAAAACAATATGGAGAATCTTCAAAATATTAAAAATGAAACTGCCTTATGACTCAGCCATTCCACTTTTGGGTATATATCTGAAGGAACTCGGAATACTAATTCAGAAGAATATATGCACCCCTATGTTCGTTGAAGCATTATTTATAGCCAAGATATAAGATATAGCCTAGAGGTAAAGGAACTAAGAAATACAAAATAGTCACAGGGATGTAGAGTACAGCATAGGGATATAGTCAACAATATTGTAATAACTACGTATGGTGCCATGTGGGTACTTAAAATATCATGCGGATCACTGTGTAAAGTTTAGGATTGTCAACCAGTATGCTGTATACCTGAAACGAATACAAAATAATATTGAATATAAACTGCATTGCAGCATTATTCACAATAGCCAGGATTTGGAAGCAGCCCAAGTGTCCACCAGTAGATGAGAAGATAAAAAAGCTGTGATACATTTACATAATGGAATGCTACTCGGTTGTAAAAATGAAGGAAATCTTACCTTTTGTGACAGCATGGATGGACCTGGAGAGGAATATGCTAAGTGAAATAAGCCAGTCAGAGAAAGACAAACATCATATAATTTCACTTATACGTGGAATCTAATGAACAAAAGAAACAAACAAAATCAAAACAGACTCAAACAGAGAGAAAAGACTGAGAGCTGTCAGAGAGGAGGGAGGTTGGGAAGCTGGGTGAAAGAGGTGAAGGGATTAAGAAAGAAAATGAAACCTCATAGATACAGAGAACAGTACGGTGATTACCAAAGGGAAGGGGGTGGGGTGGTAGAAAAGGGTAAAGAGGGGATAAATGGTGACAGAAAGAGACATGACTTTGAGTGGTGAACACACAATACAATACACAGATGATGTATCATAGAATTGTACACTTGAAACCTATATAATTTTATTAACTAATAAATTCAATAAAAATTTAAAAAATAAAGACCCCAAACCCATCTAGTATTAAACATTGAAATAAGTGTGAGCATAGATAAATCAGTATACATACATTTAAGATTAATAAAAACAAGTAAGATAATTGTTTTCCAACTGGCTTATTCTCGTTTCATGTTACTGGTGGCTGGAGCATATCCAGGTATCTCAGGGTGCAAGGCAGGATCCAACTCTGGACACAACACCTTTCCATCAAGGGTGCACTCACACCCACACCCACACTCATTCAGACTGGGACAAGTTAGATACTCCAATAAATCTAACATGTATATCTTGGGGATGTGGGAAGAAACTGGAGTCCCTGGAAAAACTCATCTAGACATGGGGAGAATGTGCAAACTTCACACAGACTGTGGTCCTGGCCAGGAATCTTTTCTTTTCTCCTCAACTTTATAACAAAAGGATATTATTCAAGGACCTGCTTTACCTGTCTTCTCTGTTTGAATGTCCACCATATTGCTGCATACTAGTTTTGAAACAAACTCATTATTCCTAATAGCCACTAAAATAATTTCTCCTTCTGACATTGATATTTCCATTAATGAAATGAGAGTTCACTTAGTTACCAAATTTTATCTTTGAACTACCTTGTATTCTATTTTCCTGCAATTAATCAGATGCTAGTACTATGTATTTTACATCAATGCTATTTCTTATATCATCTGTCTTGTATCCTCAGGCTCACCACCAAGTTCATGCCTTCATTACTACTCTTAGCTAAACTAACATATTCAATCTCTTCCTTCCCTACACCATCTGTTCATCATTGTCACATTAATCTTCCCACAAGAATTTTGGTAACAACAGTCTCAATTTTAGTCAAGTTCCAGCAACAAACAGATGGCACATTCAAATTGGGTAATTTGAAGAGAGTTTAATAAAGAAATTTTAAATAGGAGTTGGATGCATGAAGAAAGAGCACAAGAGATAATACCATACTCAGAGGTTCACATCCTGTTGTTTTCCCCATAATTATACCTGTTGGAGAGAAAGAAGGAAGTGGTTACTGGAAGCTAAAAATACAAAGGGCTGTGTGGAAAGGCCACCTACCATAAAGGAGATACCCAGCCTCACAGGAAGAAAACTTAGGAATTTAACCCACCTCACTCTACTTCTGTCTCCCAAATGCCCCCTGATTAGACAAACCCAACTGGAAGCCCAATGGCAAGGAATCTCATGAATGTGCTCCAGATAGATGGGTCTTCCAGTCTATATTTCAGAGGGGCAATTAGAGAACATTTAAACCCTCTTAAACATCCAATATCTTCTCAATGGCTCTGAAACAAGCACAATGTTTAAAGCCTTTCATTGAATGACCTAAATATTTCCCATTAGCTTTATTAGCTTTATTGGTCAAATTGGGATACAGGAATAATCCCTGTATTTTCATATTTTGCTACACTATATGCCTTGCTCTTTATTGAAATACCTTCTTTCTTCCTTTGGCACAACTCCACCATCTGGAAGAATATTTTTGCTTGGGACTTGCTTTACTGTTTCTCATTCACATTTCTTCCTCAGTGTATATATAATATGCATAATTTCAATTTCTATATATCTAACTTCTGTTTTATTTGACACTTATTTTATTTCAACTTGTCCTTGTGGTTGACAGAATTCTAAGATGCCCCGAAAATCCCCCCATGATGACCCCTTATTGTATATGACCTATATAAGCAAGACTGTAATATGATGGGGTATTGCTCCTAAAATTATGCTACCTTATATGGTAAAGGGATTTTTTAGATGTAATCAGTTGATTTTGAGTTTCTCAAAAGGGAGATTATTCTAGTTGGACCTAACATAATAAGGTGAACCCTTAAAAGAGACTGGACCCTTTCTTATAAAAAAGATTTAAATTCTGGGAAATTCTCCTGCCAGCCTTGCAGCCTTGAAGAAGGACAATGCAAGAAATGATGGACAGCCTTTAATAATGGCTCCCTGTTGTCAATTAGCAAGAAAACAAAACTGTCTTGTGGTTATAAGAAACTGAATTCTGCCAATAATCAGTGAGCATGGAATAGGATACTGACCCTCCAGTAAGATTGCAACCCTATCTGACACCTTGCTTTTAGCCTGGTGAAACCCTGAGCAGAGGACCCAACTAACCATACCCAGACTCCTGACCAGTGGAAGCTATACAATCACTTTCTTGTTGTTTTAAGGCACTAAGTTTGTGGTAATTTGTTACAGAGCAATATTAAATTTATATAAACTTCAATTATGTCTGTATCTAACTCAACTTTCTAAATTTATGGACTTCCTTGAAAGCTATAATTATATTCATCTTTTATAAGACTCTCCATAATAATTTGTTGAACAGGTGACATACAATATATGTAAATCAGCTAACAATCAGAAAAAAAATGTTTGAATATAATATGATATATTTCAAGTCCTGTTTATGATGGAACCTATGCATTCTCTGAAACACTGGTAATATATTGTATTCAAATCTCTTCTAGATGAGTTGAGCTATTCAATAAAGAATGGAAATCCTTGTATTCAAAGATTAATGTTGTTATAAGGCTTGATTTATGTAATCAGCACATAACAGAGGTCTTAGAGTAGGTCAGATCATAGCTTCTCAAATGAATTCAAATTATAGATTCTTAGAGCCTTATGGTGCCTCAAATATTACCTCATTCAACTCATTAGCTTTGTAAATTATAAACAGTACTACCCCTTAACTGACCAAGATCATGCTCTTATAATAAGTCAGTTACAGAGTGTAGGTAAAGATTCAAGCCTTATGATTTACTACTCAAAGCATCTCTGCCACCTCCTTCTACACCTTGACAGGAACAATTGGCCTAAACAGGCAGCAGGAGAGCAACGGGTTCCTAGGTGTATTCACAAGGCTGCTGATGAAAATAATCTACCATGAGTTACAGCAACTGTGTTTTCTAGGCAGCAAAGGGTTGTCTGGATTGAAACAGAGAAGTTAATTATTTTAGAGATGTAAAGCAAGATTGTTTTTTACTTTTTTTTTTGTATTTGTTTGGTTTGTAGCTGAATTTTTTTTTTTCCACTAAGCAGAAAGAAAGTTGACTCAGGCTCTTAAAGGATAAAAGCATTAAAAAAAATCAGTTTTCCATTCAGAAACTTCAAATAAAGAATGGTATTAGATTTGATAGCACTGAGTGGTCAAGATAAGATACTTCAAAAAAGAACACTGAAACAGAGGAGATTTGGAGGGAGTAGAAGGAGTTAGTACTTCAAGAGATGGATGATTTTAAAGTTAGCATTTTCTTTCTACAAATGGAGTGAAAACAGAAGGCAGATACCGTCTGATTATCTCAGATTCAGCTAAAGGGGGATGTCATTTGTTCTTCCAATTTCCAGGAACTGCATAAAACAGTTATAACAGGAGGACATTCTCTTTGCCTGTGCTGTGTTAATCATCATTACATTTTTTTCTGATCACTACAGAAGGAGAAGTTACAGATGTCAAGGGAGTGGGGCAAACATAAAAAGAAAAGATAAAACTATGCTCACGAGAGTGTTCTTTTCTGCAGATAAAGTAAAGAGAAATGAAATATTATAATTTGTAAAAAAATGTGAAGGTATATCTATCCTCTTGTAAGCATATTCTAATAAAATAAACTAAAGATAAAGTGAATATCCATTTTGACTTCATAATCTACTTTATCTCAGAATAAAAGTTTGAGAGAAATACGAGACAGCTTCTCCTTTATTTCATTTTTTTGTTTTTGGATTCTTGACTGGAGGATTGTATTAAATGTGGACTCTAATTCACAGTGGTATTTTGGGAAATTATATTTACATTAACACAGTGTGATTCACAAATCCATTTCCACTTGACTTGATAATATATTGGAAAATCAGCTGGATATCAAAGGTATCCAAAGCTTATCTCATGTTCACTTAAAGTGATGGCTTTTCTATTAAAAGCACAATTAATATTTTGACCTTTTTTACATGCAATTTAAAAAATTTTAATAAATTTCAAAGGTTAATTTTATATTTTTTAAGGAAACTTAAGTGGATGTTTTTATCTTTCACCAGCTAGGAAACGCAGCGTGATGTGAGTTACTGCAGATCCTGACACAGCTTCCATTACGCTGCTGCTTAGTCAGAATCTCACTCAGAAAATATGTGCTGGTCTTTACTTTTATAGCAATCTTTCCAGATTGCTATAAAAATCTACCACTTTAAGATTAGTGGCACACCTTACTGAATTTCTCAGAGGAAGTAAGCATCCCTCAGACCCCCTTCAGCTTGTGACTGAAATGTAGATCAGGCACAGTTTCTAGATCCTGATGTTATCAAATAAAATAAACTGTTGTCATTATATTTAAGTTAAATAGAGGTTCGATTCTCCTATATCAAAGAGCAGAAAGTTGATAGAAACATTTCCATTCTTGATAAAGTGAAGAATATTACTGTATATAATTTAATTTTCTAAAAGATTTTTTATTGAATTTTTAAGAGAGAGAGAGATCCATATAATGGGCTGCATCCTAAACTCCAGTGGAGCCCAGAACCCAGGCATGTGCCCTGACTGGGAACCAAACCAGCAACCTTTCAGTGCAAAGGATGGTGCCCATCCAACTGAGCCACACCAGCCAGGGCTATATAATTTAATCTCTTATGGTTAAGAGCATTCATTCCTAAGAAGCATCTACAAAATAAAAGAATGAATATATCCCTTTTCAGGAACACCTGACCAGCATAAGGTGTGCAGACTTCTGATTTCAATAGCTCTGATAGAAATGTTTTGGGTTCTAAAGAAAAAATATTAACCAACCTTGTGTATAACTTTGCAGTTCATTAAGTTTTTGTTTTTATTTTTTACATGAAAGACTTTCTTTACTTCCTCTCTTGAACTTGTGTCCGGTGCTCTAAGGGCTGCCACTCACAATGCATTGTAATATCAGTGGAGAACGGTAGAATTCTGCAAGGCAGGAGGCTCTGGGTCCATTATTGGTTTTATTTAATGGAATAAATACTAATTTTGGAGTCAGAAACAACTAGGGTTTTTTGACTTTGTGCAAATTTCATTAACATGATATTTTAAGCACACGCGTACACACACACACACACACGCACGAATATTATCTATTTTGTTTTTGCTATTGTATCCTCCCTATTTATGTTGATATTTTTAAAATAGTATCAAATAGTTTTTAATAAATAAATTATAACAGTGATATGCACACATGGTAAGAAAAAATTGCAGTTTAGAAGAGTACAAAAAAAAATAATAATAAGAGAGCTCTCTTTTCTCCATTCTTCACTCTACTCTGTACCAATCCCTGAGGTAAACACTTTATTAACTTCTAATTATTCCTACTCTGTTTATCTCTGTAACTCCAAGTAAGTTTTCCATTACCTCTATTTCTGAATTAATTTGCTTAAGAATTATCTATTAACTTCTTTTTTGGATGATTGATTCCCTGAAAAGTCCCTTTCCGATTCCCATATCTGTTATTAAAATATGCTTTCAGGTCATAATTAAGGATATGAAAATTCAGCATCACGTTTTGCTTATTTTTACTTTTTTAAAAATACCCTTTCTATTTTGATACGGATACATTCAATTTCCTTTGAATGTGCCCATCACATCCCACATAGGGCTCTGACTTCCTGTAATTTGGTCAGCTTACATTTTATTACCACTGCATAATCACCTGCCTGAGAATTAGACCAGTACTTCTTGGATACTATTAACATTCCCTCTATTCTTTTATTTTTCTTTATGCTTAAGTATATAGATAAATTTTTTAAAGATATCTGATAACCGGTTTTGTAGATGACTTTTATTCCTTCTCCTGAATAATTCTAGGGTCATCTTTTTATTCTCTGTGTTAGAAAATTCACAATTATGTTTTTACACATATGGGCATTTTCACATTTATTGCATTAGTCTTTATAGATCTGTTTGAATGTGAAGATTTGGGTCTTCTTTTAACTCTTCAAACATGCTGGTTTTTTTTGTTTGTTTGTTTTTTCTTTTTGGTCTTTCATTAAACCCATAATAGTTTTCCTCTAAATGTTCTCACATTGTTTGTTATTTTGTTACCAATCTTTCTCTAAATTATCTTTATGTATATATCCACTAATTAGATGTTGAAGAGACTTTATTTATTCCCTATGACTCATATCTTATTTTTTCATACTTTCCTTCTTCATTTTTAATCCTATATTTTGAAATATATCTTCTAATTTCATTTTTATTTTGACAATTATATTTTTAAATTTAAAAGCCTTTTTCTTATTAGTGACTTTTGACTTTTCCTTGAATATATTTTCATTTATTGTTCTTTCAAATGTTCTCTCATCTGCTGATGCTCACCACGCAAATTAAAATTTATAAAAACATAAGAAAGAGATTTGCAACATGTTAGGCAAACACTACAATCAGACATGAAAACTGAAATAATATGGACAGAGAAATTATAGCTGACAAACAGATTAGAAAACTTTTCAAAATCCTGTTGCCTATGCTATACAATAGTGCCCTTCTGTTTTTAAACCTAAACTTAAACATGAGTAAAAATTATCCCACAGTTTTTGCCTAATATTATAAAATCTCTCTTGCCTTGGCCAGGTGTCATATTTTCTAGTATTCTAATTCTGCCTCTCTAATTTTTCTATCAGTATTTTTCAACATTCCTAATCATTATGTATATGAAAATCTTGGGGTAGAAATGATTTAGTGTCAATATATTCATATAAATAAATCTTGTATAAACTTTCTCCCTATATTTTTTTAGGGGAGGGCACGGACACAGTCCCCCACTACCACAGTCGAGTTTCCCACATTTGGGGAAATCGCAGAGGTCAGCACATCCCGAGTGCAATGCATAAGCCTCGCCCTGGGAAAACCACCTTCGTGATCATGGTATCTCCCCTGCCAGGTAAGTATAAACTTTCTCCTTATTAATGCGATTTATATTTATTCTAGATTAAAATTAATTTGAATATGTTTTATTACAGGTAAAATATATTAGACTTGAATATGAAATTATTTTCAGATTTCTCTTGAAAAATACATGAATTTCTTTGTATGCAACCTGGTAAAAGATACATCATGTGCTTCAAAGTCAAGACAGAAAGCACTGCTTCTAGTTAAATGAGAGCACTTATTTCTTTATTTTATAAATATTCTATTTAAAAAATCAATATCATTCACAAGAAAAATTGGAGTATTCTTTACCCATTTTATGGCATAATTTTTAGCATTCTATATAACATTAAAAAAAAAGATAGGATGGAAGTTAACTTTTATCATAAAAGTTACTTACCATCTGACTCGGTCTGTTCAAACTAAGATTAAGACATGGGGTGTGGGGAAGCAAGGGTTCAAGGACTTTCTATAGTGGCATCTGCATTTTCATCCTGTTGTCTGTATGGCTTCTCTGATTCATCTAGATTCACAAAGGTAAAATATCACTCATGTCTATAACTAATAAAAATGAAGAGATTCAACTCATCTATGTGATGGCACACTGCCAAACTACCTGCATCTGGGCTCTTTACCAGTCACGAAAGTCTATAATAGTAATTGACTCTATGCATTATGCTTTTTCCCTTAGTTCTCCTTTTAATATAAAAATTAATTAAAATTTTTTCAAATGGATTTTTTAAAAAATATGTTTTTATTGATTTCAGAGAGAGGAAGGGAGAGGGAGAGATAGAAGCATCAACACTGATTGCTGCCTCCTGCATGCCTCTTACTGAGGATCAAGCCTGCAACCGTGGCATATGCCTTGACTGGGAATCAAACTGGCAACCTCCTGGTGCATGTGATGTCAGTGTCACTCAACCAACTGAACCACATGGGTCAAGTTTAAAATGGGATTTTTAAAAAAATCAAGTAATTATTGTCAATGGAAAAGAATAATATTCATCTAGAATATTCTAAAAACAAAACAAGAAAACTACCTTGTTTTCCTTTCTTTCTTCAGGTCAAACTCCAAATTCTAAATGTTTAAATACTCTGTTTTGACCCCCACACATTTTTTTGAAGAAATACATTATTTAAGCAGTGAAGTTTGTTTCTTTTTGAAATCCTCATTGAAGTATTAAAATGGAAGATTAAGGAGATAGAATTTTCTACTGAAGATGTTGGTTTACAACATGTCAATTACTAATGTTCTTCTATCTATCCTTTATAGTCCAACTGCTATTTGAACTGCTTATGAAGTGCTTTGTAACTGTTTGGGTTCAAGTGGGTGTTTCCCAGTGCAAGCCTCCAAAATTATTGTCTAATGCACTTATTTAAGTATGCACTCAAGATATTTTTGTGCAATGTCAAAGGAAAAATATGAATCTACTATGTTTGATAGGCAACAACAAAACCAGTTTAATAAAATTACAAGTTTTGCATCTGACAGTCATTGGAGATAAAATTAAAAATTTGAATGGGTATGTTGTATATATAGGCTTTAACTTATTGGTAATGAAAGCATTGTATAATTTTCAGTATGAAAATTACATGATGAATTCAAGTTATTAATTTGTTAATGCAAAAGGAATGGAAAGAATATAAATGTGTATAAAATATGTATGTATATAAGGATAGATAGATACATACATAATATTCATGACTTCTTCCAAACCAGAATGTTTTATTTTATTTGTCTGTTTTCCTTTAGATTATCTTATACCTCTTCTATATCAACAAAGAACACAAGATATGATGGTATGCTGGGTTCAGAGATTTTTAATCATTACTCATTGAATTGGAAGGCATTGTATTGTTAAATCAAATACTTTTAAGTTATTTTTCTGATCATGTGTGAAACCATCTGATTTTCTCTGTAAAGATTCAGTAGGAATCATATAGATGGATGCACACAAAAGCAATACAGACTATCATATATTGAACTGAACAATAAAAGCTTTTCATCTAGGATGCTTACGCTCACCACTCACTACATTAACTTCTGTAATTAAATAGATCTCTTTTCATAATACACAATTCAGTCATTTAATAACACAAACATGATCAATATAATGGGTGAAATTTTGGTTAATTTAAACATAAAATGCCTTTTTTGCTAAGGTTAGGACTAAATTAAGGCATGCATCTAAAGTGGTGATTAAATCAGCAAAATTGTCACCTGTAAACAAACTTTAAAGATGCATATGCACAAAAACAAAATATGACTCTTTAAGAATATTACTTTCTGACATGAATGGGGATATACATACTTCAACTTGTCACATAACCAATATTTTTTGATAATAGTACTCCAAGAAATAATTTTATTTACAACTTAATTCTTTTTATAAATTGTGTATTCTCCTTGACAGATCAGTGGTTGCCAGGAGTTTGGGGAGTATGATGGGTTGAAAAGTAATACATGGAGGATATTTTAGAGTAACAAAACTATACTTTTAGAAACTGTAAAGATGAATACATGACACTATGTATTTTTCTTTCCTTTTTAAAAATATTTTTTCTTTGTTGATTTTAGAGAGAGAGAGAGGGAGAGGAAGAGGAAGAGAGAGAGATAGAAACATGGATGAGAGAGAACATTGACTGGCTGCCTCTTGCATGCCCCTCCACTGGGGATTGGGCCCACAACCTGGGCATGTACCCTGACCAGGAATCGAACTGGTGACCTCTTGTTGCGTGGGTCAACGCTCAACCAGTGAGCTACACCGGCTGGGTGACACTATGTATTTTTCAAAATTCATAGCACAAAGAGTGAACTCTAACATATGACATGTTTTCAAAAGGCATTTAAGAAGTCTAGGATGAATTTAGTCTTTGCAACTGTATTAGAAATGTTCAAAATAAGCTTACTGAAGGGGTGAGGGGAGAAGGTTCTGAGCCATGTAACTTTAGAAATGAATGAATATTGCATAAGACTAAGGGCAAAAGAAAATGCATATGAGTGCTATACTCTACTTGATAAAGTTGTTTTCCATGGGATATGGAATAATAATTATGCACTGATATCCGTGTTTACTGGAACTGAAAAATTAAGTAGATGGATGATAGGTGTCAGGGCACTGTTTTTCACTGTTGGAGTGGGAGGTTTGAAACAAGGAAAGGAGATTAGAATAAAGTTGGAGACATTAATATGAATTCATGTTGAGTTTAATATAAAAAATGATAATATACAAACTTATAAATGTTTAGTTATGTGCCTATATTCTGTGCCTTGCTATATCTGCTGAGAGGGCTTAGAAGCAACAATACCTGGCAGCAAACAGTGAGTATACCTAGCACCCAAATCTTGTTCTCTAATGTCATTTTCCAGGAAAAGGAACACGGGATTTTTAAAGAAATTGATTATTAGAGGGCTGAGGTAAAGAATATGCAATATGAACCTGGACCATCTTGAAGTTCCAGAAAGTAAGGAACTGCCACAACAAACAAACAAAGCAAAACAAAAAAAATAAATAAATAAAATATGTCAAAAGCACATAGGAGTCAACTGAAAGAGACTCCAACGACCAAAATAGGAACAATTTGAAAAATAAATAAATTATAATCCAAAGTATACAATAAATATCCATGTGTCCATATTCATATAAAATTAATGAATATATAATAAATTGGGGATAATACACAAATCTCCATGTAGAAGAATTGTCAACAGTATAATTCATATTGATAGCATGTGATAATAGTAATGTCCTGAAAATGTCCCTTTGCCTCTATTATATACCAAAACCCCATAACCTCAGTCTATTCATGATAAAATATCACAAATGCCAGCATAGAGATCGTTTTCAAAATATCTGACCCACATTGTTCAAACTGTCAATGTCATCAGGACTAAAGAAAGCCAGGGACATAGTTGCAGCCAAGAAAATATATCTAACATATCTTAAGATATATTACAGCAGTAAGTCCATGGGGTAGGGATAAGCCAAAATGGATGGTTTGCAGTTTAAAGGTAGAAATATAAGGGGGGAAAGGATTAGGAAAGAAAGTTATTGAAGTTTTGGATGACCTGCTATTTCTGAATATGGAACAATATGACTCTTTGAGGAAGAAATTAAAATAAGGGAAAGTAGGTGTAGTAATCATTGAGTTCAAAGAGCTTAAACAATAGGTGGCCTGAGAGTGCGATCATAGATGAATAGGAGGTGCTAGTCAGTTATCAATATATCAGAGATTAAAGTTCTGGATGTGAGACTGTTTTTAATGGTGGCAAAATGCAAGGTATGCCTCTTGTCATATAAGTTCAAATATGAAAAACAATATGGTTGAAGTCAAGTTGGTGGGCAGGTTTTGATGACACCCCAAATGAATAGGGTGTTCGTATGTACTCTTTTACCTGAAACAATCTGGTTTATACCTGATGTCATGTCATAATTATCAATAACACTCTTGAATGTAATTTACATAATCATGCTAACTTTGAGCCAGTAGCCAAACTCCACAGTGATTGAGTGGAATGGTCAGGAATTCTTTAGTGTAAAGGATAAAGGAGAGAAGTGGAGGAGAATTATAAATTGATGTTTTGAACGGGAACTGAACAAGGACTTTTACAAGAGGGAGGAAGAATAACAGTTTGGAAGCCATCCAAACTTATTTCGCATTTCTCCTCAGCAGAGCTGTTTTTGCACTAGACTGGTTTATGCCGTGATCTTAGTGCATGCCCTATACTTCATCATGGACTATATTTATACTATGTCCCTAACTGAAATAATATTTTTCTCCTCCCCTTCTTTAAAACAATTCTCTCAGCTGTCCAAAGCCTAGTTCAAAATGACCTCAATAAAATACTTGTAAGTAATAGGAATAAGTAGTAATCCAAACTCTGTGATTTAAGAAGCCTGCAGCATTTAATTTTTGTTAATCTTGTCTTGCAGAATATACACCAGGTCCAGAAAGTTAATAATCCTCAATGATTGTTGGAAACTGCTAAAGTAGTCTAGTGAGATATATTGAATGCTAATGCTTAGTCTCCAACATAAATATCTGTTCAGCTCAATATTGAAGTGTATTTAATCTATTCATGCATACTCAGCTTTTATCCTTTAATCAAAAGATAGAAATTACTCATGTTATATCTGGGTTAATAGGTAGATTTGTATGGAAACTGTTAGGCTTATAAACTTCATTGTAAATGTGGCCTTTTGTGTGTGTGTTGTCACGTACTGGTGTCTAGGTTAATGCCTATATGTGAAAAGTTTTTCCTTAAGAAATCATACAGTAAGTGTTAAGAAATGAAGATATTTGGTGGTAGTTGTTGATGTTGGAGGCTTTGATTGTTAGGAGAACCCACTCTCTTTGCTGTTAAACTTTAACCTCTTATCTATGAAAGTTTTTATCTTTTTTATTTCTTTATTATTTATTATTATTTTTTAAGTCCTCACCTGAAGATATGCCTTTATTGATTTTAGAGAAAGAGAAAGGTAGAGGGTGAGAGAGAGAGAGAAACATCGATCAGTTGCCTACCATAGGTGTCCCGACCAGGAATTGAACCCACAACCTGGGTATGTACCCAGACTGGGAATCAGCCCATAACAAAACAAGTCCTGGTAGCATTATCTTCCTTCCATGTATCAGTAAGAAAGCATTTATTACATCAGTACACTTTCTACTACGTGGATGTCTTGATAATCACTCTGATCTAATTTATATCCACTGTCTCCAAATACAGAGTAGTCTATATAATAATGTAAATTCAGTCTTATGTACTTGAAAATAAATGTAAAGAATATTAATATCATGTCAATGTTTCTCTTAGAAACTTGTCTTCATTATTTTATTGATTTATGGATGATTTCTACAAGGGAATAATTCACTTGTTTTTATTGGGAACCCATTTATTTTTCACCAAAGTTGAAAGCAAATATATAGGCTTTTTCTAAGAAATTAAAATATACAGCTGGACTAAATTATATGGAGATACTATCCTTTCATTATAATGACCTCCTCTTAGCCTACAACTCTATTTTATTATCTTTTAGGTTGTATATAATTTGAAACCCAAATATTATGTGTATTCACTTTTCATTAGAACGATTTAAATTACACAGATGAGGGGAGTGGCTGGAGAATTTTGAAGTGAACCAAATCATATGTGTTAGAATTTTTAAATGAAGCAAGATTGGTGTTTAGAATTTTTCAGACATTATTTTCTTTCTTAACTTCATATTTCTAGTATTTCTGATACTTTAAATAAAATTAAGTGGAAATAATCTCTAAACATTTTTATTGTATAGGGCACATATACATAAAATGATGTAAAATTCAAATATTAAAATAGTTGAATACCTTGTAACATCAAGTAAACTTGATCATGTTTTCTTTCATCTTTTCACCTCCATGAATACATTTGTTTGTGTATGCGTCCTGTTTTTAACCACATACGTGGTTCAGAAACCACTGATAAAATCACTGTCATCCTTATATTCTTCTCTCTCTATTTTTTTTTGTCCTCTGTCTAAATTCTTTCAGTATAAGATTTGTTTGACTTTTAGCTTCTCAACATTGTGTTTCGCTATTAACAACTTTTTCCTAATAACTCATAAAGTTTATAAACTATTATTTGTTCATATATACTGGTCTCTGGCCAAATTGTTAGTAATGCCAAAGTTCTGAATTTAATCTTAATAATCTTGACATTTTGATAGTCTGGCTGTGGGATGGGAATTGGAGATGCTAATTCCAAATGTTATTCCCAGAGAAACCATTGTAAAATGTAAAATCTAGCAAAAGAAGCAAGACATGTTTTGGAGAGGCAATGTCAAGATTAAAATACAGGGGTTTCGTTTAAAGGGCTAGTAGCATATCTTTCTATTCACATGTCATATCTGCTGTGAAATTGTATTGGTCAATTACACATGGTTAATTGTATTTTATAGAATACTTTAAAAATATTGAATACTGAAAAAATATTTAAATAAAAAATGTTACTCATTATTCTGTCCTATGGAGTTATAATTGGATATTTGATGTAATTATTTAAAATTCAGTGAAACTAAAGCTTTAAATCAATAGTTTTTAAGCATTACATTAGAATGTTGACAGACATTGTGAAATGCCATTACTTACTTCTACTAACTTAAATCACTTTAGAAAATACTCTGTATGAATGAATAGCTGTGTAACTTTAAATAATAATAAATAATACAGGTAAGTAATTAAGAGCATATGCTAGACATTTCATTCAGCTAAACTTGAGAGTCAGTCTCATTTCAGTCATGTTGTACTTGTGTGTTGTTGGCCAGGTTTCCCACACCATTTAAAATGGGAAAACAATTGTATTCTGAAGGTATATTTTCTTTTATGATTACATTGATTAAAGGATGATAATCACTTAGCCCAGTGCTGGTACGTGTTTAACACTCGAATGTAATTCATTATCATCATTATTATTTGAATTTTTTTTACTATTATTATTACTAATTTTATTATCTGTATCATTTCTAGGTTTGTTTTTATTGATTTTTAAATTAAGATTCATATTCCATATATTTTGGAGATTAACCCCTTATCTGATGTATCATTGGCAATTATGCTCTCCCATACAGTGGGTTCCCTTTCCCTTTTGATGGTTGTTTCTTTTGCTGTGCAGAAGCTTTTGAGTTTGAGGTAGTCCCATGTGTTCATTTTTTCCTTTGTTTCTGTTGCCTTAGGTGATGTATCAGTCAAGATTCTGCTGCGTATGATGTCCGAAATTTTGTTGCCTACATTTTCTTCTAGGATTTTTATGGATTTACGAGTCACATTTAAGTCTTTTACCCATTTTGAGTTTATTCTTGTGTATGGTGTAAGTTGATGGTCTAGTTTCATTTTTTTGCATGTAGCTGTCCAATTTTCCCAACACCATTTATTAGAGAGGCTGTCTTTGCTCCATTGTATGCTCTTGCCACTTTGGCCAAATATTAATTGAGCATAATGTCTTGGGTCAATTTCTGGATTCTCTGTTCTGTTCCACTGGTCTATATGCCTGTTCTTGTGCCAGTACCAGGCTGTTTTGATTATAGTAGCTTTGTAGTATAACCTGATATTCAGTATTGTGATCCCACCTACTTTGTCCTTCTTTTTCAAGATTGCTGTGGCTATTCAGGGTCTTTTTTGGTTCCATATGAACTTTTGAAGTATAAGGAGTTAATCTCCAAAATATATAGAGTGCTCATACAACTCAACAAAAGGAAGACAAAGAACCCAATTAAAAAATGGGCAGAGGAACTAAATAGACACCTCTCCAAACAGGACATACAAATGGCTAAGAGACATATGAAGAAATGCTCAACATCATTAATCATCAGAGATATGCAAATTAAAACAACACTGAGGTATCACCTCACACCTGTCACAATGGCCGCCATCAACAAATCATCAAACAACAAGTGTTGGCGAGGGTGTGGAGAAAAGGGGGCTCTAGTACACTGCTGGTGGGAATGCAGACTGGTGCAGCCACTGTGGAAAACACTATGGTGTTACCTCAAAAATTTAAAAATTGAATTGCCATTTGACCCAGTGATCCCACTTCTAGGAATATACCCTAAGAAACCTGAAACACCAATCAGAAAAAATATATGTACTCCCATGTTCATAGCAGCACTATTTACAATAGCTAAGATCTGGAAACAGCCCAAGTGTCCATCAGTGGATGAGTGGATAAAAAAGCTGTGGTACATATACACAATGGAGTACTATGCAGCTGTAAGAAAGAAAGATCTCTTATCCTTTGAGATGACATGGAGGGACCTCGAGAGTATTATCCTAAGCGAAACAAGGCAAGCAGAGAAAGACAGATATCACATGATCTCACTCATTTGTGGAATATAATAAACATAACAGTCTGGGGAACAGGGTAGACCCAGAGATGTGAAAGTTGGATACAGACTGACACCCCCCAGAAGAGGGGTGAGGGGGTGAGGGAAGAGATAAACCACAGAACTTATATGCATGTATGCATAACTGATGGACATGGACAACAAAGCTGGGGATGGGGTGGGGGGTTGGGGAGGAGGGTGTCAATTGGGAAAAAAGGAGAAACATCTGTAACAAAAATAAATTAATAATAAAAAAAAGATGCATATTCCATGCTTATTTACATCATTTGTATATTATATTGTGTTCAACAACAAAAGTCAAGTCTTCTTCCATCACCATTTATTCCCCCTTTACCTTCTACACCCCCACCCCCCTTTCCCTATGATAGCACCATACTGTTGTCTGTGTCTATGAGCTATTTTGTTTGTTTGTTTAATCCCTTAACCTGTTTCACCCTGCTCCACAACTCCCCTCCCCTCTGACAGCTGTTAGTCTAGTCTCTATGCATGAATCTGTTTCTATTTTGTTTGTTAGCTTATTTTGTTCATTAGATTCCACATATAAGTGAAAACATATGGTATTTGTCTTTCTCTGACTGGCTTATTTCACTTAGCATAATCCTCTCCAGGTCCATCTATGCTGTTACAAAAGGTAAGATTTCCTTCTTTTTTATGGCCAAATAGTGTTCCATTGTGTAAATGTACCACAGCTTTTTACCCACTCATCTACTGATGGACACTAGGGGCGCATCTAAATCTTATCTGTTGTAAATAATTCTGCAATGAACATAGGGAGGCATATATTCTTTAGAGTTAGTGTTTCAAGTTTCTTTAGATATATTCCCAGAAGTGAAATTGCTGGGTCATAAGGCAGTTCTACCACCTCTGGGTAGAACCAAAATTGAAATGATGTAATATTAGTCCTGGAAAGGAGCTCCGAGGTTACTAAGTTATAAATATTTCATTTGTAGGTAAAGATTTCACATATAAAATGATGTATATCTTTATTAACATGATACCATTTGCTAGTGGTTGAAACGAGACTTAGAAATGTACATTTCCAGAAATATTTCAAATGAGGGGAAAAAATCATAATGCAGACCACACAGGATACTAAATATTTTATGCTTGAGTATTAAAGCATCCAGATACACAAATTCTCTCTGTATATTCTAGAGTAGAGTACCTACGTAGGTGGTTTTATTTTGCTTTTTGACGTTACTATGATTCCATGAACAAATTCCATAAAAAAGATTCTCGGTTTCCTGTTTTCTGACAATTTTAAATACTTCACTTTTATTTTGTCCACTGAGTTTTCTATTTGTTCACAATAAGTATTTTTAAAATAAGAAATTAATAGACAGAAAAGTAAAAAAATCAATAACATGACATATTATATGAGAGCTAATTTTTGAGAGCAAAAATAAATTAAATTATTAAATAATTAAATGTATTTTATAAGTTTTGGGAAATCTAAGATGAATAAATAAATAGAAGATAGCACTCAGTATGTGGAGATTTCTGTTTTAACTATTCAAATGATTGGTTTCTTCCAATAATAGGAGAGTTTTGACCCATTATTTTTAGGTGGAAATTACTCTATCTAGACATATGATCTAGTCCTCACAATCAGTGCACAATCTTCCCATGGCCAAAGAGTTCAAGTTAAGACACATGGCCTACATTGAATTAATATAAGCAAGTGTTTTTCTGAGGTTATATGGAAAAAATTGCTTTCTTGCCATTGAGGTTGTTCACTTTAGGGGCAAGTCTGCAGTTCTAGCCATCATAAATTCTACCACCACTTAATGGTTTTCTCCTTTGAAAATAAATTTCAAAGGATTTTATTTTAACAAAATAATTCCAGCATTTATTGTGCAATGTATTATGTGCCTGGAATGCTTAAAAGATTATAAGAATATGAATGAATAAGTGAAGATATATGCTTTTCCTGTAAAATGGGATTCTAGGAGAAGTAATACTTTGTTATGGATTAAATGTTATGTCTCTCCAAAATTTATAGTTTGAAATCCTAATCCCCAGTGTGATGGTATTCGGAGATGGGACTTTTGAGAAGTAATTAGTATTAGCTGAGGTCATGATGGTCTGGCCCTGGTCTGATGGGATCAGTGCCCTATTAAGTAGAGCTACCAAAGAGCTTACTCTCTCCCTGCCATGAGGACAGACCAAAAGTGGCCACCTGTGGGCAAAGCAGAAAGCTCTTACCAAAGCATGACCTGCCAGCACCCTAATCTTAGACTGCTAGCCTACAGAATTGTGAGAAAATAAATGTTTGTTGTTTAAGCCACCTAGTTTCTGGTCATTTGTCATGGTAGCCTGAGCTGACCAATACACATTTCAGAAAAAAGTGTTTTAGTTAAAAGTCTATGATATATTTCAACTTCATTAAGAAGGACATTTCTGAATCCTTGAGATAAGCCTGGAGAAAGTGCACTACTAGTTATCATGTTTTATTGTCTGAGTGTATTTTAGGTCTATTATATAAATTAATGTAACCTTATTATCTAACTGTAACTCTATCCTGTATTATAAAAAACCATCATCAATATGTCCACATAAAAATTTTCTTGTTGCTAGTCATCTAAAGGATTACTTACAATGCATTACAATCTTATATTTTAATAATATATATGTGATATATGTTAAATATATTATATGTTCTAGTATATGTATATTTGGGTAGGAGGGGGAGAGAAAGTAGAGATATTTGGGGATTAGTATTTTAAACATTTCTTGCTTTCTAGTTACAATCTGATTGATGAAACAGATCTATTTTTTCATTTCCTTTCTTATCTCCTCTGATCAATCATCTATTTGAGGAAGTTTACATATTCCTTAAAAATCATATTTTATGATTCCATTTTAACTTACAATGCCCTATTTCTTAGACAGATATATGAGTTGATTTTTAAGGATTTTAATACCTCAACTAAATTTGCAGTTTTAAATGAGAAACAGTATTACAAATTTTCTGGATGGTTTTTACAACCATAGATAGATAAAATATTATCAGTACATATGAGGCATTTAGAAGATTTACCTCCAGTGGTGGAGAAAATCATTTGTGGTATGAACAGATCTGCCCTGCCTGGAAAAACATATTATCCAACAAGAATCTCATTCACATACATATCTGCCTCTGTGGACTCATGGTCCTGTCAAAACACAATTAATAGAGTTCTGAAACATAAGGCATATCTGATTTTCTCATAGCCAGGTCTCCTTTATCAAGTATACCTGACTAATGATTTTTCATTATATCATCTCTTTAGAGGATGATGAATAAAGCCTTTTAAAACGAATGTCTTGAGGTAAGGTTGCCAGATTTAGCAAATAAAAATATAGGATATTCAGTTAATATTGTAATGTTAGGGACAGACTAATACTATAAAATATATATTCATTATATATCTAAAATTCAAATTTAATTTTACATCCTGTATTTTATCTGACAAACCTACCTAAGATATACTTTTTTAAAAGCAGCAGAAGTTTTTAATCAAATTTCAGTTAGTGATTTTTACCTAACATTTTGCTAACTTGCATTAGTCCCAAAGAAAAATAAATCCTGAATTTATTGTTGAGATTATTTCTTTCAAATAAACTTTTTTAAGTTTGACAAAAGTTAATCAAAGTTGAAGCATTAATTATTGAGACAGAGTTACCTGTAAATATATGTATTTGATCTTTACTGTCTTCCACAATCAATAACAAAAGATTATGATTGAAGTATATGTCACTCAATGACTTTCTTGTCTATTTAATGATTTTTTTTACTAAAGAAATCTACAGAATACAATTTTGAAATTATGCAAATATATGTTCTTTTTTTTTAAAGTTTGTACTTCTGGCAAATAAACTGTAATGATGTTAATGTAAATTACTTGTTTTTAATGATGCTATCTAAAAAAATCAGAATGTGGGATATGCTCAAAGTTCAATTCTGACTTACCATAGGCAGTAGATTGTTATAGTAATGGCCAATGGATCACATCTCCCTGTATACATGCTATTGTATTGCCTCTTCCAACATTGACTCTGGCTTAGACATGTGACTTGCTTTGGCCAATGGGACAGTATCATTTGTGCATTGAGGTTAATTTTTTTTGTTGTTCTCTAACCTCCATTTGAGAAAACCTTGACTGACTAGTGGAAGATAGGACTCATGGAACATTGGACTAAGGTCCTCAAGTCCACTGATCTGTCCCCCAACCAATAGACTAACTAAGAGCATCCTTGTGAGTAATCCCAGTCAGTCCAAATATCTGACCCATAAAATCACAAACAGGTTAAACATTCTTATTTTAATTCACTAATTTTGGGGTGGTGTGTTATGCAGCAATAGATAACTGATATACCCTTTGTTGTCTACAGTTACCTCTTTTTTTTTTACTTTTGTTGAATTTATTGGGGTGACATTGGTTAATAAAATCATATAGGTTTCAAGTGTACAATTCTATATTACATCATTTGTATTTTGCACTGTGTGATCACCATCCAAAGTCGTCTTCTTCTGTCACCATTTATTGCCTCTTCACTCCCTTCTACCTCCCCCCAACCCTCTTTCCCTGTGATGATAACCATCCTGCTGTCTGTGTCTATAGGGTATGTTTCTTTTAAACCCTTAACCTTTTGCACCCAGCCTCCAAACTCCCCTCTCTACTAGCAGCTGACAGTCTGTTCTCTGTACCTACGAATCTGTTTCTATTTTGTTTGTTAGCTTATTTTATTCATTAGATTCCACATACAAGTGAAATGATGTGGAATTTGTCTTTCTCTGACTAGCTTATTTCATTTAGCATAATCCTCTCTAGGTCCATCCATGCTCTCGCAAAAGGTTAAGATGTCCTTATTTTTTATGGCTAAATAGTATTCCATTGTGCAAAGTACCACAGCTTTTTTATCCACTCATCTACTGATGGACACTTGGGCTGCTTCTGAATCTTATATGGCGTAAATAATGCTGTAATGAACATAGGGAAGCATATATTCTTTAGAATTAGTGTTTCAGCTTTCTTCAGACATATTTTTAGAAGCAAAATCACTGGGTCCTAAGGCAGGTTCATTTTAAATTTTTTGAGGAAACTCAATACTGCTTTCCACAGTGGTTGCGCCAATCTGCATTCCCACCAACAGTGCACAAGGGTTCCATTTCCTCCATATCCTCACAAACACTTACTTGTTGTTTGTTGATTTCTGGATGATAGCCATTCTGACAGGTATGAGGTGATATCTCATTGTGATCTTAATTTGCATTTCTCAAATGTTTAGTGACATTGAGCATCTATTCATATTTCTATTAGCCATTTGTATGTCCTCTTTGGAAAAGTGTCTATTCAGGTCTTATGCCCATTTTTTAATTGGATTGCTTGTTATTTTTGGCGTTGAGTTTTATAAGTTCTTTATAAATTTTGGATATTAACCCCTTGTCAGATGTATCTTGGGCAAATATGTTCTTCCATTTAGTGAGTAGTCTTTTCATTTTTTTGATGGTTTCCTTCGCTGTGCAAAAATTTTTTAGTCTGATGTAGTCCCATTTTTTTTTCTTTCCCCTAGCTCAAGGAGATATATCAGAAAAAAAATATTACTACAAGAAATGTCTGAGATTTTATTGCATATATTTTCTTCTTAGATTGTTATGCTATTAAGTCTTACATTTAAGTCTTTAATCCATTTTGAGTTTATTCTTGTGTGTGGTGTAAGAAGGTGGTCTAGTTTCATATTTTTGCACACATCTGTCCAATTTTCCCAACACTATTTTTTTCTTTATTAATTTTTAGAGAGAGAGGAAGGGAGAGGGAGAGAGAAATAGAAACATCAATGAGCAAGAACATTGATTGGCTGTCTCCTGCATGTCCCCCCCCCCCCCACTGGGGATTGGGCCCGCAACCAGGGCATATGCTCTGACCAGGAATTGAACCAGAAACCTTTTGGTGCATGGGTCAACACTCAACCACTGAGCCACACCAGCCAGGCCCCAACACCATTTATTAAATAGACTGTCTTTGCCTCATTGTATGTTCTTGCCACCTTTGTCAAATATTAATTGACCACAAAAACATGAGTTTATTTCTGGGCTCTCTATTCTGTTCCATTGATCTATATGTCTGTTTTCATGCCAGTACCATGCTGTTTTGATTACTATGGCTTTTTAATATACTCTGGTATCAGGTAGTGTGATTATTCCAACTTTGTTCTTCTGTCTCAAGATTGCTGTTGCTATTTGGGGTCTTTTGTGGTCCCATATAAATGTTGGGAATATTTTTTCTACTTCTGTAAAATACACTATTGATGTCTTGATAGGAATTGTGTTGAATCTATAGATTGCTTTGGCGTTTTCTGTTTTCAGTTATCTTTAAGAATGCTTTATTAATGTATCATATCAAACTGACACATAACTACAAGTACACCAGATTTTGTTAAGGACCATAACAACATACTGACTTTGTATCTGTCTATGTGCTCACATGATCTAAGAGCACTTTCTCTTGGAGTGAGTTATTTTGGAGTCCTCTGACCTATTCAGACTATCCCTGCTGATACTGCCAGTAGGAGTTTTAATAAATGTAATATTTATGATGCTACACTTTTCTAGCTTCCAAAGTAGAGACAAGCCTATTCATTTCAAGTTAGCTGCTACAATAGCTGATAGATGGTAAGAATGATTAATATCTTAATAATTTAGATTGGAATGAGTCTCCTATTAGTGAAACTTACTAATAGTACTCAGAGCCATAAATTGTCCTACTTTACAATAAATGCCTTTGCCAAATTGTGGTAATGTAGATTGAACACTTTTAGAAACATTAAATGTTTTCACTTGACTAATATTGGATATTTTTAAAATATGCATATTTTATTGTTTTCAATCATTTAAAAGGAGAATCATTTAAAATAAATACTTTCTGCCTTCAGAGAAACCAGAATCAGCTGGGCCATCATAAACAATTTAAATATTTTTAGGAATAAATTTTATTTCCTCTAATATGTTACCTTTCTTAAAATTTTTTTAAATGTCTTAATTTTATACAATTCACTCATTTATATATTCCACTGTTTGAGCACTGAACATGTGCCATAAACTGTGATAAGCAGTGGTGGCGGTTGGAAGAATTTTAATATAAACAATATGGATAGTAGATGCAACAAATATATGAGTACTTAATATTCAAAAAGTTCAGAGCACATGCAGCAGAAAAAAATTCGAAATCTAATATAAGATGATGTCGATAAACTAAAAGAGGCTTATATGTGTAGATCAATAATTTTCTCTAGCTTTCAGTAAGAGTTAATAAAAAGTACAATCATTCTCATTACTGTGAACCTTCTAAATATAAATGGAAAATAAATAATAGTACAAGAGCCAAGTCAGGAAGAAAATTTTTCTTCAAAGGTATAAAACTTATGCTGGCCTCAGATTTCTTCACAGTAATTCTGTGTAGAAACTTATTTATTCTGCCTTCCAAATAATTGAACAAAATGTATACTGTTTATCTCATAAAAGGACACAATTATAGGTACTGTGTGAGATCAAAGGATGAATAAAACACAAGCCCTGGTTGAGATTTTGCTTAATATGATGAAAGAGAGACAAACATGGAAGTCACCAGATAGTCAGAATGTAAGGAAAAGTAAGTCTGCAATACAAAGTGCTAGGGAAAAGAGGAAAGAGGATTAATTTCAAATGAGAGGTTTGGAAATGATTCATGGAAAAATGACAATTTCATCTTCCCTTTCCTCATCTTTCTTGAAACTAGGGGAATTCAAAGGGCATTCTTAGTAGAGAGCACAGCTTGGATGGAAGAACTGAGCTGGAAATTTACAAAGCTTAGAAAGAGTGATAGATAGACCTGTTGGACTGTAGGGAGTGGGATCCTCCTGGTGTTTCAAGCACGCGCAGCTGTTGATACCGTTAAGCTTCAGGGAAGGAAACCTCAGAGTTAGATGGGTTTGAGTCCCCCTGTAGGCAAGGAGCCTCTCTGTTTACCCCAGCCTGGGTGTTCTTACTACCAGTTTTTTTCACATCCTGGCATCAGTAACAATGTGATGCATTACTTTAGAAGCTGGAATCAAATGTGGAATAGTCTGACTGCTATGATAAACAGTTCACTTGGTAAAAGAAGGAATCATGGACTCATTTAAAACAAAGGTTTGATATCATTAAGTCCTGACTTCAGATAGATTAATAAGTAAATAAAGTTTAAAGCAAACTGAAATGTGCTCCCTAGAAAATTATTGGGGAACAGACTTGTCAAAGGTGTGATGACAGTGTTGGTCTGATGGAATAACAGGGAAAGATAGTTCAGAGATCATATTTAAGAAGGTAGAGATTAACACAGGGGAAACTTGGAAAAATGTGAATGTATGCAATAAAATAAGAGTAAACTTTTTTTTTATCACTCTAATTTATTCAGCAACAGCCCCTTGAGACAGGTTTTTGTTTTGTTTTGCTCTAATATACACCCCTTTAAAAGATGAAAAACATGTTGTTCCAAAAATGCAGCTATTTGCAGAAGGTCAAACAGTACATTAGTTTAGATCCAGGGGAAGAACGTTAAAGAACCTAACCCTTCTGTATACTTTTGATATCATAGCTTTTTTTCTATCATATGTCATATACCTTGTTATTGCAAAGACAAACAAAAGATAGCAAAATCTTTACTGAACTGTTTCAGTCTATTCTTAAACCTCACTTGCAAATTTGCATAGTTAGTATTATCAGAGACTGCCATAATTTTTAATGGTAAGAACATTTAGTTAAACAAGAACAGCTCAAAAAAGAAGTGCTGTATTTTTATTTAAAATATATTTTTATTTTGTTCTAGTGCATTCAGTGTTTCACTGTGAGCATGGAATGCAATCTGAGGTTTCAAAGAGCTTTTGTTCCCCTTAAAGGAGGAGAAAATATGTATTAAAATAAGCAGTTTAGAAAGTGTTATTCTGAAAACAAAGTGCCTTCTCCACTACAGTTTATTGTCTTTACCCCAATTCCCAAATACCACCCATAGTCACACAACCTGAATACATGAACTGTGTAACATACTTTCAGAAATGATGTCTCTACCTTAGTTTTTGTGGCATTATTTTATCTACTACCTTTTATTGATCTTGGTGACTCCACTCATATGTTTCTATCACCAGGATCCCTAAATAATATGCTTTCCCCTTAAACATAGCTTCTGAACAATAAAATTTCCTCTATGTATCGAAAAAGCCAAGCTTTATCTTTAAGGTCTCCTGTATATTTGAAAACTTAAGGCTCTCAGAAATTCTATTACAGAAAAGAGCTTCCTGCAGGAACTTTTTTTTTTTTTTTTTGTAAAAGAAGTACCTGAGATTGTGAAGTGATCTGAAAGTTTTATGTTAATCAAAAATGAAATGTTTAGCCCTGGCTGGTTTGACTCATCGATTAGGGTGTTGGCTTGAAGACCAAAGGGTCGCCGGTTCAATTCTCAGTCAAGGGCACCTGCAGGACCCACAAGTCGATTTATTTCTCTCACACCGATGTTTCTCTCTCTCCCCCTCTCCCTGGCTCCCTTCCACTCTATCTAAAAATCAATGGAAAAATATCCTCAGGTGAGGGTTAAAAAAAAATTGTTAAAATAAAAAATAAAATGTTTAACCATATTTTCCAGAAACTATTGTTATTCGTCACAATAACTTAAATCTTTGTTGCAAAAGTTTGGTAACTTTAAGCTTTGTATAAAAGTTTCAGGTTTAGGTACATAAAGTTACCAAGTATATAAAAAAAAAATTTTATTCTCAGTGAGCTTAGTAGATACCAGTTAATAGCAATTTACTTAATTGAAATAATGCTCAGTAAATTCAATCTTACATGACATTTTTTTTTCACTAAAAATACCATTGTCTTAGCTAAGGCCTCTTAAAATATTTAACAAAAACATTTAAAGTGTCTATTTTCTTTGATAAATTTCCAAAATGTAAATCCTTTAAATGCAGAAAATAATTTATATCTTATGGGAAATATTACACATAATAAATTTAATATAATTTTATTTGAAAATATTAAAGACAATTGAGTGAAAATGTGTTTTTTTCCTATCATAAACTGAAAAATCTATAGGCTAAGAGGTCTAAGTTTGACCAGAAACAGATATCATTTTGTAGGCTATGCTAATGAAATGTATCTTATGAGCAATATAAGCATGACCTTAAATATTCTTGGTTTCTTGTTTCTCAGATACTTCTTAAAATAACTAATCAAAAATTTTTAATGCTGAATATTTATTTCTGAGACTTAAAAAAAATCAAAAGACTACCTGAAATGAGCGATTACAATAGATTTAACTGTACAATAATTAAACAATCAAATATGTATATTAAAGAAATCAATAAGTATAGACTTACAAATTCCAAGATTCTGCTATTAACTTCCATCTTCTTTTCATAGATCAATTCGTGAAGACCTTTGCCCTTTGTGAATATATTGGTGCCTTAGCTTTGTTGTTTTTTAATGATTTTATTTTTGTTACAGATGTTTCTCCTTTTTCCCCCCTAGTCACCCTCCTCCCCTTCCTGCCCCTCCCCCCTCACAGTATTGTTGTCTATGTCCATTGGTGACACATACAGGCATATAAGTTCTTTGGTTTATCTCATCACTCACCCCCCAACCCCCTCCTCTGAGGTATGTCAGTCTGAAACTTACTCCTTTCTATGTCTCTGGGTCTATTTTGTTCATCAGCTGATTTTGTTTATTATATTCCACAAATAAGTGAGATCACGTGGTATTTGTCTGTCTTTGATTGGCTTATTTCGCTTAGCATAATACTCTCTAGGTCCCTCCATATCATCTCAAAGGATAAGAGATCTTTCTTTCTTACAGCTGCATAGTGTTCCATTGTGTATATACATATGTATATGTTCTATTGTGTTTTACCCACTGATTTATTGATAGACACTTGGACTGTTTCTAGATCTTAGCAATTATAAATAGTGCTGCTACGAACATAGGGGTACATATATTCTTTCTGATTGGTGTTTCAGGCTTCATACAATATATTCCTAGAAGTGGGATCACTGGGTTAAATGGCAGTTCAATTTTTAATTTTTTGAGGAAACACCATATTGTTTTCCACAGTGGCTGCACCAGTCTGCATTCCCACCAGCAGTGTACTAGAGTCCCTTTTTCTCCACACCCTCGCCAGCACTTGTTGTTTGTTGATGGCAGCCATTCTGGCAGGTGTGTGGTGATACCTCACAGTCTTCTTAATTTTCATCTCTCTGATGATTAGTGACGTTGAGCATTTTTTCACATGTCTCTTGGCCATTTGTATATCCTTTTTGTAGCGGTACCTATTTAGTTCCTCTGCCCATTTTTTTTCCCTTTATTGATTTTAGAGAGAGAGGAAGTGAGAGGGAGAGAGAGATTGAAACATCAATGAGTGAGAACATCAATTGGCTGCCTCCTGCACGCCCCACCCTGGGGATCAGGCCCACAACCTGGGCATGTGCCCTGACTGGGAATGAAACAGGCGACCTCTTGGTACATGGGTCGATCCTCAACAGCTGAGCCACACCAGCTGGGCTGTAGATATCTATTAAATCCATTTGATCTAGTGCATCATTTAGAGTCTCTGTATCCTTGTTAATTTTTTGTCTAGAGGATCTATCCAGTGAGGTCAGTGGGGTGTTGAAGTCCTCTGCTATGATTGTATTGCTGTCGATTTCTCCTTTGAAATCCTCCAGAAGTTTTTAAATATATTTTGGTGCTCCTATATTGGGTGCATATATGTTTACCAAGGTTATATCTTCCTGTTGGATAGATTCTTTCAGTATTATGTAGTGGCCTTCTTTGTCTCTAGTTATGGCCTTCATTTTGATATCTATTTGATCAAATATGAGTATTGCTACCCCAGCTCTTTTTTCCTTTCCCTTTGCTTGGAAGATCTTTTTCCATCCTTTCACTTTCAGCCTATGTGAGTCTTTTGTTGTGAGGTAGGTCTCTTTTAAACAACATATATATGAGTCTTGTTTTTTTTATCCTCACCTGAGGACATTTTTGCATTTATCTTCAGATAGAGCAGGAGGGAGAGAGGGAGGACGAGAGAGAGAGAGAAACATCGATGTGAGAGAGACACATCGAGTGGTTGCCACCCACACGACCCCAACCGGGGTGGGGGACAAACTGCAACAGAGGTATGTGCCCTTTGAGGGAACCCGAACCTAGGACTTTCTGGTCCGTGGGCTGATGCTCTAACCGCTGAGCCAAACGGGCCAGAGCAATGCTTTCTTATCCAATCAGCTACTCTGTGTCTTTTGATCAGAACATTTAATCCATTTACATTTAAGGTTATTATTGATATGTACTTATTTATTGCCATTTTTGTTTATTGTGGTTATATTTTTCCTCCTATTTCTTCTACTAATTACAGCAGTCCTTTTAACATGTTATGCAGTGCTGGTTTGGTGCTAATATATTTTCTTAGCCTTTTTTTTTGTCTGGGAAGTTCTTCATTTCACCTTGTATTTTGAATGATAGCCTTGCTGGATAGAGTAGTCTTGGATTCAGGTCCTTGTTTTTCATGACCTTGATTACTTCATGCCATTCCCTTCTGGCCTGTAGTGTTTCTGTTGAGAAGTCAGCTGATAGCCTTATGGGGGTTCCTTTGTAGGTAACCTATTGCTTATTTCTTGCTCCCTTTAGGATTCTCTCTTTGTCTTCAATTTTTGGTGTTTTAATTATTATGTGTTTTGGTGTGGGCCTTTTTGGATTCTTCTTGCTTGGGGCTCTCTGTGCTTCTTGGACTTGTATGCCTTTTTCCTTCACCAAGCTAGGGAAGTTTTCTGTCACTATTTCTTCAAATATATTCTCTAACCCTTGCTCATTTTCTTCTTCTTCTGAAACTCTTATGATGCAGATGTTGTTATGTTTCATATTGTCCCTCAGTTCTCTTAGGCTGTCTTCTTGTTTTTTAATGGTTATTTCTTTTTGGTTCTCCAATTGGGTGATTTTTTTCTACCCTGTCTTCTAATTCACTGATCTGATCCTCGGCCTCCTTTACTCTGTTGGTTATTCCTTCCAATGTGTTCTTTATTTCTGCTATGTCATTCTTCATTTCCAATTGGTTGGTTTTCAATGCTTCTATATCTTTACTCATGATGTTGAGCTTCCTCATGATTATTACTCTAAACTTTCCCTCTGATATCTTGCTCAATTCCCTTTCATTTATGTCATCTTCTGTCAAATTATTTAGTTCTTTCATTTGGGATTTGTTTCTTTGTTTCACTATTTTGGCTATCTCAGTGGTGTTTGGAGCCTGCCAAATTTTCCCTGTGGTTGTTGGTGTTCTGCTGGTTGTGGCTCCCTCTACTGAGTTTGGATGGATGTGGGAGGATCCATCTTAAACACCACTGTCAAGTCTTACTTTTCTGGATAGATTTGCAAGCCAAGAAAGGTTCAATTATCTTCTAGCTTTTTGCCTGGAGGCTATCAGTCTCAGTTACTTGATGAGCCTTGGGTTGTGGCCCTTAACTGAACGAAAAACTCCCTCAGGTGTTCAGGGTAAGAGGATTTCCAGAGGGTAGGGCAGATGCTTGCTGGCTGTTAATGAGCTTCAATTTGCATTTCTCTGGCCTGGCTGTGTGGTGTTAAATTGCTGAGGGAGGTGCTGTTGTTTCTCCCTGGGGCTCTGGGAAAAGGCTCTTTGAGTAATATGGCTACTGTCCTATGAGAGAGTGATTCAGCACAAAACTCCCAGTGCTCTCCCAGCTCTCCAAATCCTGAGTGTCCCCACACAGTTCCAGTTCTGTCTGCCCTCCCTCTCCCAGAGTCCAAGGTGAGTGGCTGTAGCTAATTTAGTGCTCTGTGTTGGCTCTCTGTGCTGTGAAGCCAGCTTGGGATTTTCACCCCAATGGAGCTGCTCACAGCTAAAACACCTGCTGTCTGTGGGCTCCTAGCCTGCCTTCTCGTGCCTCCACAGTTCCTACCAGGCTCGATTTCGTGTCCTTTTTCTGTCCATGGTTATAAGGGTCCTCTCCAGCTGCATTTCTGTTGGTTTTTCTTGATGATTTGTCTTTATTTTAGTTGTACTTCCAGTTTGGTCCTGGAAAATGGTCTGTGTAGGTTCCTTTCACTCTGCCACCATTTTGAAATCTCCCTAGCTTTGGTTTTATCCATTCACTTTTGATACTTGATGTAATACAAAATTTCTAAACAAGCGATCTACTTCTACACTTTGTCTGGTATATGCTAACCTTCAGTTTCTCTTACACATTCTGCCAGTTATTATCACCTGTGTTCAGGAAACTGTTCTAATGAGTGAGAATCCAGTAGAATATTAATTGAGTTTTATCTATGAATAAAATAGATCAAATTCCTGTATTCATAGCAATTAATAAGGAAGCAAAGTGTGACAGTGGGAGCATAGATTTTGCAGCAACTTGGCCTGGGTTCATATCCCAATTTCTTTATAGTTTTTAGCTTTGTAACTTAAGCAAGTTACATAATCTCTTTGTGGCTTAGTTACCTGGTTTGCATTGTGGGAATAATTTTAAATCTCTCATATGATTGAATGAGTTACTCTAAATAAAGTGTTTAGAACAAGGCCTGGCATAAAGTAACCTCCATTTATATGTTATTTAATTTTTAGATATTTGTGAGGAAGACAGTCTACAGAGAAATAAAAACCCAAGCTATATACCAGGCAGTAGGGAGTGACTAGTTGTTGGTTATTCTCCCTGATAAAGTGAAGGAGGGCATCCTGGAGAAGAGCATTCCATGCAGAAGGAACAGTGAGTGAGTTTTAAGGTCCTTGAGGAAGAGCAAAGAAGCTGAAGGTAAACAAGCTGCAGAGTAGTAGTAGATAAGTCTTTTGTTTTTGTTTATTTGTTTGTTGTTTTATTTAATTTTAAAGACCTTGATTCAACAGCCACAAATATTCTTTACTCTTTGATCATGTAACCAAAAGTGTGAGTTTCTCAAAAGAATACCAGTGAAATCCTTGACTAGTGCCATGGAAGATTATGATTCCATCTATTATGTTGTTTCTTGACGTGATGAGGGTTTTATTATCTCTGGGAAAAGAATGAAATTCAAAGAATCATGATGGTTTGCTGATTTTGTCATTGGGTCCAAGATTTCATGTCAACTGAAAACCTTCCCAAATTTCATTTCTTAGCACTTCCAACTCTCCTTTCCCCCCTCACATTGTTAGAATCCTAGGAAGGACAGGTAAACTGATCAGGTGAATGATTTGAATGGTGCTAATGGAGTCATGTCTACATAGAGAAGTTTTAAGTAGACTTAAGTCTTTCATGTAGGCTTTCTCAAGCCCCATCTTACCTATTGCTGACAAATTAATCTTCCAAAAAATTTTTTTTACTGAAATTTAAACATATTCAGTACACTTTCCTTGTCTACACAATAAAGTCCAATCTTCTAGTCAAAATATTCAAAGTTTCCACAATTTGCCCACATCACTTTTAGGCAATTTGAGTCACTTTTTAACTCAAATTGCCTAAAATTGGACATTGAAATTTCTGAAGCCACCATGCCCTGTGTGAAAATCTGTACTTCCATTCACTAGGTTCCTTATACTTAGGAATGTGCCTTCCACTGCCTGTAGCCTTTCTTGGCCTCCACATAGAGAGTAAATGTCACTTTCTATAAGAATTCGCCCCTGACTCCTACTTGTTACAAATAATATATTGTTAAGGGCTTTGGTAACCCTGGGTATGTGCTTCTTATTTAAAATGTTTTAAAAACAGAAGAGCTTAGTAGTTAGGAACATAGAAATTTAAATTAACTGACTTTGTTTGCAGATGGAGTTCTCCTTTTAGCTGTTTGTTTTTTATCAAGTTACTTAATATTTCTGAGCTTTATTTTTTGTGTCCTCTGTAAAATCTTTATCAAATGTTTTTATGCATAACACAGTCCCTGGCACATGACTGGGGCTCAGATGAATGCTATCTTTAAGATTGTACATTGTATATTCATATGTATCTTTATAGAATTGCCCATACTAAATGTTAAGCTCCATAAGGCAAAGAAATAACTTGTCTTATTCTTTTGTACTCTAACCATTGCCAAGTTTTAAAGCCTCATAAAGAAAAAGAAAATGTAATATCCTTTGCTGTTTGGAATAATATATCCAAAATTAGAATATCTATTTATTTTTCAGATATTTTGGCAGACAAAAGGTAGGATGTTTGGAGGTCATTTGGGACCTTGAAGCATAGATGAAATCTCAGAAGTTGGAAATGTACCTATTGACTCTGTGAATAGAGCACATTTAATGTGATGAATAAGGCAATATATTTCTTTTTCTTTCGATGAGGACCTCATAAAACCTGCTCTTTCTATGCCTAGGAAGAAAACAGATACCAAAATACACACACACACACACACACACACACACACACACGCGCGCGCGCGCGCGCGCGCGCACACACACACACATCTGTTTGCTTTCTTCTCAAGTAGATCAAATCAGCTACCACAAAAAAACTAATTTTTCCATTTTTATTTAATTAAAGCATTAACTAAATATTATAAAAGTATCCAAAATTTCAAATAAGCAAAAATAGTAATTGAATTATTTTAAAAGATATGTCAGAAAAAGAAAAATATCTTCTGTCGTGGTATAAACTCTTCTTGCTCTTCTTGTAGTTTATAGTTTATACACATCCAGTTACAAAAGAGGTACAATTTCAATTGCCTTTCTTTGCCTTTGGTCTTAACTTAGGTCTGAGAGGAATCTAATCTTATTGCTAGAGTTAACTTTAAATGGCTTTGTTGTAATAGGTTTGGAATGGCTTACAATCATCATCAGTTTCCATGATTACTTATCACTCCACCTAATCTACCAATTGCAGCTCCCTTAACTGTAGAATGGAACACATCACAATGTACAGGAAACCAGCACTATCTCTGAAGTTGAACTATTAGAGGAAGGCAAAGCACACACTTGTATTGTGAAAGAGTTCCAAGCCAATGTTCTTGGGAGCAGCCGCTCTGTTAAAATAATTCAATGTATACAATTCCTTTCTTTTGTTCTAGAAGTTTGTAATGCATTTGAAAAACTAGATACAGTTATTTTCCTGGGATGCATGTACATATTTGGAGGATGCAGTGATCCTAGATAATCATGTTCTGCCCTGGTTCTTAATAGCAGTACTAAAATATGGCCTAAGCTATGTGCCCAGGGTTTTAAAGTACTCAGGTAAACTAAGGGAAGTTAGATTTTAAGTTTAAAGCTAATTTATCATACTACCTCTCCCTTTTGTTCCTTTTTTATAATTTTCTTTATGGGAATGCATATATTTTTACAGGCAGGTATTTGAGTTTATTTAAATTATGATTTACATATTCATATGTGTCAGTAGAATGGAAGACCAGACACTAGAGCTGATGGCGATGCTAAATAAAAGCCATGCTAATGCAAAGGGAGGAGGTTTAGCACAAACTTCCAACATTACTTATAGCTACTACAGATTATTTTTGCTGGATTAAGTAGATTGACAAGAGATTGTGTTATCAGTGGGGCATCCTCTGTGTCCCCAACTGTTGCTGTTAGAAATGGGATTCTTGGGGTGCTGCAGTAATAAGAATTTCCTGAAGCCCCCATTGGAGGATGAGGTATTGTGGAAAGCTTTATTTCTGTGGAATTAAACTCCTGAGTTTCCAAGGACTAAAGCCATTGCCCAGAGTTTCTGCTCCACATTTACACAGTTCAGTCCAGTATCTGGCTAGGTTAGCCTGTGTTCCCAGCTGCAGCCTGTTGCATGTGGGGTCTGCATGGCATTGGGCAATGCGGCTTCTAGGGTCACATGGCTGTGGAGGGAACATGGGCTTCTTTGTCTGGAGGATTTTACCCTTCCAACATTCCGTGCACTTATAGTATCTCCACCCCCCTGGCCAATTACCTTTGTTCTCAGGTTAGACTGACAGGCAAGCATCTTTCCCATATTACCCCAACATCACTGTGCATGCATCCATTTCCCAACCCCCAGTGATCTGCAGGGAATGGAGGTGGTTCCCTGGGCAGCACGAAGTTGCAGCTTCCTGGTGAAGCTGCCCAGATGACCACACTTAAAATCTCTGATCTTCCCTTTGCTTTCTTCCTATTATTAATATTAATAGCTAGCTACTTGTGATGGTAACAATTGTAGTAGTCTGAATTCCCTCAAAGACTCCTTATTAGGTTGGCTTTTTGTAATTCTTTTTGTAGAAGTAGTGAACCTGAATACTTTGGGGGTAGGGAGTGAGTCTCTCCAGAGTGTGCCACACTGGCCTACGAATTAAACAATTAAAGCCTAACAAACTCAAGAAGAGTATTTTTTTTAACCTCCCCTTTACCTTCCTAAAGAAATTTAGATAGAAAAACCTGCTTCAGGAAGGGAACCTTGACTATTTCACCTCAGTATATTCACCTTAACACATATGAATGAAATGTGGCAGACAGGGATGACCCAAGCAAAAGTCTGTTCCCTAGGTTCCCCCCTGTGTCTCATTGTAGCCCTGAAAGAATTTGCTTACCAAATGTATGCTCTTTCTTATCTCCCTAGGAATTGCCTCCCTCTCCCTCCTTAGTCCAAAATGACCTATATACCTCATTTTGCCCTACTGTCTTTGGAATTTTCATGCTTATGTAAATTTCCCATGTTCGCCTATTAAAATTTCATTTTCTCTTATTAATCTGTTGTATGTCATTTGAATTTTTGATCAGCCAGCAGAACTAATAGGGTAAGGGAAAAGTTTCCCCGTCCCGACAACACAGAGGCATATACACATATTTTATATTTATAGCATTTAATTAAAATTAAATCATTTAGCGTATAAAACAGAGACAGCTTTGGGAATTCAATAAATATTAAACTACCACTTTTTACCTAGTAACTGCTCTGAGAAAGGAATTTTGACAGTCAGTTTTTTGGAGATGTAAACATTAACCCTCAACAAGAAATATTTAGCCCCCTTTAAAGGCTTCATCAATTATGCTACAAAATGTTTAAACTCTGATATGTACCACTATAGAAATATATTCTAAAAAGCTTCTAAAATGTTTGAGATAGTAAAAATATCCATTTGTCATCCTCAAATCTATACCTTCTAAATCAGAATTAATTTTCTGCACACTGACATGCCATTATTTAGTAGAACATCGAAAATTCTATAAAGTAAACACATTTTACATTTTATCACAAATTCCATTGTCAATAGATGGCAATAATATTCTTTGCAGTTGATTTCTTCCTTGTCTTGAGTTACCTCTTCCTGATAAAAATTTCATAACTCAGTAAGGTTATTTATATCTGAAAAGTTCTGTATTTCTACCATTATAATTTTTCATGTCAATATAGGCCAGCTATGGGGGAGGTATAGCATGACATTGCTTTATTAATGCTGACACTTTCCTGTGGATTGAGGGAGTTTTCATACTGTGTATATATAGAAACATGTTATTAGCATTCAGATGTGGTTTTACCATCAACTAAACCACTTCAAAATATTTGCATGAAATCAAATTTGCTTACCAGTCAGCTACATATAAAATATAATTTACGGACTTGGGCTCACATTAGTGAAGTTTAGTTATTTAGAGCATAGAAGAATTATCAGCCAGTCTCATTACTAAGGGAAGACAGGCAGGGAGTTCCATGGGCACTGTCACTTTGCCTGTCCTGAAGTGATTTATACAATGTGCATTTCAAATGTTTAAAAATATGTCGATCTTGAAGTCTTACTGATAAAGTTGGGAACATTAAGTTTGAAATTTGTCATTTATAAAATTTCATGAAGTGACGGTCTTTTGTTTTCCTTGTGAAATTTACAAAGTGAACATTTAATTCCATTATATTTCAACAAATTTGAGGCTGAGGGGAAGCCAAGTTTGTCACCCCCAAATATGCTTTTTTAGGATATTGTTATTTTCAGCTGGTTGTTTGTTTGTTTGTTTTTTAAGAAACAAAAGATTCAAGAAGAACCGTTTACCCCTTCTTACCTGCTTAAAGGAATTCTGATAGAAAAACCTGCTTAAAGGAAGGGAACTACCACTTAACATAATAGGAACTAAATGTGGCAGACAGGGAGGAATTTAGGGAAGACTGTGTTAGACTCTCCTCTGTGTCCCATTGTTTCTGGAGGCCCAGCAATAATTTATTTACCAAATGTTTGCTCTCTTATCTGCCTGTGAATTGCTTATTTGCCCTGTGAAGTCTCAGACACCTGCCTTCCTCTCCTTAGTCTGCATGGCATGTAAGCCTCAACTGCCCGTTTGCATGGGGTGATTCCCATAATCTTACAGAACATATCCAAAATATTGGTTATTTTTCCTCTTAATCTGTCTCTTGTCAGTTTGACTATTTAACCAGCTAGAAGACATAAGAAGGGTAAAAGAAAAAAAATTACTTTTCCTCCCCTACAAGGCAGACATATAAAAAAAATAAATTAAAAAAAATATGCAATTTCTGTAAAGGTTTATATATTAAAACATGTTTAACTATAAGCATAAAACATGATTAACTATCAAAACTGTGAACTCTTTACAACTCTTAATTTATATTCTCTCTAAAACAAATTTATAAGGTAAGTACTGCAATTATTCTTGTTTTTACAGATGAGAAAACTAAATCACAGAGATGAAACAATTTTCCCAACATCACAAAAGCAATTAAGGGGTGGAACCAGGATTAAAGCCCAGGCACAGTCTATGACTATTCAGAACCACATTTGACACGAACAGCACTGGGAATAAAACCTGTACTTATCTGAAGATGGAGGGCAGATAACAGTCTGATGATGAGATTGAGCAACTCTTTCAATACTAAAATATTGAATATGTTTCTGTCTAATAGAAGAACTCTGTTCTTAGAGAAGACTTCAAGTAAAGAAGTTAAAAGTAAAACTGCACCCAGTTGGTTTGGCTCAGGGGTCGCCAGGTCAACTCCCGGTCAGGGCACATGCCAGGGTAGTGGGCCCGATCCCCGGTGGGGGGCATGCAGGAGGTGGCCAATCGATGTTCTCTCTCATCGATGTTTCTATCTCTCTCTCTTTCTCTTTTCCTCTCTCTCTAAAATCAATAAAGAAAAAAAATTTTTTTTAAATAAAACTGCAACATCTTCCAAGCACACAGAAAAGTCATACGAAGAGTTTAGATGTAGAACAGGCAACATTACCTACAGCACACCGGTGTGAAGAAACATTTTGTTTTTCTAGCTGATAAAATTGCAAATAAAATAATCTTCAAACAAAAAATTAATCACACCAGGTTTTGGGAACTAAATATAACAAGGAGCCAACTGTCCAGCCCAGCCTAGCAGGGGACTAGGAAAAATGTGATCTGCAGGCTTAAGGCTATGCAAAGCATAATGAATCACTCAAGCCCACAAAAATACTGCTGACTTCTCCTATCTGGGGGAAATTTTTTACTAGTTTTTCTCTAAAAGGGGAGAAATAAAAATTTGCATTAGGATTTCATGGATGATATTCTGATTTGCTGTATTTTTCCCCCTAAGTCTAGTTATTCTCATTTCTTAAAATCAACTTAATCATTCCCAAAAAAGCTTTTTTATATTTTGTAAAAGATTAGAAAAATTAATTGGTCAAGACTTAAATTAATATTAGTAAGCGTTACTTGGCTATCATATATAGGGGTTAGTGTACCTTTATTTATTACACAATTGGATGTTATGTTTTCCAAATACATTTCATTTCCAACTACTTGTCGTTCTTCCTACATTTAAATGCTATTTGTACTGAAGTGCATACCAAAGACTTTGGAATTTTTTGTTATTTAAAATAATAAATATTAAATATGTTCTCTCTTAAAATTATTTTAATTTTATCTTTCACTTTTTTTCTTTCAATCCTTACCCAAGGATATTTATCCATTGATTTTTTTAGATAGAGTGGGAAGGAGGGAGAGAGAAACATCTATAGGTTTCTCCCTCCACAACCAACCGAGGTATGTGCCCTTGACCGGGAATCGATTCCATGACTCTCTGGTCCACAGGCTGATGCTCTAACCACTGAGCAAAACCAGCCAAGGCTCTTTCACCTGTTTATATCTGCTCTTCTTCTCTCATACTTTTCTCTTTTCGTTTTTCAATACAATTTACTTTCAATATTATTTTGTATAGGTTTCAGATGTACAGCTTAGTGGTTAGACAATCATATAGGTTTACATATAGTGTTCCCCTTGATATTTTCCCTTGAAATGCACCGTACATAGTTATTGCAATATTATCTGTTATGTTCCCTATGTTTTAGACAAGTTGGGACAAATGTTGACGTTAGCATTATTGTATTAGGAGAACAAATGCTATATACTAGTCTTGATACAAATTCTTAAATGCTTTAAAATTGCATTTCCTCTAGTACACATGCATATTTTAATGATTCTCCATTAGTTTTTTCTTCAGTGTAAACACAATCTGTTAATGTTTGAATTTTGTTTCAATGATCGAAGAAGAAAAGTTAAGTTTTGAAATTCTTCATAGGCAATTACTATTTCCTAATTTGGACTGATTATAATTATATTCCTATTCAATTATTACTAAAAAACTAAATGCGTCCATTAAGATTCAAAAGATTCATTATCATTTTCTGACAGTAATACAGTAAACAGGCTCCCAACTATCATTTAGATTCTATGTGGAGTCTAAAAATAATCTGTCCTGAAAGGTGCTGAAATTAGAGTCGATCAATATCAAAACACTTTTGCAAATTCAATCTGGCAAGCTTGACCAGGTACATTACAAAAAATATTTGATATGAATATAGTCAAACTCTTCATTATTCATGCTCATAATTTATATGTGGTGGCTTATTGTTGGTTCCTCTCAAAAATTGGTAGAAAGGTAAATAGGAAAAGTAGGAGCTGGAATTGTAGGAATGAAATCATTTATGTGTGTGTTTTCATTTATATGTCTGTGTTTTTACTTTTCTATACATATGCTAAATAAGTACCTCTTTAAATTCGTTTTTAATATTAAGCATACTTAAAGAATATGTATTCCTTATAGGAATAATAATTTATAAATGACAAACCATATGGAGATTCACAGACTGAAATAGTAAAAATAAACTATGGAGAACCTACTTAAAAGCATGAGTAAAAATTAATAAAATATGTGGATAAGGAAGATATTTCTCAGCATGACTGCTAGTGGGAAATTGACCTAATAAAAGAATAAAATATTTAACTATGTAAATTCAAATCAACTGAAAGTTAAAATAGAAAAATCAATAAAAATAAAAGAAGACTGTCAATATTTTACAACGTGATACAATATTTTGTTTGATTTTTATTTTATATTTTGTTTACCACTACTTACAATACCTGTATTTTTAGGAACTACTCACCATCAACACTAGTATATTTGAGAGCATTCATCTGGAATTTCTTTTCCTTCCTATCTCTTTTCCAGCAAATATTTATTGAGTTTCTGTTCTGTGCTAGGCATCATTAAAAACAATTATGCTGCAATGGTGAATATGAAAATCTTATTTTCATGAAGCTCACATTGTAGGAGATCCAGATTATAAATAGTCATATAAACACAATGTATTTCCTAGCCCAATCTACAGTGTCCTACTCTATCCTATCCTGTGTTTACATTTCAATTCTAATTATTTGGATAAGGCCATTCATTTTGAATTTTATTAAACTTTCTAATATTTGGAAATACTCTGCCATTTAATGTATATAGGTACATGTGTGTTTGTTTAGGTTCTTTTTTTTTCAATGCCATGTTTTATTTTTGTTTCATGTTCTTCTCCTTTCCTTTTGTTGGACATAATCATTTTTTGTTACATTTGTGTTTACTTTATTGCTTTTAAATCTTCCTATAAATTGGCTCTCCACGGTCATTGCAGAACTACCTACTTCTCTTCTCATTTGCCACCTCCTTTTACCTATCCCTTATGCTGTAGCCGGAGTAATCTTTCACAAAGCAAATACCGTATCATTCTCTGCATAAAACCCTTTAACGACCACCCAATAGCATCATGACACTATCCAAAATAATTATTTTACTTTATGCTGTCAAATCTAACAGAGAAAAAAAGACATAAACCATAAATATCTAAGATAATAAATAAATAGAAAATGGACCACACCTAATCACTCTCCAAGTCAGGATCAGTAAATTGCCACAATCCCTGAATTTTTTAATCATATAAAACCTATTCCTACTCTCAGAGATAATTACTAGCTTGAATTTTAAGATATAAAAATATTTACTTAATCTCTTTTACAGTGGTAGCATCCAAATTGAATCTCTAAATAATAAAAATCTAGCTTTGCTTGATTTTGAACCTAGATCCTCTAACTACCATGGTGTGAATTTTTCATATTATATTTCCTCCTTAAACTTCAGTCTCCTTATCTTTGAATCATGGAAGTTATGCAAAACTAATTTTTATGATTATTAAATAAAATAATGTTTTTCTGTAAATAGCCAGTGGTTCTTTCAGCTATGGTACATGTTATTGATACTCCCTGATATCTTTTCCTTATCAGTGACCTCTTCATCCATGGAAAACATATATATATATATATATATATATATATATATATATATATATATATGTATGTATGTATGTGTGTGTGTGTATATACACACATATATATATATACACATATGTTTATATATATATATACACATATATAAAATGAGGTGTTTCTAGAAGGAAGCTTACCTTATTTTCTTCTACCTTCTCTAGTGACATCAACTTTTCCAAAAAGTGCTTACAACTCTAATTGTCTAATTGCAAATCAAATTGTCAAACATAGATTAGTTCTCTCTGAAATCTCTCTCTCACTTCTAGAGTTTAACGAGTTCTGTCTGAATAGAGAAAGACCAACCAAGCAGTGAAGCTATTTACTGTATAAAAGAAGGGTCTTTTCACAAACCAAAACCCTCAGGTTTATATAGTGTTCTCTCAGCCACAGGAAAAGTTTTAACGTACTTTTCATTCCTATCCTTCAACCTGTTCTGCCCAGAAGGCAGCATTTTTCTACCAAGGAACAAATCCTAAATATTGTGGTCCTGAGTAGGCACTCTCCTTGTGCCCCAACTATTTGCTTTCATAGAACACTTAGGGAACTGCTTAAACATAGACATTTTACATAATAATTTTTTTATTCCCTTCCAACATACATATCCTCAACATTTAAAAAATATTTAGAGCCTGCCCATCTGCTATCATATCTTACACACATGCATAGGAAAGGGATGTTACATTTCAATCATCTCTGTTCTGTAAATTTGCATGTGATGTATCTTCTGTCATCTAGTATTTACTGATTATTCATTTTTTTAAAAGTTATAACTAGAAATATGGCTAATTTTTACTGATCCTGTGTGTTCTTTGTGTAAAATAATCTCAAAATGGTTAATAATGATGCTTTCTTGACAAAATATAATTATTTAAAAAATTTTTCATCTTTGTTGACTTTGCAACTTTATCATATTTGAGCATCACTTTCTTCTTGTAAATCTCTTCTCTGGGAATATTTTTGACATGAAATTTTTGACAAAAATCTAATTTTTATATTTTTTCTTGTTTCTTCTCTACCTTAAAATGATTTGAACATCAAAGGGACTTAATACAGATACACTATAATGATTTTGTTAAATCACTTATTCTTCCTCATTTAAGTTTATAAGACTAATTTTAAAGTAAAAAGATGTAACTGTTAAGATTCTTAAATAGAAACCATAGCAACCATCTTGTGTGTAACTTAGACACAAAAAATTTATGTAGAAATATTATGTATATCAGAAATCTCACAGAATAAAATAATTCAGAACAAAGAATGTTAGGGAGTCAGAAGCACAGTCAAAGCTGCATGGGGAGGTTACTTGGTCGTAGGTATCGCAGCTGCTGCCCATGGATACTGAATATCACTGTTGACTTTGAAGTGAATTACATGTACACTGTCTGTGCTTCTCTATGTTACTTGCTCAATACAATAGCAGTTTGTCATTTACTTTACAGTTTCTTATGAATTGTTTGAAGTTCTCTGTTCCATGCTGACATTTAGAAACCCAGGCTCCGTCTAAGGGCTATGCCTTGGCTTGGAAGCTCTTAGTTTTCCACTGGGTCAACAAAGGAAGATAAAGCATTGGAGAATCTCACAGTATAGTATTTTTGCTTGTTTTCTTTTTAATCCGGTACTGACAGTGGTTTAAATCACCAGGGTCAAGAATCTGGTCTAGAATTTATGTTAGCAAATAGGATAAAGAAATACTAGAGTTGTTTTCATTTCAATAAGTTACCAAAACCAAATTTTAATAATTAAACTTTTCACTGACCTGAAATGTCATAATCATATATCACTCATATATTAGTCAATCAAATTTGACATTTCTGTTTTGTTTACTCTTTCTTCTATTTCAGTTATTTATATTCACATATTCCAGTGTCATAGTGGAGTTTTATAATATATTTTGATAGGTGGCTTCAGAATGAGTGGGTAAGTTGTTCAGTAGATCCTCTCCTGAGCAAAACAATTAAACTGCTGACAATTTTTAAAAATTATTCAAATTCTCTGGAAATTGTCCTAGGAGCATACAGCAAATGGAGAATCCTTCATTTAAGAAAATATACTTAATGTTGGTAAGAATAGCAAGAGTCTGTGGTATTTGAGCCACAACTATCACACTGAATTTTATTATTTTCTTCTTTCTAGTTTTTAACTTTATTGTTATTATTTTTAGTCATGACATGGAAGCTTAGATAACTGATTATTTTTAATACATGCATTTAAAAGGGTAATTTTTCCTCTAATTCCAGCTTTGAATGCAATGCAGTTTGAAAAGTCACATTGTCATTAAATTTGAGATCAAAAAAATTTTTCTGTATCTTTTATATTTAACAATGGGTTATTTAAAAGTGTATTGTTTTAATTAACAGATATTTGATGATTTGCTACTTTCACCATGTCTATAACAGTAAGAACCTTACATATATTTAATGCCATTTCCTGTGTCCACCTTTACTGTGCTATTATTTTTATACATGCAATTTTGACATGTATTTTGAACCCAATATTATAATAGTATCATCATCATCATAAACAATGACTATTTATATGTTATCATTTACCTTGCCTGATACTCTTCATTCTTTGTTTTATTTCCAGTCACATCTGGTATTATTTTTCTTCTTTTAGTGCAGATGTGCTGGTTCTGCACTCTCTCAGCTTTTGTCTGTCTGAAACTATCTTTATTTCCCCAATATTTTATAGAATATTTTATCTGTGTATAGCATTCAGGGTTGGCATTATTTCATTTTTTTTTTTAGCATTTTAAAGATTTTATTCCCTTTGGCTTCCATGATTTCTCTTGAAAAATGTGTGAACTTGTTGGCGTCTTTCAAGCAACATTTGAAGATAATGCATTTTCCTCTCTGGTTGCCTGAATTTTTTCTTTCATTTTGATTTTAAGTATTTTCTTTTACATAGTTTTACTCTAATGTACCTAGATATGGGTTTCTGTGTACTTACTTTATGCGAGCTTTGCTGAGCTTCTAATATTTAAAAAAAAATTTTCATGGAGTTCAATATGTGTTGTCAATTTGGAAAGTTTTAGTCAGTGTTTCTTCTAGTAATTTTTCTAAGCTATCATCTTTCCTTTCCTCCGGAGCCTGAATTACCATTACTTTGGCACCAAGTTCACATGTCCTGTATTGTTGCATTCTTTTCTTTCCCTGTGGCTTCAACATGGTACTTTCTATAACCTGCCCTCTGCTTCATTATATTTGTTCTTTTGTGTGTAATTTATTATTAAATCTATCTATTAAGTTATTAATTTCAATTATATAATTTTTTTCTTTTAATATTTTCATCAGATTTCTTTTGAAAGATTACATTTTTATTTTAATATTTTTATGTTTTGCTTGTCTACAGCATAGCTATTTAAAAATTTTTTTTTCTTTATTGATTTTAGAGAGAGAGGAAGGGAGAAGGAGAGAGGGATGGAAACATCAATGAGAGAGAACATGGATTGGCCACCTCCTGCATGTTCCCCACTGGGGATCAGGCCCACAAACTGGGCATGTGTCCTGACCAAGAATCAAACCGGTGACCTCTTGCTGCATGGGCTGATGCTCAACCACTGAGCCACACCAGCTGGGCACACAGCTATTTTAAAATTTTACATCTGAAAATTTAAGACTGATTTGCCAAAATCCAAGTCACTTCTATATCTTCTTTTCCAAAATTAGTTTTTATATCATGGTTTTAATCAATTGTTGTTTTTTTAATAGATGCCTTATGAGTTTTTTTTTCCCCCCATTGGACATTAGACAGCACATATTAAAATTAAAAAAAAAAAAAAAAAAACACCTTCAGACTATGTTTTCTATCTCCTGCATGGGTTAAGCTTTCTTTTGTCAGGAATACAGGATACAAGTGTATTCTCTCAGTTCTGTAGAAGGTTGATTTTTATGCTTTGTCAATTAAGGTTTCAGTGTTCCTTTAGTCCTAGTTGCATGATTTCAAGAGTCTCAACTAAAAGCTCAACATATTTACCACAACCACTCCACACTGGTGTTAAACCATCAAGACTATTGCTTCGTCTCTACTTTCCAACTTATTTGAAAGAAGAAGCAATTTCCTCTGTTTTATGGTTAAATATGTTGCTCATTGCTTTTTATTTTTACTTTCCTTTATTAATAATTAGGCTAAGAGTTTGCTATCTCTTAAAAATGTTAGGTTTGCAAGATTTACATTTTAATAAAATAGTAAGTTTAAAATTGACCTACAATATAAGTAAAATAAAAAACAAACATATAAATCTTTTGTAGTGAGAATATTTCATTTCTGGCCCACATCTATTTATATATCATAGTTATAATGTTAAATACAGATTAAAAACTCTGAAAACTGAAAATATAGATTTGTAATATTACACAATGTAAAAACTCTAGCTTTGCTTTTGAGTAAGTCTATGTCATTCTTAAATTGAAGGTGTTATAATGGCAGTTGAAACGAGGAAGCTCATGTTAATCTTATTTAAATGAAATAAAAAGATAAAACAAGACTATTGGTCCACTGAAATTTTACTCTATTTAAATGAGCACTTTTACATTTAAATATCTGAATGAAATTCTAGGGGCTTTTGCCTTAAGAGAACTCAGTCTGCACTATATTGTAATGTTAGATGCAAGCAAATCCATCTATTCATTTAGCTATCATCACAATTCTAATGTGAAATAAAACAATGTTTGAGATTTTAATTAAATAGAAATATGCTGTTTTAGCTGACAGAAAGAAAGCAATTGCCTGTTACATATCCCAAGAAATGAATGCTAGAGATACAGTGTTTATTGGATAAAATTCTAGAAACACACACATACACTCTCTCTCATAGCAAGCAATTGAGTTTAATCAATTATAAAGCTAATATATAAAAATAAAAATAACTTGATTTATAAAATTAAAAATAGTTTTTATCATTTTTGGTGATCAGGATTTAAACGTTTATTGTACAAGTCTTAGCTTAACGGGTATCTTCCTACTTTCATGATTATCTTAAAAAACATAATATATCTTTGATCTGAAAATAAACTTAGGGATTCCTTGATATCTCATGCTATACGTATATTTTAAGAGGTAAACTTTAGATCATTTTAATATCATTCAGTAAATTTAAAAATTGTTATACATTAAAGAGCAAACATATCTGAAAACTTCTGATAAAGACCATTTGCTGACACATATTACATATTGCCCGGTCATATTTAGATACACATAAAATTGTGCTCGCCAAGATTCTCTACAATTACAACTGATGTAAGTAAATATAGTCCATAGTTAATTACCCATAAAGAAACAAACACACTATCATGGAGCTTTTCATATGATTTATTCAATTTGCTAACTGAATAAATGGATTTGTTGACTTATGATAGTTTCAGGAGTTTCCTTCCCCAAGGTCCACCTAAATATTATTGTATCATTTATTTATTGTCATATATATATATGATATGGTTCAACACTTAAAAAGCATTTAAAATCACATTATTTTCTCAATGCTTTTCAGTGTAAAGGATATTAAAAATAAGATATGGTGCCTTATAGAAAATTATGCTTTAAATGTAATTGGAGTAAAATTGACATCCTCTGAAAAATAGGACCACAACATTGAAAATATATTCAGTGCCTCATGTGCTAGTTTTAAACTTACAGAAAAATTAACCAGCATATGATGTAATATTAGAGAAGGGACGACTTAGTGTTAGTTAATGAAAGCAGGGACAGGGTGAAAACATTAATTTGTACCTTGTTTAGGGTCAGCCTGGAAGAAAAGAAAATGTTTATAGAGAGGGAGCTGATTGAAGTTCCAGACCTAATTATCTTGTTTCTAACAGTGGCAGGAAAAACTGCCAAATTTATTATTGACGTTGTAGAAGAGTTCTGAGTACAAATTTGACATAGGACAGCTGAAGCAGTGAGAGAGGTGAAGCATAAATATCCCCAAACAACCTATTTTCCATATTGCAATGTATTTTGTCTAAGAGGGGGAAGCTTTAATGAAGTTGAAGATGACTGCAAAGTGGCTTACCTGACAGATGAAGCAATAAGCCCATTTTCTCTCAGCAGCTAAAAGCTTAAATTACCCATCTGTCATCTCTCTAGTGGGTGGGGATTATAATGGAAGTCAGGAAGTCATCTTAATTACATAACTATTCCAGCTCCAATTATATGTCATGTAGAGTTTAAAGCGTATTATCTCCATACAATAAACTGAATAAATTGAACAGTGGCACTGCTCACTTTTATCATTTATGTATGTTTTTTCCCATTACTAATTTTTTGTTTAATGTAATTTTTTAGCACACTTAACCTTGATGTGACTTCTTCTCACTCTCTCCTTTTTTTTGGGGGGGGGGCCTTAAATTAATAAATACACAGTGATTATTTTTTGACTGACAAGTACCATATGCCTGAAAATGTATCAATATACTTCATATGAGTTTTTAGGAAAAAGGAAAGTAACAACATAATTTAAATTTAAACCTATTTTTCTTGTAAAAATTGGTCTCTGTCATTTTGTACAATAGGTCTCAAGGTATGGTGTCCCAAATGACTCTATGAAGTAGATACATTTTTTCATGTGACAGAGAGCAATAAATCCTTGAAATTTAGTTCAATGTTCCTTGTTTGGGCTTCAGAGGCTAGAAGTTCAAACATGGTCCTATTTTGTTTTGTTTTTCCCTTTCACTTGACCCACTTGATAGCCTTGAGCAGAGACCTTCCCATTTAAGTATGTGACAGAATTATTGAACTTGGTAGGCTTAAGATAACACTTAAGGAGGAAACCATTTTAATTTTCTACATAAAAAGACATCTAAACAAGATAAAATGCCATTAAAAAAGGCTTTGGGGAAAGAGACTTGATTTGGGGTGGTGAACACACAATACAATGTACAGATGATGTGTTGTAGAGCTGTACCCCTGAAACCTACATAGTTTTGTTTACCAGTGCAATCCCAACAGATTCAATAAAAAAAATTTGCCCTGGCTGGTTTTGCTCAGTGGTTAGAGCATCAGCCTCTGGACCCATGAGTCATGGGTTCGATTTTTCCAATATACATAGTATTACATAGTATTTGAAAAAACTGTGATAGAGTGAAGCCACAAAGTCGAAGCGGGAAGTGGCGAGGGCCGACTGTACTGCTTGATGGAGATGTGACCACTAGTGTTGGACAGTTCAAGGTATCTTCGTAGGGTGGATTTTGGCTGCAATTCTTTTCAACTTAAATCTCTTTCTTCTTATTAATCCTTTTATCTCATTCTGATATACAAGTCTTATCAACTATATTCTTTTGATAAGATCACTCTTTCTGGTCAAATAAGGAGAGTCATAAACTGCTGTTTAAAACTACAAACACTGCCCTGGCTGGTTTGGCTCAGCAGTTAGAGTGTCAGCCTGCGTACCGGAGAGTCCTGGGTTCGGCCTGCTAGGGGCACATACCTCGGTTGCAGTTTGTCCCTGACCCCAACTGGGGGTCATGTGGGTAGCAACCACACACATTGATATTTAAAAAAAATAAAAATAAATAAAACTACAAAACCAAATTGTTACTTGCATAGTATATAAATTAAGAGGTACATTCTTGGCCCAGCTGGTGTGGCTCAGTGGTTGAGCATCAACCCATGCACCAAGAGGTCACTGGTTCGGTTCCTGGTCAGGGTACATGCCCAGGTTGTGGGCCAGATCCCCATTGGGGGGCATGCAGGGGGTAGCTGATTGATGTTCTCTCTCATCGATGTTTCTCTCTCTCTCTCCCTCTCCCTTCCTCTCTCTCTAATATCAATTAAGAAAAATTTTTTTTCTTATTAATGATTTAAATTTAATAGCTGTTCAAACAAGAAATAGCAGCATGAGCAGAAGAGCCAGGGAAAGGCTAAAGAGGATATAGAATTTAACTGATTCTTATGAGATATTTTGGATTGAGAGAGAGAGAGAGAGAGAGAGAGAGAGAGATGGTCTAAATACCCCGAGTAAGGAAAGTAGCAGCTTGAGAGCGATGGTTAAGCAGGTCCCTTCTAGCTCCCCTTCTCCATTCCCTCTCCTTTACATTTCAGTGTAAATTCTCTTCTTACCATCTTATTGTAAGCATTTAATCCCAATCTTATAAAGACTCGGAGTCTCTGATTCCAATGGAAAATTTTTAGTTATTATCGCTTAGGGGACTTCTAATGACTTTCATTCATGTTTACCACTCTCATTTGTGTCTTCTGTGACAAGTACGCTCCGGAGTTTTCCATCGCCCTGGTTGCCTCTCTTCAGCCTCCTTTCCAACTCTCTTCCTCTGCCACAGAGGCCAGTGTTCCTCATGCTTCTTTCACAAACATATTTCTTTTTTTACACAAACATATTTTTAGTGTCCTTTTATTCGTTCTCCCAGGGTCAGCTCTTCAATTCCCATATGTTAGACAACCATTTATGTGTTCTTTACCTGCCTTCCAGATCTACATTTACACCTTGATCGCCCTTGGCTTCCAAACGTACATGACTAACTGCCTAGGACTCTCAAGTTCACTGCCCAAGAGGCAGTTTCAATTCAACAAGTTCAAACGGAACTTTCTTTCCTCCCCTCTGCCTTGTTGAATGTTTTCACCAATGTGGATATTTCTGACTTTTATTTTTTCCAGCCCCCACTATCACCTCTACCCCACCTATATTGAATCAGCCATTAGGGACCCTTGATTTTGCTTCTTTGATATTTCTCTAGTCTGTCTCTTGTTTTTCCCATCTCACTGCCATCATCTTCCTTCTGCCTGACGTTACTTCTCACCTGATTCATGGTTAGAGTCTCATAACTGGTAATCTTCCTTCAGGTATAGTTTCTCTGCAAATGTGTTGATAATGTACCCACATTATCTTTTTAAAAATTTATTTACATATGATTACTGTATTTTTTAAAATTATTTAATGGGATCTCAATTGCTCTCAGGACAAACTGCTATCTTGAACTGTTATAAAATCTTTCTGTGACCTCTTTTTCTTCCTTACCTCTCTAGATTTAGCTTTCAGCGTTCCCTTCTAACCTCTCACTTCCATCACAATATCAGAAACATTTTATCTGAATGCATTTATCTAAATTTGTCACTTTTCACGAATCTCTCTACCTCTTACCAGTGACTTTTTCTGAATATGCTCTCCTGCTCCCACCAAATACATCCCAAACTGGACACATAATCACTGCTCGGAAATCATCTTAGGTCTTACCTTTACTGTGAAGCTTTATGTAACTCCTTGAGTTTGAGAAGGGCTTTTCTAGGTGATCCAATAACACCTTGAACTTTCCTATACCAGGGTATTAGATGTTACAAAAAAGTTCATGCTTCATTTCTGTATCAAATAGTAGACTCTAAATTTTCTAATGTTAGTATCACACTTGTTTCCCTATTGTATGTAGTAGATCATCAATAAATATGGGATTATTTGAATATGTTGACTTGACTGAATCATGGAAAATAAGTTTGGAGATGAATATGGACATTGCCTGTTAGACAAAGGAGTAGTCTCATGATGGATTAGTTTCCAATTATGGATATTCAAAAATAAGGTATAAAGCATTTAAAATTTTTATGTATTTTGTATACTTTCCCACCAAATTATTGGCCAGTACCAATCATTGCATAGTATTCATGGCTTATTCTTATTGCTCATATTATTTCATTAGCATCATTTTTATACATACCCTTAAGAAGATTTTATATTCAGTGTTATGATTTTTTACATACTACACACCTTTTTGATTACTAAGTCAGCTTCTTGATGCATTGAAACTATTTTATTGCAGTGACTATCTCAATTCAATAAAATGTCTTTTAAAACACTATGAAATATAACTTGGAGTACATATATAATATTAAAAGATTTTAAATATGTAATTAGCTTTATTTATTAATATAGTTAATACATTAATAAAAATCAAAGATATTAGTGTGAGTCAAAATAAAGTACTCTGTTGTTCATCTTGTTATGTACTCTAGAAATTAAATTTCACCCAGAAAAGGTTTTATTTATTTTTTGAATTATGATTATATTTTCTGAAAATTTTTTCCTGTGGCATTAATTTATTTCTTTCCTTTATTTTATCTTGTTTTCTCATGTATCTTGTGATCCAGATGTAATTTAGAATAACTTCTAAAAAATTTTTATTTTTCAGTTACAGTTTACATTGAATATTATTTTTTTAGTTTTAGGTGTGCAGCATAGTGGTTAATCAATCATATATTTTACACAGAGTTCCCTTGATATTTCTTTTATGATGGGTTTAAGTGTCAGCAAAGATTTTCTATGGTGACAAGACACAAAATACTGTGTATTTTGGCAAATACAATTTCAATGTAAAAGTTATTGCTAAAAACTGTTCATGTATATATTTATAAAGCAACTACCATATTCCAAGCAGTTTTTATATGTTTGGGTTATATTGTTAAAGAAAATATCTACATAATGGGAATAGATATTTAAAAAATGACAAAGATAACATGGGGAGGCAGAAAATTGGGAAGTCCGTTAGAGTAGCAATACCTTTTGTTCTCTACTGTGAACACAGAAAATAAACAGAGCCTAAAAATTGTTTAGAGTAGTTTAGCAGTTTTATATCTATATGAATATGTCAAAAATTCCTTCAGAATAACTTCACAAGTGTGCTCTGCTATAATTTCTTTCTCCTAGTGCTTAGGAAGTGTCCTTCCAAATTTCCTTCTAAGAACATCCACCCTTTTTCATATTCCTTAGTTATATTAAAAGGTGTACATCAAGAGCTCGCTAATCCTCCAACTCAGCATGGATGCAGAACCGTAGGGTGGCTGGCACAGGGCCAGGGCAATAAAGTTGTATTACTTGATTATTTGCATGCCACTTGTACTGTGTACTCTCTTCCCTAATTAAAGTCTGGCCGACTGTTATTTTCTGCCATTACACAAAGTAATCCAGACCTTGATCAACTTTTCCTTAAGCATAAAAATTCCCTTCCCCAGTCCCTCTCCAAATCAGTTGTCTGGAAAGGAGCTCCCACATTCTTTCTTGCTAAATAATGTGATTATGTCACTCTCCTCTGGCTCCCCTCTAGACATGAATCAACTAAACAGGATTTTCCTTTTGTCCTGTGCTGCTGAATCTACTCTTGGATGTGCTCCTGCTCATAGACTTCTTTTCCCTGATATTTTTACTTTTGTTTCTAAAATATTTTTCTCTCACTCTGTAATGTTTGCCTATAGGTAATACCACTATATCTGCAATGTTAGAACTGACACTGGCTCAGTGCTAGACAAAAGATTTATCTATCTCTGGAAGCTCAACTTAAGTAGAATTTGGATTTTATCAGAAGAGAAAGGGCATGACACTAAGAACTGAATATGAGTGTTATCTTGAAACAATCCAAAGAAAGGCAAAGAAACTTACCAAAGAGATAAGCGTTAGCATTCTTTATTCTAAAATAATGAGGGATAAGATCGGATATAACCACCCAGCCGGTGTGGCTCAGTGGTTGAGCATTGACCCATGCACCAAGAGGTTGCCAGTTCTATTCCCCATCAGGCCACATCCCCAGGTTGTGGGCCTGATCCCCAGTGGGGGGCATTCAGGAGGCGGCCAATTGATAGTCTCTCTCATTGATGTTTCTATCTCTCTCCCTCTCCCTTCCTCTCTCTCTAAAATCAATAAAGAAAAAGAAAATTTAAGATTGGATATAACCAACATGTATTTGTAACTTAAAGTCCCAACATTTTTGTAGTTGAAGCAAATTAGATGATTTTTTGAAGAATTATGAAGTGTATAGGGAATATAACCATCACGGTGACCGGTGTGTCTGGACCATGCTACACATTGCCAGATGGAACCCACCTCTTCTGATAACCATGTCTGGTTCAAAGAATGCTTCTTTTGTATATTTTCTTAGGCTTACAAAAGATTGTCATGTTTGTCTGGCAAGAGAAGGTGGGGATGTGGCATAAATAGTAAAGAAGCATTCTAGATATTGGGCATTTCCAATATTTAAATTAAAAAGAAATTTAAATTACAGTTGACATTATATTAGTTTGAGGTGTATAATGCAGTGACTAGACATCTTATGAGTTACTGAGTGATCACCCCAATAAATCTAGTTCCCATCTAACACCATAGTTATGACAATATTACGCACTCCCAAACACCTCAACTGCTGGACTAGCTCATCAATTAAAGGCCATGGCATCTCACAGTACCATGCCTATAATGATTACAAGATTTATACAGGTTTCCCCAACAATCCAAATGAGGAGTGTTCCTATGTAACTTTTTCTAAGCTGGAATGGCTTAACGAGAAAAATCAATTAGCATTAATTTATATGGAAAAATTGTTGACTATTCCCAGACCCAAAACAACTACCAAATCACATAAAATATGCTTAATTACATTCAGTTTTACTAAACATAACACCCTTACAAGGTCTCTTAGGCTTTTCTGACACCTTGAGACACATCTTGATAACAGATGCACAAAGCACATTGAGGAAAAGCACAGATGCTCACAGACACAGCTCAAAGCTAACGGCAGCCTGATGCTGAGTGTAGTTTCCAGAGAAGGAGCTTGGCGGGGCCACTCCCACTGCTTGGGGGGTGCTGCTGCCTCTCTAACAGTTCACTGCAAAACAAATGTTGATTGCTGTTCTTGCTTTTTGCCTTTTTCAAAAAAGTATAAAAATCCTCTTCAGATTTCTTTTGTTTAGTGAAAACAGGTACTAATGTTAAGTACTAATGTTTTTTATAAAAGCCAAGGGGCATCTGTGAACTTTCAGAAACATCAGGTGCCTGTACTTAGAATCATCTTGCTAAAGTGCACTTTTATTGCTCTCTAGAAAATATAATTATGAAAGGAAAAATAAAACTGTCTCTTGTCTCTGTGAAACTGAAATGAATGTAATTTTGATACGGTAAAAAGGAAAAGATATTTCAGTGGATAATTTCTCATTAATGTTAATATTGAAGTTCTTTTCCATGACATGGAGACAGGCAGCTCCTGTGTGCTTTTAGATAATTTGCTTTTACCTTCCCCTGCCACCTCTGGTCAATAATCCATCAATATTTTATAGTTTCTTCTCTATCGCAGTATTCCCACTTACAGCAAGATGGCATTCTAATGGAGTTTGAGTAACTGCCTTTTTCATCAGCCCCTGTCATTTCTATTCTTTTGTGGACTAATTAGCGAGGGGTTTGGATATTCAATTTTTCATTTACTAATAGTTATTTATAATGTGTTAGCTACATAGACAGTCCCTAATTGGTCAATTCTCAACCATTGCTAACACTTGCTCTTTGCTCAAGCATTGCAAACCTAACTTCATCTGGTAACTTCCTCTCAAAATGTGTTTGCTCCCCTCTCCTTGAGAGTCCCATCAAGTAAGTGTGTGGTGGGTTACAGAGTATCTGTATTTTATCAAGCACTGTAGGTGATCCCGATTCAGGGATTACAGGGACCACAATTTGAGAAACACTGTTATAAAATATAATATGTTGGACATTATTTTGGTATTTAAATTTTTCTTTCAGGGATACTCATTGCTTAATAGAGTGTAGCCTGGTATGTTAAATTATTCCCTAGTAATAGTTTGAGGAGCTTTGCTGTGTTGTAAAGTATTCCAGCATTTGCTATCTATTTATCTCTTTGCTTATAGATAGAAAAATAAATTTGGGCCTGGAGTTCTCTGTCCTGAAACCTACCACCATTATTTTTAAGTGTAGTTCTAACTAAGGAAAACAATAATCATATTTATTCAAAGTTTGCTAAGTGGGAGACATCAGTGAAAATTTGGAGGAAAGAATGGTAAACAGACAATGTCCTTGTCCATATATAGTTTACAACCTTGTGTGGGAAACAAACTTAAGCAAATAATCATGTACTTGACTTAAATAACTGTGATGAGTGCTACAAGAGAAAAGTGTACATGGTACTTTCACATTATGTAAAGGGATATAACTTAGGAAGGCAAGTAGTCCTTTCTAAGGAAATTAAATATTCTGAGGATGGAGAAGTAATCCAATTGAAGAGAAGAGTAATAAGGAGGATTCCAAATCTGGAAAACAATGTACTTGAAAGTCTGGAAGAAATTAGATAAAACTAATATGGCTTAAATACAAGGAGCACAAGTGAGATGGACAGAATGGGATCGTTTTGGTCACTAAAGTCAAATTATGTAAGCGCACCCTTTCTCCCTTCCTCCCTTTTCTTCCTTGTTTCCTTCCCTTCTTCCTTTTGTTTCAAATTTCTTCCATGTTTAGTTCAGGAATTGGATCTTAATATAAAAGCAATAAGAACTAGTTGAAAAAATCTCAGTGTATAAGTGACAGAATGAGTTTGGCTTTTGAAATTACCAATATGGAAAAATAGACTGAGGATGGTGGTCATCTGGTAGCAAAATACAAAATACATATATTAGCAAGAAAGTTCAGATGAGAATTAAGGAAATGGAGAAGGATCAAATAACAGAGATATATTTTTGTAGGTAAAATTGACAAAATTTAGTAATTGATTAGTATTTATTTCTGATAACTCCTTTTCCTTACCCATCTGTGACATCCAGGCATTTGACGTAAAAAACAATATGTACAGAGAAGTCAATTGTTGGCATGACGAACACGGATAGAAAGGCAGAAGCAATGTTCGATTTAGAGACCAAAGCTCAGTTTTGAATAAATTAAATTTCAAGTTTTTGTAAACCATGCAATATGGAGGTCATGTGTGTGTGTCTGGATTTCCATACAGTCTGGCCTTGAGTAATTATTTTCAAAGTTATCAGTATATTTAAAACTTCCAAATGGTTGGAAGAGAACATAGTGCTCACCTAGACACCTCTTTGAGGTATGGCCTTTGACTTTCAGTCAAAATCTAAAACATGTTTTCTTCAGGTCTCACTTAGAAGTAGCATCTCTAAGCTTACATCACATGAGAAGTGAGTGGTCACATAGCAGATTACCCGAGGACACCAGTGACCACACGAAAAGGAGTACCCTAATGTCAAAGTTGATATCTATCTCTCCCCGACCAGGACCACAAGCTGAAGGGCTTTGGGTCCTTTGAAACCGCTGCTGTCACTACCATATCAGTAGAGACTGAGTCATGGAATACTTTGGGTATACTAAGATTTATAGTCTAAATGAATTTTCATGCTATGGATTCAAGTTTAGTCCCTGGCATAAATTTTGAATAAGCATCCTGGAAGAGGAATTAAGATCAGTGTATGCTGTTTTGATGCCTTTCTGTTGATTTGCCAGATAAATACAGATTAACTGGAAAAGTATCTGATCTGCTGCCAAGGGTCAACTAAATAATACAGAACAGATGGACCACCTGTACCTGAGCAATCAAATTGAGTTTCTGCAACTTGATCAACTGGTGATATCCCACTGTCAGAGCTAGACAATACCTTTTGTCTTCGAACATAAGCAACATCTGACGCGGTGGTGGATCAATAAGAGCTTCTTGTCCACCTTACTGCCAGAATAGCACACAGCCCGAATACATTTGAGTTTTAAAATAATCAAGAACCAAGTTCTATTTGAATGTAACAGACATTTTGAATAAACTCAGAACCTTAACATGTTCATACTTGTTTTCATATATCAACTGCCATCTTAGGGATACATGATATTGTTTAGGTTCATCTACTTAAAAAACGAACAAAAAGGATAATGAATGCAAATCAAGGTTAGCAGTTCTAAACTTTATTTTTAATTTTCTTTCCTATTCTTGATTTATCCAGTCCTATTAAGTCTAACCATTCAGAGCAGACAACCAAACTATTGTTTCATTCATGTGATCATTCATTTATTCAACAAGTTTTTTTACTAGGCAACAAATATGTTAAATGCTAAAGAGTCAAAGATAAATGATATGTGCCCCTACCTTAAAAACCTTCAGGATTTTATTTTATTTTTTTAATTCCTCACCGAAGATATTTTTCCATTTATTTTCAGACAGAGTGGGAGGGAGAGAGAGAGAGAGAGACATCAGTGCGAAAGAAACACTTTGACTGGTTGTCTCCCGCATGACCCCGACCAGGGCCACTTGGGACCGAACAGCAACCAAAGTACGTGCCCTTGACCAGAATCGAACCCGAAACTCTTTGGTCCATGGGCCAACACTCTAACCGCTGAGCCAAACCGGCCAGAGCAAACACCTTCAGGATTTTAAAGTTATTTACTTTCATATCAGATTTGAGGAATTCAACATATCAAAAATAACATACCACAAGAAATCGTTTCTTTACTATCATAAATGTTTATATTGCTAAATTCTATTAAAGTGAGATACCATGTATTACATAATAATACATCTCTTTAGGCTGACATAAATGAATTAATGATTTTGTCAAAAACCTGAAGGATTAAGATAAAGTTTAGGAAATTATAATGACAAAACAGCAGAATACCTAAGTCTCAGGGAAGATAACTCATTGTCATGGAGTTCTATTTATTTGCTTCACTATGAACAAGTAATTTGAAATATTATTAATTTAATCACAATGCAATCATACGAATAGACAGTATAATTCTGTTTTACTGAGGAAACTATGAGTCAATGAATTGACCATTCAACATTTAAAAAATATCTTTAGTGTTGGAAGAAATGTTTAAATTTGGATTGTTTAATAGAGAATATATGTCTTTACTACATCCCTATTCTTCTCCTTGAAATAGGGCAGGGGAGGGGTGTGTAGCACAGAAGTAATGATCTTGAACCTTAGACAAGTGATTTAATATCTGTAGTCTCAGCTCTCAGTTCCACCCCTGCATCAATTACTTCCAATCCCTTTCAGAACCTCTATATTTTTCCGTTCCATACCATATGTAAAGTTCTGTTTCAAAATTGACCTGATCTTGTAGTGCACATGTCTTTGCTTTGTCTCACTAAACTTCAACATAAACCCTGTGTTGAGTTATAAGCTAGACCATGGTTCCCCCAGCTGATCATTCTGATTGCTGTGTAAGGTTCTCCCATGAGTGTGCATCTTGTTTGGAACCATTCCATTTATTTTTCTAATTTAAGTCACTATAGACATCCTGTAAGGTCAATACCCAATCCAAATTTTGTACACACTTCCTTAACATGTTTAAGCCTCACATTTCATTATTTAGGAAGTGGCAAATCAGGGAAACAAAGATGGGAGGCCAGAAGGAGGTGTCCCAAAACCATTGCTTTCAGGGTCTTCATGATCAGTGGCATCATGTATTTCTAAAATGTACCAATGTGTAGAAAAAAATAAGTTTAAGCATTTTCACAAAAAAGATACATATATTAGTTAGACATTACTGAGTATCTTTTGCTCTAAGGAGCTGGACTCTTTGTGTGCTCCTGGATGGAGTTAATCGTAAGACAGACCAAGCGATGATCAGAAGCTTGGAGTTTTTAACCCCACCCTCCATTCTTCAGAGAAGGAAGAGGGGCTGGAAATGGAGTTGATGATCGATCTTGCCTATGTGACGAATCCTCCATAAATAGCCTAAAAGTATATGGTACAGAAAGCTTCTGGGTTACTGAACAGGTGGAGGTTCTGGGAGAACATGTGCTCAGGGGGAGCATGGCATCCCTTCCCACATACCTTACCCTATGCATCTCTTCCATCTGGATGGTCATTTGTATTCTATATCATGTCCTTTTAATGATGAACCTGTAAACTGTAAGTAAACTGTTTTTCTGAGTTCCATTAGTTGTTCTGGCAAATTAATCAAACCTAAGGAGGAGGTCTTTGGAACTTCTATGCATAGCCTGTTAGTCACAAGTACAGGTGAAAGCCTAAACTTACTTTTGACATCTGGGTGAGAAGTAGGGCAGTCTTGTGGGAATGAGCTCTTAAACTGTGGGATCTGATGCTATCTCCAGATAGATAGTATTAGAATTGAGTAAAATCGTAGGATACCCAGCTGGTTTCACAGAATTGCTTGGTATGGGACATTCCCCACACATTTAGTGTCAGAAGTATTATAGGTATAGCTGTAGTGTGAAAATAAGAGACACACAGGAGGAAGAGTGAGGCTTTTCCTCTATGACCTAAATACGATTTTCTCTGTCTTTAAGCAGTATACCATCTAGGGCAGTGGTTCTCAGTTTTGAATGTACATAAGAATCATCTGGATACTTATTTATAATTCAGTTACTACCCACCAGCCCTTTTGATTAGGTAGTTCCTGAATGGGGTCCTAAATCTGTATTTTTAGCATAATCAAGTTTTCAGATGCTAGTGATAGTGCCACATTCTCCAGATGCTGTTGTAGAGGAATAGACAGGTGCATGTGTAAGAAATTATAAAGGGGTAAATGATATCTGTACAGAGAGAGTAGAAGTCTTAGAGATAAGAAACAGAAAACTTCTAAAAGAAAAGTGACTTTTGAGATGCATTTTAATAAAGTAAAAATTTGACTTCTGGAAAAGAGAAGAGGGAGAGTCCATTCCATAAAGAGAGGATAACACAGAAAAGAAAAAGGAGAATGAGAAGATACTGTTTTGTGGAATACTGTAGAGATCTATAAAAATGGGAGATAGGGTATGGATTGTTTATAAAAAAGGATAAAAATGAAATAGAAAAATTAAATAATGTTAAGATATCTTTATCTTCTTCCAGTGGCAAATTGGATTTAAAGCAATAAAAATATCTAATTTGGAGTTTTAAAAAAAGATAAATCTGACAGAAATGTAAAAAATAAATTAAGAAAGAGATATTCAGATTGAGAGTTTTGTTCTGTATAATTTGATATTTATGAAAAGTTCTGGAAGCAGTATATCTTATCTATAAATTTTATATAGAAAAAGTTAAGTTTACTATTAAGCCAAAAATGATATGATTTTACAAGTATCTTTATTTTTTCCTTTTTATTGGATATATTAGGGTCACATAGGTTAAGAAAATTATGTTTTAGGTGTACAAATATATAATACATCGTCTGTACACTGTATTGTGTGTTTACCACCCCAAGTCAAGTCTCTATCCATCACCATTTATTCCCCCTATACCCTTCTCCAAGGATTTATCAATTTAATTAAACCAAATGTGAAATTGAACTACTCAAAAGAAATATCAGATTATTTATTTTATTTACTATTTCACCATAGGGTTCTTTAGTACTTTAAGAAATATTTAAATCTAATTTAATTAATAAAACAAAACAAATGTGCCCTGTTAATCATATCATCTATAAACCAGCACAGAGGAAATAGTACAAATTAACCCGTAAGCTTTTAGACCTGATCTTTAATTAAATACCAGCTTTGTTTCCAGGAAAGTCATGATCAAAAAGCCTTTGGTCATATGTATATATGCTTCAAAATTTGGGACTTATAAAGGCTAAGTTGTAAATTGTAGTTTTTAATTAATTTAAAATTAATTCCCCTGAGACTAGGTGGAGGCAGATAAAGCAAAGGGTGTTCCTGTTTAGAGAGATCCAAATACTTGATCCTATGAGTCTAGGTGATTTGTCATGTTTCAGTCCTATGGAAAATGCATACATTCATAAATACATACATCCTAAAGTAGCTAACTTCACTGAAGCCTCTATAGAAAAAAATTAGGCTGTAAATTTGATGAGACACCCCACTATGCCCTAGAATGAAACGTAGTCATCTTCAATTAGGTCATTTATTATATTCTGAATTAACACTTTTTAGGACAGTTATTCCTCTTGTTTTAAAGAAATACTGTCTTCAAATGGTTTCATAAAGGAGATGAAGAAACAGCTTGTCTAAGGCTTCAGCATGAGTGCTATATGGAAGCAAGAGGGATTGCAGCCCACCCGGCACAAGTGGGGATTGCTGGGGACTGAAAAATGAGCATAGAGTAGCATGGAGTGGGGGCTGAGTGGGAAAAGCAAATCAACACAGTACTCTAGAGAAGTAGACAGATGGCCTCAGCTCCCGCAGGACAAGTCTAGATTAGAAATTTCCCAATCTATTGAAAATATCAGCAGAAGAGTATTTAACTCGAAGAGGTAGATTAGTTCATAATGGAGGGTTGACGAGCAGTGGGCTCAGAGCTTGCCCAGATAACATGTAGAACTTTTCTCTCATAGAACACTGAGTTAATGAGGGTCAGTGTCCAGAGCAAAGTATCATATGATTAGTTTTTCTGGCTTGCTTCTGTACTTTAAGGATTTCTCTTAGTCGTTAAAAAGAAGGTTAAGAGGAAAATGAGAATTAATGGGATTTAATTATATACCAGAGACCAGTAATTAAACTTAGATCAAGTAGTTCTATTGTCCTAGACACAGATGATAATAGGGTTCAAGATGAGTCACCCCAAAATAACATATTGATTTTGACTTAAATTCACTTGAGAAACATTGCAAGAAGGACACTCACCCTCCTCTCTGTCCCCCCAAGAGCAGGAAACAAGTCTCCCATGTGAAAGGTGCCCTTCCTACACCAGGAGGTAGACAGCCTGATCACTGGAAATGGGGATTCGGGGCCTAGAAGGCTATGGAAACAAACCCTACTGAGTTTCTTCACTAATTAGTACCAAAAGCTTAGTTTCTTTGTCTTGCCTTGTATTTCACATGAATATACAATTTTTAAAATATTTTTTCTTTAAGTGTCAAATTTTATTCTCGTCTTCTAAATTCTAGTACATGTCAATATTGTCATATAGAATCTATTGACGTAGTAAGTATTTAACCATTGTTTTTTTAAAACCAGTACATTGACTTGCCCCATATTAGTTATTGAGAGTTGTTCTACATACTTATACTTTGTTTTTTATTATTATCTGTATATATCAATTTTGGTGTTATTTAATGACAAGAAATATGTTTAGAAGGAAAACAATAAAAACGACTTATTATTATAACTATATTATGTTTTTTGATGCAGAGGCATTTTATACTAAAAGCAGAATGGGCCTTTACCTATGCTATTAGGCTGATAAATCACAATTCTTGGTGTAGTTTATCCACAGGCACAGAATAAACCTGCACATAAGAGCTAAAGCTGCCTACCTTACCATACACTTTAGAGTTTATATAAGAAACATGGAGGATTTTTATGACTGATATAATCATAATTATGTGAATAGCTAACTGTAGAGGCTAAAGCAAGTAGAAGGTAGTTTTGTAATACTCTTGACATTTCAGTTTCTATCAAGCATTGTGGTATGAAAAAAGAAATATGAAACAATAAATTTCCTTAAAGAAATCTGATGACTTACTTTAGAAGAAAAAAATGGCCATTAGAAGTAAAAATTGGGTTCTATATTCGGGACAAATATTCTTTTTAAATGTGATAAAATCATACTCAATAGCATAAAATGTAATGGTTACCATAGACTTACAGGTATCAGAAATGATTCTTTCACAGAAAGAGAAATTATGTTTAAAACATTTTCTCTTATTAAACAATGGCCATGAGTCCCTCGGGGATTCACTTGCTATATAGAATAGGTCCCCTGTGAATATTACTGGATGCTTTTTTACTGTAAGAATTAGTTTATTATTTTTATTATCTGAAATATTGTATTACACTCTATTTCTGTGTGCTATACTTAAAATGTCATATATTTTACCATGTACCATCAATATTATATAAGAATGGGTATAAAGGTGATGAAATATTTAATTGAATGTACATTATTTTTCTTTAACTTTCTGAGAATACCATAAAAGGACATTCCAGTATAAGAACCAAAGTTCTTATCAAGCAAATTACAATGAATGACCAAACAGTCCATGTAGAAGGTTAGTTGGATCAAAGTTTATCAGGAGAAAAGCATAGATAGTGGCAAAAGTAAGTACAGTGTTTCAACATTTTAGTACATAACAATCTGTGGGGACCAGACATTTGAATCCAGGAAAGATATCCTGATCCTTCAGTTGCTGGGCTTTTAAATTGCATGGTGGGCAAAGCATGTACCCTACTGGCATTATCAACAGCAATTAACTGCTATTCAAATGGCCAATAGGTACATGAAAAGGTGCTTAACATTAGTAATGCAAATCAAAACTGCAGTAAGATATCTTGGAATGCCTATCATCAAAAAGACTGGAGAACAAATGCTGGTGAGAATGTAGAGAAATAGGAACCATGTCCTTTGTTAGTGGGGATGTAAACTGAGGCAGCCACTATGGAAAACAGTATGAAGAGTCCTCAAAAATAAAAAGAATAGAACTACTACATGGCCCAGCTATTCTACTTTGGGTGTATATCTGAAGGAAGCAAATTATCCCAAAGAGATATCTGTGCCCCCATGTTCATTGCAGTATTATTTACAAAAGTCAAGACATGAAAACAACCAATGTTTCTATCCAGGGATGAATGGATATAGAAAATGTGGTATATATATGTACAATGGAATCTTATTTAGCCATAAAAAGGAAGGAAATCCTGTGATTTGTGAGAATATACATGGACATTGAGGGTATAATGATAAGTGAAATAAGTGAGACAGAAAAAGGAAAATACTGTATGATCTCACTTATATATGGAATCTAAAAAAACACAAAAAACCCCAGACTATTAGAAACAGATATTAGATTTATAATTTCCAGAGGCAGAGGGAGGGGTCTGAAGAATTGGGTGAAGTTGGTTACAGGTACAAACACTGTAGTAATCATTTTATAATATATACATACATCAAATCATTATGTTGTACACTTTAAACTTATACAATGTAGTATATACTGTCAATTATAGCTTAATAAAACTGAAAAATTTTCTTAAATTTCTATTATAGTTTTCTTTTTTTTCAAATCTGGAAATATCTTACCTTTATTCTTTGTTTCTCTATTGTAGTTTTGTATATAATCACTAAAATAATTCAGAAATAAATTTAGAAAAACTACCATTTATTATAACAAGAAAAATATTGTTCTTAGGACTAAATTCAAGAAAAGATGTGTAAAACCTCTACACAATAAACTCCAAAGCAATGTCAAAGGAAATTAAAGAAGAATTAAATGAATGGATAAATAGAGCATACACATAGTCATATAGTCATGGACAGATATAGTCATAGATTCAGACTTAATAATACTTAGATGTCAGTTTTCTTTGAATTGATCTATATATTCCTAAATTTTGTTATCATCATAATTAGCTAGTTGTTAATATTAATAATAGGAAGAAAGCAAAAGAGATGCCTGACGTTGAAAGTATGTTCTTCTGGGCAGCTTCACCAGGAAGCTACAACTTTACGGTCCCCAGGGAACCACTGGTCCATTTCCTATAAATCACTGGGGTAAGGGGTCCAACAAAGGGGAAGATGGATGTATGGGCAATAAAGTTGGGGTGACAAAGGGAAGGTGCTTGCCTGTCAGTTTAACCTGGGAAAACAATAACTGGCTAGGGGGTGGAGCACTGCAAGTGCGTGAAATCTTCGAAAGTTAAAATCACCAAAGAGTTCTCTCCCTCTTGCTTGCACTCCTGTTTCTCGCTTGCCCCATGACCTGCACTCACCTTTCCTCCCTTCATATCCAGATAGCCTTAGCAGCCGCATGGCCCATGGCCCATGGCCCATGGCCATGTGGATCCCATATGAAATGGACTGTAGCTGAGAACACAAGCTAAGCTAGCCAGATGCTGGACTGGACTGTGCTTGGATATGGAGCAGAAACTCTGGGTGGTAGCTTTAATCCTAGCACTGCTGAAGACAAGATTGGACTTTTTCCATGGCAAAAAGGAGGGAGATGAGACCTTGGAAAGGAACCTCCTTTATTTTCTTTTTTTTTTTTTTTTTAATATATTTTGATTGATTTTTAGAGAGAGGAGAAGGGAGAGGGAGAAAGAGAGAGAAACATCAATGAGAGAAAACATCAATTGGCCACCTCCTGCATGCCCCCCATTGGGGATTGGGCCCACAGCCTGGGCATGTGCCCTGACTGGGACGCAAACCGGTAAACTCTTGGTGCATGGGTCGATGCTCAACCAGTGAGCCACACCAGCCAGGCCCCCTTAATTTTCCATCATTAATAAAGCTTTCCACAATACCTCTTCCTCCTGTGAGGGCCTCAGGAAATTATTTTCCCTGTGGCACCCCAAGAACTCCACTTTCATCAGTAACAGCTAGAGACACAGAAGGCACCCACTGATAACTATTTTAATCAAAATCTCAACAGACCCCCCCCCTTTTTTAAGTAGAAATGTCAAAGTTTACTAAAAATTTTTATGGAAACCCCAAAGATCTATACAAAACTTATAAGACTCTAAAATCACAAGAAAAAAATAGAGGACTTGTGTTATTGAATTTTTTGTATAAAATTTTGTTAATAAAGATTGTATTGTTTTAGTCTATAGAAGATATTATACAATAGAGAAAAAAAAGCCGTATTTATTTGGTCAATTAATTTTCAACAAGTTCTCATTGGTAATCTAGTAGAAAACAGAAAATTTTAAAGCAAATTAGTGAAGTATATGGCAGGAAAGAAAAAGAACTTTTAAATCTTTCTCACACCATATGCAAAAATTAATTTAAGAAGGGTAAAAGTCCTCAATGTAAAAGATTATATTTAAAATAGAAGGTAAAATTCTAGAAGAAAGCATAGAACAAACTTTGTGTGGTATTTGATTAGGGTGTTTGATATAAAGATATATATATTTGCCAAATGTATCCAAATTATACTTAGAATCTGTGTATTTCATTGTGAGTGAATTTCATTCAAATGCAGTTTAATGAGGCAGATCAAAGAGATGGGCATGGCTCCAGTGTGATAAACCACTGGCAATCAGCTGGGGGCTGGTACCAAAGTCTACTTTCTGGTGAGAGATGCAGTCTAGACTTCCCAACCGCTTGAGGATGTTAGCGTGTGTAAAAGAAGAAAAGGAAAGAGAAAAGAAGAGTTGCATAGATCTTGGTCTATGCAATGTAGTTGTGTAACTTCTTATATCTCTCCTACCTCCGAATTCCCGGGTACCTACAAACAGCTACAATCAAAATGAGTCTTCCACCAGCTGGTGATATTAATGACACTTAGAGTGTTAATGAAGTGTTCCAGAGTATCCAAAAACAAACAGCAAAAGTGTTGGACTATTGTAATCTGTCCCCGAGTGAACTTGTTCTAGCAATACTTTGCTCTTGAGCTCCACAAATTAATGGTTAAAGGAAAGGCCATAAATCCTATGTCTGGTAATTCAGGATGTGGTTTGTAGGCCACGGAGGGCATTTCAGTGGTTATTTCAGTGGTTATCCACAAAGGGTTATAGGAAAGCTTCCTAGCGGAGATGAAACCAGAATTGATAAGAACTTGAAAGAGATTTAGCGTTAATAATGCAAAAAATTGAGGAAGGGGATTTGCAAGAAGATATTCTAATTATCTAAATTCTTTTAAAATGTGTGGAAAAATCTGGTTCTTCCAGAGGAGATAGATATTTTTAAAAATATTTTTATCTATTTCAAAATAAAATTGTTCCCTCTATATACATATAAGATTACAGCAATTAGATGATCTATGTAAATGTAGCATAAATTCCTAAATCTATATATTCTAAATATCTATCCTTCATTTATTTTTGTCTCCGAAGCCATTTGTTGACATTTTTATCATATTAATTACTGTCATCCTTTTGTGTTCTATGTAGCTGGTCACTTATTTTCTATGCTCTTCAAGCTGCACGTTTCTTTCCATAGGAATGTTTACTCACAGTACACAAAGAATCTGGTGCTATTTACAAAAAAAAAATCAGTGGCTCATAAATATTCTGTTCTTTGTTTCTCTGCTTTATTAATCTTATCTATTTAATGTCTCCTTAAACATAAAATAATAGTAAGCTTGGTGCAACCCTAGCATCAGCCTTTTACTTTTTCTCTGTGGAAAGATATCACAGATAAACTAACCACTCTGAATCACAATTACTCACATTTAATATGCTTATTATATAGTTAATAGTTTGTTTATTTTATATCTGAGGCAACTACAGAAAAGATATTTTAATTATTTGTAGCTGACCCCTAAAATTTAAGGAGGTAGAGAAGTATATAAGGATAAATTGATTTCTCGGTTAAAGGTAGATAATATAAGAAATTCACCTTTAGATAATTTATTTTAACAAAGTAAAGTATATAGATTTGACTTCCTGAAGATATTTTGTTAGTGGTAAAATGCTGTATTTTATGGCTTCTATAGAAAATTACCACACAAACTTACTGGCTTAAAACAATATCAATCTGGAAGTTAGAAATAAGAAATATGTGTCATTGGCTAAAATAAAGATGTCAACTGGGTTGTTTTTGTTTTGTTTTTCTACCAAAGGATCCTGGGGAGAATGTATAGGATGTGGCAAAGTAGATTTGCAAATAAATAATACAAATAAATAATATAATCATTAATAAATAGCAATACAAGAATAAACTGTGTTTCGCATACTCACATCTGTAAACCTATTTTCCCCTCACCCTGTATTTCCTTGTATTTTTTCCAGTTTTTATAGGTTGGCCGCAGTCCTTGGGTCAGAACAAGTTTCCTCTCTTAAGGTCAGCTGATCAATCTTAATTCTATAGGCAACCTAGTTTTCCTTTGCCATGTAAAATAACATATAGCACAGATTCTGAGGAGTAGAGTGTGGACCTTTTTGTGAGATAATTATTCAATTCACCACAGTTTGCACTCTTCCCTCCAGAGACTCACATCCTTCCCACATGTAAAATGTGTGTACCTCATTCCAACATCCCCCAAATCCCATCCCATGATAGCAGCAAGTCAAAGCCAAAATTTCTAAATTTTATCTTCTAAGAATCCCAACATTCATCATATAAATCAGAGACTATGAGTATGTTCCATTTGGAGGCAAAATTTCTCTTCATCTGTGAATTGTGAAATTCAGGAAACATTATACCCACATCTAAAATAAAATGGTGGAACAAGCATAGGAACCAATTATAAACATTTCTATCCCCAAAATGAGAACATGGAAGGCAAAAAGTAGTCCATGCTCCCACACAATGTTCAAACCCAGCTGGGGGACACTCCGTTCAGTTTCAGGGCCAGAGAATGCCCATTGGTATCTCATGGCTCCACTCTCCAGGCAAAAGTCTCCATCCTCTAAGTCATCCGTATGTTTGCCACTGAGTGGTTTTATCTATTGACTAGACTTTTGAGTGTCTGAGAGCCTTCTTTCGTTGTATCCTGTGTGTATTTTTCAGTCAAATTAGGCAGTATTTTTTGTCTATATAACATTCTAAAGAACCTCATACATTTCGTGTGTTATCACAGGAATTCCCTCCTTTAGATAAGCCCATCTATATTTTGGCCTCTATTGAGGTGGTTAAAAGGATATGAGTCATATGAGTAATCTTTCCAAAGAGCTTTTTATGTAACTGAATATTCTGATCTTTTATCTTTCTAAGGTTTGCAAAAGGTTTTCCAGACACATGCATGGACTTTTTATTTTTTTTTGAAAACAGAATGTTCTTCAGACAGTGAATGCAGTCATGAGCCACTTAACAACAGGGATACATTCTGAGAAATGTGTCATTAGGTGATTTTGTTGTGTGAACATCATAGTGTATACTTACACAAACCTAGATGGTACAGCCTGTAATTATATGTGCTACACTTTTATAGAACTGGCAGGACAGAGTGTTTATTTCCACCAGCATCACCACAAACATGTGAGTTAGTGATAAGCTACAACATCGTAAGATGGCTATGATGTCACTAGGTGATAAGAATTTTTTCACTTCATTATAATCTATGGGATCACGGTGGTATATGTGGTTCATCATTGACCGAAATGTCATTTTGTGGTGCATGACAGTATCTTAACTTTAGTATCCTTTACTATCTAGATAAGATGAGAATCATCAAGCCCTATTTTCTCTTTGTTTAATAGTCTGTCCTTGGTTTATCTCTTTCCATTGGATTTTACTATGAGCAGAAGTAACTAGGCCTTATCTTCAACACTGCTTGGAAGCCTCCCCAGCTAAATGTCCAGTTTCATCATTCCTAAGCTCTTCTTTCTACTGCAGTATACAGTTCTGCTTAGTATTCTGCCACTATATGACAAGGATCTCCTTTCCTCCAATTTCCAGTATGTTCCTCAATTCCTTCTGATCGTTCACCAACAGCCCCTTTACTGTCCATATTTCTACCAACAGTCTATTCATGATGATTCAAGTATTTTCTAAGGCACTGTGTCTTTTCTTTACCATATGCCTCAGTTCCTTCTGTATCTTCATTAGAAATGTTCTTAACATCTACATCTGTACAGTCTCTTTAAGGACACACTAGGCCTTTTCTCTCGTATTCTTTGAAATTTGTCCAGCATCTGCCCATCACCCAATTCCAAATCCATTTACACATTTGTATGTATCTGTTATATCAGCATTTCAGTAACAACATATGTATCCGTTTTCTATAGCTATTGTAACAAATTATCAAAAATTCACTGGTAAAATAAGCAACAAAGTTGATTATCTTTCAGTTCTGGAGGTCAGGAATCTGAAATGTCTTACTAAACAAAAATCAGGGAATCAACAAGGCTTTGTTCTTTCCAGAGGTTCTCAAGGAGAATCCATTCCTTGCAGTTTAAAATCCTAGACGTGATCTGCATTCCTTGGTCCATGGCCCCTTTCCATTTTCAGAGCAGTAGTTGGCCAAGTATTTCTCACTTGCATCACTCTGACTCTGACTCTTATTCTGCTTCCTGATCCTACTCGTAAGGACTCTTCTGATTACATCAGGCACACTCAGATCATTCAGGTTAATCTCACTATTTTAGTGTCACCTGATTAGCAACCTAAATTTCATCTGCAACCTTAATTCACCTTTGCCTATGACATAACATAAATCACAGCTTTCAGGAAGTAGGATGTGGATGTTTTCTGGAAATGTTATTAGGCCACATCTAAAAGAAGTTTAGCTCATATTTTAGGTGAAATTGTCCATCCTTAATGTACCACAATTCCCCAAACAGACATTGTGACCAAATTTCTTTCTTTCATTTTTTTGGGACCTTATTTCTTACCTTGAATATTTGCTTACTCTCTCATCTTTTATCTTCAGAGTGAAGCACAGTGAGCAGCAAGGAATAAGCACTCAGTTAATGTCTCCTGGAAGAAATAAGTCACGTTTAAATGAGGGAGGGAAGCTGTATTATTTTAACCTCATGTCATACTTTTCTTATATATACTTATTATCAGTGGAAGTGAGGTGTCCTTTTCCCCACTGTGTGCTGGGGATGGAATCCTTATATCTCGAGAAAAAGAATTTTCTGAGACTTGCATGGGAGAGTTGGTGATTTTTATTTGCATGGAATTGCATCTCTGTGTTTCTGAAGTCCCATTTCCCTTAATCTAGCCCTGAAAAAAGTTTAAGTAAATTTTTTAGTAGAGCTAAAATCAAAGCCAGTGTCCAGAGTTTCCTGTCCATGGTGGAGTTGGGTCTAGCACAGCACTAGGCCAGTTCCAGTCCATCAGTCCATTGTGTGGGGTCCACACTGCTATGGGCCATGTGGGCAAATGCAAGAGAACAGGAGCATGAGAGCCCCGCAGGCGGGGAGGCAAAGCAACACAGCCAGAGCCAAGAGCACAGGCGCCCAAGAAAAACCAAGAGAGAACTGGAAGAGCGAACCTCTTTGTTTAGGTGATTAAATATCTCAAATCTTCCTGTGCTTCAGTGGCCACCCCTTCTCTGGACAATGACCTGTTCCCAAGTGATGGGCATGGATTTATTCTCTCCTGCTCAGTCCCTTCCCCCAGCCGTCTTGAGCGGGGAGAATAGATCCTAGGAGTGTTAAACTGCAGCTTCCTGGCAAAGCTGCACAAATGACATGTCTATAATCTTTGGCCTTTCCTTTGCTTCTTTCTTGTTATTAATAACTTATAATGGTATCATATTCTCCTAAATAACATGCAAAATATGCTTGATGAATCATGGCTGTCATTTTGAAACAAAGGATTTTATTAGATTTCATTTGTTTCTTCTGGCAGTTTTATTTTTAAAAATTTAAAATAAATATAAATATGAACTATGAATTGAATATGGTCTACATGTTTAGGTCTTTAAAAAAGTAGCCTTAAAAGTAATTTATAAAACTGTAAAATTTATAGTTTGGCAATTAAATTATGGAATTTAAACCCCAAAATGAACTTAGATGTTGTATGCTTTAATAAACCAAGTTTACAGATTAGGGACATTAGGTCCAATGGAGTCAGGTAACTTGCCTCTATCAAATCCTTATTAGCATAGATAAAGAACTAGAATCCTTATCTTCTTACCACCTTTTCTATTTTTTTCCTAGTCTTTACATACCATTTACAACTAATAAAAAAAAACCAAAAATTTAAAACTAAACAAAGATGGAAATAAATATCTTAACCTAAATTTAACTAGGTATCTTTGCAGCTAATAATACTATCTTATTAAGATTAAGTCAGGTTTCTTTCTTTTACTTAAGAAGTAGCTAAAACTATTATTTCATTTCTTGAATCTCTTTGTATCTTATAAATTGTCTTCTAAATCTAAAGACTACTATATAAAATCTGCTATAAGGCAAAACTCTAGAGAAGAAGCTTTAAATTTTTATATACTAAATCAATAAATACGAAGTTTTGTTTGCTCTTATAAATATCTGTTTTAATCTACTTAAAGATTTTAGTGTCAAAATAAATGAATATATATCCCAATTTCTTTAAATGGAATAATTATTTTACCTTAGCAAAAACTATTGCTTGGCAAAAATATTGACTTCAGATATATTTATATTATTAAATCAGCAAATAAATTACTTTAGGGTATCTATGCATACTCATTTTATTGTTATTTTGTAATCCTTATTCACATATTTGCCCAAGTTATAATTGACTATGAGTTTAGGAAATATAATAAAGCCTTTTAATATGCAAATGATAAAAGATATGTAGACCTTTGTTTATCAGGTTTCAAAATAATGTCACCTGCCCTGGATGGTTTGGCTCAGTGGTTAGAGTGTCATCCTGCGGTCCAGAGACACCCGGGTTCGGTTCCCACTAAGGGCATGTACCTCAGTTGCAGTTTGTCTCCAGCTCCAGTTGGGGTCGCGTGGGTGGCAGCCAGTCGATGTGTCTCTTTTACATCGTATTTCTCTCTCTCTTTTCCTCCCTCTCTCCCTCTTGCTCTATCTGAAGGTGAATGCAAAAATGTCCTCAGGTGAGGATAAAAAATATGATAATAATGTCAGGAATCCAGTTCTGACAAAATAAAAATACTTATTTTTCATTGCACATAAATGCTGTACTCCCTGTGCAATAGAATCATAGTATGTATTTTCACATTCTATCTAAAATAGTATTTCTGGAGCCTTTATTAAATTAATTAAATTAAAAATTAATTAACAATTAATTAAATTTTACATATAAATATGGTCCATTAGTATAATACAAATACAAATAAACAATAACTATAAACTACTATGCTCTTCTTTGTTTAAAATGTTAAATACAATTTGAAGCAAACTGAAAAACATATTAAATCACATGTTGACAGGGTTAAATCAACCCTATTATATTAGATACATTTTTCAGGCATGAAAACTGAGCTTAAATCATGATCTACACAAAAAGATGTGATAAATCCTTGTATTTTTGTACTTGAAATTCTTAAATACAAAATAATTCAATTAATATTTGTGATACAAAGAAATAGAAATCATATTGTTATTCATAAGCAGTGACAAAAATACCTTCTCAGTCTTTATAAATGATTTAGCTGTTTACATCTTCTTCTTCATTATATTGTCTTATAAGGCAATTTACCAACTTGGTAAAAACGGTGCATCATAGTGTGAAATTACTTTAGAAACTGTTCCTAGAGACCTATCAAAATGATAGATTCTGCTGGGCAATTTCTGAATTCAGGGATCCCTTTCATGCAGTTTCATTACTGTTGGTTGCATGTTATTGACACTATAAAATCTTAAACAATTTTTACAAGAATAATTTTGACAATTTAGGAGTCGGGATGTTTTGTTTTCTTTTTTCCTATAATAAAAGAACATTTAATTTTAAATAGGGAGCATTTAGATTTTTTTACTTGAAGTATTTTACTTTAGATTAAATTTCTTACGTAGAGGGCAGAAAACCAAATCATGACCAAAAAAAAATTTCTGCTAGGGGACAAAAATGAAATACTTTTAAATAAGTATGTGATACTTCCAATAAATATTTGAAAAATAATCATCTGTAAGAGAGCTAATATGACATTGAAGGTGTGCATTATGTATTCATTGTTTTCTTCATGGTGGTGATGATGGCTATTCCTAACTCAACGTTTAAATGTAAATTCCCTAATATGTCAACCCAAGAGAGTGCTACTATTGCTATAATGATTATTGTTTTAATTCCAACTTGAATGCAAATAAAGGTGTTACCTTTTGGTTCTCCTCACTAATCTCAATAATGTTTTACTATCTTATGCAAAATTTAATTTTTTTCTGGATTATAGTTTTGTGCCATGCGGCATTTTGACCAGAAAAGCAGTACATAACAAAGACAAGGTTAAAAGCTTTGGAATCTGACAGATCATGTTGTTCCACATTCTTCTATCACCAATGTTTTTTAGGTATTATTAGTTCAGGCAAACGGTTTCATTTCTTTAAACCTGGGTTTCCATGCGTGTTATCTGAACCACTCTGCTAAATTTCTTTAAGCACACAGTGCCTGAGACAAAGCAGGTACTTAATAAATACTATATACTTATTATTATTATTATTATTATTATTATTATTATTATTATTCAGTAACAAGGGCAGAGAACATATATTTATATTGGTAAAGATGTATTGATGCTGGTATACTTACACAAAGTCCTGAATTCATTGTACTAATTCCAAGAAGAGTCTGACTTTGTTTTTGAAGTTTGTTGACTGTTTTCAATGCCCACCCTTCCCAGTTTCACTTTGCTCTATATTTAGTAATGCTGTAAGAAGGTCAAGTGCTCCCTCCTTTGGCACCAGCAGGAAGTTTAAACCAAGCCCTAGTCACATGAGAAAACCCTCATGTCAACCTTATAGTTTAATTACCATAAAATCCCAAACCAATTGCCACTCTTTGCTTTCTCAAGGCTTGTTTGGACCTGCTGGGAAGCGTGCTCTGCTCTCCCAAAGCCTCATTATGTGAGGAAGCTCCTCCCGCAGCTTGGGTGTCCTCAGTCCTGACATCCAAACCACAGTCTAGGTGTGTGTGGGGGGGAGGGGGGGAGGGGTAGGGGTTGGGGAGGGAGTCCATCTGTTTCTCTGGAGTTACTACAACTGACTTAGGCAATTGAAGTCTTTCTAATTTTTTTCCCCGTGGTTGTTTGCGTAAATGATGGACTCAGTAGTGGCTTATGGTTAATAAATTTCAGATAATAGTATTAATTATTTTTATTGATTTCTTAGCACTGTGGTCCCTCCTTATCTGTGGTTTTATTTTCTGTGGTTTCAGTTACCTGTAGTCAACTGTGGTCTATAAATATTAAATGGGAAATTCCAGAATAAATTTTAAATTGTGTGCAGTTTTGAGTAATGTGATGAAATCTCAAATTATCCAACTCTGTCCCATCCAGACAGGAATCAGCTCTTTGTCCAGCTTTTCTTTGCTGATTATATATATATATATTTCCCTCCCATTAGTCACTTTGTAGCCATCTCAATGATCAGATTGGCTGCTGTGGTATTGCAGTACTTGTGTTCAAGTAACCTTTATTTTACTTAATAATGATCCCAAAGTGCAAGAGTAATAATGCTGGCAATTCAGATATCCAAAGAGTATCCATAATTCTATCATAGGTATAAATGTATAGGAAGAAACATTGTATATATGGGATTTAATACTTTGTGGTTTTAGGCAACCACTGGGAGTTTTGGAATATATCTCCTGTGAATAGAGGGCGGAGTACTATACAGTAGTCCAAGCTCTGTTTTAAGCGTTAAGCATGGATTAATTAATTTATTACACCATCCATATCTTATAAATAGGATTATTATTCTTTATTCCATAGCAGGGAAAGGAGGGCAGGGAAATTGACAGAGTAAGTGGCAGACCTGAGACTTACACCGAGGCTGCAGGTCCCTTGCTCCTATTCATTAATCCAGGTTGTTTTCTATGGTACCAGGAATTCCTTGAAATAATATTCAGAAAGACATTCAATGAGTGAGGTAGATGGGCATGTTGGTGTGGATACATCATGTGGTTCCCTAATTATTTTCAGGATTTAAGATAACTAAGTACATTCTGAAAAAAAAAATCCATTCACTAAACCATTAAGAAATACTTTAATAGAGTGCCAGTATCTTAAAACAGTGCTTTTTGGCCTCATTTTTAATAGCGTGAGAGTGCTGGGGAAAGATGCTACAATCAAAGAAGTCTCCCGGATTATAGTGAACATGGCAGAATCCCAAGGGCCCAGAGGCTATTAGGACCCAGAGAACTGACAAAGCAGATAACTTAGATTTTTTGTAAGTTTCATATATGCTAGAGGGTGGGAGCTTTGTTCCAACATAGTTCAGAGAGCAGCCAGTTTAGAGAAGTCACAGGGGGCCCCAGTGTTCTTTGGAATGTCAAGAATCCCCTCTAGGGGCCACGATAGTACACAATTTTTACCAGCAGGCATTTCACTCCCTGTTTGCCTATTTTGTCAGTGTTGTCACTTCCTTGTAAGATGTTTCCTATGACCAATTGTCTCAGGAGAAAAAAGTTAACCCTTAAAAAGAGATAGCTCTGTAAGATTTACTTGCACCGATAGAAATTGCACTGCTATGACATTCACCCTTGAGTGGATTTTCCCTGAAGCATCACAGAAAGGGGAAATATTGCCAGCAGCTGAATTTTGAGAGGTACTTTTCTTTGTCTAGGAGAATAAATCTTGTAATGCATTGGTGTTTTCTAAACATTCTATTGTCTTACATTTTCTCACCCACTTATAGTTAGGTGGTTAGGATGATATGATGATGATATCTGGCTAAAGTAATGAGGAAAAAATAACGAATGTCTGCATTGCCTTCTCATGCTGTAACAACTAAGCCAGACTCACGTTCCAAACTATGCAGCTACAAGACAGCAAAGCTTCCCTAGTGTGTGGTTCTAAGAGATTTTTAGAGTAGAGCCCCTTTTGATCTTTCTACCTTCCTAAGACTTGTACCTATAACAGGAATAAAAAAGAAACATTTGTTCTGTTAAGTAATTGAAACAGTAAGATTGTTTTGTCCTTAGCATATTATAGCCTGTTCTGACTAATACTGATAGTCAATGATAATTCACAGGTGGTCTCAAATGGTATAACAAGATATTTAAGTAAATGGATGAAACAAGATCAGAGAATTGGTTACAAATATATTCAAACTTGGGTTAAAAATGAGGACTAAAGTAAGCGCTGAAAAATTAAAGTGAGGAAGAGGAAAAGATAGTTATTATTTTATCAAATTTTTCAAATTGCAGAAAAATTGCCTCCTCTTTTCATATATGAGGTCTTCGATGTTTAGAAGTTTTAAGCTCAAGGGCAATATGGTTTCAACACAAATGAGATTGCTTTGAATGAAAAACTGAAACTGGCACTTGGTTGTTTTGGACATATTCTAGATTCATTTTATGAATCTTGATGAGAGATGAAAACCAGCTCCCACTATGCAAGCTGAAAACAGTTATTACTCAATATTCCCAAGTCCCTTTTTTGTAGGGCATCAACAGTTCACCTACTCTCATCCAATCAGATATACCTGTTCTGGATTTTGGTTTTGATTTTAGTAACAAAATTTACTAGGATATAACAGGAAATCTTTTGCTGAAAAAAATGTTATTATAACACACAATGACCGAGATGTCATTAATTATATCTAGTGTGTGGTGCAAGTTTTCCTCTGTTTGTGATACGAGTCAGTTCGTCTGGTAGTTATTAGGACTACCAAAGGTGTCTTCAATGGAGCATGTTTGTGAGATGCTGCTGGTGGTCATGGATGCATGGCCTGTGGAACCTGCTTCTCTTTCTTTAGTCTTGATTTAATGAGCTACCTATAGATAATTCAATAAATTCCTGTTTTAGTTTAAGTCATCTATTGTCAGTTTCTAATATTTCAAATGAGAACTTCTGACTAATACAGTTATTCATTATTAATTCAAGCTTGTTATCAAAAGCAGTGAATCTAAGAGGAACTTTGATCAACTAAGTTCAAATGGAAAAAGATAAGAAGTGAAGAACACAATGAGATCAAGGAATACAGTTCTTGGAAGTATGAGTATGAAAGAACTGGAAAAGCAGGGGATTAATAAATATTAAATATTAAAGATCAGGGTCTTTGATTCCATCCCCTATTATTTCGTTTTTTTCATACTCCTACTGCCAGGAACTATATTCCCGATGTAGAGTGCACTTTCAGTTAGATGGGGAGATAGACGTTTCTTGAAAAGAGGTTAATGTGAGGGAAATGTGCTGCTAGAAGAGAGAATTTCAACAAAAATGTTAGAAAATGTTGATATAATTTATGACTCATTAAATAATCCATTCATTCAATGAGTAATATTGTTTCTCTTAGGTAGCAAGCACCATGCAAAGTGCAGGGACTAGAAGGTGATTAAATAATTGTATCTACCTTCAAGGAATTTTATAATCTAGAGAAGGAGACAAAAATATAAAGAACCAGTTAACACATTAGACAATAAATGCTTATTTAATGTGAGCTGTAGGAGGGCATATACTAACTGAATTAGACTGAGTAAAGAAAGATGAAAAGTGTTAGAAAGGATGTTAGAGAAATTTATCAAGAAGGAAATTATGTGAATTGGATTTGGGAATACAAAATAGGGAGTTTTGGAGACATCTATGAAAACCAGGTTTGAAGGGACATGAAAAATTTACTGGATCCATGGACCCACACAGTCATTTCCTCAATCCATAGACCCATGGATCCACGAGTAAGCCTAGTGTAAACTGAACTTCAGCTTGACCAATTTACAGTGAACTCACTAGATCCAGGACTAACTAGATCCTAGATTTAAGTACCAGGAATGTGTATGCAAGGCTGCCTGTCAAAGATCTGGATCATGGGGGATGAGTAGCTGCTAAGAGCTGAACTGACAGAAATGAACCACAATTTACTGTTTAAGCCTTCCCTGGAAGTTTCAACCCTTCAATAAACTTCAAAGTTGCAAAACAGAAACAGATTGTGCCAGTGCAATTGTTGTCTAGGTGGAGAGACACATTTCTGGTGCTTCCTACTCAACCATCTTCCATCTTCCCAGAACCCTCTTGCCTGATGTACTCTTTGACCTCTAAGACACTACGCCCTTTTAACCAGCTTCACAACTCACTGTGGATCAGTTTCTCTTGATTTTTCACTTTGTTATGGTAATTATGATCTTCTGAATTCTGACGGTTAAGCACTATCCCTTGGCTCCTATTAATATGGAGCCTCATCAGCCCCATAATAGCCTTACCTAGCATGAGCTATGATCTGCAGAGAAAAACCACCAACCTTCCTAATAATGCGATTGCCTGTCTTACTGGCACAGTTCTAGTGGGCTCTGTGAATGTTACTGTCTCTGGGCCCTCCTGTGGAACATAAATTTTGGTGCACCATAACTCACTACCAAATCAAAGTAGTATTTGTTGCTCTGGAAGAAGGCAGATACCATCCAAAATAAAAATTGGGATTATTTTTTAAATTTACAACAGAGATTATATGTTAAAATCAAAAGCAATCTGTTTTTAGACCACAACACCATCAGAAAAAAAAAATGATCTGGAAATCAGAAACTTGGCCTTGCATATCCAAAAGCAAAGCTTGAGGGCATTAAAGCATAAACCTTATATCATACAAAATAGAGTAATATAAAGAATATAATGACATAAACAGTTTTCACCCTAAAACGACAGAGCAAGAACCTATTTTGAGATTTAATATGATTGGGAAAGGAGAGCAAATATAGATCCCTATTTTCTGGTGTCTCTTTAGAAACAAACCAAAGAAAATTGATACAAACATTTAGATAGTTCTAAAATTGTGATGGCAGAGGAGATTTATACCCTATTATTGATTTGGGTTTCTGGCAGGAGTCAATTCAGATTATCCATTCCAAATGAAGCTACCACAATACTATCATAGGTAGCGAGAGGGAGTCATCTAGACAACCTCAACCCCTGCCTCCAAATATTCCCTCAGCTTCTACCAAGTAGGAAGAAGACATGCAATAACCACATATGCCCTAATTGGGCATAAAAGACTATTCAGAATTGAGAGCTGGATGCTTACTGAGGAACTTTGGCAGAAAAGGCAAGGTGACCCTAGATCTAAAAATGTAAAATAGATGGGCAAAGTAGGAACCAATCAACGACAAGTCTGTCTGTGACTCAAAGATCAGAAGTAACTTAAATTGAGATCAGAAGCTCAGTCATCAGATAGAACTCTAAACTCCCCAGATTTATCACCAGGTATTACCTATGCTAAAAGAAGACATGTGATCATCACTAGCACGTTATGTCCATGTAGTGAACACCATGCTAGGTGCTATCCACAGTACATCTGAATGCTGAGCAAACACAAGGAAAATGCTGAATGGGAAAAAATTGAATTCAACTAAACCTTGAGCCATTCATAAATCCAAGTCTTGTCATTGAAATGACTGATTGCCTTGAATTAACAAAATCAAACTTTTGTAATCATCAAAAATGTGGCTTATTAGGTGAGTTAAGTATTATAAAATTTTGTTTGCACTATTTTTGTCTATAAAATATTGAATTTGCTTCACATGTTTAAAAAAGAAGTATTTACCGAGAGGAAAACAGTCAGTTGATATTAAATTCTTCCTGTAATATTTACAGCAAATTAGCTCTTCAGAGGCACATTAATAAAATATCTCAAATGCTCATTTAATGTGATCTTTAGATATGAATTTTATATATAATCAGTGTTATATTACTGGCAAGCTATCTGGAATAGAGTAACTTGTGGCAGAACACTACCTGGTGAAACTGTTACCAGACAAGAACCAGGCCTGAAGTGGATCTGTCTCAGGTCAGCCCGTAGTGTGTGGGTTCTTGATTTCATGCAGAAAAGATTTCACAACACGAGTTCAGGTGATTTTGAGTATGTTTATTAAAGGTGGGGACAGTGGAACAAGGAAGGGCCTAGGCTAGAAGCAACAGGAGAGAGTCTAGGTGGGCCCACTTTGGCTCTCGAGAGACCTTACAGAAAAAAAGTGGGCCAAGGCAGGGCTGCTGTTGACTTACTGAACAGTCAGAGAAAAGGGGGCCTTGGAGGCAGGTCTAAGGTGTCAGCCCAACACGAGCTGCCACTACCCATTGCTCCCCTAGTTGCAAGTCTCATGGGGACCCTTAGAGTTTAGGAGAAAGAAAATTCACTCCAAAAGGAGATTAATGGGTGTTCCCCAAGGAGGGCACACTGGCTTCTTTGTCTTAAGGGATTTTATCTGCTTTCCAAAGGTGGGAATTTTAGGGGAGGATCCTAATATTCATCAGCTTTATGCTGATGCGCCCAAATGAAATGTATGACCTTTATTTCATCTGTCCTTGGGTGTGGTTGGCACAAATGGCATTGATTGGATTTCTGCTATCCATCTCCCTGAGTAGGGTGATTTAAGCTATTCACCCTCTGGTTGGGAAAGAGAAGTATAAACAATTTACTCTTAAGTGTCCTTGGTAAGGAAGATAGGATTTTGCAATTTACTAGATGGCTATAAAGTGCTTGGCTATTTAACTGTCTCAGTTTCCCTAGTCCACTTGTCCTTGCTTACAGTACTGGACTATCTCAAAAATAGAAAAGTAGTAAGATAGAGACGGATGGAAGGATGTGAGGAGGGAGAGAGAGAAGAAGAAAGAAAAGAAAAAAAAGAGAAACTTGTTTAGAAGGCACCTCATAATTAGAGAGGACTTGAAGAGCCTAGAGCCTGGAGAGAAGGGAACAGAGATGCGAACCAACATTCTATGAGTAGCTTTTTACCTCAGGAACTGTGCTTAATTTTGTGTAAGTTACAAGTCAGAAAACTCAGATAAAAGATTGGTTCCATTTTAAAGACAGGGAAGCCAAGAGAACTTAAAGTTCACAGTGATAGAATAAAAAAATGGATTTTAGAGAGCTTCAGAACTTGAGGGGACAATGTCCAGAGAGAACAGAGAAACTCGTTTTTCCCCTCAAAGCTTTAGCTGACTTCTTACAATGATCAGGGCCAGAGGTTAAGAAGCTAAACAGAAAGTCAACAAAAAGCAGAACAAAATTTTCTGCAGTCTCACATTGCTAAGAAAATTAAAATTAAAATTCAGGAGGTGGGTCTGTCTACAACGGCCAAATTCTCACCTGGCAACTATGAAGACTTAATCTGAAGAATGTCAAGAAAGGTGGGGGGTCTGAAATGTTACCTCATGAGGTAGCCTGCTCCAGTTTGCCAGATGCTGGCAGAACACGTGAGACTCCTGAGCCAGAGGCAGAGGGCTTTATTACTCACAGCTCAGCAGGCAGCACATTGGCGCTGCTCTCATTGCCCCTCATTGCCAGGGGGGAGATGGAGAACCAGGTCAGGGGATGCGGCACACATGGCGAGTTTGGGTCATGGGGAGGAAACTTTGAGTTTAGAATCCTGCCAGTCTTACAAGGGGCCTGTTCCTAATCCTGGGAAACTTTTGTCCTTGAGGGAAACATTAGCAATATTATCTTGGACAACAAAAAGCTCTGCTTTTCACACTAGGGAGACATAGTATCTCTGTCTGCCTAGGCTGTTAGTTATACAAATATTCTTGAGAAGATGGGTTGGAACAAAAGCTGATAGAAGGCGTGCAGAAACACCATAAAGTAAAACAGAAGTTCATTGAGCATTGCAAAACTGATGACTCAACCTCAAGTCAGGCTGTGCCTGACTGGATTAAAGTGATATACCCCCACTTCAGAAAATAAGATTATTTCTCTTTGTAGGAAGATCCATCATCTGGTAACATGCGATTTCTAGTACAGAATGTCTGGTAGTAAAGATTATTAGGTATACAAATAAAAAAGAAAATGAAAAAATTTGACCAATAGAAACAGACCTAAAAGTGACTCAGTAAGTAAATATTTGCACAGTGCAAGCTTTTCACTTAGTTTTATTTTTTCATTAATATTCTGGAGTAATTTTCAATTTTAAAATTCAAATGAAAAAATTAGAGTAATTTATTTGTTGGCAATTTTAGTCTTTTAAATATATATTTCTAGTCATTTATGCAAGTCAATTGTTATATTTCTTTAAAACTGAAGAATTGTTTAGTGTATGAATGAAGTATTCTTTATATATATGGTTTATACATTTGGGAAACACTTTCCTTGCTGGACAGATAATAACAGCAGTTAAGTACAATGTATTTTCTAAAAGCCTCAATTTTCTAAATGTAAATTCACCTATAGCAAATAAATCTTCAATAATTTTGAATATTTAACTCTATATTAAAAGATATACTTAGAGCAAGGAAGTGCATTTGATATTTTGAAAAGATAAAGAAGAGGAATGTTTTATGCCTGCCAAGAAACTATATTATTTTATAAATACATATACTCATCAAAAGTATTTAAACAACAAAATGATGCATATGGCAAAATACCAATAGAAAAACAACAAAAATCAATAATTTTAATTTATTACCTATGAAACCATAGGCTGTTTTGCCTTAAAATACTAGCATTGTTTTTACTGTGAGAAGACCTCGGTTCTCGTCTTCCTGAAGGAAAGATTTCAATCAAGAGACAAAGTAGAAAAGCAAGCAAGAATAGCTTTCTCACACTTAACACATCAAACACAGGAACCTTCAGCCTGCCTTCTTTACCTTGATTAGTAGAACTTTATTCTATTTCTTCATAAACCCCAAACTAGGTTTATTCTTAATTCTTCTCTTTCCCTTACATACCCCTTCTAATCTGATGACAAATCTTGGTGACTATACATTTAAAATACCTAGAATTTGTAACCTCTATTTCGTCTGTTTTCTTCATATTAGACTTGGGCCCCTGCCTCTACTTGATTCTGAGCCCAAAACAACCATAATGGTTCTGTTAAAAATTCTGATGTAATCATTCCACTCCTCTAAACAAAACCCTCCCGTTTTTTCCCATCTCATTCACTGGAAAAGCCAATGTCCTTATTATGTCCTACATGCCCTAAATTGCAAAGAACTTCTCAAACTATTAGTGGTGAGTGTTCTTTTATTTGTTTATTTTGCCTATTTTCACTAATATGTTGGGCTAATAATTTTGTAAAATAAGTGAAAATGAATTATTAGAAAAACAAAGAACAGGATATATAAGCCTGATTAATTTAATAGACACAAAGTTACTCTATCACTATCAAATTTTTATAAAAGTTTCTCAATATCATTAATAATTTCTTGTGTCTGTTTCCTTGTGACTAGTGACCAATTGTTCATGGACGACCATAGGCTAGAGGGCTACATGCAGAGTAGCATTGCTCTGGAAGTTCTGCTCTCCCCTTTCCTCACGGACCTCTTTTTCTGCTCCCACGCTCCTTTTCTCCACTTGAGCCATCAGGTGTGTGATCAGTTCCCTGGACGTTTCAGGAACATTCTGCTTCACCAACGTTGAACTCCTTTCCCTTTGTTGTGACTTATACCTTAGATTTTTTTTTTTAAGACTTTATTCAAATGTTTACCTCTCATAAGGTCTTTCTTGACCATGCTATCTGGAAGTTATACTCCTTTCCAATATTTCCTAGTGTTATGGCTCAGTTTATGTTTTTTCTTCATATTTATTTATTCTCTAACCTAGCATTTCTGTATCCCTGGTTAGAATGTAAGCTCTGTGTCCAGGGATTTCTACCTGTTAATCTACTGTTGTATTTTCAGCACCTATAGTAGTGCCTGGCATATAATAGGAGCTTAAAAACGTTATTGTAAATGAATAGTTATGAGTAGCTATTGAGCTGCACAAGGCCTTATGAGTACAATGAAGCATGAAACATTTTTAAGAAAGTTTAGTTTTACCAATATATAAAAATATAATAAATGATTTGTTTTAAGAAGGTGTCAATGGGGGAAAAGGGAGAAACATCTGTGACAAAAAACAAAACAAAACACAACACACCCTGATATCAATAATTACAGTACTTGTCCGTCCTGTGCATTGTGGAGAATTTGTAAGCATTGCTCTTAGACTGAGGGGAAAAATAAAGCTTAATTCTGTATGTGATGTTATTTTCAATGTATGTACTTGTTGTGGGGTAATAAAATCCAAAATTATCTAAAAGTGTTAATGAATACATAGAAGACTTATTTTGTGTATTGTCTTAGATATTAGTCATTAAAACCATATCCTAAGGTATATATGTTTTTATTATTTCAAATAGGTTTTCGTATTTGCACAAACTATTTATTGCAGAAACAGTTAAATGCTTGCAATTAATTATAGGAAAATACAGAGAAAGTTGTAACATTTACTTTGCCTCCATATTTTATTTTATTTTTTTAAAATATGTTTTTATTGAATTTTTAGAGAGAGAGGAAGGGAGAGAAAGAGAGAAACGTCGATTGGCTGCCTCCTGCACGCCCCCCACTGGGGATCGAGTCTGCAATCCAGGCATGTGCCCTGACTGGGAATTGAACCGGTGACCTCTCAGTCCATGGGATGACGCTCAATCCACTGAGACACACTGGCCGGGACTTTGCCTCCATATTTTAAAGATAAAAATATATGTTTGTCATGATATGGTCACTGTTTCTGGGTCATAATTTTAATCTTTAAGAATTCAGTAACATTTCTCTATTTAATTGATCAAAACATGAATTTGAAGTTATATAGAAATTTTCAAACTTTTAAAATGATTTGAAATTCTGTTTTCTCCAAGGCATCCCAAATATTCCCACTTATAAATGCCTGCAAGTAGTCAGATTAGCAAGAAAGTATTCTATTGCTACATTCTGTGCTGCTTATCCAGTGATTATTAGTTATTACACTAAGTGCTACTATCATTTATCAATATTAAATTTATACACATTATTTCATTTGAACTATGGAAAAACAATTCTTCTTCACTTATATCTATCTTTTTATATTTTGATTCTGAAAGAAATCCAAATCTTGTTTTTATTTAATTTAAAATATTGCATTCATTTTCTGAAGATAGAAAAGAAAGTAAAAAAAGCTTATTTCTTATTTATATATTTGCACAGCATTCATTTCAGTCGCCTGCTTTAATTATTTAGGATAACTGAAGGGGACAGAAAGATTCTTAAAAAGGAAATTTGACAGAGAGAATTGGGTGTTAATATGCATTCAAATATGACTTCCAGTATTAGCTTCAACATGAAAAGAGCCTTGAAGTTGTCACTCTTGTCCTTACACCAACAAAAAAAAAAGCTGAACAAACTGAAAAGCAATGCCTTTTTTTTGGGACTCATTAGAGAACTGAGGGCACAGGGCAAACAGTCACCTGAAAATATGAGGAACGGGGGAAATATACAGAGTTACAGCCAAGATTTGCTTACCTGGGGCAGAAGCCACTGGAGCCATAAACTGATAGAACTAAATGGTAATTTTAATGACCTGCTGGAGGCTAGTGATCGAAGGGGAGTGCCCTATCTCCCCTGGTTGCTGCTGGGGATGGAGTTCTTAAGGTACCACTGGAATAAGCATTTCCAGAGGCCCCCATAGGAGAGTGAGATATAGTAGAAAGTTTTATCTCTGTGTAATTATATCACTGGGTTTCCAAAGTCCCATTTCCCTTAGTCCAGCTCTAGAAGAAGTGTGGCTGGGGTTTTAGTAGAGCTAAAATCAGAGCCAATGTCTAGAGTTTTCTTTCTACATTGGAGCCAGGTCCAGTTCAGCATCAGGCTACTTGCAGTTCATTAGTCCATTGTGTGTGGGGTCCTCATGGTTGTGGGCCATACAGGCGAATACAAGGAAGCCAAGAGTCACAAAAGTGAGGAGCCAAGCTCTTCAAGGGTCCTAAGAGAAACCAAGAGAGCAAACTCCTTTGTTAAGGGGACTATGATTTCCCAAATGTTGTGTGCTGGCAGTGGCCACGCCCATTCTGGCCAACCATCTTGGTCTCCAGGTATGATTGACAGGCAAGTATCTTCACTATGTCACCTCAACTTTACTGGGCATGTGTCTATCTTCCCTTTATTTGATCCCTTCTTCCTGGTAGTGCAAAGTTCTAGCTTCCTGGTGAAGCTGCCCAAATGACAGTGCTTATAATATCTGGCCTTCCCTTTGTTATTTTCCTATTTTTAATAACTCACTAATTACAAGAGTATCATCATAAGAGTGAAAAACTCTCGGGGTCCACAGTCTTATGGAGAATCCTATCTCATGGGTTTTATTTGCAAAAACCCCAGTTTGTTCTCACAGTGAAGACCCAAAGAAAGATCCCCTGGTGTCTCAGCAGGGGGAGGGGGAAATTAACATTTATTAAATACTCCACAAAGGTCTCCATAACAAAGGCCTACTCTCCAGTGGAAAATACTTTATTCCCCCTGGGGAAGTGGAAATTCTTCCATTCCAACCTTCTGGGCTTCCTGTTTTCCCTAAGAAGCATGGAGAGATGGGGAGCTAAGGAACAGCTGTGAAGGTCAAAGTCCAGGGACCTTTTTTTTTCTTTATTGCTTTTAGACAGAGAGGAAGGAAGAGGGAGAGAGAGATAGAAATATCGATGACAGAGAACATTGATTGGCCACCTCCTGCATACCCCCCACTGGGGATTGGGCCCACAACCTGGGCATGTGCCCTGACTGGGATTCGAACCGGCGACCTCTTGGTGCATGGGTCAACACTCAGCCACTGAGCCTCACCAACCGGGCCCAGGGACATTTAATCATAAGAACAATAAATGCTCCCTTCTCATAATGCTTTACCGCTGCACAGCAGGCTCCACTCGAAAGGGTGATAAAACACAGATTTTCTCAGTAGGAGTACTTAGAGAGTCCAAGATCAACAGAGGAAGAACTAAACAAATCCCTACACCTGAGAGGAATTTGAAGACTGGTACCTATAGCTAAAGCAAACATTAAGCACAGCCCAACTACTAGACAGATTGACATAAATTCTCACACAAAAGACTTATTTACCTTACTTCCTATTACCTGATATATCATGCAAAGCTTTCAACAATAAAAATAAAAATATTGCAAAGCTTGACAAAAGCAGTTAAAGGCATAGTCTGGAGAAAGCAAAGCAAGAATCAGACACAACAGAAATGTTGAAATTAACAGAAAGGGAATTTAAAATTTCTATGTAAATATGTTAGAGACTAGTGGGAAAAAGTAGACAACATGCAAAAAGAAATTGCTGAAAATAAAGAACAGTGTTACAGGAATAATTTTATTTTTTTCTGTGGTATTAAGTTGCTGAAATCAATGAGACAGTTCCCTATGGAAGATAGTGGTGCATCTCAATAAAAGGGTGTCACAAAGGACTGATAAGGTTTGGGCCTATGTTAGGGATGAGTGTGAAAGGTGCAAGTGAATTGAGTCTTTGCTCTGGATTGTGTGCTGTCAGGAAGCTGGAGTGATACTATGATTTGGTATTATACCAAATCTTATCTATAAGGTATGAAGAATGAAGTGAGGCTGAAACTGTAATAGGAAAACAAACGATAAAAGCATAATGGTCACTCATTTTAGCCAGGAAAGGAAGAAGACCAGTAATTTTTTATGGTTTCCACAGTGTCCATATAGTTGTCTGTGTTGAGACATGGTTATGATATAATATTCCTGTTGTCATAACCCATCATGGTCACAGAATAGCTTTGTCTGAAAATGGTGTTCTGTTAAATTGTTTATTTTCAACAGAGCATCATCACCAAGCTCTAAGTGCAAAGCCAACTTCTAGCGACATCAAGAACTAGCTACTGGCCCTGGCCCAGTATTCCAGTTGGTTAGAGTGTTATCCTGATATGCCAAGGTTGTGGATTTGATCCTAGTCAGGGTATATATAAGAATAAACCAATGAAGGCATAAATGAGTAGAACAACAAACTGATGTTTCTCTCTCTCTTTCCCTTCTTCTTCTCTCTAAAATCAATAAAAACAACAACAACAGACCTAGCTTCTGGATATCAGTGATTGCTGTTTTCTTTCTTATCCAGTTATATTTTATTTCATATAGTAAACTACTTTTCTCAATAATGCATAATTTGTTTCATTGCCATCCTTATCACATATTAATTTCCCATATATACATGTGTGATGAAAGAAGAGATTTTTCTTTACCCTCAAAATATTTTTGGCTTGTCATTAGATTAACAAGAGAAAATGACCAAATTTAATTACATACACATGTGTGGGAACATCACATACATGAGAGAATCAGAGACCCCACATTCAAAAGAGGTTCAGAGACAGAAAGGGAAATTGAGGTCTATAAGATCTTTTGAGCTAGGTATGAGGCAATGTACCTTGGGGCTTCAGAAGTTAACAGTAGGGAGAACACACATTCAGTAATTATTAGTTTGTCCTACCATATAGATAGGTAAAATGTCATTTCTGGCTTTAACTCTTATCATGGGCCAAGTTCCTAACTTAAATTCTTCCAGGCACATCTTAGGGTAGCTCATTCTGAACCCCTACTCATGGAACTGCGGATATCCCTATGCTACAATATCATTTAAATTGGGAGAGAAAAGATCAGAGCTAAGCTATTTAAAACCCTTTTGTTGAGAAAAATCCCAGACCCAAAATGGCATCAATTGTGCTAAAGGCCATGATTTCAAACCTAGATTTAATATCTGACCTAATTGCTGTTTCAAACTCTCCCAGAAATAATCTTAACAACCAGCCTGGAATTTTCTGGTCAACACCAATGATACAATGTGTCACTTGGGCCCTCTACATCCCCCATAGAAGAAGAGGCAATCTACATGATAAAAACCCCTTACATTCCCTTCTCCTCTCAAAGAAGATGTCCTGGTCTAAAAATAAACTGTTTCTTTCTTTTGTCAATAGCTCCCTTTGCTGCACCTTCTTCCAACAAAAACCTCACATCTCCTCCAGCCTCTCAGACAGCACTTCTGGTTTCTAGACAAGATGCTGCCTGGATTCATGCATCTCCTAATGAAGCTAATTAGATCTTCAAATTTACGTGATTGAAATTTTTTAATATTTTTATTATCAGTGGCAGGCTAACATATTATTCAGTTTTAAGACTTTAAGTTAAATATCTATGGTGAAATTTAATGCATAATAATGAAGGGAAAAAATCTCAAACCAGAAAAAAAAAAAAAAAGTGATGAGGGAAAGAAGCTAAACAGATAAACATGCAAAGAGCTATAGTTAATACCAGGCTGAGGAACAGAAGGGAGAGAAATCTTAACTTAGCCCCAGAGGTCAGTCTTTGAGGCAGACATGGGGTTGAAGGGCAAAGTGCAGTGGGAAAGCAGAGACAAGCTCCGAGTCAAGTATTCCAGTGCAAGTGGGTTATATGGCAAGTGCCTGAGACACTGGTAGGAAAACGAGAAAGTTGGGAAACTGAACAGAAAATAAAACAGCACCAGAGATGTGTTTGTGATCCAGCTACCACTGTGGAATTCAAAATTAGTTTGGGATAGCTGGAGCAGAAGCTAAACATAGGAGGAGTTAAGGGATTTGGAGAATAATCTTGATTTGTCCACAGACGACTGAAAAACAAGCAAACATTTTAAGCAGGAGAGTAACATGACTAAATTTATGAATGTCATATGGAACATGGACATGGGGAGAAGAGTCTGTAAAAGAATGTGTAAACAAGGACATAGACAATAATGCTGGGGGGGGGCGGGATTGGGAGGAGGGTATCAATGGGGGAAAAAAAAGAGAAACATCTGGAACAAAAATAAATTAATTAATTTTAAAAAAAAGAATGGAAGCAAAGGAACAATTTGGAGGCTCTCTCAAACAGATCTAAATTGTCTTCAAAGCACTGACAAAGAAACCCAGGTGCTGGTCACTCCCAGGTTCTTTTCTGAAATGTATTTCTGCTGTGGTACATGTATAGACTCTATCTGTACCTTGTCAAATTATATTGCATGTCAACAATCTTTAGTTTCCCAAACCATTTATTATTAAATCTACTCTTCATTAAGGAACATATCTCTTGTAGCTTTAGTTTTGTAAAACTGAGCCCCTAACCTCTGGGGTCTGATGTTATCTCCAGGTAGATAGTGTCAGAATTAATTGCTTGGTGGTGTGGAAAAAAACATAAATATTGGAATTGGTATCAAAATCAGAATTGGTGTCAGAATTAGACCAGAGTTTACTTATTTTTCATGCAATTTCATGATCACAGATTGATAAAAATTTACTCCTGGAAATGACTAAAATTAAGATATTAAACAGAGAAATTGAGCAGATATTGAAAAGCTATATAAAGACATCTGGTCCCAAGATGGCTTGATTTGAAGAGACTTATACCAGCCCAGCAAGGATATGATTCAGGATATCTTGGATAAATAATTTAAATAATAATTTGAAGATCAAATCATGTAATAGTTAAAGAGAACAAATGAGGAGGAAAACCTCCCTAACAGTACTCATAATTTTATTATTTTTAGTTTATGATAGTTTCACACATTTTAATATATATTGATTATACATACCTGAATTCATAGTAATAAATAAAGGTAAAACTCATTGTGCATTTAAGAGTATATGATCTAGTCATCTATTTCTCTTATTCAAGTAAAAACACCAATATATTTTTACCTTCTTATGTTATAGGTAAAAATTAATAAGAAATAGTAAAGATTTCATGATTTACCTTTAACTGTAGTTAGTTTCCACAATTAGATAAAAAACTCACAGTTGATAATTTAAATCTAGAGTTTTAGTTTCCTGGTGGTACTTATGAATGACAAACTTTATATGATAATTAAGAAATTATTCTTTAAGTGTAATGAGGTTCTGTGTGTATATATAAGTATACATACATATTTACATTTACATATATATAAACATTATATATAAACATATGTATGCATAGTGTTTAGCAGAGGAATAGATTCTGAGTTAAGATAAAGAGAGTATTGGTTTTGATTATATAAACTATGACATAAATATTCTATAAAAACAGGAATTAGAATATATTCGAAATACAGTAGTAAAAGCTGATATTTGTCTTTTCACTGTCCATTGGAATATCAATTTCACAAGGGGCAGGTGGGAACCATTATTATGAAAACCTGTGTTCATATCAAAAAGTATATACTTTTAGAAAGAGAGAAAAACATTTTATTATAGATTCATTAAGTGGTACATTGTGTTCTTCAAGTACAAAGTAAATTTAGGGATATTCCATCCCATTTTGTAGAGGATGAGATGATTCATCCTGAATAGGCTTCCTGTTGAGGCTGAGTGGTTTTAATAAAAGAAGGAAATCAATGACTAGCCATTGGAATATAATGGATCTGTAATGCTATATTTTAATGAGGAAGCAATGAAAGGCCATTAGAATGAAATGGATTGACCATCAACAGCACATAAACTAATTTATTAAACAAGCTGATGTGCAGATAATGGGGTCATTAAAAGTACGTTGTAGGGATATACCAAAAAAGTGTGAGGGTATAGTTTCTTGATAAGTTTCTAGACTGGTGATTATTATCATTCAAAGGGAAAAAAACATAATTTGCTAATTAGTAATGCATATTAGGACCTTTTTACTACTTTTACACCCCATGTTTTGTGTAATTTATGATAGAGTACAGTGATAATTCATAGTACTTTGGATAAAATCTGCAATGTACAGTCTTTGAAATATAATTTTTAACTACTATGAGATATAAATAGGTTGTTTATTATTCCTTGTTACATAATGTATTTCCAGTCTCTCACTTTTAACATAATGCACGTCTTATGTAGTCATTACCTAATCAATATAATTTTATGAGATTAGAAATAGTTCAGTAACCGCAGAAACAGTTCATTTTGAGAAAGCTACATATTATATTTGTGGAGCTGGTCATATTTACAATATTAAGCAAATACTCCATTAATGACATTAATTAATATTAATCTACTCGTTTAATATTTCCAGATAGTCTTCAAATTCCAGAATCTAGGTTAAAATATTCAACCTACCAAAGGCAACAACTCTCTAGTAAGATGAATTAAAATTAATTCAAATTATAACTAGATTGCTTTGAAATTAATGATGAAAGCTTTATAGTGATATATTAAAAGCTTACTACTGTCAGTCTTAGACTAACTCGTTTTAAGTACATGCTAAGTACACATGAGTAAGTGGATTTGGAGACATAAATTTTCAGTCTTCTTGGTTACAAATGTTATTTTTATTTCTTTGGTTCACTCATTGCTATCTTAGAACAAGTTATGTATAAGTTAAATTTAAATACTCTTCTTTAGGCAAAATTCCTGTTGTCCATTTGCCTTTTCCTCTATCTTACAAATAACAACACTGCCAGTTGCTCACTCCTCTTACTGCAACTTGATTAATTAAGTCTTTGTTTTAGACTTGACACTTTTTTTCCCCACTGGAGTTCAGATGAACACACTTACCACATACCTCCACACATGTAACCTGAGAGTTGATAGAAAACTATGGGTAGATAACCTCTTTCCTTAAGTAAAGATGTATTACCAGGGAGGATTTCTTTTTCTTAAATCATAAAAAAATCACGAACTTTTAAAAATAGCTTCCAAAAAAGCTTAATTAACAACATAGCTCATATTTCTTTTATATATAATCCTTTCATGTAGAGAAAGAAGAATTTTAATTAAAATTTCCAAGAAGACCGACATAAATCTATATCATAAATATATTTTTAAATAATCTTAAAGATTTTGAAAATATTTATATTTCCTATGGTTAAATCTTAATTCAGTTAACAAATTTTCTCTTCAAAACTATTATATATTTAATAGACTGATGTATGATGAAGCTTCAAAGATAGCGCTACAATCTATTGGGAAGACGGTCATTTGATATAGACAAAATGAGCTTTTTATATCAGGATATATTTAATACAGTGTAATAACCACTCCATTATAGAGGAATATATAGAACCTCTTGAAACCCAGGGGGACACTGTACAGGAAAAAGAAAAAGGAGCTTTAGTAATGTTGATGATGAACAGAACATAGTTTATATAGCTTATAACTGAAAAGTAAAATCACCTTTATTCTTATATTCATAAGTGTATTCACACAGATAAATGGTGTTTTTAGTAACTCCATTTGGTTTGTTTTAATCCAGAATTAAATCATAGCAAGGATGCTTTTAATTAGATAGGTAATGAACTAAATAAAAAAATTTAAGACACTGGAAAATAAGGATTGATTCAAATAAAATTATTTAAATATATGTAAGAGATAACTATATTAAATGGCATCACCTGTGAGTAATCAGAGAATTTAATATCCTGCATAAAACTAAAATCCTAATGCAAATTAAGAGGAGAGTACTGAGACGGCGGAGGGGGGCAATATATCACCTTTCTCAACGTATTAGTTTTCATGCACATGACTCAGTAAGTGGTATTTCATCAACTATTAAATGGTAATTAGGTGCTGGGATAACAAGAAATTTTTCAATTTTATTTTATTTTTTTTATTTTGTATTGATTTTTTAGATAGAGAGGAAAGAGAGAGATGGAAACATCGGTGAGAGAGACACATGATCAGCTGCCTCCTACATGTCCCCCATTGGGTATCGAGCCTGAAACCCCAGGCATGTGTCCTGACCAGGAATCAAACCAGTGACCTCTTGGTGCATGGGTCAATGCTCAACCACTGAGCCGCACCAGCTGGGCTTTTCAATTTTATTATAGTTGTAATTTTACTTTTTATTTTTTCTAAAGTGAAGATACATTACAAATGCAATTAAAAGATAAGATATATACTAAGAACAAAAAAGTGGAATTATTATAAAATAAGAATATTTTACTAATAAATATTAAAGTGTTTCTAAAGAGTAATGATTTTCTTTCAAACTAGTATTTCTATTTCTTGGCTTTTAGTATGACTTTTTCAAAGACAGTGACAATAGAAAATCTTACTTATGACATTTAAGAAATAAACAAATTGTATAATCATTTTAGTCATAACTTATAGTCTCCACCCTGTCATTAGTTTGTCAGGTTCTGTATAATAGACACAGCTTCCAACTTCATTTTAAGTTCACATTTATTCCCACTTAATGTATATATTTTTATTACCATATACAGTCTAGCTAAAATTATTAAAATTATTTAAATCAAATTTAATTTTCATTCATATTTTTATTGTATATATTTTTATGACCTTAAAAACATAGACCTTATACTGATAAAATATTTTTTTCATGAATGAGAAAATAATAATCGTCTATGGCAGTTATCTACTCATTAAAAGATAAATTCTAAGTTTTATACACACACACACACACACACACACACACACAGCTAAAAACAAAGTTGTAAAAGAAAATGCACTAGGTGGTGTAAAGGTTAAATCAGGGTTGGAAACAGAGATGGTGGGGTATCAGGAAACAATGAGTAGCTTTGTTTTATACATCTTTGTTATCCTTTAGTTCATGTCCTAAAATATGTGTTTTACTATATTAAATTGAAAACCAATTTATTTGATTATATTGTTAAAATTCATTAACAATTTAATATTTGAGATTTTGGATTTTTTATAAAATAGTTTTATTTTTATTCTGATAATATGAAGTGTTACATAAAATTTTAATTTAGCCTATTTTTAACAGCCTGCTATTATTTATAGTTCTTGATATAAAAATTTAACTGATAACAAAATTAATGAGCCATATAACTCAATCTAATGTTTTCATATTTAGAATTATAATATTATAATTTTTCTTGTTTATTTACATCAACCAATGCACTAAAGTCTTGACATCTGCCAGAAAACATATGCTTCCCAATCATACTAGAATCTTTTTGTGAAGATTCTCAGGAACAGATAATTTGCACTGAAGGAGAAAAGGTGCTCAAATATTCAAATCAATCTCAGTGAAATGAATCAAAATAATTCTTTAGTTGTGCCAAATTTACGATTATATTCTAAAGCAGATGTATGGCTGTTATTTTTGTATTTTATTATAAGAATTGTTTGAGTCTGCTGCATATATTTTAATAGTTATTTCAGAATATGATTGAAGGTAAAGAGCATGACAGGTTAAATTACTATAAGTAACATCTAGAAAAGAGAGTTACCTGAGTATATTTAACACAACTCATCAATGATTTTCACAGAGACATTTTTTTTATCAAAAGCATCAGACTGTATACATATGTTGAACACTTACAATATTTAGAAATGTTTATTCATGCCCCCCCCCACACACACATTATATTATAGTAGAAATTATATGAAAAGGAAAGATTTTGCTTAACTATGAGAATAAAAATCAGGACCGTTACTGGTCCTTAAAAAAAATGCCTGTCTGGAAGATAAAACAAAAATTAAAATATAGTCCAGCAGGTGTGGCTCAGTGATTGAGCATTGACCCATGCACCGAGAGGCGGTCAGTTCGATTCTTGGTCAGGACACATGCCCAGGTTGTGGGCCCAATCCCCAGTGAGGGGAATGCAGGAGGCAGCCAATCAATGTTCTCTCTCATCGATGTTTCTGTCTCTCTCTCCTTCTCACTTCCTCTCTCTCTAAAAATCAATAAAGAAAAAAAAAAAAAAGGCTAAATGTTTGTGCATTTGCACTATTTGACAAAATTGTTTTCAGAATCTTAGGTAAATATAGAACTTCTCCAGATGACCAGTGAACTAGACAAGACCCTGTTTCAGAGACAGTAGTATAGGTTGTAGATATCTTTAAATTTGAGCAAGTCATATGACTTATTGATATAAGGAATCCTAAATTTGACTGTTTTTAAGATTGTGTATTACTTGTTCATTCTGTTATGTACTACATTTCTGTTATGTAAGTTGGTGCATCTGCTATATTGGAGAATAAAGCTGTTTCTTGCAGAGTAATTACCATTGTGATCTGGTCTTGTCCTGATGAACAACAGTTGATATATAACAACAAATAGCTTTTCAGAGGAAAAAAAGAGCACTGGAGAAATTTAAATGTCACATTTTAGCTGGTAATATCAATGTTAAAGTCGTTATCCCCATTTCTTGTTGAACATTATAAGTGACTTTTATTTCTAAAGTCATAAAAGTCATATATTAAATACATAGACCAAAACTTCAATTCCTTCAGCAATATACATACTATAGAATAAATGTATTTACTTATTACAACATTATACTTGAATAATGAGCATCAGTTTAAGAGTCAAATGAGGAAGGGTTAAACCATGGCTACTTGGAGAGCTAAAGCTTTTTCTTCAATAATAGTGGGATAAATAGAACATATCTAAAATGTTCACTGCCCAGGTTCAGGCTGGAATAAAATTCTTCACCAATACAAATGACAGCTGACTAAATTTCTGTACTCTAAAAATTGTTTAGAAGTAAAATGCTATACATAGAAACCTTTATTTTTCATTAACACATATTTTTAAATTAGTGATGCATTACCATTGATTCAGTGACATAATTAAATTTTTTTTTCTTTATTGATTTTAGAGAGAGAGGAAGGGAGAGGGAGAGAGATAGAAACATCAATGAGAGAGAATATTAATTGGCCACTTCCTGCATGCCCCCCACTGAGGATTTGGCCTATAACTTGGGCATGTGCCCTGACTGGGAATTCAATAAGTGACCTCTTGGTGTATGTGTCAGTGCTCAACTACTGAGCTACACTGGCCAGGCAAGTGACATCATTTAATTACTGCCCTCATCCAAGGGGTAGATGGAGTGGGGTCAGGACAACTATGATTTCAAATCAGCTCTGCTATCTAATGTATTAGACTTCAAGTTATTGTTTATTTCCTTGAGCCTATTTCCCAAATTTTTAAATAGTAACATTTAGACTAGGTGTTCTATGAGGTCTTCATCTCTTTAATTCTCTAATATTCTTCAAAGAAAAATTATGGTCTGTAGCATTTTAAGGGATTGTAGTGAACATACACTATGGTGACCCTCCAGTGAGTGAGATCCTTGTCTAATCCCATCCCTTTAAGTGCATGTGGAATCTATGACTGGTTTTAATCAGCTGAAAATGGCGAAGTGATAAGATATCACTTCCATGATTATATTACATTGTATAAGACTACATATTAGCAGGCTGTAATGTGAGATTCTCCTGTTAGCCTTGCAGATCCAAACAGCGATGTTGTGAAATTGCCGTGGAGAGAGTTATGTGGCAAGAAATGGCAGGCGGCCTCTAGGACCTGAGGACAGTCTTCATTCAGCAGCCAGTCAGAGGCTTGGCCCTAAGTCCCAGAGCTACAAGGAAATGCATTCTGCCAACATCCTCAGTGAGTTTAGGAGAGGATTCTTCACTAATCAAGTTCCAAATGAGAATGTAGCCTGGCTGACATCTTAATTAGAGCCTTGTCAGAATCTGAGCAGAGAACCCTGCTAAGCCATGCTCAGAGTCCTGACCCACAAACAAAGATAATGTGTGTTGTTTTAAGTCACAAATTTGGGGCAATTTGTTACCTAGTAATAGAAAATTAATACAGGTGTACAATCTCAGATTTCTTGTCTCTTTGGAAAATTGTTCATGGAAAAAAAATTACCCCACCCCACAAAAACCTAAGCAAACAAAAAACTCACCTGAATGTAGGGGAGTCGTATTTTTTACCTTATTTCAAAGTGGTATTCTTAAACCTTCTCTCATTTTTTATCTAATATATCACTAGAGGGGCAAGTAATAAGGATAGATGGAGAAATGTTATACCTCTCCCCTAGCAGATATTAAGTAAGGCTTTTTCTTGTTATAAGCATAATCTGTGGAACACACACACACACACATTTGGTTTGGTTAAATTTAAAATGATAGAAATGCATAATTTTCTTTTCTTAGCCACCCAGCCCCTGACTAAGTGTTAGAGTCATGACACTTGAAATTACATCACTTTCAAATAATTTCTTACAAATGGTCAAAAATGCTTATTGAGTAAATCCCAGGTAAATTAGAATAATTATATGAAGAGATCAATTTCAATTACTAACATGAATGTTCATACTTCAAATTATTCACTTTTATTTACATTTTCATTTATGTGCAGTATATCTCAAGCAAGATCCTAAGCTTGGAGCTCAGATCTAGGGGAATCTCAAGAGAGCATCGGTCAACCACCCCATTTTACAGGTGAGGAAGAGTTTCCTAGGAAAGTTAAAATGACTGCTTAAAATTAGGAATATATATGTCACAGAATAAGGACAAGAACACAAGACCTGGAATTAAAAAACTATATTTGGGCATTTGTATACTCACATAAGATTTTGCAATAAAAAATGTGAAATAACATTGAAAAGTGTAAAATAGAATAGTAGTAATCTGTATTCCTTCCATCTAAAAGTAAGCATTGTTAACACCTTGACATTTTGCTACCATTTTTACAGAAAAGTACTATATTGCTTTGCACAAGTATGAACTATCAAAATGGAAGCATAAAGCGGTATCACAAACACACCATCAAGAAATTATCATCTGCAGTTTAAAAAAATAAGTGACTTGTTAATTGTCACTTGGCTTTGAAGTGGTATAGCAGAGATGTGAATGGAAGTCAACCATGTTGTCTTTTTTTTTAATCTTTATTGTTGAAAGTATTACAGATGTCTTCCTTTTTCCCCCCATTCACACCCTCCTCCCCACTCCCATCCCCACCCCTTGCCTTCACCACACTGTTGTCTGTGTCCATTGGTTATGCTTATATGCATATAAGTTCTTTGGTTTATGTCTTCCTGACCCCCACCCCCTTCCCTCTGAGGTCTGTTAGTCTGTTCCCTAGTTCCATGTCTCTGGATATATTTTGGTTGTCTGCTTATTTTGTTCATTATATTCTACAAATAAGTGAGATCATGTGATTCTTGTCTTTCTTTGACTGGCTTATTTCCCTTAGCATAATACTCTCCAGGTACCTCCATACCATCTCAAATGGTAAGAGATCTTTCTTTTTTACAGCTGCATAGTATTCCATTGTATAAATGTATCACTAGTTTTTTAATCACTCATCTACTGATGGACACTTGGGCTGTTTCCAGATCTTAGCTAAAAGTTTGGTACTGAAAGATTAGTAAACCTTCAGGTATAGATTAGAGTTATAAGGGTTATCAGGGAGGTAATTTAATAAAAACTATATTTTAATATGAATAATTTATTATTAATGTCTTAATTATTTGAAATAATGATTTAAACAAATTGCCAAAAAACATGAAGTTGTAAGATAATATGGGAAAAAATGGTTTTGAAATCAGGAAACATTTTTCTGATGTTACCTGTATGATCTTGGGAAATTTTCCCATTCTCATTCTAGAGTTCCTTATTGTAAAATGTACACTTAAAACCCACTTCACTGAGTTATAGAAAGGACTGTGAAAATTCCTAGCACAGTATCTTCCACAAAGTAGGCTCTCAATTAATGTTGGTAACCTTTCCCTTTCATGTGGTACTAATACCACATAAAACTTAATAAAATATATGAAAGTTACCTTTTGTTTTCTGGACAGAGAGTAATAAATCTTTCATTTGCTTTGGCAAGTCTAAATTAGGAGACAGATGCAAGTTTTTAGCTATAAATGAACCTTTATAGAAAAGAGCAATGGTTGCAATTAACAAGGGGTGATGGCCAACATTGCTTTTATCTCTTAAGGAGATGGTCATTCTTTACTATGTGTCTTTAAAAAAAGGTAAAGATAAGCCCTGAAACCTTATCTATGCCATTAAATTGTAGAGATTTTTTCTGAGGCACTTTAGAAACTATTCTCTGTCCTTCTCATTAGTTAACCAGGATAATACAAGTGACTTCCACATTAACTCTAGTTTAGTTTTAAGATTAGAAAATTTGTGTCATGCATTTTACAATAAAATATACCTGTTAATAAAAATAAAAATAAAAAATGAATAAAGTAAGCATAACTATAATATCTCTGAGGGAGGGGAAGGAGGGAGATTAATGTTTTTCGTAGACTAAACATCAATAATTTGCCATAGACAAGATGAAGACATAGTCCACATATTCCAGATAAATTCTGTTTTATGCAATGTTACATTTTTAACTGTTAAAAATATTTAATTCAGTGACATTCTATTCCTGCATTCATAAAACTTTTAGGTAAATAGATTTTGTCAGCACATTTATATAACATTTTGGTATGCAAAGTACCATTATTAAAAAAACTGGTTGTCCCTATGCTACTGATTTTCTTTCTAATACAAGTTAAACCTTCTCTACTTGAATTTGTAGTTTATACTGAAAAAAACAAACAAAAACAAAACAAAACACTGAAGAGAAGTTAATTAATGACCTGTTCAGTAATCCATGGTGAAGAGAGCTTATGTACTGGGTGCTATGAAGAGTTCAAACACTTTACTCTCTTTTGAAGAAACAATTTTAATCTTTTGTAGGTGAAATTAAAAAATCATTTTGCAATAACCAGTGACTCAAGTGTTACTCCCACTTGGATATATTCTATGTGGCCTGTTATATCTGCATATGTTTGGAAAAAATCATAATGTGCACACATATACTTGTATATGTATGTATATGTATTTACAAGATGTCTTAGGCTTTACCCAAATTATGCACGTGTGTATATATTTTTCTTTTAAATTTATAGATACTAAAATAAAGACTTAAAACTGTATTCACTGATAAGAGACTTGATTTTTCAGTAATTATGTACCTTGGTTAGAGTATAAAGTGGATCCGATATTTGCAAAATAACTTTATTTAGTGCATACTACAGATACACACACATACATACAAACACCCATGGGCCAGTGCGCGCGCGCGCACACACACACACACACACACACACACACACACAAGTATAATAAAAAATTAGAAATCACTGCAGATTTAATTTTATCTGATTACTATAAATTCAGTACCTGTAGTGTATAGTGATTAATAGCATAGACTTTAGAATCAAAGTGATCAGAGAGATAATCTTTTCTCTACAATTTACATCACATTAGACAAGTTACTTAACTTCTCTAGCCCTCCTAAATAGAATTAACTGATACTGAGAAACTCAGTATTTGCTGTCTTAGATTTCTTTGTTAAGGTCTCAGATATATTCACTTTATACCAAATGTTGCACCATGAATACTTAGTACACTAGCAATGCATTAATCACATTGTTCATGTAATAATATATACTATAATTATATAGTACATTGTGTGTGGGGGTGTCTGTGTGTGGATAGATAGATAGGCAGATAGGCATACAGATAATATCATGTGTTAAGGTATGAGAGAAGGAAATGAAGGTAACTGCAATACATTTAGTGCAAAAACCTCAATTTAGAGATCTAAAAATGTTATAGATAAAATAACATTAAAGTCACAAGCAAATTTAGAGGCAGATGTGGGTAAAAGGAAAATTCATGAATCCTATTACACTGTGGAAAACATTATAATTTTTAAAAATAAGTAATATTTATACCCCAGAATATTATAAGCATTCTCTTAGGAGATCCTACCTTTTTCCATGTACAATTTCTTTCAAATATAATAAAAATCTTAGGAATGCAGTAGGTAGTAAATTAGGAATAATTCATAAATATGATAGTCACTATAAACTTTATGTTCAAGGAAAAATATTTAACTACTTATTTGAGATTTTTCTTTGGAATTAGTTTTTTAACAGGTTTAACTTTTCCAATCCAAATATACCCTCTACTCCATCCCCAGGTGTTTCCCATCTCAGTGAATAAAGTGAACAACATTGCTATCCATACAGATGGTCCGTGGGGGGACTGTAGGGATCATCTTTCTTTCTTTCCCCTGTTCTCTTGCCAATTCATAAACAAATACAGTTCATTCTCTCTCCACTGCTATCATTCTGGTCTAGGCCACTATCATTTTTGTTGGATTAGTGTAACAGCATTCTAACTTCTGTCCTTTGCCTTCCCTCACTGCATTATGTATTTATTGGCAAGGAAACCTTCAAATATAAATCAGATTATGTCATTTACTCACTTGCAGTCCTTCACTAGCCTATCATTGCCCTTGAGTAAAATCCAGAAATATTTCTATAATATACAAGTCCCAAAGTATGTTCTTCCTGGTCCTTCAATTTTGTGTCCTTAATCTTTTTTGGCACATTAAACCAAAGGCATGCTGATACTTTTTCAGTTCCTTAAATATGTCAAAGTCTAAATTCTTTGTTAGTTCATAGCTTTTTCATATGGTGTTCTTTTTGCCTGCAATGCTCTTTCCCCCGTTCTTTGCATCATTGGCTCTTCCCCACTCCAAGCAGTTTCTGAGTAAGAATTTTTATGAAGCCTACGTAACCATCAATATGGCACATTCTTTTGTTTCCACAGTTCATGGTCTGTCTCTCTGCTTCATTTCATAGCTCATCACAACTTGAATGTAATTTATTTTTTTTCATTTTTTCACTCTCTTTAACATGTTCATCCTATTTAAAGATCCACGAAGCATAGCAGAAGGTATCTTACTTGTTCATCATATTTTCTCTTCACTTAATATGGTGACTGGCTCATGATAGGTTTTTCTTTTTTTTTAGAGAGAGAGGAAGAGAGAAGGAGAGAGAGATAGAAACATCGACGAGAGAGAACATCAATTGGCCGCCTCCTGCATGCCCCTCACTGGGGTTCAGGTGCCCACAACCTGAGCATGTGCCCTGACTGGGAACCAAACCAGCGATCTCTCAGTGCATAGGTCGATGCTCAACCACCGAGCCACACCAGCCGGGCTCATGATAGGTTTTCAATAAACACCTGTTAAATTTATGCATGGATTATTTTTCAGTCAGATTAGGCGTCTGATTTTTTTCTGCAAAATGTCACTAAAAACAAAATAGATAATATTCAGATTCTATAAAAATATATGACAATTCTAGAAGTTTTTCAGAAATTAACTTAATCCTCTAAATTTCAAAGGTTTCATAATCTATGCTTTACAGAGTTTCAAAAAGGGAGAACAGAGTTGAATGATGGAAGAAATATCTGCTGAAAGCTCAGTTTTTCCAGGATTTGATAGTTCATTTATATCTATCTCAACTCATTTTCACTATAATGCAGATGCTATTATCCCTATTTGGAGATAGAGAAAGTGAAACTATGTAGTTAATAAAAATTCCCAAAGTCATTATTACTCATGAGTTGGAAAAAAAAGGATAGAATTTGGAAATAATTTTACCTGACATTATGGTTCATTACTTTTCCTGATAGAATACACTTTTGTAATATAATATATATATATATATTATTTCCCAGAGACACAAGATGGAGAGCTGTCTGCCTGCTCTCTATCTTCAAACTATGTATTCTTTCCACTACAGTGTGGCTGCCTTATTCACACCAAGTCTATAATTTGAATAAGTAACAATAATGACTCATATATAAATATACTGTATATTTATCTTTTATTTTAATGTAAATATCAGATAGTCACCAAATTATTACCATAATAGTCCTAAAAAGATGTAACAGTCCCAAAGGATTCAGGACTGAGGGATGACAAATGAAAACAAAGTAATTAAAATAAGTATAAAATATATATACTCACTTAAAATGTATTCTGTTAATGTGGTGATCCCATCACTGTACTACTAGAGATAGAATAAAAAGAGACATGATCCTTGCCCATAGGTTTATGAAATAAACATTTCATCAAATAAGCTAAAGGATGTGAATTTAATCACTAGATGCCTATATTCATTCTTTTCTATAATATGTAAAGGATTTATCAAGATAAGCTACATTTAAGAATCTTAGAGAAGACATTTTTCTCTAAATGGAAGTGTAGTAATAGTCTATAAAGGAAATACTTAAACTAATTTTAGAATATTAAAATCCCTGTACTCAAACCATTAAGGAAAATCATTTGCACATATTTGCCAAAAGTACATTAGCAATTGAAGAAATACCACATGTGAAAGTAAAACCTGATAAAGCAACAAAATATTTGATTGAGGTACTTTTTAAAAACTCTGTGATCATTGCCATTCTGAGACATCTCAAATGGCCTAATAAAGTTCTCAAATGCTATCTTTTTAAAATGTCTGCACTTTTGATAATTATAAATATAGGAAAATTAATTATTCATTAAAATAAAAGAGAAAAATGCTTATAGTGACTAGGATTTCTGTTAAATTTTAGCTGTTTTAAAGAAATATCTTACTTTAAATAATGCATGTCCTCAAAGTTTATGATTTTGATTTTTCTGGAATACAAATTATGAAATTTTTATTTCTATTAGTTTTGTTTCTACATGAATTAGTCATGTAAAACAATTTATCCCTGACCTTGTTTGATAATATTCTGCATTGAAATAACAATGTGTATGTCAGTTGATGAAGTTATTTTATATTAAACTATTGTAAGGAGACATACAATGTATGTTACGGCCAAAGAGTTTTTTTATTGATAGAAATGGAAGAAAATGTAGTGCTTTGTTGACATTATATATATCTGTTATTTGTTGTATCAGTTCCTGGTCTAAAAAAGAAAATGTGTCCCAGTCGGTGTGGCTCAGTGGATTGAACATTGTCCCATGGACTGAGAGTTCTGGGTTCGATTTCCGGTCAGGGCACATGCCTAGGTTGCAGGCTCGATCCTCAGTAGGAAGGCATGCAGGAGACAGCAGATCAATGTATCTCCCTCACACTGATGTTTTTATCTCTCTCATCCTTCTTCTCTCTCTAAAAAAATCAATGAAAACTTATTTAGAAAAAAAAAGAAAATTTCAAAAATGAAAAACATAATAAAGGTCCTTATACTTTCATTTTATTTTTAACATTCACATTAATGAGGTGCATAAGGCCCAGATGTTTTTATGTGGCAAAGTTCTTACTAATATAAGCAGAAAAAAAAAATCACCTAATGTCTATATCAAAATTGTATCAGCAATGAAAGGGCATCATCAACATAAGACTTGTTTTCCAAATGTTACCAGTCAAAAAATAATCTGAATTTGTGACCAACATAAAGGCCTTGAACAGGGAGATCTTAAAAATTGCTTTCTACATTGCCAAGTTAAAAAAAAATTTTAATTGACTTAACATGGAGAAAAGAAATTTTGAATATCATGGATTTGTTTTGTAAGGAAAGGAAGAGTCATTGATACAACCACTTGATCGATGCGATTTTTAACTTTAAAATAGATAACATTTACTTTAATGTTTTGAAGTGGTTCCTGGAAGCTACTGGATTTGCCATTAATGTACTACTAGCTGAAACCATTGATGTCTGACATTAATGTACTACTAGATAAAACCATTGATGTTTAACATTGCAGCTAAGCTTGGGTTTTGGCCTGTTATTGATCCACTGAATCATATGAAATAGGAAATCCTACTGTGCACAGCTATTTATACAAATGTTGAAGGACATCTGTGCCTTCAAAATTGCAAAATATATCTTTGCTTGAGGCTTGGAAAAAAGTCAATGGGAATTCTCTGCAAAGTTTGAGCATCTCTATTACTTGAGAATAGCTGGATTTTACTGTTTGGATTAGAAAAATCTTTGAACATACCTGTGACTCATTGTGTTCTATGTGGGAACTCATTGGTGTTGAAGATTGTTCCAAAAAGACTGAGCAGATTATTGTCTGATTATTCTTAATTAATATTTTGAACGATTCATCCTGTTTCAAGAGGTTTTGTTAAGCAATGTGAGCAGAATAGGTAGTTTCTATTCATGGTTTCTGGTGGAGCTCTCTTGATTCAATTTTTGCACAGATATTTTATCTTTAATGAATGAATGAAATTTCCACTCAGAACATTTTACATTCAGTAGTAGAATATTTCATGTCAAATGGATATATAAAATTCAAAATTATTTGGAAGATATTTTTATTGATAGATTGAGAAATATCTTGCACTTCAAGACCTTAGAGTCACCATTGTGAGTGCTGCCATTCTGGAAGAAGGGCTTGACAGTCTTTGAAAAGTTTCCAGTGTTGAGGAAAACACTTTTGCTGGCTATATTTGGAAAAGACAAATACTCGCTCATTTCTATGAAAGCAGAAATTAGAAGACATGTGGAAACACTGTAGAATTCTATGTAGCATGTATTCTGACAAACTTAAAAAACAAACAAACATATGGTTGTGTGATTATTTATATGTTGTTGGTAAATATAGAGACAGATTTTCAAACCTTGCCAGGGATAACTTTATTAATTTGACTAAGTAAACAAATAATAAAATTGAGGATTTTATTAAAAATTCTCAAAGAATGTTGGTGTTCCTTGAAAAGAGACCACATTAATCTACCAAAGCCAATTAATAGAATTGTAACTTCTTTGCAACTGGTTAACTTGGTAAATCTTCATTTTAACAACTGCTTGGAAACAAAACTAAGAAGTTTAAAATTAATCAAACATCCAAGATAACTTGTGCTTTGCCATGTTAAAGACTATTTCTTAATTTCAACAGTTGTAGTACATTATTACAAAGTACTTTATAGAGAATTGTGGTTTGATCTTTATTATTGCTTTAAAAGTAGTAGTTAATTTTTATAAGAAAAAACTGAGTGAAATAGATGTGAATTTAGTTGAATTTTTTTGTTTCTGTGAAGAAAATAAATTTCAAATATATCAATATAGAAATTTTGCAAATGTTGATTTGTATTCATTTACACACATTTTTTTTCTGAAAATGGAGATTTGTTTTATCTGTTTCTGAAAGCATCCTTGACCAAAACCACTATCTATCTTATGTATTATAATTTTAATTATTTAGTGTGAGAAGGGTAAGCACCTTATAGAAAACCCCAGAAATAATGCTTCTTTAGAAAAAGTATAACCAAGATATTCTGAGAAGTGATGTATTATATAAAACATAATAAAAATATTGTAGAGACTATATATATTTTAACAATGTAAAAATTATACCTGATATGTTCATTATGTAATAATATCTAATATTTGTTGGTGCTTCATGGTTTATTAAGTAGTCAAATACATATTATCATTTTTTTTTTAATCCTCACCTGAGGACACTTTTGCATTTATCTTCAGATAGAGCGGGAGGGAGTGAGGGAGGAAGAGAGAGAGAGAAACATTAATGTGAGAGAGACACATCAATTGGCTGCCACCCTCACAACCCCAACTGGGGCCGAGGATGAACTGCAACTGAGGTACGTGCCCTTAGTGGGAACCGAACCTGGGACTCTCTGGTCCATGGGCTGACACTCGAATCACTGAGCCAAACCGGCCAGGGCTATATATTATAATTTTTAATCCTCAGAACTATGAATTTTGCACCAGGATAATTACTTTCACTTTTAAAAATGTCATGCCCCCCGGTGTGGCTTAGTGGATTGAATATAGTCCCATGGATTGGGAGGTCCTGGTTCTATTTCTGGTCAGGGCACATGTTGGGGTTGTGGGCTCGATCCAGTGAGGGTCATGCAGGAGGCAGCCAATGGATGTTTCTATCTTTTCCTTCCTCTCTCTCTAAAAAATCAATAAAAACATATTTAAAAAAAATGTCGGACTCAAGTAATAGATATCAAAATTGTATTTATTTGTAAAAGCTGGTGTGTTTCATTTGAATTTTGTTCTTCCTTTCATCCTGAGAACACAATTAGACATCATTTCACAGACTTCCTTATAATCTAACTTGACTGAGTTGTAAGCAAAAAAATAATAAATAATGTGTATAAATTCCTTAAAACTTCCCTTACCTGCTTTTCCGTATTTTTATTGTCACTCAATTGGCTGGAATGGCAAATTGACTCAAGAAGCTCTCTGAAACCAAAGGTCCTTATGACTTTGATTAAATTTAGCTTTGAATCCTGGATCTATAAATTATCTCTCTCTCCCACCCTCATACATCTAGCATTCCCCCCGGATAATCAGTAACCCTGGAGGCAGAAGCCAATAGCCCAGACCTGGCTAATGGTCACAAGTTCTGGACCTCTGGCTGGCTACAGAAAACATCTTGACCTAATTATGTTTTAGTTTCTGAGCCCTAAGGTGGAACAACCCCCTGGCTACTGCCCTATGAAACCATATAGAGGGATGCCAGATCAGACCTCAAAGATGTCCTCAAGACCCAATACCTGCAGTAATGATTTATTCCCCTTTCTGCTCCAATCGGGTCCCAGCATGGCCCTGAACCATAACCCAAGGTGTCCTGTGATTTTGACCTATATAATCTGTAACCTACATGCCATCAAGAAGTCAAGTCTTTAAAGTATTAGTTCTCCACACTTTAGATTGACCAATTCAATATTGAATTATTATTATTTTTTATACTGTAAACTCTTGCCTGTACATTTCTTTCAGCCTGTGCATACAGGCAGACAGACTCAAATATTGAGACCTAGCAACATATTGAAGATAGTAGAATTTCCATCGTCCTGGATCACTGTGGAGAAGAGCCTACTACTCCAGCCTCCATCTTTTACTCGGCCCAACCAATATGAGGCGACCTTGTATTATTTTGTGAGCAAAGGATAAACATATATTGTATCAAGCCATCATTGGAGCTGATTAAGAACAATTCACTGTGCTCTAATACACCTAGTTGTACCCTGTAGTGGAGTAATGTTAACAAAAAACTGAAATATAAGACATTTAATTAACAGTTTTGTAGTAAGAAACAGGATATTGCCAATTTGAAAAATTGAGAGTTATGTTATGTTTTGGTAAACATTTGATAAACCTGTCTCCTGTTTTAACTTGGAAAACAAGTTATGAACCTACTACTCCTTTATCTCTTGGCTAAGGAGTTGGAAAATGCTCAAGTATCAAATTGTGTTTATAGTTACTTGCTGCTTTTAGCAAGTTATACAAAAAAATAAGTGAGCTCAGGAAAGAAAAGTATTAATTTCTACATAGACATTAAGGTACTCAGTATTTTGGAGAAGTCAAGTGCGTCTGGACAATAAACAGTAGGAAGTAGGATTAAAATGTGTTTAGAAAGACAAGAGAGCAAGACGTCTTGTTAATAAAGACAAACTTGTAGCAAAAAACAAAAAACGAGATTAAGGTGTTGCTTCTTACCAAGTCTCTTGTTTTCCAATGGCTTTAACATAGACAACACTGAATATGGTGTGTGTGTGGGGGAAATACAGTAAAGCAGATAAATAATTAGGTAGCAAAGGATTTGGGTTGTGGTGATTGACACAGGAAATGTCCTGGAATCAAATATCATATTTCTTAATTCTAAGATTTTTTTTTCTTTTTTTTTTTTTAACATCTCTGAAACCAAAATTTATCATGAAATTGGTGAGGTTTTACAATTACTAAAATAATCTGGAAGTGAACAGTAGAATACTACTCTTTTAGACTCCAGGAATGTTTTTTGGATTTTTTGTTTATTTGTCTTTAAAGGGAGGAAGAGGCAGTGAATAAACACTCCTGAAATGGAAGAAGTAGACCAGCTGTACTTATTTGCACAGCCAGTTTAAGAATTTAGTACCAATGGCTTTAAATTGTTTTATAGGTTTCTTCTTCAGTGGTCCTGATGACTGAGGATGTTATCGAGTTGAAAAACTTTACCATCCATGACTCTGAATTGAGGAGTAGTTATAAAGGTTGGTCCCTTGCATGTGAAGGCAGATAAAAGAATATTTTAACCCATTTGTTTACTGATATTTTTATTTTCTACATATACACAGAAATGACAATGACAATGGTTTTCAAAGTGAGGTTCCTGCACTTGATGCTTATGCATAAATAGCTTTCTTAATTCAATTAGTGAGAATTATAGCTCTTTATATATTTCTATACACATTTATCTACTACCTTTACATTTTGACAAGAGGTTGAATTAATAATATGTTGCATTTATTTTTCCTATCCAGTTTAGTCCCTTGAGAATCCTGAGAAGTTCAGCAAAGACTACATTGACAGAACTAATCAAGTCATGAGTCCAATACCTTTCTCTTACTGTACCTACGCTGGACTCCATTCAAATGGGAATTTTATTCTTAAAAGAGTTCTTTCTTATATTCTTGCTCAGCAATCCTGAGAACAGATTGATGTTTTGTGTCCATCCAGTGGAGATTATGTGAGAAAGTAGATTTAAATCAATCCTTCCGATATTCAGTCCTTATGCCATTCAAAGGACTAATATATAAGGATCAGAACTTTGAATAAGGAGGATACTTTGAATTGGAAACTAGTTTAGAATCCAAGGGAAATCTTTCGGCTTCTGATTTATTTTTCCTTTCTAAGAAATTCACTGAAGTGTTGTGTTTCTTAATGACATCAATAACATCTGCCACTTTCATCCCCACTGGAGTGGTTAATATCAGGAAAGACAATTTTATTTGCAGAAGTAAGCTATATTATAAATTTTAATGTGGAACATACTTATGTGGAATCATATTTAATAATTTGATAGTTATTTTATAAAATGTTTATTGTATTGAACTTCTTTATATTGTATTGAAGCCGATCATACTGTAGTTACTATTCCTTTTTCATTTAGTAAAATTTTTGGCTAAAAACAACTAAAATGCATTTGGTGAATATTAAAATGTATGATACAGTATTTTTAGAATGGACATGTATTATTTTAAATCTATATAAATATATTTCATTAACCTTTCTTTGATTAATTAACCATTGTTTACTCAAAAATACAGGAGAGCTTTAGAGATTATGGAAAGCCCTAAAAAAAGGAAGTCAAAAGCAGGACTCCAAGCTGTCAGGCCACCCCCAAAGATAAGGGGCACAGAAGAAAAGTGAGATTGAAATACACTGAAGCAGAATACCAAGCTGACATTTTACACTTGAAGAAGAAGCACAAAGAAGAAATCTTGCTTGGTGGATGAGGCTCAGTGGTTGAACATTGACCCATGCACCAAGAGGCCACCGGTTTGATTCCGGTCAGGGCACATGCCCAGGTTGTGGGCCCGATCCCCAGTGGGGGGCATGCAGGAGGTGGCCAATCGATGTTCTCTCTAATCGATGTTTCCATCTCTCTCTCCCTCTCCATTCCTCTCTCTCCAAAAATAAATAAAGAAAAAAAAAAGAAATGGAAAACCTACTGGTCATGGACAAGTCAGATGTGTTTCAGGACTTCTTTAGCATGCCTTTCTAGAATAAGAAAGATTTTACTGTTACTTACATAGGAAAAGTGATTAATTCTGTTGCCAAATGTAAGAATTGATAGTATCACATTTAGTTTTTATAGAATGTTTTCATAGAGTTTAAAGAAATGGCATGATTCAATAAACAGAGAAACTAAAAAATAAATTTAAAAAATGCTGAAAATGCTGGTCCCATTTCTGCAAGCTTCGTTATATAGCTTTAAAAATAAAGATTGAAAAATAAACCCATGTTTGACCCTCCTTTCGAAGCCTTTGGGTGGTGGGCCCAGTGGGCACCCTCAGAGCTCCTCAGCACTTCCCCCATGGCCAGAAAACCAGAGAGCTGCCCCTTAAGCCTCTGCTGCTGTCAATCCCCAGGGCACCTCTCTGCCCACCTCCTCTCTCAGACTCCCTGCCTACCTCACCCCAGACTTACTGCTAAAAGAAGAGAAATAGGGAGAATAGCCAACAGGCCAAAATGTTCTCTATCCCCTTCCCCCAAGCTACCATCACTACCCCCTCTACACAAAGGGTAGGACCCAAAAGGCCCAAACCCAGCAGACTAGGAATTCATGAAAAGTGACTATAGATTTGAAGCTACTCTTAGGGATCCCATATTCTAGCCAAATAGTATTATATTCCATAGTTTTAGGAAACAGAATAGAGGAATGAGATTATATGGGTGAACGGAATTTCTATAAGGAAGTTACAAATTGGCACAAAGACAAGATAAGAAAGTGTATAGGAGATATTACCAAGACACGGCAGCAATAACTTAGTTAATTCAAATAGAACATTTAAAAAAATTAAACAAATTTAGTAGTATAACAATAGAGTGCTTCATACTATAAGCAGGGATAGCAGCAAGACAATGGTGAAAATTTTGAGATTCGATACTATTCTGCTGAAAATGCTGGTCCTATTTATGTAAGCTCCATTGTATAGCTTCCAGACAGTGTGAAATACCCCTGTTTAAATCATAAACATCTCTGATCATTGATAAGAAGATAAAGCAAATAAAGAATAAGAGAGCATTCTTAATATGTATAGAATAAAAATAGAGTTTAGGTCACAAACATCTGGGGCTAGAAAAAGAAAGCTTAGGCAACAAAGATAAGAAAAAAATGGTTTTGGTGAAACACTTAACAGCTAAAAGATACCAATATTGGATCATCTTTGTTGAATTTACCATATGGTGATGCTTTAAAAGGGAGTGGCTATGTATTAATAATAGGACAGAAAAAAACAGAATTACATATATTTTTCAGAACTTATGATAGGAAAATATTTGAGATAATGTAGATAATTACCTGCAAAATAAGTCATTCTAAGTGGTCAATGCAAGCCACAGAGAAATGTAATAGAAGCTAAAATAATTTTCTTTTAAATTTTAGTCTCTTTTATTGGCAAAAGTAGATTGTTATATAGCTGTGAGTTTGGATTTAGGATATCAACAATCAATAGTATATTTTTTTGTTATTTTATTTGAAGTAACATATATTTGATACTATTTTAAAAATGTCCACAATTGATAAAAAAACAATTTGCATTTACTGAATATTGATCTCTGGAAAGAACTGCAGATTTCCTCCTTCTGTCTCTCTCTATTCCATTTCAAGATGAGAGCAGATATGTGTCCTGGGTTCAAAGTGCTGGGGGTTGGTACTGTTTAGGCAATAAGTTAAACTATCTCAGCTTTGATCATGCATCCTGAGAGGCCTGAAAACAATGGAAACCCATTGAATTTGGTTTACTGTGGTATTTCCTGTTTTGCAGGTCACATTGCAAAGTTGATGGAATAGGGAAACCTAAAACCTTCTCTTTGGAAGGCAGGTTTCCTGAAGTTCCAGCGAGTTTTCTCCGAGTTTGTTCTTCTGTTCTCTTCTTGCCATGTTGAGTGGCACCCTCTAAATAAATACATTATATGAGGGATATTGTTTGACATGTATCTTTCATGCCTGGAGCAGTAAATGGTAGCTACTTTAAAAATTGGTTGAATTCACAGTAAGTGACCATAGATTTGAAGCTGCATTGTGATCCCAAGAAGGGAAGGAGAGGTTTGGGTTTTAAACTAGGCCATATTTCTGGTTTAGTCTAAAAAGAAAAAGGACCTTTGAAGCATGGTCACCCCAAAATATGCCATTTTGGCATAAGGATTATTTTGAGCTAAGGGCACTTAAAAACAGCAGATATAAGAGGAACATTCTAATCTCCCCTTTTCTTTCTGAAAACAGGAGATTAAAACTCCCATAAGGAAGATGCCCTTTCAGTACCAGGAGAAAAGAAACTTCTTCAATGGTGAGTCAAAGCCAAGAGAATCCTGTCCAAACCAACCTTGATCAAATAATTCTTATATTCCTTTAGCCTCCTCACATATTTAACTTTTCCACAATTGCCTTTCTTTTTTCAACTTAATATAAAAGCAAGTGGGTTTCACTAGTGCTTTGAATCTTCATTTCTTTGTAGGTGCTCCCATGTAACATAAAGCTAATATAAATTTCTGTATATTTTTTCCTGTTAATCTGTTTTATGTGAGTTTAATTCTCAGGTTTAACCAAAGAACCCTTAGAGGATAGAGGAAAATTTTACCTCCCCTATACTTTATATCTCAAATTTTCTGTAGCTCAGATAACTAAAATAACACATTGGAGTTAAGGCCAAAAGCTGTGACTAACAATGTATTAATAGTTCTTCCGATCCACTGGGCTTCTATCACATATGAAGCACTAAGTGACAGCAAGGACTTTGTGACCATTCAAGGGTGCTGGGTTAGTCATATATTTCTTTCTGCTTCCATCAGAAGGAGTGGCAATGTTCTTCATTGCAATATTGGATATTTGACATTTAACAACTGATCAGCTGGCCATGCAATAGAATTATATTCTATTTAAGATAAACAACTTAGAAAGATTCAAGGCACTATATTAACTGGTGCTTGTAAATATAAGTTTTACAAATAAATATTATAATCAGGGTATGAAATTTTTCTCAAAGCAACAAAGTAGGATTGTTAAAAATTAAGTGATTTCTATGTTTCTGTTCTGTTCCTTATATTGTCTCTTTATAACATTGTTAATGGTGTGGAGAGGGCCTCATCTCCCCTGGTTACTAGTAGGAGTGGCATTCTTGGGATATCCCAAGAAAATGGATGTTCTGAGACTCACACAGGAGGATGCCATATTGTAGAAAGCTTTATTTCCATGGAATTAAATCCCCGAGTTTCCAAAATTCCACTTCTCTTTGTCCCACCATATAAGAAGTGTAGCTGGGGCTAAAAAACTAAAATGAGAGCCGGTATCCAGTGTTTCCTTTCCAAGTCTAGACAGTCCAATAAGCATCAGGCCAGCTTAGCTTGTGCTTCCCACTGCAGTTCATTAGTCCATTGCATTTGTGGTCCTCGTGGCCACATGGATATGAAGGAAAACATGGGTGAATGCAAGGAAGCTAAGAGTGAGCCAAGAGCCCAAGAGAGAGAACTCCTTTGTTTAGGAGATTATGTATCCTCAAATTTGGGTACTCTTGCAGTGGCCATACCCGTTCTGATGAAAGATTTCTGTTCCCAGATGTGACTGACAGGCAAGTACCTTCCCTATATCACCCCAACTTTACTGGGCATCGGCCACCTTCCCTTTGTTGAATCCCTTATTCCCAGTGTTTTGTAGGGAATAAGCCAGTGGTTCCCTGGGGTATGCAAAATTGCAGTTTCCTGGTGAAGCTGCTCAATGACAAGCGTATAATGTCTGGCCTTTCCTTTGGTCCTTTCTTCTTATTAATAACTAGCTAATTACAATAGTATCAATATTTTTATTTTCAGATATCACATTTTGTGTTGCAATAACAATTAATGAGACTGAAATGTAACTTGAAAACTCATGAAAGTCATTTTTAGGAAGAACAATGTAATGTTTATATGAGCAATTTATTTAATGTATAACTTTCTTTTAAGAAGAAAGTTCATACTTGTATATTATATCTCTTATTACCCTCTGGGTTATGTAACACATCATTCTGTTAAGAGAAAGTAATAGCATGGATTTATTTTTTTATTTCTAGGGCCTAATCTATATCTGACACAAAAAATATTTAATGATCATGTGTTAAATAAATAAATGCATGACTGAATAAATAAAGTAGGGTGAATGCATGACTAAATGAGAAAAAAATATTTAACAGTCTTTGGAGTTCTGGCTCATATCTCAAAAGACATACTACTATTCTATGCCCTCTAATCTTATTCAAAATAACCTAAATATATATATTGAGTATAAACTGTAATTTTTTAAAAAAATTAAATAAATTTAAAAATAAATGAATAAAAATAAAAACCTGAAGAAGCCTTATCATAAAAAACAAATAGTAAAGATATCATCAGCTATGTTCTGCATTTCAGTTTATTCGGTTAATACAGTTTACACAGTTTACACACACACACACACACACACACACACACACATTTATTTATTTATTTATTATATTTGGAGGTTAATATCTATGAAAACATGTTATTATTTTATAAGGTTATTGTGGTTCTAATATTTAATTTCCTAAATAAAAATTATTGAGAATTTACTAAATGTTAATTCTTAATAGCTTACATAACTCAATTTAAGATATATGTTTTAACTTCTTTAAACCCTAAGAAGATATAATTTCAAGTTTGGTTTTGGAAACTGATAACTGATACTACTCTCGCTTGTAAAATATTTATCCATACAAAATTAAGCTACTCTAAATGTTAATTTTAAACCATTTATAAACTGAAACGCAGGACATAGTTGATGATATCTTTACTATTTGTTTTGTATAATAAGGCTTCTTCATGTTTTTATTTTTATTTGTATTCATTTATTTTTAAATTTATTTAAAAACTTTTAAAATTAGTTTACATTCAATATTATTTTGTATTAGTTTCAGGTGCACAGCATATTGATTACACAATCATATACTTCACAAAATGTTCCCCCTGATATTTCCAGTACCCAACTGGCACCATGCATAGTTATTACAATATTATTGACTGTATTTTCTATGCTGTACTTTATATCCCCATGACTATTTTGTTCAGCTTTATAAATTGTTACATTCAGTATGGTTCGTAGCTATGCCTCATCTTAGTTTGTAATATAACTCAATAATAAAATAGCCTTTCAAGGCAATTTGGGTCCATATAGTATTAAATCCATGTGACTAATTTCTGTATTAAAATAAATAGTACTAATTTTTATATGTTATGATTTGTGGAACCTTTATGAAGTTTTTTTTACAGTATTGTTTCTTCTGACTTTGCTAAGTTCAAAGTGTAATGCTGATTCAGCACTAGCATATTTAGGTGCCTTAGGGCTTTTTCCATGAAGAATGAACACCTTTTGGCACTTTCTTTTTTTGTTTCTCCAAAATCTCAGTTCTGATTTTGAGGGTCATGTGGTGAGGCCCATCTGTTTAATCAATTTTCTGCCTGATGATGCAGGTAGAATGGGAAGTCGAAACTTAACCATACATTTCTTTAAGTATTGTAATTAGCCTCTTATATCTGCCCAGAAGCTAAGTAATGAGCAGTTTTTAAAATGCAGATAATAGCAGAATGTAAGTTTTGCTTGCTTAAGCTACTTCAAAACCCCATGGGTTGACTGTCTTCCTTCAGCCAAATTGGATCAGGTTGGTTTCAGAGTGCCTTAATATATCACTGAAAGATGTAAGCCAACTTCTTTGCTTAGATGCCAGGAGCTATAGTTGAATGAGATAAAGCCATTGTTCAGAGCCAATCTAAAAAATATATGTATTTTTTAACTTAATTATTTAGAGTGAGTGAGTATTGATATTTTTCCCCTTAAATAAGATATTCAAATAAAGTTTTGTTTGTTAACTTTTTTTCTTCTTATGACTAAATGTAAAATAGAAGAACAGCTACAGGGTTTTGCCACAGATATGCCTTTTAAACAATAATTGGGTAATATAAATATATAAAAAAATCAGGGATTGTATTTGGGCCTATGGGAGAAAGAAATAAGAAAGATATTTATATGATAATCTCTTTGAGTTAACAGTACAGATTTCTAAGGAATTTTGGAGTAGAAAATCAAGTCAAGCCCATGACTAATTTCAAAATCTGAGTGGTTGAAATAGGTTGATTAAAGGAGGGCATTTATTAATTCCTTTATGCCTGTCTTGTCTAATATTCTAGTTGCTAGCTACATGTAGGTATTTAAATTAAAATTAAAGTCAAACTAGATTAAAAATCCAGTTTCTCATTCACACAAGCTAACATTTCAAGTGCTCAATAAGCACATGAGCCTGGTGGTTAAGATACTGGACAGACCAGATACAGATTATTTATATCATTACAGAAAGTTCTGTTGGAATGAGTTGCTCTGGCATAATGACACTAAAGAAAATTATTCTTCAATGTTTGGTCCCAGTGGGTCACAAATCCAAGCTTTAGCTGCCATTATTCAGCTGAAAATTCCTGCCCAGTTGGCTTGAAGCTACCTACCCTTAAAGCGTGCTATTTTTAAATCACCTTGATTCATTTTCAGTGCTCCTCAGTATTGGCTAATTTTTCCCTATATATTTCCTACATCATCATCTAGTTTTATATGTTTTAATTGTGCCCTAATCTACAATAAATAGTTTTGTTAAGAGTAAATTTAACTATAATTTTACTTTTATGTGATCTTCCTATAGAAAAACTTGAAATCTATGGCATGTATGTGACACATTTTATTTTTGCATTTGTTTCTTTAGGATTACCAATTAAAAATTTACTTGCTTTCCATACATATACATTTTATAACTAACCGTTTTATATCATTGACTTTCATCTCATTTTAAAAATAACTACTTCAAGTTAATCACTATACTCTTTACTGTTATTTCAGTCATGCCTATTTAATTTCTCTGGTTATTTGTCTGACTTTTGACACTTGAAATTATTCTTCTCTGTAATGTGCAGGGTGGGACAAGAGTAGGTTTACAGTTGTTTGAATGGAAAATAATACAATAATTAATAAGTCATAATGCAAGAATAAACTGTATTTCGCATACTCACAACTGTATATCTGCTTTTCCCCACCCTGTACTTCCTGGGTTTGAGAGCACTCTTCTCACCTTCTTCTGTTCTGAATATCCTCTGTTGAAACATTTTTGTTTCATCTTTGATAGCTTTCATTTTTTAAATTATTAGTAAGGGAAATATTAAAGTAGAGAATGTAGTATAATGAGTCCTTGTGGCTCTCTTATTCAGCATGGGCAATTACCAACTCATGGTTAAAATTTTCATCTATACCCCACCCACATCAACCAACTTTGAAAATTCTTTTGAAGTAATTAAAAGACATGGTATTATGCATGATTTCATTTATATGACATTCTCAAAAGGATATAACTACAGAGATGAAAAACAGATTAATGGTTGTCATGGGACAGGAATAGCATGAGGGAGTTCTTTAGTTGCACAACTTATTTTATGGAATAAAATTGCTTAGAACTATACATGTTGCACATAAATGCAGATTAAAAATGGTGAGAACTGAGGATTAGCAGTTACTGTTGAATGTGGACTGGGACCCAGGTGGATCTGCTGGACTGTTTTGCAATGGGTTCTTGCGAAGTTGTAAGAAAAGCATTTCTGGGACTCTCACGCAGGAGGATTTAAGGTGCAGCGTCAAGATTTAATGGAAGGGCACACAGGGCATAGATGCTCCTCAAGAGGCTGTTGCACTGCTTCAACCACAACCAGTAGGCTCAGCTCCCTCTTGCTGGCGAAGAAGTCCAGCATCTGGGGCCACAAGCCCACACTTGTCCTCACCAAGCCCAGGAGGGCCAGGGTGTAGAGATGCTGTGCCATTGTCCCAGCATTGTCATCCGGAGCTCCAGTAGTCTAGCTTAGTCTCTGTTCCTGTGCATGCTCTGGCCCAACCAGCACCTGGCCTCCCCCTATGCTGCCAGATCAAGGCTCAGGCCTGCGCAGCTGCTATGGAGAGAGAATGGGCCAAAACAGATGCTACCCAGACGGACCTTTGTTAAGCTTTGATTACATTTTCTTGGGTTTGAGAAGGGTAAACTTTTGTTCAAACTAGTGAATCTTCTTGCTAATTCTTTGTGGGCTTGTGCTGGGCCTTCCTCTATCTAATCCCTTTCCTGGATCTTCCAGGGTTTCATGCCCTTATCTCCTCTGTACTTTTCCCAGGCTACACCCCTCCCCTTTATGGTTGCCATTTGACTCCTACTGTACATGCCTCAAAGTTCTGCTTCACATCTGGTTTCTACTGCTCATGCACCCAGTAAAGGAATTTCCCCTTGCTGGTTCTCCCTGGCCCGGTAGTCTGTAGGCAGAATGGTTGTTCTTGGGGGAGATTGAAAAGTCAGTCTCTCCAGCGTGCCTGGAGATTAAGTCTCTTTGGCAGAGGGTGCAGCTGTCTCCTGGGGTGTCTATAAAGCTGTAGCTTCTTAGTTAATCAGGCTTAGCCAGCTGAGTTCCCTTCTCTTTGTTAATACCTAACTAGCTACTTATGTTAACACAAAGATGTACCAACATCATTTTCTTGGTTTCGATATCTCACTACAGCTACAAAATATTTCACCATTAGAGGAAGCTGGACACTTTGCACTATTTCTGAAATTTCCTGTGAGTGTATAATTATTTCAAAATAAAGATATTAAAATAATTTTAATAGAATTAAACCACTAAAATACTTAGGAATACATTGAACAAAGTAGGTGAAAGACCTATACATGCAAAACTATAAAATATTTCTGAAAAATTATGAATATCTAAATAATTTGAGAGGTACGCCATGCTTATAGATTTGAAGACTCAATATAATGAAATTATCAATTCTTCTAAAATGAATCTACAGTTTCAAAATAATCACAATCTAATTCCAGTCTAATTTCTTATAAAATTGAATTTTATTACAAAATTTATATGGAACTACAAAGACCTAAAAAGGAAAAAAAAAACCTAAAAAATAACTACCTCACTATAAGAACTATTATAAAACTATAACAATAATAAAATAGACATAGTTTCATGATGATATAAAATAATATCAGAGGCAGAGAATATATGTCCAGAAATAGAGCTGCATGTATTTGGTCAATTATTTTTGACAAAGTTGTCAAGACAATTCAATAAAGTTTTTAACAAATTATATTTAAAATAGTATATATTCATATATGAAAAAAGAATTTCAACCACTATGTCATACCATGTACTAAAGTTAATTTGGGGTAGATCATATACCTAATGTAAAAAGCAAAACTATAAACCTTATAAAACACAGGGCAGGCAATTTTTTTTAGACAAGGTGCAAAAAGCACATTTAAAAAAGAAATAAGTAAAATAAGATACCATTACATTTAAAAATACTGCTCTTTAGATAACATTGTTAAAATATCAATAACCAAACCACTACATGGAAGAAATCATTTGCAAAATATATATCTTACAAAAAACATAATCAAATATATGTCCTATGTGACACTACAATGTCAAAAAAGCCAGTAAGTGAAAATGGGAAAATGACTTGAACAGACATTTTACAAAGAGAGATATAAAAATGGGCAACAACAACCAGAAAACCTAAGAAAGTGAACATCATTTATCATAAAGGAAATTCAAGTTAAAACCATAATAAAATACTACTACAAAAATTACAAGTTTGGCTGAAAATTTAAAGTCTGCAAACACCAACTGTTGTCAACTAGGGCAAGTAATTGGAACTCTCATACATTTGTAGTGAGTGTGTAAAATGATATAAGCAAAATGGGAAATTCATTGGCAATATATTATAACAGTAAACATGCAACTGTCCAAGGACATAAGGATTATACTCTTAGGTATTTATCCAAAGAGAAGTAAAAATATATGCCACAAAACTGTCTACAAGAATGTTTATAACAACTCTATTCACACTAGCTAAACACCAGAAACAGCCCAAACATGCATCAATAAGAGAACTTATAAACAGATCAGTATATTTATACTTAATGATATAAAGAACAAACTACTGAAGCATTCAATAACATGCATGAATCGAGCACTACAAATAAAGAATCCTACTTCGTGGAAGTTCATTTATCACGGTAGAGTCTGGAACTGATTAACCACAATAAACGGAGGCCGACTGTAGTTTCAAAATCACTAATAGATAAACAGTTAAATGAAAACCAACTAAGTGAAATTCAATATTATTATAATGGTTTTAGTTTATAAATACATAAAGTGAAATGTATAAATCTTATGTGTACAATTTGATGAGTTTTTACAAATGTGTCTACCATTGTAACCAGACCCTATTAAGATACAGAACATAATCATAATCTCAGAAAGTTCCCTTGTTTTCTTTCCAATCCACACCCCTATACCCAAGGCAACCACTTTGCTATTTTTTATTTACCATATATTAGTTTGGCCTATTGTAAAACTTCATACAAATAGCATTATATAGTATGTAGTTTTTGTATCTGGATTCTTTCTTCCAGTGAAAAAACCGTGATAGAGTGAAGCCGTGAAAGTCGAAGCCCGAAGTGGCGAGGGACGACTGTACTTTATTATTACATACACACACACAGAGTTTCCATATATACATATGTACATACACACGTATTGAGAGGGAAAGAGAGAGAGAGAGAAAGAGAGGGAGAGAGAGAGAAAGAATAATGAGTCATAGCTAGATTACTCAGATTACTCACCAGAAATGACCCACCAGATAAAAATGTCTAATTTTGTATGGAGTATTCTGGAGAGTCTTTTTAATATGTGCCATTTGGATAAAGACCTGACAGAGGTTAAAGAATGAGTCTACAACATCCAGAGGAGAGATACTCAAGATCTGAGGGGGAAAAATACTGAAATAGGTGGTGTAAATATCTGCTGTGATAAAAAATGAGGAGGAAGGTCGATGAGGAGGGAGTAGAGTGGACAATTTTGGATTGTTAGTAGAGTGCAAAATATTATAAGGCCGAGTCGATCTTTGTAAAGATTATTTGTTTTACTCTAAGAGGAATGGGGAGATATTATGTAGTTTAAAGCAAAGACTCAATATGTATTGTGGATAGATTGTAGACAGTCAATGGTGGAAATAATAATCCATGTCAGAGATGATGATAACTTGGTACAGGATGATAACGAAACAGAGGTGGTGAAAGTAGTTACAGTTTAGATTTCAGAAATTTAGATTTATAAATTTCCAATATATATGCTAGATATATAATTTAGGTTTTTGATATTTGGATTTAGGTAGATATCTCACAGAATTTGCTCATTTAAGAAATACCAAATAAGCAGTTGGAAATGTGTCTGGATTTTAAGACAGTGATCCAACCTGAAGAAATATATTTAGGATGTATCAGTATGAGGTTATATATAAAGCTATGAGCTTGAATGCAATCATCAGGAAAGTTGGAGTACTCTAAGATAAGAAGAAGAGCAAGGCTGACCCTAGGGGCACTGCATGGTTTAGAGTTTGAGAAAGTAGGAGGTATTTAAAAAGGAGACTGGAAAGCACCAAAGATACAGCAGCAGAAATGAGTGAAGTGATGTCTTAAAGCAAGAAGACAGGGTTTCAAGCTGGAGGGAGTGATCACTTCTGTCAAAGATTGCTAACAGCAAATAAAAGTGAAGATTAAAATTTTGTCATTGACAGTTATTGCTGACATTAATAAAACAATTTTGTTTAGTGGTGCAGTCAAAAGCCTCATTAGTGTGTTTACCAGAAATGACATACCAGGAGAAACATGTCTAATTTTGAAAGGAGAAAATTCATTCAAAAGATAGTAGAAAGATGGGATCACTGTTGGAAGAGCTGCAAGGTCAAGAAAGAAGAAATTGCAGCTAACGACGAAGATCAGTTAAGAAACAAAATATTTTGAAAGGCATGAAAGAGAGAGGACTTTCTGGGGTAATGTCTTTAAATTAGGTGGAGTCATTATTGGAGAATGTAATTACGAACAAAATATTCAGCCAACCCAGAAAAACTTGCCACAGATGTGTAAGAGAAAGAAAACACTTTTACTATTGAATAAGCTTAAACCAGAAAGAAATTTTATCCTTTTATATAGCCAAACAGGTACAACCTGCCATTCCATTTTGGTCAAGAAATTGCAAGGCAAACGTAAGCTTTATTTGGAGTTTGTTTTGTTTTTTAAAATTATAATCCAGGAGACACAGACTTGGGTAGAAATCCCAACTGTATTCTGAGGGGGAAAAAAAGGGACTGAGTTTATAGAGACAGAAAGAGTGTTTTCAAAAGGACTTCGTAAGTTGCTTTGAAAGAGCTGTGATTGGTGCTGGCAAGCAGACTTACATTATGTTACACATGATTAATTGCTTATGTCTGTCGTTAGGTGAAAATGTTATTGTTTAATAGAGAATTCAGTGATGTAGAGCCAGTTCCAGGAACTGTATCAAGATGTAGCCTTTGGTTTAGCCGAGTTCAAAAGTTCAGTTTCACTTGAAGGAGGATGAGTTAGCCCAGCTTCCCAAAGGACTTCCAGCTCTATTGTAGATTGCTCTCCTGACAATATCAACTCCATTTTGCTATTTTTCTTTCACAAACTCATTGACATAGTGTTCTCAAAATAAACAATAGCTAGTCCTCAAATAAGAGGACCTGACAGCTTCATTTGTCACACACAGTTCATCTTGGATTCACCTGGTAATTGGGGTGGCCTTCTGTGTTCATTAATTGGCTTTTACCAAAGGAAAAATAAACTTCTCTTCTCCTATCTTTATGACAAGAGGAACTTGGGCAACATAGAGTGAGGTGCCCCCTGAAGTTAAGCTCCTAGCCTCCAACATATCTTCCTTGATTATTACTTCAAAGACATAGCTTCCAGGTCCTTGAGAAAGATATTACTGGATCTTAAAGCTGGCAAGAGATTTATTTAGCTTTTAAAAAGATTTACATACAGCCCGGCCGGTGTGGCTCAGTGGTTGAACGTCGACCCATGCACCAAGAGGTCGCCAGTTCGATTCCTGGTCAGGGCACATGTCCAGGTCGTGGGCCTGATCCCCAGTTGGGGGCATGCAGGAGGTGGCCAGTCGATGTTCTTTCTCATCAATGTTTCTATCTCTGTCTCCCTCTCCCTTCCATTCTCTCTAAAATCAATAAAGAAAATATTTTTCTGAACTTTCTGTCCCTTATCCAATCTGATCCTTTCTCCAGGCCGGACACCTCCTCTTTATGGTCACCATCTTGGCTTCTACTTGCATGCCTCAGCAGAGGCGTTTCTCCTTTACTGATTCTTACCACCCCCACCCCCCCACCACCATTTACAGGAATGTACTGGTTGTTCCTTGGGGAGAATGGAAAGTGGCCTGCTTGGGGATTCAGTTCCTTTGTCAGAGGATGTAGCTGTTTCTTGGGATGTCTGAAGCTGTAACTTCTAGACTTATCAGGTTTAGGCTTAGCTGGTTCTTTTCCCTTCTCTTTCACTAATATTTAACTAGCTGCCTACTGCTAACAGAAAGACTGAACCAAGCCTAGTTATTTCTAGAAAAATTGAGAAAGAGGGCAAAGGAATTGAGTATACCTGTGACAGAGATGTTTATAATGATGGGATCTGGACTCTAAGGCAAAAAGTGAAATGAGGTCTGAGTGAGTGTGTACCAGGTGGGTAGGTGGGAGGAGTTGGACTGAAATTCTTCAACAGGCATAAGACCAGGGGTGGTATAGTCAGCGCGATGCAAAAATAAGAGATGGTGTACAGAGTGGGATTCCAACTGAGATTAAGAAGTTGCAGGTAGCAAAGACAATATCAGTGGAATATCCATGGGATTTAGTGACCCATTCAGTCTGGAGGACACATTTATTGGAGGAGAGAAGCTTCAAGTAATTGGAAAGAACACCTGCATGGAAATTGGAATTATAACAATTATAATAGAAGTAGGACTGGAGAGAGTAACAGTAACTCAGGAGCCAAAATATTTAAGGAGTAAGGGGAATGGTGGTCTGTAAACAAGTGCAGCCAGCAACTTTCTATTGTCCATATTTAAACTGAATACTTATTTTTTTCTTTCCTATATTTCCATTTAGAAAGCCGATATTTCTATGTTTTTAATTGGCAGATTAGTTATTTGATTTTTACTGAAAATGATTTATTTTTTCTGGTAATTTGTTTCATTAATATTATTAAACTAGGATAACATGTTTGAAACCACTAAAATTTATAAATCAAACAAAACATTTAAGGGATTTTAAAAACTAAATTTAAGTCTATTTTCATACATAAATTCTAATACAGTGTTTTATAATACTCAAAGTGATGCAAGTTATGCAATGTACATAATTTATTAGTTCAGCATTTCCCAGGCTCTTTAAAAATGGATACCAAATATATATGCTTCTCTCAAAGTTTTAAACCAGCAAATATGGAGACTGACCAAGAAAGTTAATGAGCAAGATAAATTCAATCAACTTTAGTTCTAGAAATCTGCATAAATTGTCCAGATAGTTGGTAAACTTTCCATTATGGATATTTTGTACAGAAAGAAAGGCTTGTTGTTTATTTCCTTTATGAATGGGCTTGGTGAAGATAAACCAAATCAGACAATAAAATGCTGGAACTGTGATTTTTTTTGTCAAATAGTTAAGAAACTATTTATTTTTCTTTCTTTAGTCAAGAGTCTTCTAAATGCAATATTCTGTGCATTCTATTGTCTAGAATTGTAGAATTAAGAAGTTGCATTTTCTATCACAATGCATGTTTGCATAAATGATGGTGCCAACCAATTTTATGCCTCTTTAATAATACATTCTTAAATTTGGTTTTAAGTTAAGAACAGCATTTGCTTATTGATCATGATGCATTATCCACACCGTGGAAAGAACTTGGCAGTTTGCATCTTCTCAGTTAATTCTGAATAATTCAGGAAGTTATATGAGTTCTGTTTATTTTCATTAACTTTTTTTCCATATACACCTGACAGATAGTGGCATATAATTAGCTACATGTACTTATGAGCAAGGTGCAGTTTATAAATTTACAAAATTACAATGGCTTTCAGGTACACAATATATATACACACACATACATGTATAAGTATATATACTTTGAATGCATGTTTAGAATTCTCCTATGATATTTATATTGTACTTTGTTTTATTATGTTTATTACAGAACTCTTTTATGGGGGTTTCTTTTTTACATAAGGTAAAAATGTACTCCCCTGTCTGGTGTGCCTCAGTTGGTTGGGCATTGCACCAAAAGGTTGTTGGTTTGATTTATGGTCAGAGCACGTGTCCAGGTTGTGGGCTCCATCCCTGGTACGAGGTGTGCAGGAGGCAGCGATCAATGTTTTACTATCAAGTCAATGTTTCTCTCTCTCTCTCCCTCCCTCTCCCTTCGTCTCTCTCTCAAAATCAATAAAAATGTTATTTCAAAAAATAAAAATGTACTATTATAAAAATGTACTTGGTATAAACTCATATGAAAATATTTGTTATAATTGGCAAAAGATACGTTTCTTTAGACAAATTAATTTCCAACCAACATATTATATTGTTGTCACTGTTATTTTTAAAGTATGAAATAAAATTTGAAAATTATTTTGACTAGGCTTTTAATAAAAAGTTTCAGAATAAATAGAACTAAGAACTATTTAAGCATGATTTGATGGAAACAGTCAAGAAATGGTATTGTGCTTTTTAAAGTAACACACCACGCCGCAGGTTATTGCTTTGGAATTAAGTAGGCAAGTGAGGCTAACAACCCCAAAGGAAAGTACAGCTGACTCATTTACATAGTCAGCAGATTCATACACAGAATAAGAGAAGTGATTTAATTCTGAGCCAAACGAATATTTCTTAATTTTTAAAATTAAACAAACATTTAATTCGATGTGCAAAAATACATATTATGTAATTTGTACCATTTGAAACTTGCAAATAAATTTGCATTTGTGTATGATAATAATTCATAGCTTACTTTTGTACTTATAGAGTTGCCTTGAGAGATATTTTACTCACTGCTAAATTGCATAAAGTGTGACTCATTTTTATTTCTACTCAGCTAAAACATTAGTGAATATACCTTATTATTATAATAATACACTTTAATCATTTCTCTAAATTTTTCATGATGGGTTTCAGGTTATTTTAATCAAAATAAATTTGTTTTGAATTTGTTCTATGAAAAACAAAGCAAAGCAAACAAACAGCAAGACTAGCATCTTCAATAAAATAAAACTGCATGTGGTAAGTTAGAATTATTCTTAAATTTCTGAAATACACACACACACACACACACACACACACACACACAAAGCATACTTATATCTACGGACCCTTCCTACCCCTCTTTCCGACCTATTTATTAACTCTCCCTGCAGTATAGTGTGTCCAAAGTAATGTAAGAAGAAATGTGGAGAAAAAAGATCTGTTTTATTAAAGACCTTGACACTTATACCTTTCTCATTTCATCTAACATAATAGACTTACTCCCTATACTACCTAACAAACCTAGTTTGTTTCCATTTTCATACTTTTTGTGGTTAAACTGGTATAGCCTGAAACCTCTAGAAACAAAATGTTAAGAAAACCTAAAATACTCCAAATACATTAAAATTAACTGGTTATTAATCTTTATTTAAATATATCAGAAGATACATTTCAAGTGTTTGATACATTATTTAAATAAATTTTAGGAAACTCACCCATCTTTTAAAGGAGAAACCTTTACAAAGTAAAAATAAAGATCAACCCAAATATCTTATCACTGTTAAAATCACCACTTTTTGTCCAGCTATATTTGCATTCATAATTGGATCATGAAAATTTTAGAGGCTTTGTTTCTACTTTTAATTTTAGAAACTGACATATGGGTAACACGTTATTTTCTCAGCATATTATTAAGAACAATGGGAGAAACAGCAAGAAATAAAATTTCAATTAATGACATAAATCCCGAGGACTTCAAATTTAGGCTTTATTAAAACAAAAACATGGAGAGATACAGTGATCTGCTTTAGCTGAAATTGCTTGAAGTAAGTTGAATCAAGCTCAAACTGTTGACCTCAGCGTTTTAGTGCTTTTTAAAATCATAATTTAATAATGAATGTGTTTTGATTGTAGTGATGTTATAGTTGTATTTGACAAATGTAGTAAATGTCTAGCTAAATAATTTTTAAGTGTAGATATATATTTAACCTGCAAATCATTTCTGAATAATAATTAGGAATATTTCCAGGTGTTAAATAAAGGTTTGCAGCCTATATGAGAAGGCTTTGATTATCAAAAGAAAATATACATATATATTTATTTATACATATCTAAATAAAAATATAATAAGAAGGTAAAAGATTCTCTTAAATTAAACATGTGTGTTGTCATCAAATCCATATTATGTTATTAAAATTAATCAAAATATTCTTAAAATGTAACAAAAACAAATTCTATGAAATCTTGTTTTTATGGAGTTGTGCAATCTGTTATTTAAAAATAAGGAGTATTTCATAAGAAGATTACAAAGTTAGTGATGGCATCAATATGTATATATTCATATGTCTTGTTTAGGCTACAAGGAATATGTGTAACCACCATATGGAAGAAATATAAAGTGATGATTATTTCTTGACTTTTCTTATGGTAATACATTTTTGATGTTATATCACCATGCAGCCATTTACCACATCTGTGTGAAATATCACAATATAAAATTATTAACTTTACCCATCAACTATCCAAATTACATGTTTTAGCATGCTGAGATTTAAAATATATTGGCTATTTTAAAACTAAATTTAAATCTTTAAAAATAAAAAAATAGTGGTGCTTACTAAGGAATTATTTCAAGCAAGCTTTACAAAATTATAATAGGGTAGTCATTTGGAAGTTCAGCATGGAACTTACTTCCTATTGAGGGACCTAATTAGCAAACATTTTTGCTCACATTGTCTGAAGGTTATGATTAGAACACATTAAAAAAACAGCAGATTCAGATATAAGTGAACAACAAGGTACATAAGGTGACAAAAGGTCTCCCATGAAAGCACAAGGCCATAGCCATTAAGTGTCTTCAATGAGAGAAAAATCATTTAAAAATCAATGCAAACTCTTTTAGAGAGTCTGTGTTCAGTAAAACACAAATAAAACTGCCCGGAAGAATGAGAGCTCCTGAATTTTGTATGAAGTAAAATAGAAATTACATGGAAAATCATAGCAAGGAAAATTACTTGAATATCTAGATTTGTAACAAATATAGTTGTTCCAATGCTTTAAAGTTGTTACTAAGCATAGTTGCAAAGGCTGTTATTTTTAATATTAAAATTTCACTTTTCTTTTAATAATGTTAATGGACACACATTGTTGAAATGGTTGAAGTTATACAATGACTTTATTTACATATTTAAAATAGTATATTTTAATATTCTAGAGGACAGCTAGATCTATCTAGATGAATAAATAAATAGAATAAAATAAAGTCCAGAAATAGACTCACAAACATAAGGACAAGTTGTTTTGATAAGCTGTGATGGCAATTCAATGGAAAAAGTTTAGTCTTTCCAACAAGTAGTGCTGTAATAATTGGACACCCATACATAAATAAACTTTCATATATACCTTGCACAATATACAAATATTAATTTTAAGTGGATCACAGACCCAAATGTAAAGTGCAAAACTATAAAACTTCTAGAAGAAAACATAGAAGACAATATTTTTAGCCTTGTCTTGGCCTAAAACTTAGTTTTGTTATCAAATGTGTCATACATAAAGAACATTTGATAATTTTACTTTATGAAAATTAAAAATGTTGCTCTTCAAAATAAAAATTGGGAAACAATTTTTAAACCATATATCTTATCAGAACTTGTATCTAAAACACAGAGGGTACTCCAAAAACTCAATAACAAGAAAACGTATGTAAAAGTGGGTAAAATATTTGAACTGACAACTTATGAAAAAACTTTTACAAATGGCAAATAAACCCATAAAATATATTCAACATCATTAGTCATAAGAAAAATATACATTAAATCACAATGGGTTAATAATAAATACCTATTAGATTGTCTTAAATTTAAAAGAATGACTATCACAAGTGTTAGCAAGGCTATGGAGTAACAGTGATTCTCATGTATTGCAGTGAAAATGTAAAATAATACTACTATTTGGAAAAAATTGACAGTTTCTTAAAAATGTAGACATACGCTTATTATATAATCTGTATCACATCAAACATAGATATTTCTCCAAGACAAATTAAAACATAAATTTATATAAAACCTTGTACATAAATAGTTCATTGCACTTTTATTTGTAATAGCCTCAGAAAACAACCAAAATGTCCATGTACAGGTGAATGGATAAAGTGAATGTAATATATATATATATATATTACATTTATATGGATAGACCACACAGACAAAAAAATTTACATTTATATACATTTACATGGATAGACCACACAGATCAAGAAGAAAAGAATGAACTATTGATATGTAAAACAACAAATCTTAAAATAATTACATTGAGTGAAAGAAACCAGACCAAGAGAACAGTACATGCTATATGAGTCTATGTATGTAAAATTCCAAAAAACAAACTAATGTATAGTGACAGAAAGCAAAAAGAGCCCTAACACTGGAGAGTGGCAGGACAATGAGGTAGGATGAGAGGAATTGCAAAGGTATGAGAAAACTTTGGGGTTGATGGGAATGTTTATTATCTTGAATGTAGTGATGGTTTCATGGTATATACAGATTTCAAAATTTATCAAATTTTACAATTAAAATATATGCAGGGAATTGCATGTTTAAAAAAACCCAATTAAGCTGTAAAACAGAAAGCCATTACCCCCATTAGCTCTGTGAAAACAAAACAAAACAAAAAAAACCATCAAGGTATTGAAAAATGTAATAACAACAATAAAATAATGAAGAAGGAAGGGAGGACATACCACAGCTACTTTTAGGCTGTTTCCAGCAAACAAAACAAGCAAAACACTAACGTCCTGGCATAAAAGAAGTTTCCCCAATCATGAAATAATTGCCCTGTATCTTCTACCTTCCACCAGAAATTGTTCTTTTGGCCTGTGGGACCAAAAACTGTTAGCGAAGGTGGCACATGGGACAATCTGGGGGAACAAGTCATTCCAAGAATTATTTGAGAATGGCTTTTAACTATATAAAATGTCTTTAAACACCACCCAGGAAGCCAGTGAAATAAATTGTTTTTGCAGACCTGGCTTTCTAGTTTCTCATACTCTATGTTCTATGGGCAAGTAAATCTGGGTTGAACAAACTAAAAGTAGATAAACGATGGTTGTCACTTTTATTTTGGAGAATCAGTAATCTGAATATGTTCACATAGAATTCAATTACAATACTAATAATGTACAAACTCAGACTATTTCTTTAAAGATCAGAAAATATAAAAACATCAGTAGAGATGTGAAAGAAAGTTCAAAGGAAAAGTACTATGCTAAGAAAGCAAACCAATGCATTCCCTCATGAAATAGAAGGAAACTTAAAGAAACAAACAATATTAATTGCAAAATTTGTGATACATTTTCCCTATGATCTTGGATCAGAAATGATCAGTTTCTGATGAAAGATATATTGTGTACAATGCAATTGACAGTCGGTGACAAACTGGTTGTTATTTGACAAGTCAGTGTTAAAAATTCTTCTAGAATTTTGAGAAAAAACAGAAAACTGTTAATATACTTAGCAAAAATAAAGCAGAGACGGAGTATATGATTCAACATTCATGAAACAACAGTTCTAAGTGAGACAAGAACAGCCAGAGAAGCAAAAATCAAAGCAATAAAACAAAAGATTCCTATGTAGGGTAAGCACGGGACTTTAAATAAATAAAGGGACCCAGCAGTACCACTGATGTTTTTAAAATGGCCACACTTTAACATTATTTTGTTAAAGGTTTTACTTTCCAAATCATAAATTACAGATGGGAAAAATACAATTTACCAATGAACAGAAAAGAAATACATTTCAAAGTCAGGTTAGAATTTCAATAGACAAAAGGGGGCAAATTTTCACATGAGAATGTGAAATTGAGTGACTACTGAAAGAAAGATCCCAGGATGTTCCTCTGATTCTTCTGTGATGGACCAGTACAAATTCACTGAGATGGGGGTATAGCCAGAGGGACAAATTGATGGGTATGATTATGTAAAGTGATTTAAAGTGGTCCAAGTTTATTTTATGAGGCTCCTAGACTGGAATTTTCAGATGTCAGATAATGAATTATACTTAGAATACAAAAACAATTATCCAAACAATATGTGTAGAGTAAAATAGTTAAAAATTCCCCAAATATTGAAATTTTAATTTATATTGAGTCTCTTAATTAATATGAACTTCTTCCATTTATTCAGTGCCTATTCTATCCCTGACTAATTTGAACTTTTAAAAATATCATCTCATGTAATCATTATAATGAAATTTTATGGTAGGTGTTATTTTCCTTATTTTAGATGAGGAAACCAGACTGCCGTTGGTTAATTGGTGTAATAAGGCATTTATGATGCTGGAGCCTGAGTTTTGATAGCCTTTAAACTGGTCGTCCTGCCATTAATCATTGCTCCCTGATGCCATGTCCACCCTGAAGCCTGGGTGTTGATCCCATTGTCTTCAAGATAAAGTACAAGCCCTGCCCTTCAGAATCTGACCTTCCTCATGCTTAAGCGTCCTTTTTACGGTGTTCTGTACCTTTCTTTCTCTCCCACAGGATCCCCAGTATCAGATTTGACAGATTGTGTGGCTTTGCCTGTACCTCCCGGTCGGGGTCATGCGGGAGGCAACCAATCGATGTCTCTCTCCCACATTGATGTCTCTCTTTCTCTCCCTCCCACTCTGCCTGAAAATAAATGAAAAAAATATCCTTTGGTGAGGATTTAAAAACAAACAAATTTTCTTTGTTATAATAATGTACAATGGCAAGTAAGCCTTTCCATGAACTTCAGAGGGACTTGGTACAAATAGTGTTATTATTTCTACCAGATCACTAAAATTCCAACATCTTGAGCCAGCAGTTTTATCTTACTAATAAATTGTTTTTAAAAAGGTAAACATGCATACCAAGATATATGGACAACGATGATTATCACAGGGTAATTTATAATAAAATTAGAAACAACTTACAGGTTCAATAGTAGCAGAGTTGCTAATAAGTTCTATGTGTGATAAAATACCATAAGTAATATGGTTATATATGAAGAATCTTAATGACTTTACAAATTCTCATTTGTGAAAATTGCATATGATATAAATTCAGCAAAAGTGCAAATGAAAAAACAAAAAATATTAAAAATTATATCTACAAAATAGTAAGAGGGATTATGAATCTTAAATTTTTATTTTAGTTCCTCATATTTTTCTCCATTCAGCATATTTAATAAATAAAAAACAGTAAGTACAACACCTAATTAATAAAAGGAGAATACAATTATGGAAAGCAGCAAAAGGTTAAATAGCATGGCTATGAAATGTCTTCACATTTAAAATACTGAAAAGAATGTCTATGCTTATCACTCAGGGAATTATTGCAATTATAAAATTAAACAAATCAGAGCCCCTAGTGTCCATGCTTTTAACATCTAATTAATTATACATGTATAGGAGAGAGGAATTATAAGACCATTGAAATCATCAGTCAACTTTATAATTCTTTCCAAATGGGCTAATAAAACCATGTCCATTTTGAAAAAAAAAAAAAACTATAGCTATATCATTTAATACACAAGCATACAAATGTAAAGCTCATTGATCAAATGAACTATCCACAAACATTACTAATGATTATATGATCATCAGGAAAACACGAGGAAATGATAGGTATACTCTGCCAATTAGGCAAAAATGTTCTTCTAGGTTATGTAAGGCAATCCTGCTGGTTGCTCCCACCAAAGAGAATTCTGCATGGGAATACTGTATTATTCTGACAACTGATTAGTACTTGATGTGCTCAAAACTTGTTCACATGGAAATGAAATGTTAAGGCAGACAGCAATTCAAAGTAATAGAACTATTGCACAAAAATGTTTTTATATATTTTTAGATAATTGGTTGCCACAGAGGTAGGCATATAACAAGAAATAGATTTATCTAGTGAGCTAAAAATATACCTTCTTTTGATCTAGTCTGTGAAAAATTAGTATAAAACCAGGAACTATCTCCCTTTTTAGTAAATGATGATAAAATATTATGTCTTGAGATTACTGGAGAGTGTTGAGATTCAATTTTCTCTTTTATATAGTGGAGATGAAAAACTGAAAATATCATTAAATATATTTTCAAAGAGAACTTATTCATTATTATTCATTATTCAAAGATAACTTTTTCTGAAATGTGTAAATTAGTCTTCTACAAAACTTTTCTCACTTGTAACATTCCATACTCTATTAATTGTTAGAATGTTACTTTAAATCTACACTATATGAAAACATACAGTCATTCTTGATTAAGCTCAAAATGTAAATTTTTTTCTTACCTACCTACTGAAAGAAAAATGTTACGTGAAGGTGATGAAGATAAGTGCCCTCAAAGAAGAAAGAAACATGCACTATTAAGAGTGAATTATAAGAAGTTGAAATGTGTTCAAACTGTTGTTGGTCCTAATTGTGAGAAGGGAATACCGGCTTACATTTGGGATGAGTATTTGCTCTTTCAGTTCACAGTCTATTTAGTAAATGACCTCTTCCAGCACAGGCAGCGCTACCACAGTGGCTCATAAGTGCTAATGTACAGCCCAGAATTGCAAGCCCCCACTCCCAAAGCCACTTCGCTCCTACTGTATCATGCTTAGAGCTCCATTGTTCACTCACTTCTCGGAATGCGAAAGTAGCTAAATAGCTTCACCATCTTTTAGTATACACACAAAAGAGTTCAGTTTTCCCTTCGTCATGCAAAAGGACTAAATATGAGGATCTGTCAGGAGGCAAATAGTGAAAACTTTGTAGGCATAGGAGTGTTTACTCTTTCATAATATTCCCTGTACCAAACATGTTTGGCTCTTAAACACACATTACAGAAATGAATTATAATATATTTGGTTAGTGTTATTAGCCCTTTTCTTTGGCCTTCTTAATTTGATCTATTGACATTTCCTCATTTTTCAAACTATCTCAGTGTCTAAAATGTAGCAGACTGATGTCATCCTTGTATTTCCTGAGCCTCTGGTTATCAGCAATTTGAAAAGGAAACCACAAGAAGATATTGCAATCTATTTTCTCTTTAAAGATGTATATTTTATGAGCTTGTAAGATATTCTGTTGACGAAGGTAAAGTGAATAATGCTTATTAAGACCAACAATACGAAAGCTCACATAGATACTGTCTGATGGAAATACTGCCAACAATAAGGGAGCCTGATTTGCTGTGTCATGAACTCTGAAAGAACCACCTAACACATACATTCATTTTTGTTTAGTAAAACACGTACTTTATTTCCCCAAGTTGAGTTTTAGAATTTAATTAATTAATTTTAGCTTACTTGTCCTTCTGAAAGAGAATTTTAGTGTCTTCATAGTATAAGGTCTTTGAAATTATCCTTAGTAAATCACAGATTAAAAAAAAAAAAAAGCACTTAATAAACAAACACCTGTATGTTTTGTGCCTTAGTCAAAGTTGACTGGTTTTGGATTTTAAAAGTTTTTGAGGTGAAGCAGAACAAAGCCTGATTAACATCTAAATAAAAAATAAAAAGAACTAACTTTAGCAGTCAAGAAAATACAACCTTACAAAGTAATATGTAACCCAAATAAAATTCTAAATTTTAAGGATTGTGTATCATAATACTTAAATATACACATATTTTGTATAATTCCTAAAGGATATGTGGTCATAAAATATCCGAAATACACCCTATGTACTCACTGTTTTAAAAATTCACAATGAGATGACAACATTTTGAAATATGACCTAGTTTGAAATTCATACCATGGGTTTTTCTGAAATATCAGTGGTGGTTTCTTATATTTAATTAGAAATTGCCATATTTTGTGGCTTTACATTTTACATATGATTTTAAACCACTTAGCAATATTGTTGGTGTTCTAAAAAGGAAAATGTGGTATATGGGAAAACCACAAAGTTATATATTATTCAATATTTGAGGTATACTGCTTAAAATACTACTAAGCTAGATTAAAAATATTGATTTTTTTAAAGCTGCAACTGCATCAAAGCATACATCATACATATTTACTTGGTTTAATTATGAGTGATAATCTAGGCATGCTTTATCATAAGGAAAATAATTTGTGGTTTAATTCTAAATGCTTTACCAGTCATAATATGATTTTACATATACAAGATGTGTATTAGATTATTGAAACATTCAATATCATGGTCAACTGTGGCTAATACAATTTTTAAAAAGTCTAATAAATCATGTTGTTTTATGGATTTATTTACTATAGATTTATAACTTTTTAAATAAATGATCTAGCAAGCAAGGTAAATGTGAAAATATGACATATTTCAATATATCTGAATATATTCACTTTTAATTTATTTGTATTTTTGTCCTTTTAGAATACATATGTCATTAAAATATATCAGGTAACATGGATATTAGCATATTAATAGTCATCTAATTATGTTAATCAATCACAATGATATGTTTTACCATACTAGTTTGTATATATTACTAATAATTTTTTTAAGTTAGTAGATTTCACAAATATAATTTGTACCCTCCCCACAAAAAAAGAAAAAATATCCCAAAGGACTAATTTTGGGGACAGACAGAATATTTTTAAAAGCCCAATTATTTTTTATCATTTAGTTTAGAAAAATTTATGATGATTCTGTGGGTGAAAAATATTATTTAGACTTCATACTTGTTTTAATTAAATGTATAAAGTTTGAAATACATTTAGCTATTATATTTTTATTGTGATTCAATCAATCAATTATGAGCTGATATTCTCCATACAATATCATTAAATATATATACTATTAATGACCTCACTTGGGTCTCAAAGATGATAAAATTTTTTTCTTTTCTTGAATTTTTATAAATATTTAAAATTTCCATTAAAAATACTTTAAACATTGGTTGTCTGGAATCTAAACAATGAACTTTACTTATTTGTAATCAATAGGTAGGACAACAAGGATGCAGAACACCTGTGATTAAGAGAACATGTCTGACAGTAATGTTGTATTGCTTCTTAGGCAATAGGTTACTTAGAAGGTGAGAGTTTCCATACTTAAAAGATAAATTCCTCACTTGCGTGGATGGCTTATATAATTTGTACAATTCACTGATATGAATGAAAATAATGATTTTTTAAATTCAAGTACACTGAATGAGCAGCAAGTAAGAAGTTGAACTTGCTGACTTTAAGGGACAGAGAAGTTAACAATTAGTTTCCTGTGAGCATATGTGCAGAGATTTAGAGAATCGTGTGTACTGAAATGCTAGTAGGATGTCCCATAAATGCAAGAAGGACTTTTATAGACATGAAACTCAGTATTGGAAATTAAAAAAACAAAAGTGAGAGGCCATACCAAGAGTTCCTTGGACCTCTTAAAATAATGACTATGATGGGGAAATTATAAGATAATTAGAAATCTTATATTATTATTAATATAGGAACTGCTTATATAAGAAATAAAATATAAAATTAAAGACAAAACATATTAGAGTAAAATAAAATCACAGAATTTTGAAAAAGAGAAAAGCATTGAGTTTTGTTTTATAAACTGAAAAATTAATTTGTGTTTTGAGTTTCTTGAGTTCACATCCTGATTTCTTTTCTTACTACTTGCTTGACTTATAGCAAATTTGTAAACTCTACTGAGATTTCTTTCTTTGTTGTTGCTAATCCTCACTTAAGGATACTTTTCTATTAATTTTTTTTCTAGATAAAGTAGAAGAGAGGGAAGGAAAGAAAGAAAAACATCGATGTGAGACGCATCGATTGGTTGCCTCCTGCACAGTCCTGGTGGGGTCGGGGATCAAACCTGCAACCCAGGCATGTGCCATTGACAGGGAATTGAACCCAAGACCCTTTGTTCCATGGGCCAACATTCTAACCACTGAGCAAACCAGCCAGGGCTCTACTGAGATTTTTTAAAAAATATTTTCATTGATTTTTTAGAGAGAAAAGGAGAGAGATAGAAATATCTATTGGCGTCCTCCAGCACACCCTCCACTGGGGATTGAACCCACAACCTGGGCATGTACCCTGACTGGGAATCAAACTGGGACCTCTCAGTCCATGGGTCAATGCTCAGTCCACTGAGCCACATCAGCTGGGCATCTACTGAGATTTTTTAATTCACCTGCCAAATGAGATAATAATACCTATGCCTTATTGATTTTTCATCAGGATTAAACAAATATATATATTTTTTATTTTGAAATACTTAGAAAAATAAGTTATTGAAAGATTTCCTGAAAGCTCTATTGGAATGTAAAAAGATTAATTTAGATAGATTAGAATTCCAGTGCTAAAAAAAAGAAATAAGTAATTATTTAGTTAGTTTTCATTTTATACATACTGACAAAAAAATCCAGAAACACTTAAATGTGCAGTGGCAAAAATGTTACTAGAATTCAGGTTTATGTTACTGACAATGAGTAGACACTGCACAGCACAACACTATTTTAAGACAACAAAATAAGAGAGAAGTTTTATGCTCATTGGATTAGAAACAAAATTGAATAAAGGTAACTCATCATGGCAAGAAAAGAGAACAGTGTGATTTGAAAGTCTTATGCTACTCCATATGCAATATTTAATTGCAAACCTAAATGTAGAATTAAGTGAATGCTGAATTACACATATAAAAATAATGCAGTGATAATTTAATGTATTCCTTTCCTTTTGAAGTTGAACTGAAACCCTATTGTTAAGATAACTTTATTTTTTAAAACACCAATAATTATGTCTTTACCATAAGTTTTCTTGATATAGCTATAATACCGATGGATAAGCAATTGCTTCCTTATGAGGACTGCAAATTCTTTGTGCTATAAATTAATCTTTTCTACCACTTAGTGGAAAATGGAACACAGTTACTTACATTTTCTTCCTGATATTGATTTCTTTATGTGATGACTTTGATTAATTTATTTGTTGAAGCCTTTTCCAAGTTTTCTCTACCACGGACTGGAAGTTAAAGAGCACTTGGTTGATTAAGCGCTAATTTGTTAGGTCCACACTAGGCTATCTGCTCTATACTCTCTCAATGTTTCCACCAGATAGCTGGAACTAACACTAAATAAAACAAATGTTTTTGCAAACAAAGTCAAGATCTTTCCTAGGAAGCATTTCTAAGACTGCCTTAGAATACAAAGACTAAGTTTAAGTTATTCATTTTCTATTCCCAAAAGCAGACCAAGCAAAGAGTAACAGCACCATGACAACTGAAAAAATCTGAATAATGAGCTCATGAAGTGTATGACTTTAGCTGAAGTAACTTCCCAATGAAATTCTCAAAATAATTTTGGTGCAAATTATACACACATTAATTTATCTAAATGATTCTGTCCTACTGTGATAATGGCTACAACCCAGCAATATTTTAGAAAACATGATAAGATAATAAGTTTTAAGACAAAATAATCAATATTCAATATTTCTTTTTGCCAATAGTTTAAAAATTGTATTAATTTCTCATTAAGATATTTCTGATAGGTGAAAATAAGATGATATTTATTGATCTGTTTATTCAACCACAAAAAAGGATTGTGTTTACTCTCTGCCAAGTACCATTTTAGGTGATGAGAACACCAAATTAAATAATATATGATAAATACAGAATATTATAAAAGTATTGTATTTACTAAGGCCAATGTAAGAGAAGCATATTATGATAGCAGAAAGGATCAACATGGAACTCAGTCTTCTGGTATTGTCGTATTTGGTTCAGAGTCTACTAATGAATGAAATGTAACTTAAGTACTTGTTATAAGAGTATTAATGAGCTAGTTAAATAGAAAGTTGGTGGGAGGGAAACATTTCATAGGAGAAAATGTTCAAAGAAATAGACGTAGGAAAACACAGGGAACTTGGAGTAGAATAATAAGACTAGTACACACAGAAGGAGAATGGAGATCACAAGAATGGAAAATGGGGGAACTGGAAGAAACAAGATTTTGAAGGGCTTTATATGATATCCTGAAAAATTTAAACATCAAAGGTAATGGAAAATTTTAAGAAAGAAGACAATAAATGCTTGTCAGGAAACCTGAGTTCAGTTTTGGACAAGTATACAGAAAATCTGTATGGAGCTACTCAGTAAACATGTAAGTGGTAATTAAAGACATGATACTGGATAAAGTCATTCAAAGAGAGATTCTAAAGTGTTTAAGTACAAAGAAACAAACGTGAAACCCTGAAGGACTACAATACTTAAATGGATAGAGAAGGAGGAGAATGCAAAAGTGAATGAGAATGGACATTCAAAATGGTAGAAGGAAAACCAAGAGATAATTGCTTTATAGTATGTAATACTGAAAAAGAGTGATAATTTATGTCAAATTCTGAAGAGAAATTGTATAAGTTAAATAATAACTTAAAAATTGTCACTTTAAGGAAAAAGCATTCACAGTAGAATGTTGAGTTTCAGTTTCACAAAAAAATATAGTTGAATATGTAAAGATAAGGGACTGGAAGAAATAACACACCATGTTAATACTGGTTATATGTAGTTTATTTTAATTTTTGAAATTTAATACATTTTCAAAACACTGTCTTTTAAACTATCAGAAATATTGATTGAATTTTTTACTTGAGAAGGCAGAATGGTAAAATGGAGTGAACTTTTAGTTAAAACCACACTTACTTGAGCAGCAATACAAATTCTAATAAATGTTGCTGAATTAAAAGCTAATTAGAAAAGTATACTAATTTATTTAATACTTCATTTATTCACTAGATTGAAATTTCATCTTTATCATAATATAAACTCTGAGATATGCATGCTTCTATTATTTATTTTATTTTTCTATTTTGTACACTGCTCTGTGATCTGATTTGAGTAAATAACAATCATACTGAAATTAAAGGTGAAATGATCTTAATAAGATATTAAAGTTGAATAAATCAACATATGTATGTGAACAAAACATTCTGTGTATGTGAACAAAAATGCACAGGGTGTCATAATTTCTACTATATCCTTTTTCAGCAAAGTCAATATTTGAAAATTCTAGAGAAATTGTAGGAGGTGTTATTGGCCTGAATAATCATATTTGCAAATGTATATAGATGAACCTCAGATCCTGGGACTTCAGGAAATTGTGGTATGGCCTAGGGAATAAATTTGTGGGCAGAATAGCAGAGTCAGTAATAGGAACTGAGAATGTAATGAAAGCCATAGCCAGTTACCACAATAGGCATAAATAGAGGAGAAAAGTGATTATGAATAAGTCATTCCAATAAGAGGCAAAAAAGAAAAAGAATACCACTTGGTTAGAAGCTCTTTGAAACCCACATCCATAACCATGTTTCCTCCCTTATTGCTCTCTCCATTCTGCCTTCTTGTCCACCCCTGCCCCTTTGTTGTATCTCTATCTATTTACAAATCATTTGTTTAATTTCCTTTGACCTATTTGTCCATCCACTTTTGCATCACCCTCTAGGTCATAAAATTACTTCCAGACACATTTCTGTTAAAAAATTGCATGTTTCCTCATGATAGCCATACGTATTTCTGAGTGAATGGTAAAAAAAGTATGAACTTGACTAGTCTTCATCTATGATTTATTGAGCTCGCAGATATTCCTCTTAGGCCACTAACTGATAGGCCACTATCTTAGACTTCCCCCATCAAACCATGCTATAAAAGAAAGCAATGTATAAAGATTGCCTAACACATATGCTTTATACATCACAGACATATTTTCTTTCAAATTCTGAATCCCATTTTGAAGAGTCTGATTCTTGGTGAAGTAGGAAAGATATGTTAAAGGCAGAAAAAACACTCGATCTCTTCTGTTAATATTATCCCAGAATATTTCTTCCTGGTGGAGAAACTGAACAAATATACAAGAGACAAATAAATAGACTCAATATTGAGCACCCATAAACAGATGGTAATTCTAGGATAGAGGTGGACAAAGAAATTGGCAGGGAAGTAATAAATTTTGAAATCTAAGAAGAAGCCAGACACCACAAAGAGCAATATTAGATAGAAAATATTGTAAATTCAGACACTTAGTGGTAAGCCTGAGTTCACTGAAGATTTTTTCATATAAAATTACTTTGGGAGAGGTACTTCCGTGCCATGTTTTTTTCTTGCTGAACTTTAAAAGTACCACTGAGGTCCGAAATTTATTATGAAAGAATATAATTGACTAATGTATATTATGTATTATGATTTTCATTTGCATACATTTTTTCAGAAGGCATATCAATCCATCTATCTATGTACTTTATCTCTCTATACACAAGTGGGGCAAAAGTAGGTTAACAGTTGTTCATATGGAAAATATTATAATAATTGATGAAATAATAATACAAATATAAACTGTGTGTTTTGTACTCACAACTGTAAACCTACTTTTACCCCACCCTGTACATTTACCCTTTAATGACTACAAAATAAAGATGCTTATTTATTTGATTGGCTCTGACCCTGCGCATAGAAATATTAATCACAAAAATTATTTAGATAATGGGTTCTCTTTTGTTTTCTCAAAACACTGATAGAAAACATGATTTCTGTTGTGTAGTGCTGTGGACTTGCAGTTCTATGGACTTGTAAACATATAAAATATGTGCAGCATTTTGAAAAAAATTAGAAATTCAGAGAAAGTTATATGATGTATTTTCTTTCTTCTTCATAATTTAGAAGAGCTGTTGATTGCAAATACAGAATTTTTAGCCCTCTTATATTGTTTTTATAATTTGTTCTAGAACCTTGAATCCAGCTAAGTGTATGCAGGTACTTATCAAGTTAGGCAAACCATTTAATTGCAGGAATTGTTATTGTTGTCTCTGCAATCAGTGTGCATTTGAAGTCATCCTGGAGAGCTAACTGTAACTGGACTACCCTCAGTCTTTTAAGTTCTTCCTTTTAGTATTTTTTTAGGTATGACATGGAATCAGAAAATAATGCCTTTTCTAACAAGACAAATTTACACTAATACAATTTTTAAAGGTTTACATTTTAAATAGTACTATTTTTTAACATTTTGAAACACAAATCCATCATTTCTTGGGCTACGTTTCCAAATAATTACTTATACAAAGAACTTATTTTATTTTAATGATATAGACAAAAGCAAGTACTTGAATCAAAAGCAAAATAATACTTACCATTTGAGTGCCTATAATGAAGAGGCTTTGCGTTTATCTCATTCACACAAGAGCCACGAAAGGTGGTGCAATTATTCTAACTCTGTGGGTGACCAGTGATACAAAAATTGCTAATTATATCCAAGGTCACATAAATGGAATGAGTTATTCTGGATTTGAATGTCACGTTAATCTAGTCCTGAAGCTATAGTTAAAAAAACAAAATGTAATTGTCATGTATGCTTTTTAAATGTAGTTGGAATATAATAAGTTTAACTGTGGACAATGTTGGTGAAACAGTTTTGTTATATGCAATAAATATATCTACGAACTTTGGAAAGAGTCCACAAAAATGAGCACTTTTAAAACCAACTTTCTAAATTTGTGCTCACAGCTCTAGGTCAAATGGTTACAAATAGGCAACTAACTGGTAAACTTCTTATTATTAGGGACTGTTACATTTATTGGAAGATAAAATCACAAGGGAGTACATTATCTTTCTGGCATGTTTTTGTGACAGAATCGTCCGGTACTCTTTAATGGAAATAAAGAAGAAATTGAACTAATTCTAGCATATGATTGGCTTGGTATATTTCATAATATAACCTTAGTTAGGTTAAGTTGATTTTTCACTTTATAGAAACAATGAACTAAACACATCAACAAAGGATATAAACATGTATTACATGCCTACCAGGTGGATACAATTTTAAAGACTTTACAAATATTATGCACATGAAAAACAATAAGAAATGTGATTACTTTACCATGACTTCTACTTGGATTTAGGTATGATACATACTTAAAAATAATATTTGACTATAAAATAATATATAGTTTACCTGTTTCAGGAATTTAAACAGTACTGATTAAGAGTCTCAATCAGAATTTTCTTTTTCGCAAACTTTGCTATTTAGTTTTCCTTTTGGACCACTAGAAAAACATGTTATTAAATGCACATTTAATAAGAAAAAGACAAACTTATCTTAACAATGTTATTCTTTCACTAAAAGAGAAACCTAGAATTTATTCCTAAAATTCTATACAATGATTAATTTAGAGATGTGATTTTGACATACTCGGAAGCTGGAATAACCTCCACATCAAGCTTTCAGTCTCTGGGGTAAGGCGTGACAGAATGGAGAAGGCCAAGTAAAATCCTTGAAACTTTTCCCTTTCTGGCCAAAAGAGAAAAATCACACAATATTTTATCTCCAAGTGTGGAAATGCAGCAATAAGTACTACCCTTAAAACCTACAGTTTATAAAAGGTGGTATTGCCTAGCATAACTCTGCATCACTGGTCGGATACATGCAGTAACTAGATGGGTCCTAGAGAATATTCTGTCCATAAACTACTGCTATTTCATATATATATTCATATGCACATGATTCTCCTGGTCTTTGTAATAAAGTCAGTTTATTACTGGAGAAAAATTAAGTGTGCTTAGTCTTTCTATATAAAGTTATACAGGTTATAATATAACATATTAAAATAAACAGTTTTTTAATATTAGAAAAATTACATTTGTGATTTGTCTTTTAACTGTAGATTTTTACTTTTGATTTGTCAAAACTTTTATTTCATTAATCATATGAAAAGTACTTATCTAGTTGATTCACCAATATCAACTCATTCCATTCTCATAAATTCCCTATGAAGTAGATACCATCATTATCTACAGTCAATATATGAAGAAACAGAGGCACAGACGGGTTAAGTGATTTGCCTAGTTTTACACAGCCAGTGAGTAGCTGAGCTAGGGTTTAAACTCAGAAAGTCTAATTGTACAATTTGTCCTCTGGCAAAATGAATTCACATATCTGTTTGTTCTCCATTCCAAGTTCTCATTAAAATGACTAAAAATAACATGAAATTATTAAAGACAGTGAAAAATAGTATTTATGACTCAAATAATAATTTTAAAGTGTTTGTAGCCATTAGATGTTTGATATGATCAAGGGTTAAAATAACAACTATAGATAGAACATACAAAATAATTTTATTTTCTTTCATGAGAAAACAGAAGAGACTTCAAGTCCTTTTTAATAAATGTTAACAGTAGATATGAGATATAAAAAGGAAATTAAATATAATTTTTTTAAAAAGACTCTCATCAATCGGCTAAAGCAGTTGTGATTGACCACCCCCCTCCTTCAATGCATAATTAACTTACTGCTATGACCTTCCGGGTCTCCCAAACAATCCCCTCCACCCCCAAACAGAGCCTAAGAACTATTTTTGAGCCAAATTATGTGATTTAACACCAATGGCCTTCTAGTAAGGATGATGGCGTCTTAGTGAGTGTAAAGCAGTCTGGGGACCTGAAACACTACCCTTAGAATTACACTCTCTGACCTGCTCTTTGGTGAACATTCCCAGCCTGCGAATCTAATCCTCATTAAACCACTAACTGTGTAGGAAAAACTACCCATCATAACATTTTACACCCTTGGAATATGTTTGTATCCAAGAATTCTGTCTAGATGCAACCTTATGCGACCTGTAATCAGTGTTTTTAGGCTAATGAGACTCCAATTTTCCTGCATGTTGGACTTAATCATGACAAGAGCAGATGGATTTAAGGTGATAGAATCTGAGGGTTTTCATTTCTTGTGGTGACTTTAAAGATTTCAAGAATACAATAACAATATTAGCTTTGAAAATTCTTGTCACATATAAAATTCACACACCACTAGGAAAAGAAGTAAGATTCTATAGGGAAAAATGTTACAAAAAACAAATAGGAATGACATTTTAGTCATTAAATTTTCCTTGGATGCTAACAAGCAATGCATTGCAAGTTTTATAGGAAAAATCAATCACATTCCTTCAAATTCTAACTGAAATAAATGTAAAGATGAATACAGAAAGAGTTATCTTGTTGCATGCAGTATCTCAAGTCTACCCACAGAGATGTGGTCCCTGAGATAAGAGTGGAAAGAGTTAATCCATGATAGTGATTGAAAATTGAATTAAAGACATTGGAAAGAATGGACTACAATTCACATAAGAAAAATGAAGCCAGAAAGAAATGAAATAAAGGTTGATTAGACTGCATGCTTAGAACATTCTCAACTTACTGGTAAACTTGAATAATCTAATGATTGATTTTAAAACTATGATTCTAATACTACTATTATATACCAAAGTATATAATATTTACATAAACATAAATGGTAAAACCCAGTTCTTTAAAAATATTTATATAGCCTGGCCAGTATGGCTCAGTGGTTGAGCATCAACCCATGCACCAATAGGTCACCAATTCAATTCCTGGTCAGGGCACATGCCCAGGTTGTGGGCCCGATCCCCCGTGGGGCGTGTGCAGGAGGCGGCCAATCATTGTTCTCTCTCATCGATGTTTCTATCTCTCTCTCCCTCTCCCTTCCTCTCTCTCTAAAATAAATAAGGAAAATAAATAAATAAAAATATTTATTAGACAAAGCCTAGAAGGCTTATGCAATATACTTTTCATTGCCACTTTATAGTGTGAACACCATGTTCCCTAATTTTCTAATATCTTATAGTAGGTAATAAAGGATACAATTTCTAAAGTTGGTAAGTAAAGATAATAATGATGTTTTTCAAATCATACAACCACTAAAATAAAAAAAAATGATAATATAATTAAGGAATAATCACATGATAAAATGGGGAATAAAGTTAAGGTGGTAGTTGCAAGTGTGCAAAATTCTTCAAATGTAAACATAGACCATTGTAATGGAAAAGAAATGATAACTCAGAAGATGGAGCCACAATACCAGCAGAATAAATACAAAAGCCATAGGATGGATCACTTGCAGGGAACAGAATAAAGCCTTAGTCCAGAAACTGGAGACATATGCCAGACTGTATTCAAGACCTTCAATGGATCAGTGACCAACGTGTCCACCAATTTTTACCCTTTTTGAATGAACAATTCAAGTCCTTGCCTAAATATTACATGTTGGGTATAGGAAAATGTGGAGCAGGTAATTTGTCTCTGTAATTCATGAGTCTTCAAATAAAGAGGAGCTGTAACTGAGAAGCCTCCTCTGTACCTAGTCATAATTAAGATGGTAAGGCCCAGATAGTTAAACCTGAACTTGATGTCATAATGTCCTGAGAACTTTGGGGATCTTGAGTAGGGTAACTATATTTTGAATATAAAGAGTGTAAATCATTTATTAGAAGTGGTTAAAGTGTGTTTGAGTAAAAAAATTGGCCACAATATCTCTGTCATTTCCCCCATTTAGACATAATGTTTATTTGTTCATACTCATGAATCTGCTGTGACTTTGAAATTGGCTTTGACTACCCAGCCATAGATATTTAAAACTTCAAAGCAAAATTTGTAAAGGATGGAATCTCAAGAAATCAAAGAAACATTTATTTCATTATTGATAATTTAAAATTATATTTATATTAACCCTGTGTATTTAAAATCACCATAAAATTAAAAAAACAAAAACCAAATGAAAAGTATTCATGAAGTGCAAATATTGCATAAAATAATTTAATTTCAGGAGGTGTTTGCATTAATTTATTTGAAAATCAAGAATCTTATGAGAATAAATTATGTCAGTTTAAAGAATTCACTTTTGGAAAAGTATTTTTTGGAAAGTAAAAATATTAAAAGTTTGTTATCAGCTTGTCTAATTCTACAGGATATGGCAAAAGTAGGTTTACAGTTGCTCATATGACAAATAATTAATAATAATAATAGAACAAACTGTGTTTCATGTGCTCACTACTGTAAAACTACTTTTGCCCTATTATGTATATATGATTTTTATTTTATATAGTTGATATTTATTGAGCACCAACCATAAAAATGATGGGATTCTGTGGGGGAATATAGAACACTGCCATATTTTATGTGACAGTGGATATATTAGGACATGTTAAAAATCAGTGCAATAATCCATAAATATGTAACAATATAGGGCTTTATGTTATGTGGGTTTAAAGAGATGAGAAATTGAGAAATGCTTTATAAAGGAAGATCTAGATTAATCAGAATTTTAATGCTGAAGATAGGGATACGGAGTTCATTTTTATAGAACAAGATAAGCAATAAATGCTTAGAATCCTTAGAAAACAGCATGTAGTCTATATTAAGTTGAACAGTGTCTATAACGATGAGGTTCAAAAATTGGAGCTATGCTATAAAAGGCTGTTAGTGCCAAAATGGGGAATTTATTCTTAATTGATCAAGGTTTTTACATAATGAAAGCAGTTTTCAGAATGTATCTGCTAACATTGTTAAAGGTTGATCGGAATAAAGAAATACAAGAGATAGAAGAGATGGTATAGAGTTTTTATCAATGTTTCAGGTGAGAATTAAAAAGGATTTGAACCAGAGTTCTGTCTATGGGAGTGCACTTTATTCAAAGAATGTGGAGAATTCAAAATTTGTTCAATCAGAAATTGGTCAGGAATGTAGTTAAGATGCATAGAAAAAGAAAAAGTGCTTTTCACACTAATTATAATTTAAATATAAATATGTTGCTATTTTTTAAACATGTTTTTATTGATTTTTTAGAGATACAGGAAGGGAGAGAGAGATAGAAACATCGATGTGAGAGAGAAATAGTGATTGGCTGCCTCCTGCACGACCCTCACTGGGGATCAAGCCTGCAATCCGGACATGTAGAATGGAACTGGGATATTTCAGTCCATGGGAAGATGTTCAATCCACTGAGCCACTCCGGTAGAGCAACATGTTGCTCTTTTTTAATATTTCTGAAAAAGAGTACATTTATTTTATTTCTACCATGAAAAATATTTTCCCCATACATTTAATGTTCTTCATAGTCATTCACTGAGTGCCATGATGGGAAAATATCTTACTAATGACATATCAGTAATATGATATGAGTACATGAAGCTTTAGGAGTACTACATAAAAAATAAAAAAAAAAAGATGTTGGGGATATAGCAGTAAAAGTTGATGGCTACCTCTTTGTTTTCTCTTTTAAATTAAAGGCAATTCAATTACTTTGTATAGAAATGATCTCCATAGAAAAAGGCTCTCCTTAAATTACTAATTATATTTTAAAATGTCTTTGAATGGACTCATGTACTTATATTAAATTATATACTTAGATTTGACTTTGGTCTCTCCTCCACTAGTATTTGAACTTAAATAGAAGATACTGTGAAAAACGATTGCTTTGATTCAACCTATCAGCTTTACATTTATGAAATGGATCACAAAAGCAATTCTACCTGACTCTACACTTTTTTTTAATTTAAGTATTCATTCACATTCAATTATTCTGTTATCTGTCTTTCCAGTAACTTCAGGAGGAGTGTCCCATTTTTCAAATTCTTTACTGGTATAAAATATAGGATAGAATACTATCCTATTGTAAATTTCAATATATTGCAGTTCACTTCTTATATGAATTCATGTTCAAAATGTGTATTTTTAAAAAGGACAGAAAAATGTTTTAATAAAATAATATGCTCCACACAACCCTATCAATCTAAATGGTATTATGGTACAAATATAATTCTCTAGTTAAAATCTACTTTTTATATTTCATATTAGTATTTCCAAAGCAGAATTCACTTATTTTGTATTGCTTCCAGAAATACCAGACGGATTTGAGACTATGTGCTCTAACAAATGAGCAAAGGGAAGGAAGTGACATGTCTTTTTGAAGGTTTAAACAGTAAGTGCTTAATAATATCTCTTGCTAGTTTGAAGGTGGTGAAGGAGAATGAATTGGAATACTTGTCTTATGAATTTGCTTTATAAAAATCTATGGGTCTCCTCAAAACATTGTGTCTAGAACTCCTGCATGTAGTATTTCATTCTGCCAATTGAAATGTAATCTATAGAAAAAATTGGTGAGAAACCATTTCATAGTGTACAAATATTTCAAGTCATCACATTGTACACTCCCAAAAATATACACAATTTTAATTGTCAATTATACTTCAATACAACTGAGAGAAAAAAGACAAACCAATCAGTAAACTAATCTTTCCTAACATTCAATAAGTGGTGACTAGTGAAATTGAAGGAATCTGTAGAGTGTTGTCCAACTAATTCACCCTCAGATATTTATCATTTAATTCCAATTTTCAAAATCATGATTTCAGTGTCCTTAGATTTATTCCTTTGTCATTTGTTTTTCTTTTTTTTAAGCCAGTGAAATTTGGAAGGGGGGTTGTTCTTTATTTTAATTTCACATACTCCTTGAAAAATAACGTATATTTCTGAATGAATCACATTGGTTTCTTTATATAGCTGAGTCATGAATTACTCATTTAATTACCAAAAAGTTTCTTAATAATGACAACAAATCACTCTTCTTTTATGAGTCTTCAGTAAAGCTATTAACTGTAAAAACTATATAGAAGTATTTCTATAATATATTAATATAATAATATATTATATATCAAATGTAATAAATATAAGAAAATATTATATATTAAATATTATATATTATATATTTATAATAAAGTCCTCTGAATTAAAGATATGATCAACGTTTTCAGAATAATACTGAATCCCAAATTTCTGTTGATAAAATCATCAAAGGCCTATTATTATTTTCTAGTAATCATTTGAGTTATTTTCTGAAAGACATGAGAAATTATTGTGAAATTTGTTGCTAAACTAAGGGGAAAGTTTTCTACGGCGTTTGAAGGCTATAGCAATTAGATGAAGATAAACACATATATAGCACTGTATTTTTTAAGATAGTTATTTAAATTATTTTACTTTTTATTAAATTTGAAAACCTAATACTTGGTAAAGAATTAAGCAAAAATACTACTAATGCAACACTAGCCTTGTCATTAACCATCTGTCAGGTCAGAGCTTTCAGAACTTGATGCTGTGCAACATTTCCATAAGTTTCTAAATGAGAATTACTAAAGTATATCAATTCTTTTCTTTATACTGAGTAATGGGAAAAGGTAATGAAGCACAATTTTATACCTAACCAAACAATAAATTATCTTTTTTTAAAAAACACTAAATACTGTACTCAATTTTCATAACCAACCCACTTACTGTCTGAGTTTTATGGGCTATTAGCTTAGACATAGCTCGCATGATTGTTTTGTATCTTATTAAGACTTAGATATTAGGGGAAAAAGACAAAGATTAAGATTGCCTGATGTTTCCAAAATTGTTTTATTTCTTGATATTCTCTGTGTTCATTCATGGTTATGACTAAAGACAACAATGAGCATATTTCTAAAAAATAAGGATCCAAGTTAGTTTCATAGCAAACTTCAGTGTATGCATACTTCTCTGTAAAAGAAAAAAAAAAATATGATGTCGATTAAACTCATTATTTTGATTTCCAAAATGGTGGCGGAGTGAATGGAAGCTACACAGACCATCCCCAAGGACCAAACTAGAATTACAACTAAAATAAAGACAAATCCTCAGGAAAAAGCAACAGAAAAGCAGCTGGAGAGGACCATATAACCAGAGACAGGAGAAAAGGACACCGAATCAAGTCTGGTAGGTCTGCGGAGGAACGAGAGGGCAGGCTGGGAGCCCAGGGACAGCAGCTGTTTTAGCTGTGAGCAGCTCTCTCAGAGTTAAAATCCCAAGCCAGCTCCACAGCGCAGAGGGCTGGGATAGAGCACTAAATTAGCTACAGCCACTAACCTTGGGCTCTGGCAGAGGGAGGGCAGACTGGACATGAACTGTGTGGGAACACTCAGGATGTGGAGGGCGCTGAGAGTTTTTGCTGAGTCATGGCCACATGGGATGGTGGCCATCTTGCTCCTTCCCAGAGCTCTGGGGAGAAGCAGCAGCCCCTCCCTCTGAGATTTCACCCCATCCAGCTGGGCCAGAGAAATGCAAATTGAGGCTAATTAACAACCAGCATCTGCCCCACCTTCTGGAAATTCTCTTATGCTGAACACCTGAGGGAGTTTTTCATTCAGCTGAGGGCTACAACCCAAGGCTCATCAAGTAACTGACATTAATAGCCTCCAGGCAAAAAGCTAGAGGATAAATGAACCTTTCCTGAGCTTGCAAATCTACCCAGGAAAGCAAGACTTGAAAGTGGTGTTTAACATGGGCACTCCCACACTCATCCAAACCCAGTAAAGGGAGCCACAAACAGCAAAACACCAACACCCACAGGGAAAATTTGGCAGGCTCAAAAACCCACTGAGATAGCCAAAATGGTGAAACAAAAAAACAAATGCCAAATGAAAGAACAAGAGAACTCTATGGAAGATGAGACAAATGAAATGCAGTTAAGCAAGTTATCAGAGGTAGAGTTCAGAGCCATGATCTTGAGGAAGCTCAACAACATGAGTAAGGACATCAACACCACGAGTAAAGATATAGAAACATTGAAAACCAACCAAATGGAAATGAAGAATGATATAGCAGAAATAAAGAACGCATTGGAAGGACTAAACAGCAGAGTAGAGGAAGCTGAGGACTGGATCAGTGAATTAGAAGACAGGGTAGAAAAAAATCAACCAATCAGAAAACCAAAAGGAAAAAACAATTAAAAAACAGTAAGACAGCTTAAGAGAACTGTGTGACAACTGGAAACATAACAATATGCGCATCATAGGAGTTCCAGAAGAAGAAGAAAATGAGCAAGGCCTAGAGAATATATTTGAAGAAATAGTGACAGAAACCTTCCCTAACTTGGTGAAGGAAGAAGGCATTCAAGTTCAAGAAGCACAGAGAGCCCCAAGTAAGAACCCAAACAGGCCCACACCAAGACACCTAGTAATTAAAATGCCAAAAATTAAAGACAATGAGAGATTCCTAAATGCAGCAAGAGAAAAGCAACAGGTTACCTGCAAAGGAACCCCAAGGCTATCATCTGACTTCTCAACAGAAATGCTACAGGCCAGAAGGGAATGGCATGAAGTAATCAAGATCATGAAAAACAAGGATCCGAATCCAAGACTACTCTATCCAGCAAGGCTATCATTCAAAATAGAAGGTCAAATAAAGAGCTTCTCAGACAAAAAAGTCTAAGGGAATATATTTGCACCAAACCAGTACTGCAAGAAATGTTAAAAGAACTGCTATAATTAGTAGAAATAGGAAGAAAAATATAACCACAATAAACCAAAATGGCAATAAATAAGTACATATCAATAATAACCTTAAATGTAAATGGACTGAATGCCCCAATCAAAAGACACAGAGTAGTTGATTGGATAAGAAAGCATGACTCATCTATATGTTGTTTACAAGAGACCCATCTCACAACAAAAGACTCACATAGGTTGAAAGCGAAGGGATGGGAAAAAAAATCTTACAAGCAAACTGAAAGGATAAACTAATCATTTTATTGTGTTGCATTAATGATTTTACACAGGTCTGTCCCAATTTATTGATATAGAACTTTTACAGAGAAAAGTAAATGCAATAAAATTTCAATAATATTATATTACTAATTGGCACTATAGCATTCACCTTTCTTTTTTTGTTGAATGATATCTGGGTGGCTCCACATTTGCTACACAGGTCCTATGCCACCCTGAGTAAACTGGGTATTTCTGATACAACAGTTTTCTTTTATTCCTTTTTTTTCTCTCTCTCATATCTTCTCCTTCCTCCTCCTTCTCTTCTTTTTTTCTTTTAATAAGAGGTATTTTCAGAACTTTCAAAACATATCAGATGCTTCTACAATGTCAGCTTTGTGTAGTGTCAAATGTGTAACCTAATTTCAAAACTTGAGTTGATATCCAATCTCAGAAAAACATTCATAAATATGCAAAATTACCTGGAATGACTGACATTCACCTAAGCCTAGATGACAAACATAGCTTTTATATTTATTTTCCCCCAATTGAACATTATTTAAATTATCTATTTATGATTAGCTAAAACTTTTATATTTGGCAAGCCACAGTCACACTCAATACTTGAAATCTAGAATAGTATTAATTTATTTTGACATTCAAGGAAAGGTGATTTTTCTCCACAATCACCACAGTAAAATAAAATAATCTCTATTTTTTTTTTTTAAGGAGAGGGAGACTGAAATTACACTCACTTCAAATCAATGATAATTTCCAGTTGTCTCATTTATCATATAAGTTACCTATATTTCTTATCCATTTCTCAATAATCAAGGTTTATGTGTAAATTCAAGATTGGATCGATGCCTTTATGTGCTCATACACATGTATGCTCTTGCTGTGACTTCTCCCATAGAACATTTACCCAAGAAGAGTGTCTACCCTCCTTCCTTATTGAAAAGCAATATGGGAAACTGAAGTATATAAATAGTAGAGTTTATGGGAAAAACAGGTGTTAAAGACATTTAGAACTCTGTTTACATTTTCCCTCTATACTGTACCAGTTATTAGACATGTTACACATTATGTTGCCTTGGTTGTTTTTGCCATAAGGCTGGTATCAATATCAATTTCACATCATTGTTAAGAAGAACAAATGTAATGCCATCTGAAAATGTCTGGCATAGAGTGAAAGTTCAAGAAATATTAATCTACATGTCTTCCTCTTTTAGGATGCAAGTACAGTAGTTACTATCTTCAAACAATATGAAAAAGAGATGTTCTTTGAAAATATGTCCTCATTATTGAATTCCCACTTTCCTTATATCTGATAAGAATCAAGGGTCTTCAGTTCCTTTCAGAGATATGAAGTCACCTTCTCATCCTCCTGCTCCTGCTTCTTTTACTCCTTCTTCTTTCTATTTTGAATATATGTATGTTATGCACTTAGTTCTATTCTCTCACCACCATTTGTTTCTACTGGATTCTGCTACCTACTTACAAAAAGGAAATAGAAGTGATATTTTCCAACATAACTCAATGAATTGAGCACTCTATTAGCATAAGTTATAAAATAAATTTTATTGGGAGGCTAATATGAGTGCAAAATTATCAGATTATTACCCTATGCTTCATATTTAGACTAGACTTTCTGAAGTCTTCCTTTCTATTTTTACTAAGGTTCAAATGACTCTCCTTTTTTTGCTGTGGAACAGCCCTTGCCCTTACCCTTACCACAAAGGCCTGAACTACATGGTAATAAACTTAAAACCAAATCTGAACCAGAAATTACGCTGCAGAGAGAAATAAGGAGGCAATTCTTGTAGGTGGGGGTCATAAATGTTAACAAAGGTGAAAGGGGAAGAAAATATAAGGGAGGTGTTCAAGGGCGGTGGCTCTCTTTCTGGATACAGGAAGTGGCCAGTAAGCACAAAGAGTCAAGCACTGAGCCCCCACATCTGTAGACAGAGTTAGGGGACACGTTACATTGGTTAGAAAAACAAGTTCCCAAATTCTAATGTGTGTAGAATTATTATGGATGTAATAAAATGCATAAACCTAAAGAGAAGAAAATAAAAAATTGGGTAAAATAATTAGTAAGATCATTTGGGGTCAGAGAAAGAAGATAATTGCCTCCTAAACAATCTCAGTAATCATCATTGTCCTTCTTCCAATTAGAAAACTGATTCTTAGAAAGTTCCATAACCTTACCTAAGGACCATTGCTTTTACATGTTAGAGCCTGGATTTGAAATCAAAGCTTTAAACAACAAAGGCCAGCCTTATATTGATTGACTGATTGATTTTAAATAATTTATAATATATTAAAATATATTTTAGAGTATATTTTGAAATAAGGAAGTGTGATGCCTCCAGCTTTGTTCTTCCTTCTCGATATTGATTTGGCTATTTGTGGGTCTTTGTGATTACATATGGATTTTAGAATTGTCCACGCTTTTAATCACTCAGTTGCATTTCCTTTAAGGTTGAATACATAGACTCTGATGTGGTTGCAGTAAGTATAGCATGATCAGGTTGTCTCTGATGCTATCGTTTTCGGTTAAACTTGCCTAGGAATATACAGCTTGGTAATAGAATCTAAAGTTTGGTGACCATTTGACAGTGATGTAGATTTTGTTACATCTACCTTAAGGGTTTTTGCTTGTTTCATCTGTGTGAATATATTCCTATCTTTATACTTCTTTCTACTGAAATGTATATGTCACTTAACAGAAACTTAATATTTTCTTTTCTATTCGACATATATAAAATATATCTATCTCTCAATGACTTTCAAAATATTAGAAGTAACAGAAGTATGTAGATTGAGATTTCATATCCAGTTATATTATTCTTACTAGTTTCCCTTCCTCTCTTTCCTCCCTTTCTCTTCCTCATCCTCCTCATCCTTGTCATCCTCCTTCTTCTCTCTTTCTCTCTATTCAAATGGATCAATGTAAAGAAATCATTCAGTAGTGCTGATCTGTTCTGAAACGTTCTAAGTGTCTGTGTGCATCTAAAGATATCTATATTTTCTCTTTAAAAGCCTGCATATCAAATGCCTTCTTGAAAAATTAAAGTAAGTACTTGAAGTAAAGCAATTATTTTCCTTCATCACATAGAAAACAAAGAGGCCTACAAAAACCTTTTTTAAAAAAATTTTCTGGTAGCCTGCCACAGATGAAATTTACACTAATTAGAAATCGTCTGGAGGCAGGAGAGCAGATTGAGCCTTCGGCTGGAAGTACTTCCTGACAGGTGGTTCACCACAAAGCAACATTACAATTACCTAACACACTGTTTGATTTGTGTAAACCTCATTACTACTCACATTATTTAATGAACTATGAGCATTCCTTCACCTCCCTACAGATTGCAGTGCCCCATTTCCATTTCAGTTCAGGAATAAAGACGGCATGGTTTAAACCCATTTGCTTTTTAAGGCAAACATTACCTTGAATTCAAAATTCTGAATTTGAATAGTAGTTTTAAAACATCTATCTAAAACTAATCAGTGAAACAAACAGGCTAAAGTTTGTTCATAATATATATTTAAATTTTTTTTTCTCTATTGATTTTAGAGAAAGAAGGGAGAGGGAGAGAGACATAGAAACATCGATGAGAGAGAACATTGACTGACCGTCTCCTGCATGCCCCACAATGGGGATTTGGCCCACAATCTGGGCATGTGCCCTGACCGGGAATTGAACTGGTGACCTCTTGATGCATGGGTCAATGTTCAACCACTGAGCCACACTGGCCAAGCTTTTGTTCATAATATTAAAAAAATATATTTTTATTGATATTTTAGAGAGAGAGGAAGGGAAAGATTGAAACATTGATGTGAGGAAGATACATCAATTGGCTGCCTCCTGCATGTCCCCAACTGGGGATCGGGCCCGCAATCCGGGCTTGTGCCCTCACGGGGAATTGAACCGGAATCTCTCACTCCATGGGTCGAGGCTCAACCCACTGAGCCACACTGGCTGGGCTGTTCATAATATCTAAATATTACTAAGACTTAACTTTTTGTGTTATATTTTCCCCATGAATAAAAGAGAAAACTAGATTTTTTCAATATGTAAGAATGTGTACACTGGTACGTGTTCTCATGTGTAGTGAGGTGGAAAATGAAGTAATTATTTGCATAATTCAAGCTTCAAACCACAAAATTACCTCAATTCTTAAGTTTGTGTGTGTGTGTGTGTGTGTCCACAGAGTCTGAAAGTCCATTTGAATGAAACCAAAATATTGTTTTTCTTTGAAAAAGTCCAAATTTCTTTATATCTATCTTAGCCAAACAGTTCATATTTTAAACATCTCATGAATTTTCTGTTCTGAACACAGAACAAAAAGATATTTATAGTTTCCCAGAGAAGTCATTCTGATTAAAGTAACCTGATAAAAATAAATATAGGTTTCTATAATTTATTCTATTAAATTTTTTCTAAGTTGCCTGTATGTTCTTAGCATTGCATTACATCCTTACCCTTATAATAAACAAACTTATGGTTTTTTATTGCCTGGAGTTAAAATTCAATCAGTTTTCAAACTGAACACAATTCGACCTTAACCTACTTTCAGTTCTTTATCACTATCCACTTCCAGAAGCTTCCATTCTTGTCAAATGGTTTATTTAAGAGTATCCCCTATACACTCCCCTAGTCTAACAATGCCCTTCTAAAGGCATCCTGTAATCTTTTCTTTCAATACTCACTTATCAGCAAGGAAGCAACTGAGTATAGTTCTGCCCGACTTCAAAGCCTGACCCTTCCACACTGTCTCTCTATCCTGTATTTACATTATCACAAGAATGGGAAGAATGGAATGTGATGAATTATGCAATAACTCTGTGGCAGATTAAAAATAAGAGTTTTGGTCCTACTCCTTTTATGAAGTGATAGAATTTATTTCCGGTCCTTTGAATCTCTCTAGGCTTTAGCGACTTGCTTGGTACATAGAATATGGCAAAAGTGACAGTGTGTTCGTTCCAAGCCTAGGTTAGAAGATTCCCCAAAGCTTGATGTTTTAGGAAGCTCTGAGATACCACTTAAGAAGTACTGCTAGGCTACCTTGATATTACTATGTTGTTGAGGCAATGTATAAGTGCACTGGGCAGCAGTGCCAGCATACTTGAGCCTTTCAGACATACCTACCAAGGAGCCAGACATGTTAATGAAGCCATTTTGCACCATTCAGACTAGACCTACTGCCACCTGAAAACTACTAATAGATGTCAGTCAATTCCACATGAAGCAGAAGAATCAACCAGCTGATCCTTGTTTGAATTCTTGAACTAAAAATTGGGAGTTATAATAAAAATGTGTGAAGGTGTTATATTTTGAGGTGGCTCACTACACAGAAATGTATAAGTAGAGCAAACTCTTAAAGCCTTCACTCAGTGATACATATCTATTTCCTCTCATGATAAATTGGCCAGAAAAAAAATGCCAAATGGGCTGAGGATTACCAAATCCAATAATTATAATGCTAATGATTATAACAAATGCCACCTTTTTAAATAAAGTAAGTTCTCCCTTCCCTAAATCTTTAGCAATTATTTGGTTGGCAATTACTTTTGTGCTTCTGTTGGTATATTTTCTATTGTTTTGCATTATTTTAATATTTAAAAAATATTTTTAAAATATTAATATTTCCATCTAGTCATGTAGCTAAGCAGTCAGGCTGCCTAATTTCACTTCCATAAAATAAAATTTCCCCCACATTGTTAAATATTTTTAAGGGCATGATTTAAAAAAATAACTATGTAATATTTTATTATATAAATATACCCACATTTAAAACTTGTTAAATATATAGATGGTTTCTGATTTCTCTATTGGTTTTGGTAAGTTTTCATCATTTAATAATTATTCTATAATATGTCACAATTATAAATAATCCTACAATTAAAAAAAAAAAAAAAAAAAAAAAAAGCATGGTGAAAGCCATCAATAAACAAACCAGCCCTGGGTGCTGCCAGGAGAATTTTGTTAGCTAGTTAGAACATCCCACTCCCTCCCTTGTCTTAACCAAGATTCAAAGCCAGAGTTTGAGGAGTCCTCAGAAATAAGCATAGAGTTATCTTTGTCCATTTGTAAAAGAACTGTATCCTATAGTTAAATGACCTATTTTTGAATTTCTTCAATGAGTTTTGAAATCAACTAATTGAAATGTACCTATTGAATGACAACACTCTGAAAATGTTGCCATTTAAGGAAATTTAACAGCTGAAACTGAACTGACATGAACTAAATTGAAAATATTCCATAAAACCCATAAGTGGTCTCATTTTTATAGAAAATTTCCATTTCCTTTCATGTGTGAAATAAAGGTTTCTTTTTCAATTGCATTTTAGGATACAATAATGAAAACTTATGTAAAATGAATGAGAATTCCAGAGCATTGGAATAATATGCTCTTTGAGTTTTCTAATATGGCCAAATGGTTTTAATAGATATATATTTTGCAGATAGAACTTGGGAAAAGTTGTGTATACTAAATTTGCCCAAGATGGTTTCACACTTCAATTTATCTTCTTTTTTTCCTTTCTGTACAATACCTATTAACTATTACCTCCCCTTAATTCCAACCTTAATAATTGGTGAGAAATACTACTAGAAGCAGCTTGTCAGTTATCTCTTTATCACCTGATTACTGGGGGATAATCCGAAGGAAAGAAAAATAGCAAGTGACTGAGGTAAATAACTTGTTAACATGGTCTTTTGGGGAAAATAGATAATAAACATTCCCTACAAGGAAGATCTATTCCTATGGAATATTCTCAACAAATGCCCCTGGTAAAGGATTGCTTATGATAAGCAAACTCAGAATATTGGGTTTGCCCAATTTCTCTCCTTTTGAATATGGCTCAGATATAGTGACTAGCATCTAATATATAGATGTATGGCAAAAGTAAAGCTATGTGACTTTTAAGATTAGTTCTTAATATGTATACCTTCTACCTGGCTCTGGTTGTCTGATGGATGACTGCCAAGCACTCTATGGAGAGATCTATGCTGCAAGGAAATGAAGCCTCCCACCATTAACCAGCACGGCTTGGTTAGCCATGTGAGTGAGCCACCTTGGTAGAAAATCCTCTGGTCCCATTCAAGCTTTCAAGTAACTCTAGCTCTTGTCTATACCTTGACTACAATCCCACGTGAGGCTTTAAACTAGAGCCACTCAGCTAAGCTCTCCTACATGTCTGACCCATGTTAATGGTAAAGATTACATATCTCTATATCTATATCTATATCTATATCTATATCTATATCTATATCTATATCTATATCTATATCTATATCTATCATCTGTGCCTATATCTAGCTCTATATATCTATATCATCTATCTATCTATCTATCTATCTATCTATCTATCTATCTATCATCTATCTATCTATCTATCTATCTATCTATCTATCTATCTATCATCAACTATCTATCATCTATATACTTTTATTTAATCAGTGGTATATTGATGAATGTTTAATAGCAAACTCCCAACTCTTCGGGGGAAAAAAAAATCCCTGAATTTTAACGTTTGATGATCCCCATGGTGGAAATATTTCCACCACTGCTGATTTTAACCTTCCAACCAAACTGATGTCACTGAACACAGACATTGGGAAAAATGCTCATAAGCACACCAATGATATAGCATTGTTACCACATAAACACTAGAGACATAAACTTAAGAACATAAATAATAATAAAAATTAAGTTATTAAAATTAGAAAGTCTATTTTAAATATAATGTAATTTAATTATAAATGTGCATACTTTAATTTTAATAATGATTTAACAAAGAGCTCATGAAATTCTTAAAAACTTAAGTGATATTTCTTTTATTTAATCAAAGAAAAATTTTTATTTAGAATGTGATTGATATTCTTGTTACAGAGTCATATCTCACTAGTAATAAATAAATATCAAATTAATGAACTATATAGGCAATGATCTTCTTAGTTAAAATCTTGCCCTACAATCTGTTTTCTTTTTTTTAACTCATCTTTATTGTTGAATTTATTACAAAAGTACCCCCTTTTTTTCCCCCATTGACCCCCTCCTCCCCAATCCCGCCCCTCTCCTGCCTTCCCCACACTATTGTCAGTGTCCATTGGTTATACATATATGCATAGAAGTTCTTTGGTTTATCTCATCCCGCCCTCCCCCCTCACTTCCCTGTGAGATTCATTAGTCTGACAACCAATTTATACTTCTTAACTCCTTCATCTTTTTCACCCATCCCCCCAGTCCCCACCCATCTGGCAAGTAACAAAAAGTTCTCTGTATATATGAGTCTGTTTTGCTTGCTCATTTTGTTTGTAGATTCAATTGTTGATAGATATGTATTAATTGCCATTTTATTGTTACTATTTTTGTTCTTCTCCTTCAAGAAGACCCTTCGACATTTCATGTAATACTGGTTTGGTGGTGATGAAATCCTTTAGCTTTTTCTTATCTGGGAAACTCTTGATATGTCCATCAATTCTAAATGATAGCTTTGCAAGATACAGTAATATTGGTTGTAAGTTGCTTTTCATCACCTTGAATATCTCTTGCCACTCCTTTCTGGCCTACAAAGTTTCTTTTGAGAAATCAGCTGATGGTCTTATGGGAGCTCCTTTGAAAGTAACAAACTGCTTTTCTCTTGCTGCTTTTAAGATTCTCTCTTAGTATTTAACCTTTGGCATTTTGGTGATGAAGTGTTTTGGTGTGGACCTCTTTGGGTTCATCTTGTTTGGGACTCTCTGTGCTTCCTGGACTTGTATGTCTGTTTCCTTCACCAAGTTAGGGAAGTTTTCTGTCATTATTGTTTCAAATAGGTTTTCAATTTATTGCTCTCTCTCTTCTCCTTCTTGCACCCCTATGATGCTAATGTTGACATGCTTGAAGTTGTCCCAGAGGCTCCTTACACTATCCTCATTTTTTTGGATTCTTTTTTCTTTTTGCTGTTCTGATTGGGTGTGTTTTGCTTCCTTACATTCCAAATCGATGGTTTGCTTCTTGGCTTTACTTACTCTACTATTGATTCCCTGTAAATTATTTTTCATTTCAGTTAGTGCATCCTTCATTTCTGACTGGTCCTTTTTTATGTTGTTGATGTTCTCACTAAGTTCCTTGGAGGTCTCCTTAAGGTCCTTGAAGGTCTCACTAAGTTCCTTGAATGTCTCACCAAGTTCTTTGAGCAACTTTATAACCACTGTTTTGAACTCTGCATCTGATTGATTGCCTATCTCCATTTTGTTTAATTCTTTTCCTGGAGTTTTGTTCTTCCCTTTCATTTGAGACATGTTTCTTTGTCTCTTCATTTTGTCTGCTTCCCTGTGATTGTTTCTATGTATTAGGTAGAGTGCTATGTCTCCTAGGCTTCGTAGGGTGACCTATTGTTATAGGTGTCCTGTAGGATCCAGTGGCACAGCCTCCCTGATCACCCCAGCTGGGCCCTTGAGGTGCACCCCTAGTGGTGCCTGTACACCCTTTTGTTGTAATTGAGTCTTGATTGCTGTTGGCATGTCAATGGAAGGGATTTACTCTGGCTGATCAGCTGCAAGGACTGGCTGTGCCCACTGACCACTGGCCTCTGACTACCTTGGAGAATCAGCTGTGTAGGGCCCCACTACACAGAGCAAGACTTACTTCATCAGGACTCTGGCACCCACTGTGTCCACTCATTGAGTGTGTCACTTGTGGAGGTGTTTTGATGTGGTCTGAAGCTGTCCACTGGGTGTGTTGGCTCTGGGCCAAGGTCAGCCACTGACTATGTTCTATCCAGGGTCATCCAGTATAAGCTACAAAATGATCTGCCAATGGCTGCTTCTTGTGCTGGGCTTGGAGGTGCCCAGGAAAAGCCAAGTTATAAACCAAGCCTGGATGCTTCTAGTGCCTGCCCTGGGGCCACTTAATGAGAGGTATGGGCTCGCTGAGACCAGATGCTGATTGTTTGAGAGATTTTAGGAAACTCTGAAGCAGGATCCAAGATAGGCCAATCCTATGGTAAAGCCTTTGGAAACAGCATGGGTGGGCTGGAAAGTTGAGTGGGGCGGGGCCTCAGGGAATCACCAGGGCAGGGCAAACAGTGTGAGCCAGGTTGCTGGAGTCCCAGATATGGCGGCCATCTGCCGCCCCAGGGAAGAGCTCACCAAAGGAACAACCGCCTCCACCAGCACATCTGTCCAGGAGAAAGCTACCTCTCCAGCCCTTCTCCCGAGGCCAAACAATTCAGTTCTTCCCTGTATGTCTCTGGAGCCCCTCAAGCTACCTCCCCTCCGAGCTCAGAGAAAGCAAGTCTGAGTAAGTCGGTGTGCAGGCCCTTTAAGAGGAACTGCCTGGGGCTCCTGCAGCCTCAGCCTCCCTCTGCCTCAGTTCCCCCTGGTTTTTCCAGCCAGAAGTTATGGGGCCTTCTCTTCCTGGCACTGGAACCCTGAGCTGGGCACCTGGTGTGGGACGGGGACCCCTCACTCCTCAGGGAGGACCTTCCCAGCCGAGGTATCCTCCTGATTTTTATCCGCCACCCGTGGGTGTGGGACCAGCCCGTCGCGCCTCCGCGCTTCTACCAGTCTCGGTGTGGCTGCTTCTTTAATTTCGTAGTTGTAGGACTTCCATTCAGCTCAATGTCAGGTGGTTCTGAATGTTGGTTGTGCTGTAGTTTAGTTTGTAATTTTGAATTGGTTGTGGGAGGAGGCAAGACCGTGTTTACCTATGCTACTATTTTGACCGGAAGTCGTGATATTTCTTAATTTAAAAATAGTATATTTAATACCTGTCTATTTTCTATGAGATTAGATAATTGATTACATTTTGCAAGGGTTAAGTGACTGTATCCTATAGGTTTTGATTTGTAATCCACATTACATATCATTATACCACATTATAAGTATGGTATCAGTAGGCACCTAGTGAGTATTTTTGATGAGTTATTTTATACTGTGGATTTATAATTAACATTAAACATTATTGCTATTTAAAATTTAAAGTACTTAAAAATGAATTTATCAATTAATATTTATAGTGCATATATGATTTTGAATATAATCTTGATGTACTGTATTTAAGGACCAAAAAATAGGTTTTCTTGCCTTAGCAACAATTAAGATGATTTACTATAATCTTCATGGGATACCAGTTCCAAGAATAACAAGTGAACAGAAATAAAAGTTGTATTTATATAGTATTATAAAACACTTTTGGATACTTTATGTCTAGTTTTTATTATTAGTGCAATGATTGCTTTATTTCATTTTCTTCCACAGCTCTAATCAGAAAAATTTGGAAATTATCTATGTGTTCATAATAATTCATGTAAATCAATAACTCTTTCTGATGTTATTATAAAAAGATATAGCAATATACAACATTTAAATTGAGGGTTTTTATTTCAAAGCTGGTTGGAATACAGAGATTACATATTTTGTTTCTCTATTCTAGTCATTGAAGATTATTATATGTCATGACATAATCTTTCAAGTACTTAAACTTTTTCTTTTGGAAGGAAATCAACTTAGACTTAAAAATGATAGAGAAAGGCATGTTATAGTCCCTTCCTTTTATACATGAGGAAGTTAAGACAGGTATTCAGCTGTGTTAGGCTGAAAAATCTCCCCCAAAGTTGTCCATGCCCTAAGTCCCAGAACCTGTAAATATGCTACAAAACATAATAAAAAGGACTTTCAGGTGCAATTAAATTAAGGATCTTGAAATGGTGAGATCATTCTGGATTACTTGGATAGGCCCAAGGTAATCACAAAGGTATTTATGAAAAAGGGACAGGAGCCCTGGTCAGTTTTGCTCAGTAGTTAGAGTGTCAGCCTGTGGACTGATGGGTCAGGGGTTAGATTCCTGGTCAAGGACATGTACCTGGGTTGCAGGTTCGATCTCTGGCCCTGGTCGGGGTTGTGCAGGAAATTGATGTGTCTCTCTCAGATCGATGTTTCCCTCTCTCTCTCTCTCCCTCCCTTCCACTTTGTCTGCAAATCAATGGAATAATATCCTCGGGTGAGGATTATCAAAGAGAGAGAGAGAGAGAGAGAGAGAGAGAGAGAGAGAGAGAGAGAGAAAGAGAGAGAGAGAGAGAGAGAGAGAGAGAGAGAGAGAGAGAGAGAGGAGAGTTAGAGAAGCCAAGGTGACTAGGGAAATAGAGGGAGTAAGTAGACTTGAGGACAGAAGCAGAAGTCAAAGAGATTTGAAGGTGTTTCTAATGGCCTTGAAGACAAAAGAAGGGACCAAAAAAAATACAACAAAAAACAAAGAAAAAGAAAAAAGAAAGCAGATGGATTCTAAGAGCTGGAAAAGGCAAGAAAACTGACTTACTCTTAAAGCATCCACAAAGAATGCAGGCTTGATAACACCTTTATCTTTATACTGCAGACACCAAGAACAATAAGATAATAAATTTATGTTGTTTTCAGTCAGTAAATTTGTGGTGATTTGTTATAGCAGTATCAGGTATTTAATACATTACCTCCATGACTTTTCAACTGTCTTATGCACATATACTCTAGCCTGGGCCTCTGCCCAATGAATGTTTTTATTCTACAACACTATTGCTTTGTAATTCAAAAAGTTACCCCCAATCCTAAAACAGATCTTAATGCACAATGAAAGGTCACTATGTCTAGAAATCAAATTATTAGCTCTATCAACTAGTAAAAATCAGTAGATAGATCCTAAAAAGGGGAAAATAAACTATGACATGAAATTAAAATTTTCATTGAAGATTAATTTATTTTGAAAGAAAGGAGACCGATTTATCTGAAACACAGATACATGAAATATATGAACTAAGGAGTAAGAATTCTAGTAACTAGGTTAATAAAGCCTAGTTATTCAAACTCAACTAGACACTAAATTTATGAGCGGAAAAGCTTTAATTTGCCTGTTAATTGCTGTGTATCTCAAACATAGTACATTATTTGCCTACAGTACTTGGCCCATAATTATTTGTCAAATAAATTCCATCTAAAAATTAAAAGTTAAAAGAATAATTCAATATAAAGATGTGTTGCAAGTAATGTAAACCTTGTTTTTAAGCAGAAAATATTGTTAAAACTTCCAATAATTTGTCTTTAATGCAAAAATTTTCTTCTTTAAACACAATATGAATATGCTAAATGTTTCCTGATACAGATTGCTATTATCATCAATGGACCATTAGGTTCATTTTATGAACAATTAAGTTAACCAATGTTCCAAATATAGTGGAATGAGGGCCTTATGAAATTCCCAAAAGGGAATTGAGAAGTTGATCACTGAGAAACAGAAATCCTGAATAACACCTAAATTTAGGCAAAAAAGCCAAAGATGAGTCAGAGAATGACCTGAGTTAGATTATAATTTAATATAGCATGGGACATTGAATCTGGAAAGGGCTAACTAAAGGAATAAATATCATCAAGCAAATTTTAAGTCCAAATTTAAGTGATTGTTAAATGGGATATGGCTGGTTTAATCTAAAGGGATCTTTGATTTTAGATAAATTACAGGGGTGCAGAGAACATTACATGATATTTTCTGTGCATTTTGTTGGCATATGATATTTGCAAAGTAATTGATGATTCTAAAATAGCTTCATCGATGTTTCTCTCTCTCAAATCAGTAAAAATATCCTTGGGTAAAGATTAATAGAATAATTTATTTATTTATTTATTTATTTATTTATTTATTTATTTATTTATTTATTTGAATCCTCACCCAAGGATATTTTTCCATGTATCTTCAGATAGAGTGGGAGGGAGGCAGAGAGAGAGAGAGATTGAGAGAGTAAGAGTGAGAGACACATAGACTGCTTGCCTACGCCATGACCCCAACCAGGGCCGGGATGAACCGCAACTGAGGTACGTGCTCTTGACCGGAATCGAACCTACAACTCATTGGTCCATGGGCCAATGCTCCAACCACTGAGCCAAACTGGCCAGGGCTAGAATAATGTTTTTTTTTTATCAAATAAAACAGCTTTTGAATAATAGGTATAGATCAGCTTTTATGGATGAAACTTTTTTTGCAAAGAGTTTATTTTAAAAATTACAATAACCTATTTCCACAATCATAAAAGTACAGGCCTCTTAATTTCAACAAAAGTGTTAAAAATAGAGGTGTTACACTAAATTAGTAGGTTCAAAAATTATTATATATTTAAAATATCTCATATGTTTGTAATCTCCCATTTCTATTTTAGGTATTATAATTTATATTCCCTATCATCTTATACATCTGCTTTTGAAAATATGGAGAAACATTTGAAAGTAAATACCTAGACAATGTAGCTATGATATTTTTTGAAGTGTCATGATATATGTTAAAGATGAATAAATGCATACATATATATTTACCTATACATCTATATTTTTTAATTATGAAAAATTAAAGTAGAGAGAATAGTATAATAAACATGCATAGCCCTGGCCGGTTTGGCTCAGCAGTTAGAGTGTTGGCCTGCGGTCCAGAGAGACCCGGGTTCGGTTCCCGCTAAGGGCGTGTACTTCGGTTGCAGTTTGGCCCTGGTTGATCGTGCGGGTGGCAGCCACTCGATGTGTCACCTTCACATCAATGTTTCTCTCTCTCTCTCTTCCTCTCTCTCCCTCCCACTCTATCTGAACAAAAAAATGAACAAAAAGTGTCCTCGGGTGAGGATAAAAAAATAAAAATAAAAATAAACATGCATATATCAATCACCCATCTTCAATAATTATCAACTCATGGTTAATATTAATTTATTTACACTCTCTTGTCTACAGCCCTCCACTCTGGATTGTTTGAAGTAATCACAGGTATCATATAGTCTGTAAATATTTTCTTGTCATGTTTCAAAAAGACGCTTTTTGTTGCTATTTATTTCATCTCTTTTATATCTGTAATTTCTATTATTATATGTTTTTCTTCTATTAATTTATTTGCACACTTTTTACTGTTCTTTTAGTGTTTACTGTATGTATCACTGACTTATTACCACCTCATAAAAATTCATAGTTTTACCAATTCTGAGAGGGTTGTAGAACTTTAGCTCTTTTAAAATTTGTTTCTCCTTAATCATGTGTTTCTTATTTTTGGCCTGCATTGTTTTTTCTAATATTATTTGAACTTTACAACCATTGTAATTATTGTTTTGTTTCGTTGGTATTTATTTTATTGACCTACATATTTAACTTCTATGATGATCTTTATTTCACCTATAATAGTCATGTTTCTGTCTGAAAACACTTTCTTTCTACCAGAAGAACTGTGATAACCTTATTTTTATTTTTTTTTAAGTGTAGGGCCTTCTGGTGTTATATTTCCTTGATCATTGTTTGTTTAAAAAAGTCTTTACTTTATATTATCTTTTAAGTGATGTTTTCACTGGGTAAGTATTTCTAGGTTTGTTTTTACTTCCTTTCGTCACTTTAAAGATGTCTTTCATTGCCTTCTGGCTTTCAATGTTTCTGTTGAGTAATCAGCTATCATATTGTTGGCCCTTTCAAGGTAATGTACTTTTTTGTTCTTTTTGCCTTTAATATCTTTTCTAAGATTACTAATAGGTGTATTTTATATGCCTAGGTGTAACTTTCTTTGGTTTAGAGCAGTGGTTCTCAACCTTCCTAATGCCACGACCCTTTAATACAATTCCTCATGTTGTGGTGACCCCCAACCATAAAATTATTTTCATTGCTACTTTGTAACTGTAATTTTGTTACTGTTATGAATCGCCATTGGAAATATGTGTTTTCCGATGGTCTTAGGCAACCCCTGTGAAAGGGTCGTTCGACCCCCAAAGGGGTCGCAACCCACAGGTTGAGAACCTCTGGTTTAGAGGTTTGCTAACTTCTTGAATCTGAAGGTTGATATATTTTACCAGTTCTGAAAATTCTCAGCCATTTTTACTTCAAATATCATTTCTGCCATATTATTATTATTTTTTGTCTCCTTTGGAGATTCCACTAACACAAAAGTTAGAACTTTTTAATAACCAATATGTTCCTTCTCTTCATTTATCAAAATTTTCTGTGTTTTACTTGGATTTTTTTTTTTATTGACCTGTCTTTGAGTTCACTGATCCAATATTTGCTGTTAAACCATCCAGTGAGTTCTTAATTTCATTTTTTTTTCAAATTCTATAATGTTCATTTCCTTTTTTATAGGTTCCATTTATCTTTTGAAAACCCTTATTCTGTGTCTTCATTTTCTTTAATATTTTTTTCATTGTTATTTTAAAGATTGTGTTTGCTAATTCCAATAACTGGCTCATGTCTATAGTCTACATGTATTGTCTACTTTTTCTCTTGATCATCAGCCATTGTTTTTTTTCTCTTTACATGCCTCATTTTTGTTGTTGTTATTGTATGTTAAAAATTGTATGCAAAAAAATTCAGATGATCTTATCTTTCACCAGACATGGGTATCTTACCATCTTAAGTAATTCAGACATTGAGGTTAATCGAGCTGGATTTTAGTTTTAGTAAAACTCGATCCATCTTACTTTCACCCTTGTTCTTCTAGTATAATGAGTCTCTCTTCTTCACCCTGAATTATTGTTGGAGATCAAGCTCTGTCCTTCAGAGATTCCAGATTAAGCTCTCCTTCTTTCTTTTCCAAGAAGATCAAAATTGGACAGACAATATCTATCCTTCCAACAGGTCTTTTGTTTTTCTAAGCACTACAAATCTAATCTGCTTTTTATGAACTTTCAGTCTATTCCTCAGTCTCCTATACAGCAACAGATCTCAACAAATGTCTAATGGGAAAAATGGATTATGAGATTTTTTTTCTCTCAAGTTTCCAGTTGTGCCCATCAGCATCACATAACCATTAAATTTTAGGTTAATTTCTTTTTCTCCTAAGAGGTGTTTTCTGTCTTGAAAATCTCACTCTTTAGTCTATTCCAAGAATTCATGAACCCCAGAGGCGAGCATTAGCTTCTCTTGGAAAAGTTCTTTTCTGTCTGGAATATTTGCTTTTCTGATCCTCAAGGCATCACAACTCTTTGATAGCATTACAATATTATATTGTAATTAAGAGTTTTTATGGGATAGAATCATATGAAATTTCCAATATTTTTGGGTTAGAAACAAATTGCCACAAGAAACTTGGCTAGCCATAGTCTATCATGTTTTGCTCATGAGCAATATTGACATAAAAGTATTTTTTGTAATATATATTTAGTAAATTTGCAGACTATAAAACTATTTTATGTTTTAAACCCAATAAAATGATTAATGTTTTTATACAACAAATTGTTAATACATCCCTGTATTATTCTCAGAATTAGTGTAACATGCTGAATATTCAATAATTGGCAAAACTGACTTGGTTCTTACCTTGATGAGATTAAACAATTAATTAGGGAGACCTCTTTTTCTACAGATTCACACAATGCAGTTAAAAAATGTAGTTTGACGACTATGAGGTATTACCTCACACCTGCCAGAATGGCTGCCATCAACAAATCATCAAACAACAAGTGCTGGTGAGGGTGTGGAGAAAAGGGGACTCTAGTACACTGCTGGTGGGAATGCAGACTGGTGCAGCCACTACGGAAAACAATATGGTGTTTCCTCAAAAATTTAAAAATGGAACTACCATTTGACCCAGTGATCCCACTTCTAGAAATATATCCTAAGAAGCCTGAAACACCAATCAGAAAGGATATATGTACCCCTGTGTTCATAGTAGCACTATTTACAATTGCTAAGATCTGGAAACAGCCCAAGTGTCCATCAATAGATGAGTGGATAAAAAAGCTGTGGTACATATACACAATGGAATACTATGCAGCTGTAAGAAAGAAAGATCTCTTATCCTTTGAGACAACATGGAGGGACCTGGAGAGTATTATGTTAAGCGAAATAAGCCAGTCAGAGAAAGATTAGTATCACATGGTCTCACTTATTTGTGGAATATAATGAACGAAATAAGCTGACAAACAAAACAGATCCAGAGACATGGAAGTAGGGTACAGACTGATAAATCTCAGAGGAAAGGGGGTGTGGGGGAGAAAAGAGATAAATCAAAGAACTTATATGCATATATGCATAACCAATGGACACAGACAACAATGTGGTGAAAATTGGTGGGGGCAGGAATAGGGAAAAGGGTGTCAATGGGGGAAAAAAAGGTTGGACATCCATAATACTTTCAACAATAAAGATTAATTAAAAATAAATAAATAAATAAATACATAAGAAAAAAAAATAAACAAAAATGGAAGTATATTTACCAAAGAATGAGGGTACCTTAGTGGAACCTGATTCATGATCCTATAGTAAAATAGGGCGCATAAGGTTATGGGAACACCTTGAGTGCCATTTAATCTGGCTTTAGTGTGCCAGAGTATGTTCCCATAGGAGTGTTCACAAGCTCACACAGGAAAGTAAGTTGATGTCACCCATGGAAATACAAGGAAATCTAATTGTAGACAGAGGGACTCACAGAGGAAAACATGATAGTCCTTTAAGATGTTTGGAAATAAATTAGACAAAGACAATAACTATTCAAGGATTTTTTATCAGGATGCTGACACAATCAGTTTAAGATTTGACAGAGATGACACTGTACTCAAAGTGGTGAAATATTTGGATAGGAAAAACCTACAATTGAGATGAGGTGACTATTCCAGGAATGGAAGTGAGTAATCAAAATTCCAAAGAGTATTGTGAATAGTGGCTATTTTGAGTAATTTTAGAAAACTGATGAGTCAGGGCTTTTCATTTGATTTGATCTGGGGTTTAAGAGGGAAGAAGAAGAGAGGAGGTAAGGAGGTAAAATGCCACAGCTTGTCATCTGATGGAGACAGATTGAAATATGATATTGATAAAATCAATTTTTAATGAGAGTGAAATTTAAAACAGACTATGTGGGCATTTGGTTGCAATTGTGCTAAAATCAAGGTCATTAGCATTTAGAAAGGTAAAACAACTAAGAGGTTAGAATATGTAAGATTAATCAAAGTGGATGTTGAAGTCACTCAAGTGGATAGGAATTGGAAAGATGTACTAAGTAGAATGACATTGAGAAAGTTCAGAGGGTGTGAAACTTTTAATGTCAGACGAGAGTGCTGTAGATGGGAGAAATGCATAAATTATCCTTTAGTTAGAAGATGACATCAGACATCATATTTACCATATTAACTCTATTTATATTTATTTATGTTTAATTTATATTTTTACTTGTATATGATGTCACTTTTGTTTAGTTTTATTATAAATCCAGAAAATGTGCTGGCCCTGAAAGTAAATCACAATAGCACAGGAGAGTAATCCACTTGAAAAACACAATTAGTTATAGTAGCAATATGATATTAACCTAAAGAATAAGTTTTAACTTATGTAAATATAGGAAATTGCTCTGTGAAACAAAGAGTTCAGTACAACCATGCAAGAAAAGAATATAAGACTCTTTCGTTGTACTTGGGGAGGTAAGTGGATAGCTACCAGCTCTGCCACTAGTGTTTCTTCCTGTGCTTATGAAATATGTTTTTGCTAAAGAAGTCAGAGAAATTGTGGATTTTAATTAAATGGTGCTACATTCAAGAAACTTAGACTTTAAAATGGCACAGAAAAGCAAAGAATGGTAAATAGGGCATCTTGACGATATTTAAAACCAATCCTAACCCATAAGTATATTTTAGAGGAAGATCAGTTATTAGGAAGTTATTTTATCTGTGTTCAAAGTAAAAGTAAAAATTTTGCATTTTACTAGGAAAAAAATCTTTCCTGAAAGAGTATTTTGAAAAATAAAGAACATAAGGATTTGGTATTTTTTGCTTACCTGATCTTATAAAAATGATATTCAGATACACAACCCAGGAAAAAACATCGCTCAGTGTATAAGAGGCTAAGAAAACAGTGACATCTACAGCAGCGATAGCTAACAGTTATAAGTGATATCCATCACAAATCAAATACATCCATTTCATCTTCAGTCTGGAGAGCAGGAGCCCAGCTGCCACTTATGTGCGTGTATGCTATCTAAAGGATGAGAAGTGAATCGTTCAAAATCCTCTTTACTATAATGAGACTGGAAAAACCTGCTGTAGCTAGCTCAGAAAAAATTTTTAAAAAAGGTTGTCTCATACTCAAGTGATGTATAATTGTAGATTGTGCAAAGTGGTTTCTTTTGTGTGGACAAATCAGAACAAGAGGGCCATATATATTTCTTTTTTGGCTCATATAACTTGATTTTATTTTTTTACCTGTAGGCAAAGAATATAAATCAGAAAAGAAAAATATAGAAATGTTACCTGATGTCTTCTTTTCCCCTGCAAGTAAATCTCTAGGTCATTTTCTATATATGTTACTCATTAAGTTCCACCTGTGTCTTACACATGTCATTACCTTCTGTCTACCCATAAATATCTGTCTAACCCTTTCCCCAATATGATTGTTCTCCAATTACCTTCAAGAGCTAAGTTCACAGTCACCTTTTCAAAAAGCATCTGTGCTTTGATGTTCTGGATCCAGACTAGGGTCCAGTTGATATCAGCAACTAGTATTAGTATTTGTTGAAATTATGGTCAACACAGGTTGGGAAAGACAGGTTGTAGGGTATAATTCAGGTCGAGGTAGACATGGAATACCAAAAAACCTGAGATATTCAAATTAAGAAACACAAAGTTCAAAGGCAGAAAATACAATAATGGCTACACAGAGTCTCTGCTTCCCTAAGTCAGACATTGCAAAACTCTTTATTACTCTAAAGGTACATGAAATTGACAAACTCTCAGTTTACACTGAAGAATTCTATTTTCTGATTTCAACCAATGCTTCACAAACTTTGTTCATTGATCTGTAATTAAGCTTTCACTGGTTTGCAAGAGAAAAAGTATGAAAAAGAAGTATTAAGGTGATTAGTTTTTTATATGGAAACATTTATTCAAGGATTACGTCCTACCTACATTTGTGGTGATAACAAAGGATAATTTGAACTTATTTGTTTTGCTTGTTTCCATTTCTAAATTCTGTAAATTAAATATCAGAAATTACTGATCTTTTCCCCCAGGTCTATAAAAATTAAAGGGCTTTATTGCCACTGAGTTACACTGTAGATACAATTCTCTTATTGATAAGAGGATATCAAAGAATTTGGTAACTGTAAAAAAACCTCACTTCCTCAGGTGATTTAAAAAAAATTTTTTTTTTCCTTTATTGGTTTTAGAGAGAGAGGAAGTGAGAGGAGAGAGAGAGAAAGAGAAACATCAATGAGAGAGAACATTGATTGGCCGCCTCCTGCATGCCCCTCACTGGGGATTGGGCCCACAACCTGGGCATGTGCCCTGACCGGAAATCAAGCCAGTGACCTCTTGGTGCATGGGTCGATGCTCAACCACTGAGCCACACTGGCTGGACCCTCAGGTGATTTTTAATCCTTGTTCTTTCATTTATTCTCTCTAAAACATTATTAAGTCTTACCATATACCTGACACTATTCTAGGCATATATGTAAAAAAGCCAAACAAGTTTCCTTCTCCAATGAAGCTTAAAACCTACTTCAGGGATAATAAACAAATAAATTGATTCATAAATTTATACATAAATATAACTCATGCGTAAAAACAGTGTATGGTACATGTAAATTTAAAATACAATTATATGATATTCACTAAATAGGTGTTTATATTTGGATGATCATGGATAACCTTTCTGAGAGGTAACATTTAGGCTAAGATTTGATTGACAGGGAGATGCCAGCTTTAGCAAAAGCCCCTTTCAGGAAGATGGACGAGCAGCTGGAAAAAGGCATAAAGGCATAGTCTAAGTCGGATGACTGATGCCCCCTGGGGTTGTGCAATGCAGCATGGCTGATTCAAAAACAGAAAGAAGGATGGTTTGCTTAGGGAAAAAAGTAGGCAAAAAGGAGAGAAAGAGCAAGGATTGTAGAATCAGTTCCAAAACACAAAAACTCCTCAAATTTAATCTTCCATTCAATAATAGCTCATATGCATACATTAACTAATTTGAGTCCTACAATAAGACTTTAATATATTTATTTTTTTAAACCTGTATTTTATAGAGGCTGAACTGAGGCACAGTGAGTTGTGTTCCATTACACAGATAATAAACAGCTATATTTGAGTACATGCAATCTAACTCTAAACTCTTAAGTAGTATCTTCCACTTATTGATATGTTGCTTGCAATTACTTCATGACCACTCCACAAAAAGATGGATGTCTTAACTTATAAAATTTAAATTCTATTTGAAGATAATATACTTGTTAAAATACAGTCCAATTGGCTTGAGGACTGAAATGTGTTTGCTAGCACATGCCAAGGACTGGAATTTCATGTTATAGTCTCTATACTGTCTGTTACAATGAAGCTGTGCATTAGCATCTTTCTATGGCAGTAGTTCTCAACTGAGACAATTCTCTCTCCCAAAGGACATTTTTCAATGAATGGAGACACTTTTGGTTGTTACAACTGGGAGGGGTCAGGATGTAGCTACTGGAATCAAATGGGTAGACACCAGAGATGCTGTTCAACATCCTACAATGCACAGGACAGATCCCATAATAAAGAATCATCTTGCCTAAAATGGCAATAGTGCCAAGATTAAGAAACTGCTTTGTAGACATGAACATGGAAAACAAGATAGTCTATGGCCATTACTTTCTTGAAAACCTAGGTAGTGCCTGACATAAACAAAGCTGATGGTAAATACTTCTCTCTCTCTCCTCCCCACCACTTGGTTGCCTAGTGTCTGAATATCTTTACTGTGTTTGAGAAAACTCCTACATAGGATTCTTAGTGAAAGTTGAATAAACCTCCAATTATCTTAAAAATGTCAGCTATTACATTTTCCTTGCAACTAGTACATAGTTATGTGGCATGGGCTCAACAACAACAATAAAATAACCCACCCAGACCGTGAATTAGTAATTGGTGATACAAGCAAATGGGGATGGCCATAATCTATCTCTGGCAACACCTACAGGAAGGGCAGTTTCCTGGAGCAATGGAACGGCAGTGATAAGGGCTGGGTGTGTTGGCAGTTCACACTGCTATTTGGTCCTTGGCAGCTGCAAGGTTTTCATCACCAAACCTGCTCTGCAATGTGATTTAGGAGGCGGTGGCCCATCCAGCAATTATGAGAATTGCCCAGTATCTTCTAATAAAGTTTTGTTCTATTTTCTTCAGCCAGAATGAGAATCAGTTTATTTCAAACAAAAAACTCTGATAAAAAGCTACTTCTTGCACTTGCTTTATGGGTATCTTGATATCTATATTTTGTGACTATATGTTGAGAAGATATATATCAATGCATACATTTAATTTGATTTTTCCTTTTACTTTTTTACTATTTGTAATTATATACAAAAACATATAAAATATGGATAGAGTATTTTTTTTAAGTAGCAAACCAAACCCATGTACCATAATCCAACTTATGAAAAAAAAAAAATTACCAAGGAATTAAGTGTTCTCTGTGTGCCCTAATATATATATATTATATATATAATATATAAACATATGTATACATATAAGAATATTCTGATATATATTTATATATTCTTATATATATTTAATAAATGTATTCTGATGTATATATACTGATTCTTAGCATATCTGAAAAATGTATGAATGACTTTTGAAAGTTATAAGAGAGAGAAAGCTTTCTAACTGCTGTTAATAATAAAAATGGATGTGGATATTCCAATTATGTTCAGTTTTGAAAACTAAAATCCACCTTAGTGTTAAAACGTAGATTCCTCCATTACAATCTAGAAGTCTACAATTCCTCAAGTACAATCGAGAAATTGTAATCAGAGTCTTTGTTATTGGGATCCGGCACTTTAAAGTAGTTATCAATCTTTGTCCAGCCGGTGTGGCTCAGTGGTTGAGCATTGACCCATGCACCAAGAGGTCACCGGTTTGATTCCTGGTCAGGGCACATGCCCAGGTTGTGGGCCCAATCCCCACTGCGGGACATGCAGGAGGCGGCCAATCGATGTTCTCTCTCATCGATGTTTCTATCTCTCCCTCTCACTTCCTCTCTCTCTAAAAATAATCAATAAAGGACAAAATAAAAAATAAAAAAATAAAGTAGTATCAATCTTTCCCAGTGTAGTATTTTCAATACATATCTCTTTCCCCTCTTCCTTCTCTTCTCTCTCTCCTTTTACCACCTTCCTTTCAGGCTTCTTTAAACATGCTTACGGTTCTCCCACATTGTGAAAGACTCCAATTATATATTTTTTCTTTTTAATATCAAATTAATGCAAAAAATAAATTTAGCTAAAATGTTTTTTCTTTATCATTACCTCACACTAACTACTCACCATAATAGAATCTTCCCTCATTTCTCACAACTCCTATACTGTATTTCATCATTGTTCTATAGTTTTTAGCATACAAAATTTTCACCACCTTGGTTAAATTTATTCCTAAGTATTTTATTTTTTGATGCTATTGTAAATGGCATCGTTTTCTTAATTTCTCTTCTGTTAGTACAGTTATATATAAGCACAATTGATTTTTGTTTATTGATATTGTATCTAACTTTATTGAATTCATTTATTAGTTCTAACAGTTTTTTGGTGAAGTCTTCAGGGTTGTTTATATGTAAGATCACGTCTTATAGATGCACATGTCTCTGCAAACAAAGGCAATTTTACTTCTTTCTTTCTGATCTGTATGCCATATTTTTTTTTGCAACTTACTTGTGAATTATAATAACCTCAATAAAGTACACCCTTCTCTTTCTTTCTGGAGTACTCCTACTTTTGAAAACCATTCCTTAACTTTTATTACAACCTCTAAAGAGTTTAATTGCTTTTTTATTTATTTGTAGACATCATTTATGTACTAATAACTCCCATATTTATATTACCATCCTAGTGACTGTCTTATTAACTCCATCCTGACATCAAACAGACATCTGAAGCTCAGCCTGAACTGAAATTGTTTTCTTCCTACCTCGGCCAGTGCTTCCTTTTGGTCTTATAGTTTCGTGTTTGAATGCATGAACTTCTACTTATTTACCCTAATAATAATGTTAGAAAGAGGTCTCAAATCCACTCCCCCATCTTTTAATTTTTAGAATTCATGCACCAAAATTGATTTACATTCCATCTGTCTCTGTTTTTACTGCATACACTCCAATACAGACCATCATCACCTCTTTTGTAGATTACTGAAATATTGTGGTCTCCAAACAACACTCTCTATTTGAAATCTTTCTTCTCTTAAATCCATATTACATACAGCCATTACAGTTATCTTTCCAAAACAAAAATATGAGATTTCTATGTTTTTTGCTTATACTGCATCATTTGGTCACTGAGCAAGTTGCCATCTCATATCTACCCAACATTCCCTCATATCGTCCACTTAAGTGTATAACCCTTGACCTAACTTTATTCTGTCTACCAGGTGCACCCTTCTCCTTCTTTCTGGAATATTCTTATTTTTCAAAACCAGTCCTTACCCTTTATTACTATCTACATGAAATTTCAACTCACTCTTTTAAATATCTTAATATCAGCATCATCATTATCACTGTTGCTACCATTAAAGCATGCATCATAACATGTTAAGTGTTCTATATATGTTATGTTACTGTGCTAATGTTAGAGCTGACAAGATGGAAGATTAAGATTATAAAACTTACCTAATATTACAAAGTTTGATGTAGTAAAAACAGCATAAAATTCAAACTTCTTCTGATTTCACAATCTATCATACTACCTTGATTTACAATACCATTTTTGTACTCTCAATATATATCTGTTATTACATATATCACAAAATACTGTATTTAGTTATTTACATGAATATCATTAGTATGACATCCATCCAAGATTGATTATTTCCTTATAATGTTGAATGTAATATGTTTGTAAATATATCTATGAATATATCCATATCTATATATGTAGCACCTGCTGAATTTTCTGACTATTGCTATATCATATATAAGTGTAAAACATAGAAAATAAAAATTACAGATGTATAGAAAACATATATGCATGTGAAAAACATTATAAAAAATCATTATACTCAAAGTTAATTTAGATTTCAATTAATTTTAATAATATACTTTTGGAGATTATCTTAAATTTTTTTTTTTTTTTTATCCTCACCTGAGCACATTTTTGCATTTATCTTCAGATAGAGTGGGAGGGAGAGAGGAAGGAAGAGAGAGAGAGAAACATTGATGTGAGAGAAACACATCGACTGGCTGCCACCCACACGACCCCAACCAGGGCTGGGGACAAACTGCAACCAATGTATGTGCCCTTAGCGGGAACCGAACCAGGGACTCTCTGGTCCGCGGGCTGACACTCTAACTGCTGAGTCAAACTGGCCAAAGCAGAGATTATCTTTTAACTTAACAAATATTAGAACTTTATATGGAATAAAAATTGTGAGTAATCTCAAAAATGTTAATAAAAATAGGTATTATTTCTACATGTATTTGATAATGTTATTATAAACCAGAAGAACATAATGGCATAATACTAACAAAATTAGATCATAGAAACAGGAAATTAACCATACATAATCACTATTAGCTACTATGTAATTTCTATTTTCAGCTTATGAAGAAGTCATTTAAAAAAATAATTTTAGGAATACTGATTATGAATTAAAAAGTATTAATATATTTTGCCATATGTGCCATCATTACAGCTTAATAAAATATACAATATTTTAAAAATAAAATAAAAAGATACAGTTTAAATATTGAGGCAATTTAAATATAGCAGATACATAAAATTTTGCTAAATAAAAATGAAAACCTGTGTATGTTAAAAATAATATGATAAAATGCAAAATAAATATGGAGAGAAATTGATGATGTGATAATAAAGTGGTTAATGTTTTCATTTTATAAAAAATTTCTAAATGATGATATGAAAATACTACAGATAGTGTGAAAATAATTCGATCAGACATATCTAAATATCAAAATAAATTAGATGATAAAAATTTTCAACATCTCTTAGATTAAAAAAATCATATTAACATAACAAGAAGTCATTTGTCACCTAAGACATTGGAAAAATTAAGTTGAAACATTTCAATGTTTGTTGGTGTCTCAGTACATGCTGATAAAGCTATAATTAGGTAAAGTTTTTCTGAGAGGCAAATTGGTATCATATGTCTAGAACCTTCACTTATATGTTTGATCCATATTTCTTCTTAAATTTATTACAAGAAAATAATTAGAATTGCAGGCAAAAATTTATATGCACAAATGTTAGTCTCAGCATTATTCATGATTAAAAAATCAGAAAAAACATTAAATTTTCAACAATGTAGATGTATAAAAATATCATTGTATATCTTTTTTTTCCTTTTATTTATTTACTTTAATTTATTTATTTTATATCTTAATAGGAAATACTATATGATCATTAAAATATGGCTTTAAGGGTAATTGAACATCATGATAATAGGCTCATGATACAGAATTGAACAATTAAGCATATTACAAAATAATATTATTTAATGTTCATTAAATGTTATTATTTATATTCATATGCCCAATCTCATAATGTTACTGTACTTAAATTTAGAGCTAGTAATTTTATTTTTATCTTTATAGTTCTCTATTTTTTTTTAATAGTATGTAGTATTCTTATTTTCATTAGTAGAATGTTCTTAGAAATTATCTTTTGAAAAAACATGTATCTCTCTAAAAATGCTCAGGGTCTAATAGATAGAATAAAATTTTACAACTATTCTAATGAACCTTGTAAAAAATAACAAATAAAAGCTTAAACATGAAAACTTTAAATATAGTCAACAAGTGCCACAATTGCTGTGTTAATTTGATGCAGTTTTTATATGTTGTTCTGCCTTCCAAATGCTTTATATTTTGTTATAACCTAAATAAAAATGTGAATAGTGTATCCTTGTATTAAACTTCATAACATTTTTCAGAGATGATATGTGTCCTAGTTAGTTCAGGCTGCTATAACAAATTACTGTAAACTGTATACTTTAAACAACAACATTTATATTTCACAGATCTGGAGGCTGGGAAGTCCCACATCAAGGTGCCAACAAATTTGGTGTCTGTTTAAAGCCTTCTTTCTGGTTTACAGATGGCCACCTTCTCATTTTATCCTCACATTGCTGAGAGTCAAGAGATCTTTCTGGTGTCCTTTTTATAGGGGGTACCCACCCCAATTATGAAGGCTTCACCCTCATGACCTAAATACCTCTGAAAAAGGTTCCACTTCTTATTAACCTCACACATAGGAATTTTGAAGTGACACAAATTTTTAGTCCATAACAACATGCAAAATAACAATCAAAGGAAAAACATCCAATAAAATGTTAATGTTACATAATTTAAAATTTTCAAGATACTGCTTTTATGAATATGAACATATCTAATAATTACATAGTAATACTTTTAAATTATATTTTATTTTTATTGTTGACATATTTACAGATGTCCACCATTTCCCCCCTTTACCCTTTTCCACCCAGATCCCGCCCTCCCCTCTCTGGCCCTCCCACATTGTTGTCTGTGTCCATGGGCTATGCATCTGTATTCTTTGATGATTCTCTTCACCTTCTTTCATCCCATCATCCACTCCATCCACTTCCTCTCTGACACTTGTCACTCTGTACCATGTATTCATGCCTCTGTTTCTATTTTGTTTGTCAGTTTTTGTTCATTAGATTCCACATATAACTAAGATCATATGGTATTTGTCTTTCTCTGACTGAGAAAGACAGATACTTATTCACTCAGCATAACAGACTCCAGGTCGATCTATGCTGTCGTAAAAGGTAAAAATTTTTTCTTTTTATAGGCACTTAGCATTGTTTACAATAGCCAAGCTCTGGAAACAGCCCAATTGCCCATCAGTCGATGAGTGGATAAAAAAAAAGTGGTACATTTACATAATTATGTTTTTAAACAAGAAAGAGCTACCTTAGTAATATATAAAATATAATAATCAGGCATCCTACACATTTAAATTAAATAACTAATATAAAACTAATACTTGATGTGGAGATAGAAATTTGAGACTTTATTATTTGATTTACCATAACTTAAAAATAAAGTTGGCAGAATTAATATTACCTAGTTTTACCAAAAATCTCAATATATTTAACAACAATGAAATAGATCTCTTACAGAGTATTTGAACCATATTGTATATTGCATCCTGCTTTGGCATCTGATCTTTAATGCTATATATATGCCACAGCCTTAGAGCTCAAAAGATAGTCTCAGAAGCAATGTCTAAATATCTAAGAAGTATAAGAGAACACTTCATTGGGGAATACTTGTTTACACCTGTAGAGGTGTTTTTTCTTTTTTATTGAGAGTCTTTTTGTGGGAACACAAAATAAACATAGGAATATGTCATTTATGGGAGATGGACAACCTTATGCTAAGTATTTTCACAGTTGTCAACGTACACAAAAATACCAAAGTTGAATATTAAAAAAAAGTGATTGCAAATGATTAATGCAATCTTAGTAATTCATGTAGTCACAGGAGGAGGCTAGTGTGTACTCTTTGGAAAAAAAAAAAAAAAAAAGGAAAATTGTGAATGGCTAGGGGCCTTGATGGTTGTCAATACTTTACAATGCTCAGTGGCCAAATTTCATTTACGTGCCTTTGGTACCTATACAATGATAATACTTTCATATGAAATGTTTATTCCTCCAATCATTTTTAAGTTGCTAATTTACAAATATTGAAAACTCTTTCCTATGTAGGAAGTAATTCTAAAGTATAAGATAACATTAATATTTCAGAGTTTGTAAAAACAATAATTTCCTCAGGTATCCACAAGAGCTGGGTATGACAAATATAGTTTACCTGAAACTGAATTTTATCTCACAAAATCAGTTATTTGAGCACACCTTCTGTTACTATTCTGCTCATCTTTCTCAATGTTCAACTTAAATGCATCTTTGAACTTAATTGAAATTTTAAAATAGTGTATAGCCCATATTACTAATTTTAAAAGAAGATGATTTGAATATAATTATTTAAAATAAGATTAGAATCTAAATTATTTCTTTTATCAGTGCCATGACTGTTTTTATTGAAGTTGAAACAGAAAGAAAAAATATACCTGTATGTGATTATATTGTTAGCAATTGACTAAAGAAATTACAAAATGGAAGAAATTAATTAGCCATATAAACATTAAAATAACTATGGTTACCAGAAATATTAAAAAAAAATAACAGCTTTTCCATATCAACTGTATTTGACACTCATATCTCCTTTTTGATTTGGGAATAATATTTTTATAATATTGGAAATGTTCACAACCTAGAATACTGCAGCTGCAACTACCATTCAAATTTTTACACTGATTATACTTGCTAATTACAACTGGGATGCAAAACAGATTTCATATTAAGCTATGCTGAAACGGAAGAAATTAAAACAGAGCTATATTTTGGAAGTAGTATATTCTTTGGGAGACTGCAATTTTAGGGCGGCATTAGCCAATTAAAAACACCAGGCTAGTTCTTGAATAAAGCATTAAAGCAAAAGGTTACTTTCACACTTGAGTGGTATATATCAAAACAAGCATTTTGCCTAATGGCCATCCTTGTGACAAATGAAATGAAAAGCTAGACTATACAATAAAAGGTGATCATTTGTACAGTACATGCATTTCTAGAAGATTTTCTGTCTCCTTGGTAGGCTGTAGAATTTCAGCTCGGTCTTCATTTCAGCAATGCATATATCACTTATTTACCCTTGTATATTTATCAAGCATTTGTGTGTCTAGTGCAAGTGTTCTCCCCATGACTAACTTTATCCTTTCAGGGATGAGCCCGCTAGAGTGTGACATATATACAACACCGGGTAATTTAAAAATCTAATATATTCCTATATAAAGTGTGGATCCAATATTCTTTCCTCAGGACACAGTATTGTTTACAAATGAAGGAAAACAAACCACTCTTGCATTAGGCTCTGAAAATATATGCTGGGTAAAAGTAATTTGTCTGCTCCAAAAGTAATTCCGGACCTGAAAGGCCAATTGGATAAAGGTTTAGCATAGAATTTGAGATGAGCAAATGTGGGGTTGAATGATTCAATAAGACTTTTGCACTGGCTTTTTTCTGTTTCAGTAACATACTGGGCTTTTATCTCCATGCTTTTGCGTATACTGTTTTGTACCTAGAATGCCTGTCTTTCTAATTCCCAGTATCTAGATTACATTCATTTTTTAAAGGCTGAGGCAAGATGCATGTCTTTGTTGAAGTCTTCTCTGTCACATCAGTTACTAAATAAGCTTACTTTCATCTAGCCTCCTATACTATTTTTCCTTCTGCACCAGTTAATTAAGTGATAGTTGGGAATGAGCACACACATCGTAGTTGGATGACAGTCTGAGTTTTATCTTTGCCATTTACTAGCTGATGTCATTATCTCACCTTAAAAAGAAATAATAATGATACATTAGGAGATCATGAAGATCAAATATTTTAAGCAAAAGGAAGTATGTGGTTAAAAAGCTTTTATATTTTAAAATATTTTTATTTCATAATATGCTTTACTTTTTTATGTACTTGCTTTAGGACTATATGCTTTCAAATATTGTACAGATTATAAATCCCTGGAGAGCAAGGGTTGGGGCATCCATATGCATAAATGTTGATTTGCATTTTGGAGATCTTTGGTACATTTATTCTATATCTATCTATCTATCTATCTATCTATCTATCTATCTATCTATCTATATCTATCTATCATCTACCTAATCTTGAGACAAGAATGTATAAATACATACTGGTGCGAATGGAAAATAACTGAATAATTGAACTTATTTTGATAGGTCAAAATATTTTATACAAAGAAAGTAGATCTTAAAAGTTTGCATCACAAGAGAAAAAATTTGTAACTATGTGTGAATATGAATATTAACTAAACTTATTGTGATGATCATTTCACAATATATACATATATTAAATCTTTGTGTTATATACCTAAAGCTAATACAATGTTATATGTCCATTATATCTCAATAAAAATATTTAATATGTATCAAATTCTATTGTGACAGAAAAATATCTAGTAGAAGAGTACAATTTTATTGTTTAAGAAAGAAAAGGGTAGGGTTAAGCTGATGAGCAACTACATGAGATTCTGCACAGGCAAACCAGGACTAAACTGCTCCCAAGTTAAAACAACTAGCAGAGGGCTAGAAAATAGTAGATAGTAAATATATGGTTTCTAAAATTTGACGAATTTAGTTAACAGAGAATAAATATCAAGAATAACTTAAATCACCCTGGCTGGATGGCTCAGCTGGTTTGAGTGTCGTCCCATGCACCAAAAGGTTGTAGGTTCGATTCCTGGTCAGGGTGTGTATGAGAGGCAAATGATCAATGTTTCTCTCTCATGTTGATGTTTCTCACTTTCTCTATCTCCCTTTCTCTCTCTCTAAAATCAATTAAAAAAATATCCTCAGGTATTAAAATAATAATAATAATAAATAGTTAAAATAAGAAGTAGCCTAATAATTATGAATTAGCAAATGCTGAATTATTTTTATCCTCAAATAATGTCTTTACAAGTTTGCCATAGTCTCTCCTTTCTGTCCTAGAATATTATATTTACAGGTCACCAATTGTCCTCAGAAACCCATAGTTAAAAGTAAGGCCAATATATATTTAGAAACTACCTAATATGGCAAAAAACAGAGAAACAAGAAAGCTAATTCCCAGTGTAGAAAGCCTGAAAGAGTTGTGCTAGGCACTGTAAGTAAAAATTAAGATGAAAAAGAACTGGTTACTGCTCTGAGAGTTGTTAATTGTAAACAAAATAAATAAAATAGTTTTTAGAGGGGAGATGGGTTGGGGTGCTGGGTGCAAAAATGAAGGGATTAAGAAGTACAAATGTATAGTTACAGAATAGCCATGAGGATATAAAGTAAAGAATAGGGAATATAGTCAATAATGTCATAATACTTATGTGTGTGGCCAGGTGGGTACTTGAAATATCAGGGGGACCACTCTGTAAATAGGATTGACTAACCACTATACTGTACATCTGAAACTAATACAGAATAATAGTAAATGCAGACTGTAATTAAAAAATATATATTTATGTACATATATAAAACAACAATATGTTATACTATGTTCAATGCAAAATTATTATTTAGGATACTAGTTAATGCCTCTCATTCCCAGAAGATCCCTTCTTTTAAATATTCTCAATCCATCACTCAGGCTGCTGGAATCAGCCACAGTTGAACTTCTGCCTCTCAAATGTATTTGACTTAAGCAGGATAAAGTGAATTCCCTGTACCCAGCACTCAGGATGCGGTAGTGAGTGTAGGCTGCTAGAAGTATTCTAAGTTAGGGTCTTTCTTTTACTATTTGACTTTGTACATTTTTATTTTCACAAACTTTACTATCAGTTCTAGAAAATAAAAGGTCCTATACCACAGGACCTATTTTGGTTGCTTGACTATAACCCAATTCTTCTGGAACTTACAACTTCCTCTAAACAATTTGCCCAACTGTAGAGTGGACTGTGATCCACAGACCCTGCTGAGAGCAAGTAAACATCTTGATGCACCTGCTATCCTGTCCTTTTGAATCTCTTAATGTTTTTGCTTTTGAGTTCTGAATTCATGCTATGATTTTTGTAGAGACACCCAATTTCTCTCAGTTGGACCTCCTGACATTATCTGCTGCACTCGACATACCAACAATCCCTTACTATTTAATATCATATTTTTCCTACTAGATCTTCCTTTAATTTTCTAACTCATGCCTAGCCTTAGTGTGTGACTACATTTTTTACTCCCTTTTCTCTCTAAGACATTTCCATCCTTCACCTAGAAATGCCTTATTCATGTGTACTAAGATGTATCAGACCTATGTTATGAAATGAATAATTATTATGTCCCAAATATCATCAGGCTATAGATGTGTTTTCATAAGAAGAATATACGGATCAAAGATCTTCCAGGGAAGAGAATAAGGTTAGTGTTTCCCAAGACACACAGAGTCCCTAGCAGGGGCAGCCAAAACATTAAATTGGGTTATCAACTTGGTTCCATTATGACTGAAAGCATAATAAAACAAAGCACATCTACTGGAAAATTATTTAATTTACAACTGTAGTAGTCAAAATAATAATCTTCAAGTATACTCCTATTTATATCTCAAAAAACATTGAATAACTTATGTTACCTAGTCAGGGAAAATTAAAGTTGCTGATGGAATTAGTTTGCAAATAAACTAACCTTACATCAAGGAGAGTATCCTGGATTATCTAGGTCAGCATAATGTAAAAGGGTCTTTCAGATGTGGAAGGGGGAGGCAGAGGGTCAGAATGACAGCAATGTGATATGAGAAATTCTCAATTGGCCATTTGGTGGCTCTGAAGTTGGGGAAAGTGGCCATGTGTCAAGAAATGCAGGCAGCCTCTAGAAGCTGGGGAAGGCAATGGTATACATTCTTCTCTAGAGGGGAAAGAAGAGGGAAAAAGAAAAGGAAGAAGGCATCTAGAAGAAATGCAGCCCTGCTGACACCTTTATTTTAGCCCAGTGAGATATGTGTCAGAACTCTGACCTCCAGAACTATAAGATAACACATGTATTTTTATTGTTTTAAATTAAATTATTGGGGTGACATTGGTTAACAGAGTCATATAGGATTCAGGTGCACATCTCCATGATACTTGATCTGTATATGGGATGTTTTAAACTGCTAAATTTATAGTAATTTGTTACAGCAGCAATAAAAAACTTATACAGCAACAATTCAACATTTCTGGCAAAATTCCTCAAGTAAGGACTTGTAATTCTGTAGCATATGATGATGCTTCCTTTAATTATCATTAGAGCTTGAACAATAACTTTGAGCCTTATTAAAGTAGGATATGTTTCTAGGGTTACAATAGAAATCCCAAAATTAAATGAGTCAATTCCAAGTCTCAAGGTGCCTTAGCCAAACCAGTTGCAACTAATGAACATACTCACAACAGGCTTCCACCCACAGAGTTTCTTTATATTTACACTCTTTCCTCCTCTGTAACTCCAACTTACACTCATAATCTATTTTATAGAGCTTAACTGCTATTCATGAATTTGTTCACGTGCTAGCAAAAATTGCTATAGGGCATCGCAATCTAAAACAGACTCAAATTTGACACAGCCAGAGACTTGGAGGAAATCAATACTCACTGCTAATCCTGCCAGATTTCTATCTTTACATTCTTTCCCTGACCACAAAACATCTCAAATAAAGGGGAAATTAATTTACCTTTCTTTTCTCCGTCATGTTTATTTTATTATCCCCAGAACTATCTCTGGTTACATTTCTGAAAGACTCACTGTCTTTTAGTAACTTGGACAAAATAGACAGAGAAAAGGAAACTAAAATTCTTCTGCAGAACTCTTCAGACTCAAGGTACACATTTCCACTTACGTTCTGATTGATGGCATGCCTGTAATACCATCCAGTGAGGCTGTTAGCAAATTTCACCTTGAAAGATTTATGAGTTGACTGCTGCATATGAGGTACTAGGGATCTTCCCCCAAATTAGGAGGCACTTCATTTATGTCTTGGTCAGGACCTTGCTGACTCCTAAAAAAGGAACATTGATTTATCCTCTGTATTTTGGAAAGTCTCATAGGAGCAATGTCAATGGAGTGAATTTAAAAATGTAACAAAACAACTGTCCAACGTCTATCTTTTAAGAATATTATCTGAATCTTCTTCAGAAACATTGCAACTATATGGAACCTATGAAGAAGTAGAATGGTAGGTGGCATGGACTCTAGTTATTACAGAGATCAGAAATTCCGGGAATATTCTGATGTTTTTTGAGAAATATTAACTTTAATTAGAACAACAGCTCAGAACAAATAGAATTAGAACATTAAAATGTTTAAACATCATTTTATATAAAGACATTTCAAAATATTTTTATTACTCTCTTTAAAGTTTTTATTAGCTGGCTGAGAGCTTTATCCCTTAATTGGATATCTATTAATGTCTTCACAAATCTAAAAGTCATTTTTGTACAGAAACATATAAGTAGCATGCTAAGCTGAAATTGTAATGGGTTTGGGTTCAGGAAATCTTTGCTGCATCTCTGTCATCTTGATCACCAATTTATATTTCTTGATTTATAGTCTTCCATGGTGCAATCTCTATTTAACTGGAAATTAAGAGTAACTTTCTTCATTCATTAGAATAATATTATATACATCATATCACTAGGAGGTAATTTCTAATAGATTGTGTGTATATGTGAATGAGAGAGAAAAGAGAGGAAGAGGATATTTTACAACTACTGGTTTATATATAACAATTAGTCAATATTCTAGTCAATTAGAAGTTTACAAATCATCCAGTGATTGGTGTTCCAATGGACTTTAGAATCAACTGAACATTTGGTATTATTTTTCTTAGTAGCAATTAAAATACAATAACTAGCAGATATCATTTGTTTGCTCTGTGTTAGGCGCTGAATTAAGTACTCTAAAGGCACTGTATCATTTACTGCTCACAAAAATATCATGTAGTAGTTACAGTGATTATCTATATTTAGCTAAGAGAACTGAATCTTAAAGAAATGAAACAAACCCTAAGGTGAGCATATCATCCAAGCCAGCACATGTTTGAGAGAGAACGGGAAGCCATTGATAATTATCTGACTCTATTGGCATATATCAGAATGTCCCAGGTAAATGAAGATGTATGGTTACCTTACACATATAGTAAGTAGCAGACATAAGAGTCTGCTACAATAAGAATCCAAATCATTTTCAAACACATGATTTAACTGCATTGTAAATCTGCATGATCCAGAGTAGAATTTTAAATGCCCCACGATTGGTTTAGCATTCTGTGCCAGTCCTAGTCAAAATTAAGCATTTCTCCTAGCCACCCATATGCCTCCTTTCATTTTTATTTATCCAATACCAAAGCCAACCTGTATATCTCTGAAGAAGTGACATTGTATTTCACTTGCGAATCCGTGCATTGTTTTTCCTCTATCTACAAATGTCGTATTTCTACCAATAACCATTCTTAATTTGATGCTTAGATTTAAAAAATTCCCTCTTCCAAGATGACTTTCTAGATTTATCTCTGGAAATTTCAAAACATGTTATTTATATTGTTATTATGATAACTGCTACAATATTCATTATATATATATTTTTAATCCTCACTCGAAGATATGCTTTTTAAAATTGATTTAGAGAGAGAGGAAGAGAGAGGGAGAGAGAAACATCGATGTGAAAGAGAAACATTGATCAGTTGCCTCTCTACTCGCCCCAAGGGATCGAACCCACAATCTGGGTTTGTGCCTTGACCACAAATTGACCTTGTGACCTTTCAGTGTACAGGATGATGCTCCAACCAACTGAGCCACACCGGCCAGGGCATATTCATCATATTTTTATGTACATTTCGCCTTCTCTAAATAAAATTTCAACTCTTACACATGATTGAAAGATTTCAATGTGAATAATAATGTGAATATGCATGAATCAGCTTCATTGTTAAAATTGTGTGTCTATTCAGAATTAGCAAATTACTCTGAATATGAGGTAACCATGTAAATGTGCAATACTTCTTGTTCATCATCTAGATAGGCACAGTAGAACGATTAATTTGGGCTACAAGTAAAAGTGCTTTTTTGGTTAATATTTGATATAAATATATTATAAATTTCAATATGATTTTAGATATTTATTTAACTCAGAGTTTCTCATTTTAAAACTCTATTAGGTTATTTAATTTTGTTTAGTAAGTACTTATTTTTTAAAGTTATTAAGTTGTGCAAGCAATGTTGTTGTTTTTTTAAATCAAAGACTTTCTATCATGTATATTTTCATCTCATCAATATTTTGTATCATGCAGGAAAATCACTGCAACGTGATTTTGCTTGAAAATGTACTCATTTACATTTACACTGGCATTTGAAATTGAAAGGTAATATTGGAAGTTATTTATATGTCATTATAACTAGATATATGTTTCTTCTCAATGCCACTCACATAAACTATTTAATTTGTTCCACATGGATGATGTTTAGAATCCATATAAGGCAGAATGATAGCTGCCCATATGTTATATTTTCAGGAACTTTGGAAAAAAATTACCTGTGAGTCAGAGGTGGGGATTGCACTGTGTTACCTGGGCCTATCAAATAACAATGTTTTCTGTTTCTGTTGTGTGTTTTTTAAATCACCTCTCCTAAATAATCTGCCTCGGGGTGTATCTACATAGTGCCTAAATTTCCATCAATTAATGTCACTCTTTAAGGGTGTGCCCAAGAAAATGGACTTTAATGCATTACCTCATAGAGGGTAAGCTCAGTGGTACAGATTTATCTTTATTTCAACAGGGCTGAGGCAAATAGCAGGATCCGACAGTAATAAGACAATGATTGAGTACATTTTGAGTTAGAAATAAGCAGGAAAAATATTCTAAACTGAAGAATCTTCACTGAGGGCATAAATTCCCAATGACCCATGTTTTCATAAACCCAGATACCTCAGTCTTACCAGCAAAGGCTTTTAAGATTCAGTGAATTTGGAATGAATCCCAAATAATCTTATTTTGAATCGTAATTGAAGCCACTGAGGCAAATTGTTGTGTTGTTCTGTACCTCAGGGAGAACCTGGAGACCCAGAGAAAGCCCATTAATTCCAACAGGTACAGAGGCAATAATGTAGGTAGGAAGAATAAAGACAATTTTGACTCACTCACATATTCAGTAACATCTGGGTAGAATATTTCCCATGTTCACTCTGAGTACCTCTGCTGACTTTCACATGTTAACTTTGAATTCTAGAAAATATTTTTCATAGTTACCAAAGCAAGGCACCTAGGCTGCTTGAAACTATATTAAAAAAAAATCAGATCTTCTGTCTTATGAGAACTTGGTTTGATTTTTAACAATACTTATGTAGTTAGGTAATAAAGTACTGTGAAAAGTTCATTTCATTACCTCAATATAGGAGATGTATCTTCCCATCGATGGGTTTCAGGAGGAATTTCCTGTAAAGTGACTACCTGTGGATTTAGTGACGAACGTTGCTGGACCCTGGTAAGGAAAATATTGCAGTGTTGTCACTGTGGGTATTGATGCAAAGAAACCTGCTGGTCAAGATCAAAAAAGAAAAGTAAACAAAAGGTAGATGATATTGCAGATAACGAGAAAAAAATAGACTCTTGTTCAGTTTGATGGCATTTTTATCTTTTCTTATCAAACAAAACTTTCAGTCTTTCAAAATAGTCAATTGTAATTCAGTTATACATTATACTCTTTATATATGTTTTATTTTGCCATATGTTTTATTTTGAACACCATTCATCTCTCCTTCTACATATCTATAGTATAAGACTGTTAACTGTTTAGTCTCTAGTTGTGTTCCTGTTTCAGACCACATTTCCAGTGGTTCCCATTATATGTTCCATATGCAATATTTTTAGTGAAATTTTGTCAAAAGTAATCTTTTTAATTTTATATTTTGTTTTGGAAACATAGAGATGTGATTGCAAAGCATTAACCGTTTAAGGAAAACATTTAAAAATGAGGCAGATTCTGAAGGAATATACACTCATCTATAATGAAAATTCAGCCAATAAGTTAAATTGCTTTTTAAGTTACTAGAGTACACATCATCCTACATTCTAATCTCAATGTAAATCCTAGCACTCCACTAAAATTTGTTCCTTTTCTTTTTCTTTTAGCTCAGTCATCTCAAATTTATCTCTTAAGTCTTTAGTCTCTCTATCTATCTTCTTCTCTCTCTCCCCCTTTTCTCTCTCTCTCTGTCACACACACAGTCATACACTCACAAACACACAAATATTATTTCTTTTTTTTCTCTGTGTTTATTTCTTTTCTGTTTTATTCACAAGTCCATTTCTTCCACAACTTTATTCTTCTTTGATCAACTTGTGATGCACAGAAGTGAAAGATAAATACCTTGCTGGAGAAGGAAACTGGTTTCTGGAATCAGGGCCTCTTCCTATGGCCATTGACATTTAATGGTAAAGGGGAGGATTTGAAATCTGTGTTAGAATGTACAGTATTTTATTCAATTATATGCCCTGGGGCCCAGCAAAATCATTGTTAGACTTAGCACTCAGTTGGTTTCTTAAATGAATAAAAATGAGAAGAGAGCATGGCTGCAATTATTCTCTTTTTCTGGGCAAAGCTTTATGTTAGATGGAAAATAGAATTGAATAAATTTCACAAATTTTAAGTGAATAATTAATTTTAACAAATGTAGTATAACCGCAACCATAATCGTGATATAGAACATTTTCATCACTCCAAAAATTTCCTTCATGCTACTTTTCAGCCAATCCCGTTTCCTTACCACTGGCCCTGGTGACCATGGATCTGCTTCCTATCACTGCGGTTTTGCAATAATACAGTGTGTGGTTTTTGTGTCTAGCTTCTTGAGGCAGCATGATGTTCCCAGCAACAGTGTGGCATTAAATATATGATATGTGTAGTGTGCATATATTTTGTAAACCAATATAAATTCGATAACAACAACAAAAATTCTTCTACTTGAAAATTTAAAAAACAATACTTTCAATAAAAAAAATCTTGAGTAAATGGGGAAATACAAATGGGCATTAAAGATTTTCTTTTAAGAAAACGATAATGTAACCACCACATATTACCCTCTATGGCATGCGTTAAAACACTGACCAAAAATAAAAGTACAGACTTAAAGAGAAACAGAACCAATAGGAGATGCGTATGTATAGATGGGGAGGTGGGGGTATTTATATGATGGATTTGGCCCATGTGATTGTGGAGGCCATATCTCAAATCTGCAAGGTAGATCAGCAGACTGAAGACCCAGAACAGAGTTGATACTGTAGGTGAGTCCCAAAGGGTCAGCTGGCAGAATTCCCTCTTCCTCCAGAGAGGTCATTTTTATTTTTCTACTAAGCCCTTCAACTGATAGGATAAGGCCTAATCACATTATGAAAAGTAATCTGCTTTACTCAAAATCTACAGATTTAAATGTTAATGTCGTCAAAAAACACCTTCACAGTCCAGCCGGTGTGGCTCAGTGGTTGAGCATCGACCCATGCACCAAGAGGTCGCCAGTTAGATTCCCGGTCAGGACACATGCCCAGGTTGTGGGACTGATCCCCAGTGAGGGGCATGCAGGAGGCAGCCAATCGATGTTCTCTCTCATCGATGTTTCTATCTCTCCCTCTCACTTCCTCTCTGTCTAAAATCAATAAAGTAAAAAAATTTAAAAAAACAAAAACAAACAAACAAAAAAACGCCTTCACAGAAACATCTAGAATCATGTTTTGACCCGTATCTGAATACGATGGCATAGTCAAGTTGACATAAAATTAACCATAACAATTTATATAAATTAAAATCAAACAAACAATGCAATCCCCAACAGAACAAAGAATAAACTAAGAAAGTCACTAGGAAGATTTAAATGATGAAGATAAAAACAGAAATTATAAAAATAGAGAAAATATAATCAAGAGATATGATTGAAATATCTGAATAAATCAGAAATCAGATTGTTATTTTTTTTTAGTAAATTAACAAATTAGAAGACAAACCGCAGGTAATTTTTTCAAACCATCATAATATCTGAAAACAGTTTATACTGATGTGACCCATGTTGTATTTGTAAATGAGATGTTTTAATTTTGGAAATTGGGCTAGCATTATTGCTAGTTTATTTTCCAGGTTTATTGAGGTTTATGAAAATTATCAATTGCATATATATAAGGTACACAACTTGATGATTTTATATATGTATATATTGGGAAAAAACTCACCATATTCAAGCTACTTGACATATACATCACCTTACATAGTTACCATGTATTTCTGTTTGTTTGTTTTTTTGTACGTATGTAGGGGAAAAACACTTAAGATCTGTATTTTTAACCAGTATACTCTACGGAATTATTAACTAGAGTCACACTGTTGTACATTAGCTCTCCAGAAATTATTTATCTTATATAATAAACTTTGTAACCCCTGAGCAACATCTCCCAAATTCCCCCTCTCCCCTCATCATGAAATATTTGTCTTTCTACACCTGGCTTCTTTCACTTAGCATAATGCTCTCTAGTTTTATCCATATTGTCACAAAAGGCAGTATTTTCTTCCTTTTTAAGGCTGAATAGTATTTTATTGCATACATAAATACATTTTCTTTATCCATTCATCTGTCAATGGACATTTCGTTTGATTCCATATACTGGTGCTTGTGAATAATGCTGAAATGAACATGGAGTGCAGATATCTCTTCGAGATCCTGATTTCCTTTAGATATACACCCAGATGAGGGCTTGCTTCATAAAGTAGTTTTATTTTTAATTTTTTGTGGAATCCTTATACTGTTGTGTGTTTTTTTTTTTTTTAAATATGGCTATACCAAATAATTTGATGTAAAATGAACAAAGGACATGATCAGAAATTTTTTTCAAAGAATATGTACAAATGACCTATGGAAAGGTACTCAGCTTCACTAATCATTAAGGAAATACAAATCAAAACCCCAATGAGATGTCACCTCACACCTGTTAGAATGGCTTTTATTAGAAAGACAAAAGATAACATGTGTTAATGCGAATATAGAGAAAAGCAATACTCTTGCAGAATGTTGGTGGGGATATAAATTGGTATGGCATTATTACAAATATTTTAAAAAGTGAAACCAACATAATGCATAAATTATTTTATTGCAATGATAATTACAACTTACTTCACACTTTAGGTTATGGGATTAGGTGTTCTAAATACAATTAGAAATCAAAATGTTTAGCCAATTGTTATAATAATGAATATAATATTCTGGATAAAAGCTAAAACACTACTTGATATGGAACAAAATTTAAATAAATTTATGAGGTTGTTAAATACCAAGTACCAAAAAATAAGAAAGGCAGTGATGAAAAATTTAAAGGTTTTCCTTTTAATTCAATTTTCTGTTTTGTTTTAAAACTTTCAAAAATATGTAAATGAAATGTTTGTGCTTCTTACATATATAAAGAAAATCAGGTGAAGCTATCACTAAACCACATGGTTCTCTGCCACCTTGGTGGGTGAAGAGATGATTAGATATCTGAAAAAAGACAGTAAGTAATAATGTCAATGGAGATCAAGTTTACAAAAAGGTGAGCACTAAAAAAATGTCAGTGCTGACTAATCTAATGTGCCTGATATTAACCAATATGGTTGTCACCATTCATTTTTTAAAATATTGCATCATTGTCACTTAGGCACCATATGGTGTATCATATGACAAGGTAAAAGAGCCCATCAGTATAAAAGTAAAAACTGCCACCATTAAATCACTCCATTACAGAAGAAATGAGAAATAAAGATATGATTTTAGTATAGCAAACCAGATGTTTTTTCATGAGTTCATGAAGTTAAGAACCACATAAACCTGTAGTGTAATTAAATATATCATCAGGCCTTATAGAATCCAAGATTGGTTTGAGTTAAGGAGTTGTTCCCCCAAATTTGACTCAGAGTATGTTTCTATTCTTTGTTCTGAAAATTGTTAGTTCTGCTGATAGTTTAATCATAAATCAGAATAGAAACCTGGTTTACAAACAATATACGTAAAAAGCTACTGAAGGTGTTTTGAAAGAAAAATCTAAAATGGACTGGCTGATATCATCTCCTGAGACACAGCAAATATGTATGTTTCAAAAAAAAATAAAATAAAATAATTCTAAAATAAATCTAAAGAAGGATAATTAGGAAAAGAGTTATTATTGTCAAGTTAAATGTAGTGATATCAATATGAATAAATATTCATAATGAACTGAACTTTATACTAATTGATCTTAGAAGAAGCTTTATTTTATGTTTTAGTTAATCTTCACCCAAGGATATTTTTCCATTGATTTTCAGATAGAATGGAAGGGAGGGAGAGAGAGAGAGAGAAAAACATCAATGTGAGAGAGACAAATCTATTGGTTGCCTGCTGCACGACTCCGACTATGGACAGGGATTGAACCTGAACCCAGGTACATGCCCTTGACTGGGAATTGAATCCGTGACCCTTTGGTTCCCATGTTGATGCTCTAACTGTTAAGCCAAATTGGCCAGGGCAAGAAGCTTTATTTTTAATAAAGATACTAATACTATGTATTCTCTAACATAAGGTATTGAAAACTGAGAAATTAAATTTTTATTTCCCATGTGTAAAAATTATCAAGAAATTAGATATTGTAATAGTGTAAAAATATTTATTTGAAGCACATCTAACCAAATATTTAATTTTAAACAAACTTTAGCCTTGTTCTTGGGTTGTTGAAAAGGTGTTAATTTTAACACATCAAGATTTTATGGTGCATTCATTGAGCAAAATATGTATATTTGTAAAGATGTAGGAAATTACATTCATAAAAATTTACAGCATTTATTTTTTATTTATGTACAGATGGTTTTGGTAGTACAGACAAGAAAATACTCTTAAATGAATCAGAAATTTAGAATTTTTTACCATATGAAAAATATTTTCAAGATAAAATCTATGGAAACTTTGTTTCACTTTTTTTTTACATAGTTTAATACTAAGGATTAAATTCACACAGTCAAAAATTTAAATAAAGTATTTTGCTTGGACTATACTTTAGAAATTAGTGGATTGAACGGAATTACAAGTATACATAAAATAGCCTGGTGCAATCCTACAAATCACATTTTACTAGTTGCAAAAGACTATAAAATTGAAAAATGAATACTCTAACTTCATTCACTGATAGAAAACCTATAAGAGGAGATTTAACTTTCCTATGTGGCTTAGAAAACATTTACTAAGGAGTGGTTTAAAAAAAATCCATGAATTTTTTTCTTTTTTTTTGCAATTTCTGCCAGTCTTGAAAGTTGCAAGAAAGTTTGTTTTTTCACTTCAGTGAACTCTACTTGAATCAACTAATGATTTGAAATAAAATTATGTATTTTTTGTAAAATGCTGTAGTTAAAACACCTATGAACACATGAATTAAAGAAAAGAAAAAACAGTACCACTAAAAGATATAATAATTTAAGTGTACTAAGCAAAATAACATTTAAAATAAGTGCTTTACTTCCATTTCCAGGGAGGGTGTAGTATATTTTTGGCTGTATGCAGGATAGTTGCATCATATTAGTTGAAATTATGACCTTGTTATTTTCTTTATTTGGAAATTAAATATGGTTTAAAGATATATGTAAGTGTGCCAAGTTGGCAAGAGATGGACTTGTGATGGTTAATTTTATGTGTCAATTTGACACATAAATATTAAATATTATTTCTTGGTGCATGTTTGTGAGAGTGTTTCCAGATGACATTACCATTTGAATTGGCCGGCTCAAAAGCAGAGAGTTTTACCCAGTGTGGGTGGGCATCATCCAATCTTGTGAGAGCATAAATAGAACAATACACAGAGGAACAGAGCCCTCATTCCTTTCCTGTCTGCCTTGGTCTGCTCCTGCCCTTAGACTGAGTTTGGTACCGTTAGCTCCCCTGGTTTCCAGGCATTTGGACTCAGACTGGATTAATACCACCCACTTTGCTGGGTCTCCAGCTTGCAATTCAGTACTTCTTTTAGCCTCCAAATGTTGGTATGTTGAATATTACTTAAAATAGAGAAGTTATCACACAAGTTTCAAATGTATTTCATTATATAATGCATTGTAACGTGGGCATTAATAATATGACTTTTTTTATGTTAGTTTTAATCACCATTCTGTTCATCTCAGCAAAGGATAATGACAATTAAAATGGCACGATTAACTTCCAAGATTATGAAGGTTAACACTAAGGTGTAATCATTGATTATGTAAATGTAAGACACTCATAAATGAATTGACACTTTTTAAACTCACAATGTATGTTTCTTAGAGCAGGAGAGGAATGTTGCCCCAAAGATGGTCAGTTTATTAAATATTTTTCATTTATGTTGAAAATATTCAAAGAATGTTTTCAGCTGTAACTATTTGGGATGTTTTCAGTTTATTCTTATAGCTTCTAAATGTTTATGATGGAAGTGTTTTTAATATATAGAATTTATGGTTCACAATTATAATTAGAAAAATAAGATGTTAAAATACTGTTCAAAAATTATGAAACATATTTTACTTTAATTTTTTTCTTTATTGATATTAGAGAGAGTGGGAGAGAGAGATAAAAACATCAATGAGAGAGAACATTGATCGGCTGCTTCCTGCATGCCCCACACTGGGAATCTGTTCCACAACCTGGGCATGTGCCCTGACCGGGAATTGAACTGGTGAACTCTTGGTGCACGGGCAACACCACTCAACCACTGAGCCACACTGGCTGAGCAAAACATATTTTACTTTAAAGACAGTGTCAATGGCCCTGTTTGGGTGGCTCAGTTGGTTGGAGCATCGTCGCTTACACCAAAAGGTTGCAGGTTTGATCCCCAGTTGAGGCAAATATGAGAGGCAACTGATCAATGTTTCTCTCTCACATTAATGTTTCTCTCTCCCTCTCTCTCTCTTCCTCTCTTTCTAAAATCAATAAAAACATATCCTCAGGTGAGGATTGAAAAAAAAAAAAAAAAAACACAGCATGGATGGACCTAGAGGGTATTATACTAATGAAACAAGCCAGTTAGAGAAAGACCAATACCATATGATTTTACTTACATGTGGAATCTAATGAACAAAAACTAACACAATAGAAACCGACTCATAGATACAGAGAACAGACTGACAGCTGTCGGAGGAGAAGCGGAGTAGGGGGATGGGTTAAAAAGGTGAAGAGACAAAGCAGTATAAATTGGTGGTTGCAGAATAGCCACACAGGTGTAGATTACAGCATAGGAAATATAGTCAAGAATATGGAGATAACTAGTTATGGGACCAGGTGGGTACCTGAAGCCCTGGGAGGACCACTCTGTAAAGTACATGATTTTCTAATCACTCTGCTGTACATCTGAAACTAATACAGAATAATGCTGAATATAGACTACAATAGCAAAATAAATTAAAAAAGAGAAAAACATCTAAAAATTAAAATCTGTGCTGAGTAGATTTTAAGTTCTCTACTGAATATTTTCCTTGATGGCCATCTCTGGCCAGTTGTGATATTGTTGGCAAGATCCTGTCAACCATGAAGGTACTTGAGAGTATCAACACATGGTCATTAGACTGTAAGACTGCCACCTGAGGACCCAGCTTTCTGTCACTACTGTCTCAATACTTTTCTTTTTAAGAAAACAGATTCAGATTTAGGAATCTGTCAATACTCATTTATAAATTTTGTTATTTATAATATCATGGCTTTTCCTCATTTCTCTATATAATCAGAAAGTCTAAATAGAATTCATATTTTTGTATTTTTTAGCTGAAAAATCTACATAGCTTAAAAAATTAATTTGATGTTTTCGTGTCATTAATTTTATTCACATAAATTAAGAGGTTAAATTTTAAAAGTTTACAGGACTATAACACAACTTCACAAATGTGTGTTTTTTAGCCTCCTTCTGTTACAACGAGAATAAAAAGGCATGGAGAGGTTAATCTCTTAGATTCTCCTGTTACTAGTCTTCTTATTTGCAGAGTACATCAGAAACTATATTTGAGAGTGTACTGTGTAGTATTTTTCTGGTCAATGATATTTTTATATGATTTTGCTGACACAATTCTTATACTCTTTAAGGAATGAAAACAAGTAACTGTATTTCTTCATGGCTTCACAGCTGGCCATTGTGATGTTAATTTTATGTCAACTTGACTGGGTATTCTGTTAAACATTATTTCTGAGTATACTGTAAGGGTGTTTCTGGGTGAGATTAGTGCTTGAATTAGTAGACTGAGTAAAGCAAACTGTGATCCCCAGTGTGGGTGGACATGATCCAATCCACTGAAGGCCTGAATAAAACAAGAAAGCTGAGAAAGGGAGAATTCACTCTGTCATGGTTGATGAGCTGGGGCATCGATCTTCTTCTGCTCTCAGCCAGTCTTTCACTACCAGCTGTCCTGGTTCTCAATCCTTTGGACTAGGCCTGGAACTGCACCACCGGCTCTCTTAGATTTCCAGCTTGCAGACAGTAGATCACAGAATTGTCAACCTCTACAATCAAATGTACCAATCCCTTATAATAAATCTCTCTCTCTATCTCTCCCTTCTCCCTCCCTCCCTGCCTCCCTCCCTCCCTCCTGTTCGTTCTGTTTCATAGGAGAATCTTGACTAATAAGTAGTTACACACTCAGTAGTGCACAAATGCTGAATTAAAGCATCGGTTCTGCTACCAGATGGATTTGGATGGATTCTGCCTTTCGCAGTTGGTTCTATTAAACAAGATGCATAACTTTTTAGTTTTGTTCATCTGAAAAAATGGAGATACTATCGCCTACCTAAGAGGTTTTCCTTGAGAAAATGAAATGAAACATTTTGTAAATTGTAAAATTGAGACATACATGTAAAGCTCACTGTAATATGTCTGGCATATATTAAGAGCTATAATTGTTAAGCTTCCAAAGCTATTTCTGATTTACAAACATTCTCTTTGGAGGTTTTAGGCCCCAATTTCTTCCTTCCAACCATTTTTTAGAAGTATAAGGGCTCAAGAGGCTCAGTTATCAAATAGTGCTCAAGGGCATAATATTAGAGGGACAGGAAAGTAATTTCGTTAAAGTAATGACATGTTAAGGGCAGAAGTGGAAGCAAATCCGTGTCAGACAATCGAGGAACTGTCAAACACTCTTAACCAACCTTGGTCGACCATCCAAGAACATTTGCAGCAGATTGGTCTCACATAATCTGTCCAAAGAAAATAAAGCTAACCGGTCCACCACATGCAACTTACTGCTTCAGCGGCACAATACAGAACCGTTTTTTGATCGCTTAATCACTGGAGATGAAAAATGGGTCCTCTATGATAATCCAAAATGCAAAAGGCAGTGGCTCTCTCCGAATGAATCGCCATGAAGTACAGCTAAGCCAGGTTTACAGCCCAAAAAGGCACTTTTGTGTGTTTGGTGGAGTATTCGCGGGGTCGTTCATTTTGAAGGCTGAAACCTGGACAAACTGAATGCAGACCTTTACTGTGAACAATTGGATCGAGTAAATCAATCTTTAATTGAAAAGTGCCCAGCGATTGTCACCAGAAAAGGCGTTATTCTGCAACACGGTAATGCAAGACTGCACTGAGCAAGACGAACCCTGGAAAAAATTAATGAATTGCGGTGGGAGGTATTGCCTCACCCACCATACTCACCCGATATTGCACCATCGGATTTCCATTTATTCCGATCTCTACAACATTTTCTAAGTGGCAAAAAATTTGAAAATTTGGATGATGTCCAAAATGCCATCTCCAGATATTTTGCTCAAAAACCAATTGATTTTTATCGATCTGGCATTGAAAATTTGCACACTAGATGGCAAAAGGTTGTTGATAATGAGGGTGATTACATCATTGATTAAAAATAAAAACTTGTTAAAAATTTATCTGTTTGAATTTAATGTAAAAAAAAAGACATTACTGTCCGGTCCCCCTAATACATTTTTGAAGAGCTGATAGACGATTGAATATGTTAAAAAATTCTCTATAAGTCAGATATTTGTCCTATTTTCTTTATATATGAAACAATGTAGTCTGTTAATGAATAATAAAAAGGAATTATGATATATAGATGTTTATAGTAACTGTCACACATCTTATTAAATCTTTCCATCAACAGTAAATTTCAAACGTTGATCAAATATATTATAAGTAAATGGTCATTATGGACATGGTACCACTATATTGATCTAATATACTGTCTCCATTTTGAGATTTACAAAACATTGAATAGCTATCATTTTCTTAATCATAAAATTGAAATATTTTGTGATGGTTCTAAAAGATACATGGTATTTCATCAAATAATGTGAAAGCCAGGAACAAAACAAAATAAAGAAATCACAAAAAATAGGGCTACCACACACAGAGAGTTAGTTTAGTTATATAAATTGCAGATATGATAAGAGTAGACAATCTTTGTATTGTCATATTTGACTTTTATAGGAACTTTAAGCTTTATTCCCACAGAGAACACTATCAAAAAGACAGTTGCCTCTCCAGAGAGGAAAATCTATAAAAAATTTTTCATTGTGTAATTGTGTTCTTCCTGGGACTAGGACTTCATTCTTTTCGCCCACAATGATAATAACATTTCTGTTTCTTGAATTTTGCTTTGAATTCATGCTGCTCTGATATCACCTTGAAGGTTTTTCTTGACTATGAGTTGCTGATAACAGTCCCACAAGTAGTTTTCACTATTGTTTTCAGAAAAATCTTTTGGATATTAAAAATACATAAAATCATAGAAACATATACATGTCATAATTTTGGATATATAGAAATGCTATCAAACATTTAATTGAGTATATATTATTTAATTAAGGGATAATTATATAATTCATTTTATGAGTTGTTAAATTGCTGAAACTGCCATCTCTAATAGGCAATTTTCATTGGAAACAATTAAATGATTCTGAAATTTATGAATTTCTGTGTGAAATATAAATCTTGTCATGTTGTTAATGGTTTATTCCTAGGAATTATCAATGATAATTCTGTATTCACTGGAATGACTCCTTAAGGTTCAAAAATAGTACCACACCAAAGCAAATTCACTGTCTGAGAAGTAAATAAAAGTGAGGCACACACAATTTAAGTTAGACATTTTTCACAATTGAATCCCTACATAATGAATCTATAAGGTTATTTTGGAAAAATAATAGGTCTTTTACCAAAAACCTATGTCTTAAGCATACATATGATTTATGTTTAAAGTAAATGTTTGCTCTATTTTAGTTATAAAATTATCTCATTGAGTACAGGAAGCTCTCACACATTTGTAAATTGGATTTTGAGCTGCAGTAAAATTAATTGTTTTAGCCAACATGATAGTCAACAAATTCTATGTAAAGAAAAATGAAAACATCAACTAGATACCCCTCAGATTTTGTAGGTAAAAGTTATCTGGAATAGGATTACCAGAGAAGACATATAGCTATAGGCCTGTTCAACATATATGACCTTACAAAAGGACAAATATCCATGAAGAAGCACAGTAAAACAGGAGCTAACATATGTGTTAATAATGATATAGCTGCTTTATGATAAGAATAATTAAACATAGAAGTGTTTTATGTAATAGAAGTGTTTTATGATAGATGTATTCTTTATTATGATCTCTTCTTAGAGAAAACCTTTTAACCAAATAATAGCTCTGGAAATATATATCTAGATGCATAAATGCCACTTCTTTGGTTTGAGCATTTTCATAATATATGCAAAATGGAAGTTCAAATTTTACAAATGTACATGGAATAGAAATAGAAGAAAACTATAAAGAAGAAAATTATGTATTTTAGTAAACAATGCTGTTAATATATGTCATTGCTAATATCACTGCAACTTTCATAACTGTATATAGGTTTTTAAAACTGCCCAAAATGCATTGCACAAAATAATTTCACAAATCATGGTTATGTAAATGCACAGCATTTCATTAGTTTTTCTTTATTGAACAAGTAAAATATAAATGTTTGACAAATGTAAAAAATTAATAAGTGAAACTTAGAAAGTATTTGGTTGTAGAATGTTAAGGTTTGATTTAATATTATATTTGGACTTTACCAGTTATTAATTTCTCTGCTAATTGTCAGGCTGTACCAACCTGAAATTAATTTGTAAATCACAAATGTTGACTCCTATAAAAGATTAATCTCTATGAGGGCTTTATTTTAAGTGTTATTTTATTTTATTTTCAGTGATTGCAGTAATTTGTCCATATACTATAAACAGTATAAGTATAGAAAAATATATTGCAAATGTATTTAGTTTATTAATTGTGAATATCACAGATGTCCCCCCATTTTCTCCTCCTTTGTCCCTTTCGACCCAGCCTGGCCAGACCTTAGGGCTTCACAACACTATTGTCTGTGTCCATGGGCTATGCTTTTATGCATATTTGTTCTTTGGTTCATCTCTTCCCATATCCTCACTCTCCCTCCCCTCTGAGCTCTGTCAGTCTGTTCAGTGTTCCCATGCCTCTGGCCCTATTTTGTTCATTAGATTCCACATGTAAGTGAGATCATGTGATATTTGTCTTTCCCTAACTGGATTACTTCTCTTAGCATAATAATGTCCAGATCCCTCTATGCTGTCTCAAAAGGTAAGAGATCCTTCTTTTTTACAGCCACATAGTACTCCATTGTGTACATGTACCACGGCTTTATTACCCACTCATCTACTGATGGATACTTGTGCTGTTTCCAAATCTTAGCTATTGTAAATAGTGCTGCTAAGAATACAGGGGTACGTATATTCTTTCAGATTGGTATTTTGGGATTCTTAAAATATGTTCCCAGAATAAACTGGGTCAAAGAGCAGTTCCATTTTTAATTTTTTAAGGAAACTCTATACTGTTTTCCGCAGTGACTGCATCAGTCTGCATTCCCACCAGCAGTGTACTAGGGTTCCCTTTTCTGCACATCCTCTCCAGCATTTGTTGTTTGTTGATTTATTGATGGTAGCCATTCTGGCAGGTGTGAGGTATTACTTTATTGTAGTTTTAATTTTCATGGCTCTGACAATTAGTGACATTGAGCATTTTTTCCATATGTCTCTTGGTCAACTGTATGTCCTCTTTGGAGAAGTGTCTATTCAGGTCTTTTGCCCACTTTTAAATTTGATTGTTTGTCTTCCTTTTGTTGAGTTGTATGAGTTCTTTATATATTTTCAAAATTAACCCCTTATTAGAAGTATCATTGGCAAATATTTTCTCCCATACAGTGATTTCCCTTTTTATTTTGATGATGGTTTCTTTAGCTGTGCAGTAATATTTATTCATAATACTATAAACATTATAAATATAGAAAAAATACTTAGCAAATGTATTCAATTTTTAATTATTGATAAACACAGTAGGCTTCTTCAATACTATAAAATTAGCTTTTTCAAATTTATAATAAAGGTAAATAAAGAAACCTATTGTACTAATTCTTAGAATTATGTTCTCATTGACATATTTTTGGTAAATATTCCCTTAATAAATTTCTGTGGAATTTATCACGTATAGACTTAGAAAAAATAATGCTCAAAAGTTTTCATTAAAAGGTACATTCACATTTCTCTTTGGGGAACCAAAACTTACCCAAGTTTATTATTAATACCTAGAAATATGACTAGAAGCATGGCTGAATAATCTAGAGTAAATGTGGCAAAATATTAACAATTTTTAGATCTATAGGATATGGTACATTTACAGAGGTGCATATTATACTTTAATTTTTTTTTTTAATTTTGACATTTTATGTGATACATTTGGAAAAATAGATTAGGAAAAAAATAATTTGGCTCCAGAAGGCTTTATCACTCACATTACTCTGCAAGCTTGAAAATTTCCAGCCTACTTTAAGAAAACCCAGTGGAGCTATTAAAAAAAGATGGTGGTTTAACACCAGAAAAATCAGCCAGTGAACCCATTTGTAATTAAATGGCCTTGTCCATTTGACCTGCAGCAAAATGTTGGTAAATAAATGCACTGTTATGTATGTTTAGGCAAAATAAATAAGTAAACTAACTGAAACTTTTACAGATTATGAATGAATTGCTCATGTCATACAGTGATGCATATTAGATTTCCTTTATTACATAAACATTGAATATAGAGATTTACTTAGCTATATTCTTTCAGGGAAGAAAGTATTTCTTTTTCATAAAGTAAAAATATTATCTGTATTGAAATATTTTAAAAATATTGGTTTCAAAATTGATAAAGTATAAGTTATGGTCATTCCATATTGTCCATCCTATTTGAACATTATTTCTTGCATACATTATGATTATACAATGGAAAAGTGCTCTCTAATTTGCGTCTTTTTTACATTGAGAAACTCAGAGTTAACAGCATAGGCTTTGGTAGCCTTTTCAGCAACACTGTCCTTTGCGATTCAGTGACATTGAATATATGACAGAGAAACATTCAAAGTTTTTATTTCGGAAGGCTTTCTTCTTTGTCTATTTCTTTCACAGTCACACCATCATTGATGTTTTGATTGCCTATATAACTATATGTGCCTGCTTGTGAAAAGTTTTACTGTCTCTGAAATCCAGAACCCAGAGTTGAATTTTGACCTTCATCTGCATTAAACATTTATAGTGCTGTGTATGAGGATTGTAAAGTCAGCTTAATTTGAAAATGCTAACTTTATTCCGAATTAAATTTTATAATTTATTTGAGTAATTATATAAGCTCTCACAATAAAAATTTTAGATGTCAAACTGAAATTGGGAGATAAATTTGGGGGATATATATTTTCAATATTCTTTTAGAAGATGTCTGAGAAGAGAGAAAAAAAGAAAGACTCCTATGTCTTATGGTAAATTGTATTCGTTAACTACTTTTTTTTTCCTTTTCTGTAAAAGGATTATACTATACTCTCTCTTGCTATACATCTTTCTGGACTTCCCCACACTGTTAGCAAGCTTAGTCTTAGACTTACTTTTTTCTGGATGTAACTTTTGCCAGGTCTGAGAAGAAGCTTTATAATGACTGCCTGGGTCAGCTCATCTCTTGTGCCACTTTTTACTAGAATAATGTCTCAAGGGCAGTACTCCTGCAAGCACCCAGACTGGGGATCAAACCTGCAACATGGGTATGTGCCCTGACTGGGAATTGAACCCACCACCTTCTAGTGTAGGGGAGGATGCTCCAGCCAGCTGAGCCACACTGGCCAGGGCTATGCAGTACTTTTAAAATCTGGGTCTCAGAGTGAGAAGATACAGTCTATGGCTGAGCCATAATCAAGATACAGCTGTGTGTGAGCAAGGAGTAAGTGTTTACTGTTGTAAACCCACTAAGATTTTTGGAATAACACATACCACAAAATTATTCAGTAAAAGCTAGGACTACTGCTAATGTCCACAAACTCTGTTGCCATTGCCACCAGATGTTTCTGCGCTGCTCTATTTCTTGGGAAACATTTACTCTCCCAGTGGGTAACATTGCATCTCCCAAGTACATAAACTCCCATTATACCCTGCCATATTCTTGGTAATAGCAATTTTTAACAGAATTTTCTCATTCCCTAATAAGCACAGACAGTGCACTACTTCCATTTCCACTGGCCTTAATTGTATTTGTTTGGCAACATCATGATTTGCAATACATTTCATCAAATCATTCAGCACCAGAATGCCTTTGAATGTACTTCTAATAATGCAGCTTCTCTTCCACAGGTGAAGTGATCTGTGAACATCCCTGTGTGCCAAAGCTGTGTCAGTTGCTATGTAGCATTGGAGATTGATGTTTTTTCCCATAGTATTCACTTTTCATCAATTCAGTTGTATCTATTTTTATTGACACTTTCTTTTTCACTATTGCTTCTCCTCCAAAGGATTTATAACTCATATCTGAATGATAAAACATCATTCTGTGCTCAGAATTGTCCCAAACCACTGAAAGTGAAAGGCCATGTAAGTGATCTAAATCTGTCATCTTTCATAGCATATAATTAATAATTATTTTCTAAATGTTAACTAATTAAAATGTTAAGGCACAAATTTAGTGTCTTATTTTAATGTAAACATACATGTAGAAATGTTTATTGGGAAAATTATGAAATAATTATCTTTTTGTTCCCCATTAATAATACTTAGCTATTTTAAAAATATGTTTTAAAATGAGACTACTATTTTATATGAATTGACTTCATCCTGACTCAGGAGACACCTAAAAATTCCATGAGGAGCACAGGTTAAGTTAAAATTGGGACCATGATCATGGTAAAATTTATCTCTATAATACCTGACACAGAAAGTCCAAACCCAACTACAAAATATTTAATAGTTTATACTACTTAATATTTTTCTCTTTGCATAGAATTATGTGAGAATTCTAATACATACTCATACACACACACGCACACACACATATACAATCTGTGATATGTATAATTAAACTTTGACAGTTTGGTTCAAATATTGTGTTACATTTTGTTGAGATTAATTACAAAAAATGAAACAAAACTAAAAAGAAAATAAGTTGGGTTAAACTATATAAATAGAATACTTTTTGTTGTTTCATAATAAAGTCTAAAAATATAGAGGATACTAAAAAATAACTATAGACTTGATTGTTTTATTTATTTTTTGATCCATAATTTTTGTTTTTGTTTTTTCATTATTTTCAATTTAATTTTATATTCAATATTATTTTGTGTTAGTTTCAGGTGTACAGCATAGTGGTTAGATAATCATATACTTTACAAAGTGTTCCCCCTGATATTTCCAACTGGGACCATACATAGTTATTTCAATATTATTGGCTATATTTTCTACACTGTACTTTACATCCCCATGACTGTTTTGTAACTACCAGTTTGTACTTCTCAATCCCTTCACCTTTTTCACCCAGTCCCCCAACACCCCTCTGGCAGCCATCATCTGTTTTCTGTATCTATGAGTCTGTTTCTATTGTTGTTGTTTATTTATATTGTTCTTTAGATTCCACATATAAGTGACATCTTATATTAATCTTTCTGTGACTTGTTTCACTTAGGAAAAAGTAACATTAGACTTTGGGACTTAACTACATTATTTACATAAAATAGGTTGATGGCATTTGCTTCATCCTAAGGTTAGTAAGAGTAATGTTTTAGCCATATGTCCTTTCTTTATTATTAGGGAAATGGGATCTTAAAATTACTAAGTACATTAGTACTTAGTAAAGTCTCACTCCTGCTCTGTTCCCTGACAGAAAAAAAGAAAGAAAAATTGTCTTCGAACGCTATGTTTTTCTGTCCAGTACAGGACCAGGAAAAGTGGATTCAAAAATATCCAAAATATAAAAATTAAAAAAAAACTTTGAACATATGATTAGAAATAAAAATATATTTTTTCCATATGTATTATTATAATCACTATCAACAACAGTTTACAAATGTGTTGATTATTTTTGGTTTAAAATATATTGGGTAAATAGATACTTTAAAAAGTTTTTGTAAGTAAATGATAGCAGATGAAAACTTATTATACAATACTTAGTATCATTAATTTATGACATTATAAAGTATAGCTTAACAACCCCTTTCTATAATTTTTAGTCCCGGCTGTTCCATTTTCAAGATTATAAAAATAACTCATGAATACCAGCTATGAGGATGAAAAATATTGAGCATTATATTTTTTAAAGCAAATCTGAAATGTTTCAGTGAAATAGAAGAGAGTTACCAGCAAGCAACTCCCTACACTAAGCCTATTCTTATTTTAACACGTGTCTTTGGGTTTTTAGTTACCATTAGAGATGAAAGGAAGTGGCATTGTCATAGTCCCCACCACTTACTGCTTTGCAGCCACTGTAGCATAACACAGTGGGAAGAGCGCAGGCTTAACTGACAGACAAACATGGATTTACATTCTGACTACAAATTATTTGCTATGGGACCTTGGGTGAGTTGCTTAATTTTTATAAGCCTTAGGGTCCTCATTAGTAAAGTAGTGGTAATCATATCTAACTCAACATACTGTGAGGATTAAGTGAAAAGTGGTGTGTAGAAGAGATTAGCACTGCAAGCAGGAGTAAATGGTAGCTGTTCTATTATAATCATTATCATTATTATTGCTGCTATTAGAAAAGTGACAGGGGGTCCAAAACAGTTCTGGGGTTAGAAATGACACCTTCTCCCAAGTCACCTTCTCCCAAGATTCAGGATTAGTTGAAGAAAACAGCAAGAAAGAACATTTGACTACATAGTATTAAACCTCCTATAACCTCCTTTACTCCTTCCTCTTGTCTGGTGATTTCAGCAGTCATGCCACAAGGGAAATGAATTACTCTCAAACCAGATCCCAGAAGAGTGGTTGAGAACTGTACCTTGACTTAAGAATAGTATCTGACACAATTATTGCCCCTGATATATCATGGAGAATTTAAAATGTAGATTCAATTATGCATAGCTATAATATTTGAGTATTAAGTTCTACAATTTTAACATTTTTTTTTCATTTAACAGGTGAATGACATGTTTAAAATGAAATACTGAAATACTATTTAATTTGTATATTGTGGAGTTTTAGAAATACAACTGCATTTTTTTTATTCCTTTGCTCCTCTTTTTCCTTCCATACTCTACATTGAACCAACTATTACAGCAATAGTTGATATGTTTAATAACCAAGTCCAACAGTGATTGTAATAACAATTCATTATAGAATTATACTACCAAAACCTTCAGAAAATATTTACTAAAATGGATATTACTGGGTATATAGAATTTATTTGTACTAACTAATTAGGGAAAAGAAGAAGTTTAAGGAAAGATTATAAGGGAAATATCTGAAAATTAAACCTGCATGGAGATACACATATGTATGTATATATGCGTATGGAAGACAGAGCTCTCTCAAGAGCTAATGAACTTAGCAGTTTGCCTCATCTATATCAATGTTATTTTAAGCAGCTTGTGGAACATAGATTCATCTGGAAATCATCACCTCAGTAAGGTCAGGTTGACTCTGTCAACACTGATAAAATGAATACTCAACCCCAGATCAAATATATCCTGAACTTGCCAGACATTTACTTTTTGGTCAATAAAGAAATGGAGAATAAGCATCAAAGTCTGAGAAATTTTCAATATTTGGTAAGAAAGATGCTTTGAAACAGAACTTCAAGGCCTTTGTTGGTACTGTGATGACATGGTCAATGCCTTATATGTCTCCTTGTCCTTGAAACACCATCACATCTAATTGTCCATTGTGCGTGCTCACCAAGCAATAGCAATTCCTATAAATTGCTAAGAGAGATGTATGACCATAAGTCTTCATGTGATAAAATGGTGCTGTAGCTGATAGGTATAAAAAAGCAAGAGAACAAAAAACTCCTGCTGTTTTTCTTGTATTAGATTTAAAGCAGCTGAAAAATTTCAAAATTCTATGCCTTTCATTCTAAGTTGTGTAAATTCTCTAAGATATGATTTCATTCAACACTATTTTTGTGATATTTATTGTACATTCGTATTACAAATTAAAAACATAATACATGTATATTTTTAGAAATTACCACCCAAATAAAGAAAAATATGTTCTTAATGCCACTATCTAGATTTAACAGCTGGTAATAAGTTCAAACATTTTTCCCCCTTGAATACACATATGGGGATTGAGAATACATGGAGACATGTACCATGGTTTACGGGATTTTGCTGCCTGAACTAGAATATAATGGGATGTAAACCTCTTCCTCATGCACTGCCATGACTAAAGAATGTGCAGTAGGGACGGAAGGAGAAATACAGACTATGAACATAGGTTAGGTGAGTAAGGAGAACACTGAGATGCAGGAGTCCCTTCTCTCTCTAGCATCTTTGACTGTGTCTGTGTCCTCATATTAAAGTTATGAGAGATAAGAATGCAGCAACTGTTTTGCATGGGGAAAAAAAAAAAAAAACATATGAGAGACTCAGTGAGTTAATAGGCTCCTGAGGTGGAGGAATATTTTAATGTAGACTATGAGATTCTAAGCAAATTGTAGCATAATTTGAGAGGAAGGTATTACGCCCTTTGAAAGTAAAAAAAACAAAACACAAAACAACAACAACAACAACAACAACAACAACAAAAAACAACCTCTTAAGCTGTGGGAACAATGGAAATTTGGAAAGATTCTAGAGAGACCCTTTTGACACAGAGATGTGTATTCTAACTATTGGCATGGCTGTGAGCCAAGTGTTATGTACTGTTTTCAAGTGGAGAAGGACTGGAAAGGGAGAGTAAGAAAGATAAAATCTATGATTTTTTGGACTCCAAGAAACAGCCTGGGAATATCTGTGGAGAGCTAAATCCCAGTTTGATTTAAGAGGCATGAACCTGAAGAAATTGAATATAGTTTGTGTGAATGTATTTCATAATTCTAGGATGCTTAAGATAGATAGATGAGAGAGAGAGAGAGAGAGAGAGAGAGAGAGAGAGGATAGATAAATAGATAGAAAATAACGGTTATTTAACTCCTTTCTCATTTCCCCCAAAATATATGTTTCTTTTTCTTTAAATATATGACTTTTCTTTCTTCAACTCACATTCTTTTTTTGGGGGGAGTGGTTGCTCTGAATCATAAAGGTCATATTATTTATAAGATGCAAAAATTAAAAGTAGATAGGATTCTTATTCTTATATTAGTTTTAATGGCAATTTGAGAATTAGCAGTTAATGAAAATGTAATTCTTACAATTAATATCTCATTTTTAAATGTGATCTAATAAGAATCAATTCTTTATGTGTGGAGTTATGATTTAACAGATTATTATTTGATGTATATTTGTTTATACTAGTACCATTTGGTTATATAAGCTATGTTCTATTGCTCATACATAAATTTGTTTCCAATAATCTGTCACTTTTTTTCAGAAAGAGGTAAAAGTAGAATATATATCTATGTGCTCATCAAAATAATGGACTCCCAAAGATATCTGCATCCTAATCTCCCCAAACTGTGAACACGTTAGATGCCATGACAAAGGAAAATTAAATTTAGAGATGGAAATATGGAATTAAGTTGATAAACAAATGACCAAGAGATGAGGAGATACTTCTAGATCAACCAGATAGGCCCAAGGTAATGACAAAGGCTCCCTAAGTGGAAGTGAGAGGCACAAGGGAGGGAACTGCAGCTACAGCAGCAAAAGAAAGACTTGATCTAACATCACTGCTTTGAAAATGAGGAATGGAAGCATGGGACAAAGAATGAGGGTGGCCTCTAGACACTGGGGAATAACAAGAAAACAAAACCCCCCCTAAAGACTCCGGAAGAAATGCATCCTTTATTTGATCACAGTAAGACCTATTTTAGAATTCTGACAGATCATGAATTTGTGTTTTAAGTCACTAAGTTTTTGGTAAACTGTTATAGCAGCCATAGAAAACTAATACAACTTAAATGGTTGATTTTAAAGAAAATTAGTCAATGCAGTAAAAAGGTATGGTTCATAAATTAATAATTTATTGCAGTTTTCAGAACTAGAAAAATGAATACTGTTTCTTTATATAGGGATATCTACAACTTTAGAATAGCTGACTTCCACTTGGCAAAAATCATTCTATATAACACATATTGTTATGTAACCTAAAAAACATAGTCTTTCAGAGGTTTCTTAAGAACAAATGAACACCTAAAATTATACACAAAATATTAAAATAAGTGGGGAGAAATATAATGTTTTTGCATAAAATTTTGAATGTTAAGTTAAAGATATAAATCCCTGGCAAAACAATTCAACAGTTTAGTGTAATATCCTTTTTAATGGTGAGAGAAGTCCTGTGAAAAAGTTGTCAAGAATCTTGGCAAGAAGACCGAGGCATGCCTAGATTTTAAATTGTATTATAAGGCTATAGTAATTAAAGGATCTGAGGGAGTGAAGACAGATAAAGATATTATACAGTCAAAAATCGAAGTCAAATATGGTAAGTACATTAAAAAACAAAAAATTTTTTATTAATGCATAAAGGACTGACTATGCAGTAATTGATCTTGTGACTACTGGCTGATGATTTGGACAAATAAACCTTATATTTCCATTCTTATCTCACACCAAACATTAAAATAAATTTAGTCTAATTCAATAGTTGATTGTAAGAAAAAAGTCAGCAAAGACTATAAATGAATTAGAGGGGAAAAAAATACTGTCATTTTTTTAGGTGGACAACCTTTGCAAACTCAGAATCAATGTGGGATTCACACAACAGAATACTATGTTGATTCTGAGCCAAAAATCAGGAGCAAAACTTTCTGGGTTTGAATCCTGCCTAAGGGATGTCTGGATTCCTTAATTTTGCTGGGTCTCAATTTTCCTATATATAAAATTGGGATAATAATTTATTCTTCTGAAAGTTGTTGCCAAAATGTGAGGTTTAATCTAATGAATACTTTAAAAAGAAAGTGGAAACATTTACTACTGATAGAAAGTGTAATTTTTCCAAAATCAGCATATCTTTCTTATAAAAATTATATGTAAATCAATACAATGATTTAGATTTGATTTGTTTTCTATTTCAAAATAACCTATAAATATAATATAAAGTTTTGAAACTTTAAAAAAAAATAGCCCTTTTCAGAACATTCCTAGTTTTTAATAACCAGGACCACTAGGTCATGAAGGGATTATAACTAGAGTTCAATATTGACTATTATAAAAAAAAAATCAACAATAAATACAGTAGCCTGCATGGCTTACTTTACCAATTGTGAAATATTTATGGCATTGTGACTTTGGATCTGTTTATTTATGGAGTTAACACATTCTTTATTGTCGTGATTATGGAGAAATATTAACCAAAATGTCTTCCACTGACACATTGCTTCTTTATAAAGTAATAAGAGAGATAGCTATGGATATTAAGATTCTGTAAATTAACAAGATCTGAATTTAATTAAATATAACCTCCTTAGTGTAAAGTTAATTACAGTAGATCTAAAATTTGGCATTATTTGTCCCTTGGTCCACTATTGAAAACTATTAGATAGCTTAAAGATGATGTGGAAGGACAATGTTATTTCCAATATTGTTCCATTACAATAGGCTCCCATCTTTTCAAAGTTGACAATAAACTTAGTCTTGGCCTGTAGCTGCCTTTAGAACTTATGTATAAACCAAGCTCAAAGGCCTCTCCATCTCAGTTTCCAAATAAACATACTCTTTCTCACCTTTGAGCTCCATAAAATTTTAGGTACACCATTGTGATTTATGGATTTATTTCCCCACTGCTAGACTTGAAGTTCTTAAGGAAGGACCCATTCGCCACCAATGGGTGACTGCCTACTCTGGCTGCCTCCACTTTACTGTGCATATAGGATGGAAACAATGTTGCTGGTTGAAATAGTATATACAAAGAATAGTTAGGGATAGAATAGCCTTGAAATTGAATCATAAATAATCTTCCTTAATCCACCTCAATTCTGTTCTCTGATTATTTGTCTTGAGTGCTTTTAAGGAAACTCAGGTGGTGTATAATGAAAAAATAGCTTTCCTTTTGCACATTTTCCACCATCAACCAGTGATTTACAAAGTGACTTTATCCTAACTCTTCTTATCTGGAAACGAAACAAAACAAAAAAAACTGACCACTTTTAGCATAATGAACTGACAATGTTTTATATAACAGATAAAATGAAGCAGTAGACAGATTTCAAATCCTCTATATGCCACCTTAAACGTTTGGTGTTGCAATAAATAACCTCTGCCCACTCTGTTGGCTATTACTGAAGCTCACTAGGGAATATTTCTAGCAAGGCACCATATGCTGCTTTCCTTTATATTACACGCTAGAGCATACAAGCAATATATTCCATCCTGTTAAAGAATATATGAAGATTTATTGAAGTAGAATTTACTGTATCATGTGGTTTAAATCAAATTTATGAGATTTGCTAACCTTGTTAATTACTTTGGGAAATATGAGAAAAAAATCCTTGTTTTTTATTCTGGAGAGGTCAACTTATTCCAGCTTGAGATATCTCTCAAGCTTTTTCTTAGCAACAGGAACTTGATGTTCCATTAGCATAATTACATGCATCCTTCAAACCTCAAGAAGGACTTCCATACACTGAAATTTTAACAGTCTGACTCCTCATTTGAAAGAAAAAGTAATTTCTCAGAAAAAAATCCTACAGGATCAACAAAGTTATGTGTCATAGTGAAGATTAAGGACACTGAAAATGTCTGTTCTGTGATAATAAATTTCTTCATTTCTTTAAAATGGAAACTTCTGAGGAAGCAATTTTGAAATGAGACAATAAGGCTTAGAAACAAGAGGTCATACTTAGTTAACCTCTATTATCACCAACAACTCATAAACCATATTAGTCCTGAGAACAATCAGATAAAATTTAGCAAATTACATGAATATTGCATAAGAAAGACACACCCATTCCTAATATAAATAAGACTGAACTGTATTTTAACACTTTTTTTTCTGCATTAATGCCTGTTGTTTTAGATATTATGAGAGGAATCATATTTTTTAAATAGCAAAACTAATCACTCTATTGGCAAATATTAAAACATTACTGCCTTACAGTCCAAATATTGAGCTATAATTTCAACTCTATCTGCTGCCATGATAGAAACAACTTATTGAGTTTTGTTATTTTCTTTTAAAAAAAACTGGGAATATGGAAAAGATTAATTTCAATTTTTTTTTTTTTTTTTTTTTTACTATTTGCATTCCTTCTTTTTAAATTACATGTATTCATATATTTTATTTCTTGATAAAACTGATAGCTAAAAATCCAAGAGAATATTTTTCCAAAATAATGTCAAAGAATGGAATTAGTTGAAGAAATCATACTTAATTTAAGTAAGTATATAAATAAGCATACTAATGTGGAAAATCAGATATGACACATGATTGAAGATTAGTATAAAATATTGTTATACATTTGAGCACGGTACACACTAAATATATTTAAATGAATGCATAATTAAAGAATAAAATAGAGAAAAAGAGAAATGCAAACATGTTCAGATAGACCAAATGTAAAATATCTTTAAAGTTGTGGAGAGAGAACAATACTTAAGATGGAAAAATCTGGAAAGGGATAGATGGAAAATAAAAATTTGTGCATTAAAAGGGCAGACTCTGAGCCAAACACTGTGTGTGGAGCTTTTAGATGTTATCTCATTTAATCCTCATAAAAATACTTTAAAGTGCATATCAATGTCATCATTTCACTCAAAAATGGACAATGTAAAAGCCCTTTTAGATTTGATCAGAACAGTGTAGGACAAGAAAGGGATTTGCTTGCTTGCGTATGGGCCCAGATAGATGTTATATGTAATAATCTCGAGGAAGAATAAGAATGCCTTTTCAACTTTTTTTTTTTTATAACTTATCTTTATTGTTGAATGTATTACAAATGTTCCTCATTTTCCCCCCCTTGCCTCCCTCTTCCCCATTCCTGCCCCCCTCCTGCCTTTCCCCACACTGTTGTCTGTGTCCATTGGTTATACATCTATACAAATAAATTCTTTGGTTTATTTCTTCCCACCCCCCAACCCCCCTTCCCTTTGAGGTTTGTCGGTCTAACAAGCAATTTGTACTTTTTAATCCCTTCACCTTTTTCACCCATCCCCACAGCCCCCACCCATCTGGTTCCCAAAAAAGTTCTCTGTATCAATGAGAATGCCTTTGTTCTGCTTGTTCATTTTGTTTGTAGATTCAATTGTTGATAGATATGTATTTATTGCCATTTTGTTTGTTCATTTTTTTTATCTTTTTCTTCAAGAAGACCCTTCAACATTTCATATAAGAATGGTTTGGTGGTGATGAACTCCGTTAGCTTTTCTTTGTCTGGGAAACTCTTTATGTGGCCATCGATTCTAAATGACAGCTTTGCAGGATAGAGTAATCTTGGTTGTAGGTTCTTGCTTTTCATCACTCTGAATATTTCTTGCCACTCCCTTCTGGCCTGCAAAGTTTCTTTTGAGAAATCAGCTGACAGTCTGATGGGAACTCCCTTGTAGGTAACTAACTTATTTTCTCTTGCTGTTTTTAAGATTCTCTCTTTGTCTTGAACCTTTTGCATTTTGATGATGATGTGTCTTGGTGTGGGCCTCTTGGGGTTCATCTTGTTTGGGACTCTCTGTGCTTCCTGGACTTGCATGTCTGTTTCCTTCACCAAGTTAGGAAAGTTTTCTGCCATTATTGTTTCAAATAGGTTTTCGATTTCTTGTTCTCTCTCTTCTCCTTCTGGCACCCCCAAGATGCGAATGTTGGCACACTTGAAGTTGTCTCAGAGGCTCCTTACACTATCCTCATTTCTTTGGATTCTTTTTTCTTTTTGCTGTTCTGATTGGGTGTTTTTTGCTTCCTTATATTCCAAATTGATGGTTTGCTTCTTGGCTTTACCTACTCTACTACTGCATCTGTGTAAACTATTCTTTATTTCAGTTAGTGCATCCTTCATTTCAGACTGGTCCTTTTTTATGCTCTTGAGGTCCTCACTAAGTCCACTGAGCATCCTTATAAGCAGTATTTTGAACTCTGCATCTGTTAGGTTGCTTAACTCCATTTCACTTAGTTCTTTTCCTGGAGTTTTGTTCTGTTCTTTCATTTGGGACCTGTTTCTTTGTCTCATCATTTTGGCTGCCTCCCTGTGTTTGTTTCTATGTATTACTTAGTGAGAGGTGTGGGGCTAGCTGAGACCTGATGCTGCTTGTTTGAAAGAATTTAGGAAAAGCTGAAGCAGGATCCAAGACAGGCCAATCCTATGGTAAAGCAACTGGCAAAAGCTTGGGTGGGCCTGAAAGCTGGGTGGGGCGGGGCCTCAGGGAATCACCAGGGTGGGGCAAACAGTGTGAGCCAGGTAGCTGGAGTCCCAGATATGGTGGTGTCTGCCGGCCCAGGGAAGGGCTCACCAAAGAAACAAAAGCCTCTGATAGCACGTCTGTCCAGGTCTGTCTAGGAGAAAGCTGCCCCTCCAGCCCTCGCTCCAATGCCAAACAGCTCATTTCCTCCCCATATGACTCTGGTGCCTTTCAAGCTGCCTCCCGCACGCTGGAGCCTGGAGGGTGGGAGTCCGAGTAAGTCCGTGCGTGGGCCCTTTAAGAGGAGCTGCCGGGGGCTCCAGCCACCTCAGCCTCAGTTCCCGCTGGTTTTTTCCAGCCAGAAGTTATGGGGACTTCTCTTCCTGGCACTGAAACCCTGAGCTGGGCGCCTGGTGTGGGACAGGGACCCCTCAGTCCTCAGGGAGGCCCTTCCCAGCCAAGGTCTCTCCTAATTTTTATCCGCCACACGTGGGTGTGCGACCAGCCCCTCGTGCCTCCGCCCCTCCTACCAGTCTGGATATGGCTTCTTCTTTAATTTCGTAGTTGTGGGACTTCCATTCAGCTTGATTTCAGGCGGTTTTGAATGATGGTTGTTCTGTAGTTTAGTTGTAACTTTGATGTGGTTGTGGGAGGACACGATACCGCGTTTACCTACGCCGCCATCTTGACCGGAAGTCAAAAACTCTGTTCTTGAGGCTCATGCAGTGTCTCAACTTTCTTTGTACCTCCTTTTCAGTAAAAAAATGTCCCTCTGAAAAGGCAAGCTGAAAAACACTACTAAAAAGAAACAGGCACACAGATGAGCTCAGGCAGTTAAGAGAAGCTAGATGCTTGGAATGAATCAATAAACATTGATACAGTCACAATTCATCCCAGGGTACACAGTGACTCAGTGTTCTGATCCAGGTTGCTGTGTTACTGAGAACACCAGCATCTTCTCATGGAAGGTGAGTGGAAGCAGATTATCTACATCAGAAGTTGGCAAACTAGGGCCCATTGGCCTGTTTTTGTGAATAAAGTTTTACTGGAACACAATTACACACATTATCAATGGTTTCTTTTGCATCACAAAGGCAAAGCTGAATTACTAAGGCAGAGACCATAGAGCTGGCATTAACGAACATATTTACTATCTGGCCACTTACAGAGAAATTCTGCCAAGTCTACTACAGATAGATACTTTGAAAGTATATATATACTATTAGGTTGTTCATTTGCTATGATTCTCTATGATTCTCTACGTATTAAAGTTCATAACACCATCAATGTGTAAGCACATAATCATTGCCTCCTGGAATTATTTTTTAAACTTGCAAAATTGCTTTTGAAAAGTAATTTTTTTTAAAGAAAATAAATTTTTTTCTTCCCCCTTTTCTCTCCCATTTGTTGTTCTTATAAGCAAATAAAACACCTCTTCCCAGAATGTAGTTACCTCGGGAAAAAATATTCTACTGACCTTGGAATCATCCCAAAGTAAGACTTGAGATGGTACAAATATTTGCCTTGGAAATGTTCATTTAAGCTACTATAGCTGTATAACAACAAAAGTCCACACTACCACAGAACTTTTATTACATTTTGTAAGATAAATTCACTTACATTGAATTAGAGAAACTTCAGAGAGGATAATCAATGAAAATACATATAAAGATTGGCCTCAAATTCAAAATATTTTCAACATTGGAGAAGGGATGATGACTTTTCAAAGTTAAAGTTGGAATTCTTTGTTGTTTATATTTTAAACTAGAATCAGAGCAAGCAGACAAAAATATTCAATATTAGTAGTACTACTATTACTGTGATTCATATTACAAATGGAAATGGTAGAAGTGTTGAAGATCTTTGTTTAACCAAATTCTAAATGCTACTCTGTTTTTAATGTCAGAATTGTGGTACAGTTTGTTGCTATTGATTGATATTACTAAAATAAATTTACATTTTAAGAAATCAAAGTCAATCCAACATTGGATATAGCTTCTTCTGTAACATTGAGGAATAATGACTCAGTAACTTCGTTCATCAGGATTCAAAATGCGATTATAATTACTGCAACCAATACATATCACTATCTGACAATTATGTTGATAAAGATTATATAAATGATCAAATTGTATGTGTTAAGTCAATGGTGAACTAATTGTAAAATGCTCAACTATATGCATTTCAACTACTTTGTCTTTGGAGTCAGGTAACTGATAATTGAATCACAGTTGATTCCCACTCTGGAGTCAGTGACGTATTTAACATTTCTGGGCCTCAAATACTGTTTTTAAAACACTTTATACCTACACAAAATCAGTACTTTTGGTCTTTGAAAACTTAAGTATGAACTAATAATTGAATCACAATTATTCTAATTTGTTAATTCTGTGTATCAGGTGAGAAGTTTACCATGTCTGAACCTCATATAGTTCATCTCCAAAAATGGAATGCAACTATCTAATCAATAAAAATGTGTGGTTTAAGTGATATTTAAATTGTCTTCAGCATCCAATGGTCTAAAGTAAACAGCATAATTATCATCACCATCGTCATCTTTATGAATAATGAGGAATTATAAAATAAAAAGAGGCACTAAAGAATGCTAACAAGTAAGTATTATTCAAATTTTCCAAAATACAAAAATGATAAGAAAGATAATTTTCTTTGGCTAAACAAATATTATATGCTCACCATCCTTCTCCCTTTCTATCTCAGTAATAGAGGCTGGAGGATAGAACAACTCACTTTCTCTGCCTCTTTTATATTTGACACAGTTCTAAAGAGAGGAAATCAGAAGTATGCTGCATTTATCTACTTGATTTTCCCTTCCTGATAATAGAAGAAGATAAACTGGTACCTTGCCTTACCATTCTTTGCTTTAGGATTCCAATATTATGCCTGGAACTTCAGCTACCACTATAAGACTATAATGTAAGATACATGAAGGAAAGACTAAGAGAATTTCTGAGTAACAAATCAAATTTTGGATATGTGTGTGTATACACACAAATTTGTATGAAGTATTTATGTGTGTCTTTGTGATTATGTTAAGAAATATCATCTGTGTGTAATATATATGTACACATTTTATAAATGTAAAAGGAATGGGTAGACCCATGTATAAATTATTTAGAGATGTTCTATATATATATATATATTTTTTTTTTCCTTTATTGATTTTTAGAGAGAGAGGAAGGGAGAGGGAGAGAGAGATAGAAACATCGATGAGAGAGAGAGAACATTGATTGGGCGCCTCCAGCATGCCCGCCACTGGGGATCGGGCCCACAACCTGGGCATGTGCACTGACCGGGAGTTCAACTGGCGGCCTCTTGGTGCATGGGTGGATGCTCAATGACTGAGCCACAATGGCCAGGCTCAATGTATATTTTTAAATAAAAATAAGTTGCAGATGTATAAGATTATATTTAAACATGAAAAAATCATGTGACCAACTAGACAACAAAAAATTTCTAAAAGCTTAGTACAGTAAAGGATAGCTAGCACACATATATGAGGTTGTGTGTGTACACAGAATTTATATATATATATATATACACACACATATATATCAGATTGTTAAAATTTATATTTGATATAAGGCTATAGGGGAGAGTGATGATGGGAGAATGCAGAAATTACAAATTTTCTTATTATACATCTTCATATTGTTATACTTGCTAAAATGTGAGAATTTGGACTATTGTTATAGGAATAATTCATAAGCGCTTATGGAGCCCGGCCGGTGTAGCTCAATGGTTGAGCATTGACCCATGCACCAAAAGGTTGCCTATTCGATTCCCGGTCAGGGCACATGCCCAGGTTGTGGCCCAATCCCCAGTGGAGAGAATGCAGAAGCCGGCCAATTAATGTTCTCTCTCATAGATGTTTCTGCTTCTCTCTTTCCTTTCCTCTCTCTCTAAAATCAGTGAAAAACAATTCATAAGCTCTTATGGATTATGTTGAACTTCAAATTAAATAAAAATATTGAGAACTTATGAATAAAACTACATGATGGAGAAGCAATTGGATTTAGAAAATGTACTTGAGGCTTAATAACAATTCAATATATCACCAGCTAACTATGTTTTATAAACGTAACTGTAAATTATATTTTGTTGTTTATTAAAAGTAATATGATAAATAGTAACTTTTAACGTGTAAAGCTAAAGAATAAAATATAAATGAGGTTGTTTCCCATATTCTGCTTAAAATAATTGTTTGGGTAAATGTCAATTTAAAATTTAACTAACATAATTTAGTGAATATAAACTAGTCAAGAGGGCACCTTTAAGTCTTGTAGGTGAAGTCAACTTTAACATTTGAATCTTACTGACTTCAAATATGACAGTGAATACCATTACATAAACTGGCCTCTAAATTCCACTGAGTTTAATAGCAACGTTATTGAATTAGATGCTCAAAACATGATTGTGTACTTCAAAAATAATTTCCACTTGTGTCCATTAAAAGCAAGCATTTTTTAAAAACCAAATCTTTTAAAGCTGTTTTGTTAGAATATTTTTAAACAGAGACTAAACAATATTGGTAAGGGGGAGTTAGTCTTTGAATATATATTTGCTAACAAGAATACTTATATCATTTTCAGTGTTAATGATAACAAGAATAGCTTCATGAAAACAATTCTGATTCAATTTGTTATAAAAAAATTATAATAAACAAAAGAGTTTTATATAAACCTGAGTTTACATTTTGATATAGTATTTGCAATGTTCAATATGTGCACGTAGCAATATTTTTACTTAGAGACTATAAAATTTGATAATAGAAATTGGAAAAGAGAGATTTTTGTGATTACATTAAGCAATAGTGTAATGTTTAATAATATGCAATCAGTTTAAACTTATAAAGGTCACATTGAACTTTAAATGCTGTTTAGTGTGGAGAAGAATGTGACAAATCTTTGCCTCTGCGGAATAAGCCAGCAAGAAAGGGAACAAACAAATCATCCAACCACATTTTCTACTGAAGATTGGCAAATGTAAGGAAGCCTTAGTGAATTGAATTACAGAAAAGTGCAAGAGTTTCCTAGTTAAATGGAGAGTCATGGTAGCAAAAGCTGAGGAAAACCAGCAAACCCCACCTTTGTGACAACCCAAAACAATCCAGATATTGCCAAATGTCCATTGAGGGGCAAAATTATCCCCTACTGAGAACACTGACCTAAAGTAACCTCTCACTATGGTGGAGAAGACAGCATATAATGAAATCATTGGGGCCAATACTATGGGAGCAATATTATTAATAAAGTGCTGTGGGTCTGACTAAGATTCTTTCCTTGACCAAACTCTAGTTAGGTTCCTCTGAATCCTCTTCTTAACTGGGCCTTGACCTTCAGACTTCTGTGTTTGTCTTTAGATTGATCGAATTTAACAAAAATCCTGCTGAATTGGTTTAGCCAAGATTTCCTACCTCAATATATGACCACCTCAATATTTCGTTAAATCCCCATCTCTCACCATCCTCAGATGATATCTGATCATCATGGCATGCCTTCCACATGAATTGTGTTATATCAGGTTAGCCAGAAATGTCCCATTCACTGACCACCCAACCTGTTCCTTGGCTATAAATCCCCACTTTCTCTTCCTATATTCAGAATTTAGGCCAGTTCTGGGGTCTTTTTTTCACCTATTGCAATAGTTTCTGAATAATTTTTTTAAAAACATTTTAACTATTATCCAGATCTGATTTTCCTTGGCAAGTCCACAGAGAGCTCATATCTGTCGGAAGAAATCAGAAAATCCCGTCAAATGGTGATTTCAGAGCATTTGAGCAAAGACGCAAAACATAGTAAGATTTAGGGGAAGTATGATTAGTTCAATTTGAGATGTACTGTGTTTCAGATGCATGGTTATCCTGATCCTTGCTCATTTTGGATACTATACCAGCAGTCCAGAATTTAAATATGTAATTTTCACTCATTTTAACATCAAATTTATAATGTAGTGATGATAAAACAATATAATAAAATAATTTCTACCCCATAAGACGTCCTTTAAGTGTGTTTATTTGTACCTCTTCTAATGCTTAAAGCCATATCTTCAAATAAATTCAAACAACAATCTAGACACAGATATTATGTTACCATTATTCCAAAACAAACCAAAGTTACATTAAATAAATCAATCAAAACTCCTAAAATGTTTTTATATGGAGCCAGTGAAGCAAAGTTCTTTGTAGCAAACAAAATTGCCAAAGGCTTTTGACTAATAACTGTTAAATACTTAATGACTCTTAAAAGCCTGAGTCTCCAGCTTTGGTTTATTCTTAAGTATCCAAAGCTTTGACCTTGAATCATATCCTTAATGATTCAAACTTGTTGTTTTGTCCTCCTTTGTATTACTTCAGATGTTAGTTCTTCAAAACTTATAAATATATCATGTCACAGGTAAAAACTTAAATATAATTTTAGCATCTCATTGCAATTGTTTTCTTCTAATACAAATTAATTAATGTGTACATGTCATCTTGAGTTTAAATGGTGACATGGTAATAGAGAATGGGCACTTATCCATCTGTATCATCTTATAAAAACATGTCCAAAATGTACAGTGTTACAGAGTATGTTCGCTATTTTTTCAAATAAACAGTATACCCATTAAAATCTTTATAAATAATATTTATAATTACATTACTCTTATTCCTAATTCCAGTGATATAATGAAATAAAGTTAATTAGGCAACCATGTATCATGCTCAATGTTAAATGCTATCCTTCTGAGTATAATTTTTAGTCACCATTTTATTTTATAGAGAAACGTGATTGTAAATCCACAGTCTAATTTCTGGCACTTTGATGACTGTAGGTTTAGATGTGATGTGATGCAGGAGATCTAACATGCAATGCAAAGCCATTCTCATAGTATCACTGCTGTACGAGAAAGAGAGCTATTACCAGAGATATCTTTTTAAACGTAAAATACTTCTCTGCATCTTAGAAGGGCAAACATCTGATAATCAAACATCTGTTCTTCCCCTCTTTCTGTGAATGCTGTCCTCACCTCTGAAGCCCAGACTTCCATTCCCTTCCTTACCTCAGGAGAGTAAGTAAGTCTCAATCGCCAGACTGTCTTTCAGTCTCATATTTTTATGGGGCACCCATACATATAAAATTATATTTGTTTTTCTCCTGTTAATGTGTTTTATGTCAATTTCATTGTTAGGCATGCCAATGAACCTAGAAGGAAAGAAGGAATTTTTTTCCCAAGACTACAATATCTAGTGGATAGTCTGCTTACAACATACCACAGAACAGCTATTAGCTAGCTCTTTTGTTCTTGTTTCTTAACTATACGAAAGAACAAATAATGATCTAAAACATATGAACAGAAAAGTAGGCTAAAAAAAGGCCAAGGCAAATCATCAGGGGAAAAAATATGAGAAAAAGATAATTTAGTAAAGGACTTTAAAACCACTTTAATATACTCAAAATATTGAGAAGATATAATATGCTTAAAATGAAAATTTTATGCTATTAAAAGTGCACAGTAAACTCTATAGGGCTCTTGGAGATTTAACATCTTTAACCTGTTGGGGAACTATTTACAACTTAGAAGTTTATATCCAGGTAAAGTGTTCAGAAAATATAAAATAAAGCCATTTCAAACACAAAAGGTCTCAAAATATTTTCCTCTTTTATATACTTTCTGAGGCAGTTACTAAAGGTTATCTCCAGCAAAAGGATGGAGTAAACAAGAAGTTGGAAAGTGAGATACAGAAAATAGCACTCTATCCAGGAGCACATAGGATTTCTGGAATGGGAGAATAGAGTCCTTGATTTAAAAGATGACACATTTTGTCTGGCCAGTGTGGCTCAGTGGTTGAGCATCGATCCATGCACCAAGAGGTCACCAATTCCCAGTCAGGACAAATGCCCAGGTTGTGGGCCCGATTCCCAGTGGGGAGCATGCAAGAGGTGGCTAATCGATTCGATGTTCTCTCTCATTGATGTTTCTATCTCTCCCTCTCACTTCCTCTTTCCCTAAAATCAATAAAGGGAAAAAAATTTTTAAAGATGACACATTTTTAAAACGAATAAAAGTGTAACATTTAACAAAAATGTCAAATTCAGAAAAAGCAAATATTTTTAAAGAAATTAAATAAAAAGCTAATTATATTGTGGCCCAATTCCAATTATTAAAATAAAAAAAAAAATTTTGAGAAATCTAAAAAAGAAGAGAAATAAAATTAGTTTGGTCTTCATTCTAGAAAAATTCTCCTTCAAATGCTCCAGGAGTCTGGACATATTATTTATAGAGAAAAAAAATGAAACTCCAAAAATCTACTTGACCAATAATTAAAAATAATTACATAATCACAATAAGATAAATGCCATTTGTTTCTATTTCAACATTTAGAATCAACCCAGGGGAAAAGTGCGGAAGACATCGTAGTAGGAGAAAGAACACACATTAATAAATTGGCAATAATAAAAACAATAATCAAGCAGATAGAAGGGAGCTCACAGACATTAACCAAAGGCAGGAATAGGAAAACTTGGGAGTTTGTGGGTTAGTCTGTGGATTATAATAGCATAATCTAACACAGAGTTTCTTGATAGGCCATGAAGTAGAAGTGTATTGTTAATAATTTTTAATTGAAGAACTAAAAATATTGTCAGTGTCATATACTGGGAAGAGCACAGGGAATGTTATTTCCACCTTCCAAGGCACAGTCTTTAGAAACAGCCTAACACTGAAAATTAAGGCGCATCTTGAAAGTACTTTTCCTTAATGACCATAAATTGAATCTCCAAGGTACTTTCTGCTCTGTTAACCAAACTTAGCCAGAACAACCACCAAGCTTCAAAATTTGTTTTCCCTTTCTTTGCCCATCACTTTCATGTTTCTTTTTTCAAATACATTTAAAAACATCTCAAATGCAACAATGCATTCTATCCTTTTGAGAATGCTTAGCCCGTGATAGCAAATGTTTCTTTATTCAGATTCTCAAATGTAAGTTCAGATTCATTTTTAAATCACCATGTGGAATAGAAATCATTTAAGTATTGATAGCTTCATTTGTCTCAGCTTTCAAACAGATTAAATAGTACACAAAAGATTCAATGACAATGATATTTAGAATTTTAGGCTATAAAACATCAAAGGCCATTAGAAAGTGTTAAGGTGACATACAATGACTGAATTAAAAAATACCAAAGGTAGTTTTTCTGTGTTTTGTTTTTGTTCTGAACAATTATGTTATGTGGGCTGAAAAGAAATGGGGGCATTGGGAGAGTCCAATGAGATTTTCTGACTCAATGCCATTTTTCATTTTCAAGAGCTCAATATATTATTTTCTTACTTATTGGATATTTTTTAAAAATTACTTTTCAAAATATCTCTATTGGTTCAAGTATACATATTGAGAATAAATATTTATATAAATCATGTGACACAAAGTAAAGTGTAGATATAGATGTTCTCCCCATAATGAATTACACACACACACACACACACACACACACACACACACACACACATCTCAAGGGCCTTCTGTTACCCATTATGAACATTTTCCCTTATGAACAATTTTGCCTTTAGTAAAAGAGAAGGGCTATTGAAATATTCATTCGATATTATTTTTAAAAATAAGACTGGAGTATTAAGAATTTACTCCGGGCTGAAGTTGTCATTTAAAAAGTTTCAAAAATCATGAGACTGTACAAAACAAAAAGTGAATCCTAGTGTAAATTTTGAGTTTTAGTTAATAATAATGTATCATTATTGGTCAATCAATTGTAACACACTAATGCAGCATGTTAACAACTGGAAAATATGTGCAGGAAAGAGAGGAGGTTTGTAGAAACTCTCTGTACTTACTACTCAATTTTTCTGTAAACCAAAAATAAAAAAAGTTAATTTTTTATAATGTTGAGGAATTATTTTCCAAAATAATCACACTAATCCATAGCTTTGTCTTTATTCTGATTAGCTAATATTAATCCTGCATTTTCTAAATCACTCATATCATTTTAAAAAATGTCTTGTATTAGAATTAGGGGATATTTTATACAGACTATTAAAATAGTTTCCCAAGGTTGTAAAGCTTACAAGTAATAGAGGAACAATTGAACCTATTCTCATTTGCTTTGTTTGACATAAAAGATGCTAGTTTATCATTTACTATTAAAAAATAGGTTAAGGAAATAAAAACAGAAAACAAACAAACAAAAAACCTGCTGTACTCAAATTTAGTACAATCACAGACTCCTACTGGGGGTGAGAACCTACAAAAAGAGAGAGACTAGTAATTTCATAATACAGACTCATTAGTTCCTTACCTGATTTTAATTAAACTTACCTTATTTTTCTTCCCTCCAATCTACTCCTAAATAATGCCACTAGAATTTTGTTCCTAAGTCACAATGTTCATTATTCAGTTGAATAATCTTATAATACTTAGGTGTTGTTGTTTTTTTCCTTCTAACACTGTAAATAATCTTAAGTAGTTGAACCAAAGGGAGAACTGAATATAAAAATACACATGTTCCTCCCAAACCTAACCTCTCCAATGCAGCCAGACTCCAGGAAGAGACTTGAATTAGGAACTGGGAATTTCTGTCTGACCATCAGCTATCTCTGTTTCTCTCTCTACAGAGTTGTTATCTCTGCCTCCCTGAATTAATAGAGGAATACGACTATCCCATAGCTCCTCGGGTTTTTGTTTGTTTGTTTTTAATTTTCCAATCTCTCCATTAGCCACAAACTCAATCTGAAAATTCTAATTAAAAATTTCAGAGAGAATAGTCCTGACTGGTCTGGCTTAAGCAAGGAGTGTAAGTCTAAATCTATTAGACACAATCAGGGTTGGGGTGAGGAGTAGGTTATTGAGAATCCATATGGCTAATGGCAATCTGGGGACAGTTTCTTAAAGATAAATGATCACTATTGGTTTGGATCAATGTCTACTATTTGTCATTTCCAAGATAACATAGATATAATAACACATTCACATCTAGATTTTAAGTAATTCAACATCGGTCTGGAGTAATAGGCATATATATTACACAATACTATCTGGTAAGGTCATACAGATAGATTCTTCACTGTGAAATCTTCATGATTTCAAATTTTCTAATAGTTTCAACTTCTTTGAATACTTAATGTACTCAAGTATCTAATTCACATTTTAAGCTCTCCTCCAAACAGAAACAATGCAGTACCCAGTGTATGTATCTCTGTATTTGCTCATTTAATTATATAGTCCCTTTATGACAATTTCACTTACTTTATAAACTGGTTTAGGAGTAATAACTGCATTTTTGTAAAACTCAAACAGCACATACTTAGATACTCATTGTGTGTGCATGTGTACATTTATGTGCAAAATGAATTAAGCAGATGTGTAGACAAATTTAGCTACTATTTATTTACATGGTAATTTTAACTATTAGCAATACATTTATTTTGGTAAGTGCTAATATATGGTAGTATTTGTATCTGGCTTGGTAGAAATGAAAGTCATTCTTTTCCGCTCCGTGTTAAGTGAAAAACTGGAAAGAATCCATTATGGTTTATTGCTACGTATTTAAGGTAGTAAAAATGTGTAACCTAAAGATCTGGATTACTAGAATATCTGCAAATAATTCATTGCCTTAGGGTGTTCATTAAATGTAATACGTCTGTTGATCAGTTGATGAACAGAAAAGTAATTAAATTTATTTATTATGTAAAATCTGGAAAGTTTACCCAATATGAGTAGAATATTTCCAGTGAAACATTACAGAATGGGTTGTGTTTTGTTTCAAGAATACCGTCTCCCTCCCCCCTGCTCTAATAATTTGTCAGTAGTTGAAATTGTTTAGTATAACAGAGCAACTATTTTTAATTCAGTAGCAATCCCTGTGCTTGTAATATATGCAAAACTGCTGTTCACGTGTAGAGAGAAAAAGCAATGGAGAACTAATTGTAAAAATGATAACATCCATTTCTAAGATTAATATACAAAATTTTCAGAGTTGCGTTGTATTGACTATTGCCATTTACTTCTTATTGAAACTCAAAAACTCCCTACTTGAATTATTTAAGACTTTTCTGGAAGAAAGTTTTTATATGTTCAATTAAAATGATTTCTGCTCTATTTTATGTGGTTGTGCTTGTCTTATCTCAAAAGGTGAAGGTGTGACATGCTAAAAGCATTGCATTGCTTGAATATGATGTGTGTGCTTTGGAAAATAAACCAAGCCTTTTTGAAAAGTAGGATGGTTCAATATTGAAATTCTCATTCACATTAACATGCCTCATAGCCTCAATATAACCGTGGACATTAAAATGGTATAATTACTCACAGAAGAGTATATACCTTAGTATAGAGAAATAATGAATTAATATATATAATATATAATTGGCTGAACTTAATGTTTTTATAAGCCTACTTGTAACATCCAATATCTCACCCACAGACAATTTGAGATACCCTCAATCATAAGTGACTACAGGAAAGGTTTTTATCCCACCCATTTGTTTTTTTCTGTTTATTTCTTGGGCCATATACTGGCTCTCCTTGGAATACTGTCCTCCATGAATTAGTATTGTTTATTTCAAATAGAATCTACTTTCATTCCTTAACTCTTCATAGCTCATGTTTTACAAATAGACACTTCATTATTTGTTCTCTATGACGATTCTGACTCTGTGATCTATTATCCTCTGAAAAATGTTGATGATGTTGCCTCTCTGTTGTCACTGCATTGTGCTTCTATTTCTATCTCTGAAGTGTGTGTCTCTTGCCCGGCCTGTGTGGCTTAATGGAGTGAGCATCCTCCCATGGACTGAGAGATCCGGTTCGATTCCCGGTCAGGGCACGTGCCTGGGTTGCAGGCTTGATCCCCAGTAGGGGGCATGCAAGAGGCAGCCGATTGATGTTCCTTCCTCTCTCACATCGTTGTTTCTATCTCTCCCTCCCTTCCTCTTCCTCTCTAAAATAAAATAAAATAAAATAAAATAAAATAAAATAAAATAAAATAAAATAAAATAAAATAAAATAAAATAAAATAAAATAAAATAAAATAAAATAAAATAAAATAAAATAAAATAAAATAAAATAAAATAAAAAACTGTGTGTTCCTCAAAGTGTCCTTTCCTAACCTGAAATAATCACTGCTTTTCTTGTACAGTAGAACATCTTCCAGAATGAACCTACGTTGAAAATGTCCCGACCTCATTGGAATCATGACCTGACAGGTCTTAATTTATCCTAGTCTTTCTTTTACTATTCCAAGCACATTTTAAAAAGTCTGCAAATACCTTACATTTTAATGAGTTCAAGTCACTTCAGATTTTTTTAGAGAAATGGGCATTGTATAAACAATTAATTTAGAAATTATTTCACCTGACAATTAAAACTTTATCACTGGGCAAATAAAATTTAAAAAATAGGGCTTATTTTTATCTTAGGATAAGATTCCAGCCCAGGGACACATCAGAACCATGCAGATTCCTGGACTGCTCAGTCAAATCTGCTGTCTCGTCCAAAACACAACTCCCAGAAGAAAGAGAACATAGGTTTAAGCCAAGGTCATTTACTTTCAGAGGCCACTTTCATTTACATGAGTTAGGTTTTTTGTTGCATATTTTAGCAAATTATGCAAATGCAAGAATGTCAAATTTTGGATAGAGCTTGCAACATTTATTGTAAAAAGTAGAACCAAAATCTAATTAAATCTGAATTCAGAGAAACACTTGTTTGTCACTGGAGCCAGATGATTCTGAAATTTTCTTAGAATTTGGAATCTGTATGATACTGAAATAATACAAGTATGGGACACTTTTCTAATAAAACACCCATATTTCAACTTTAAGTTAAATAAAATGTTATTAGAAAGGCCCTCTGATTTGAATTCTTCCTAGTTTATAAAATCAGAATAAATTTATATGAGGAAATTTCAAAATTGGATTCTTAGCTAAGAATTATCTAATTTCTTAAATCTGTGCTATAAAACTGTAAATATAATAACGATTGAGTGTTTATTATGCTACAGAAAAGTTTCTAAGTGTTTAACATACACTTAACATACACTTGTTCATTTAACATTAAATTATACCCTGAGGTGTTTACATTGACTGTACTGATTTATTAATTTGGAAACTGCGATGCAGTGAGGTTACCATCAAGTCCAAAATCACACAAGAAGAAAATGTGGAAGCCAGTTTTTAAATCCTTATGCTACTGATTTTAAACACTAAACTGATGTGTACTAATTCTGGATAAAATTATATACATATATTTTTGCTTTTTTACCATGGTGATTTCATACTCTGGAGCCAAACTGGCTGGATTTGAAGTGAATTGCAACCACTTATAAGCTGTCTATCATGACATAATGAGATAAATTACTTAACCTCCATGCTTAAATTATCTTATTCATAAAGAGGTATAATAATAGAGCTTAACTCAAGATTATTGTGGGGATTAAATGAGTTTATATATATAAAGTGCTTAAAAAGATGTGTGTATAGGCATAGGTATTTATTTATATGTATATATTTATACAAAAACATTATTTTGTGCATACCTATATGCCCATTTATAGATATGCATAGATACTTAGGTTTAGAGCATGTTGAAGTTCAATTAACACCTTCTGTGTCTTCATATCTACCATATATAAATATATATATATATTAGAATAGACTTCAATTTTCTCTCTTCCCCAGTATTTATGGTTTAGAAAACATTTTTTTGGTATATCTATGAAGAAAAATCCTGGTATCCCTGACTCAAATATTGTTGTTGCTAAGAAAATGTGCATTGTCATTAAATTGCACTGGCCAGTGATTAAATCAGGTAGCATTTATGGTTTGCCAAGACTAAATCTTTGGAGGTTTATCAGATTGATTTGCTTCTCATATATCCCTTCTATCAGGGAAATATGAGAACTAACATTGTGATTCAGGATCTTCTCAAATATCTTCTGTGTCATCACCATGTAATAAAACAATCAGTGGAATTATAGTTTCTATGACTCTTGGGCAAACCAAAAGAAGCATTGTATAGTAATAGTTCTCTATCTTTCCTGTTTTTAAAATAATGCTGTAGGAAAGGCATACCTCAGATTACATATGTCCCCTGCTCTGTTTGGGAGGTTCTTAAGACTATACACTCAGGTTCAATGATTCATTACAGGGACTCACAGAACTCAGAAAAGCCATTACATTTAAAATTACATTTTTTTTAAGAGAAAGAATACAGATTAAAATAATCAAAGGGAAAAGATACAAAAAGGCCAGATTTCAGAAGACCAGTCATGTAGTTACCTGTTGTCCTTTCCCAGAGGAGTGTGCAGACAGTGCCTACTCCTCCATCTCCTTCCATGTGTGGCAACATGCAATGAACGTTGCTAACCAGGGAAGCTTACCCTAGCATTGGGGTCCAAGCTTCCATTAGGAGTCGATCACTTAGATGTGGCTGACTGCTCACATGGCCAATCTTAAATATAGTAAGGAATTTCATCTCCAAAGAGAGGCCTTGTCTTTGTCCAGATTTCTGTGGATAACTTCTAAACTTTTTGAACTTCCTGAATGCTAGGAGTGTCTTTGTTATTCATGGTGGGCACCTTGGACCACACATGAAAGTGCAAGGTAACAATATGAGTCAGAGTGAGGGCTGGCCAGGCAAAAAAACAATCATGTGACTAGAAGGCTGTGGTTTTAGGCCATGTGATATCTGTTTGACTTCTGGGAGGGGGCTTTAGATTGAATTCAACCACTGGAATAATAAATCAACAGTGTCTGGGCTATACAGTCTCAATAAAACTCTGGATACTGAAACTTGGGTGAGCTTTCTAGGTTGGCAATACTCCATGTGTATTTTCACACATTCATACTAAGAAGGCATCTCTGAAGATGGTACAAACTTTGCCTATATAACTGTTCCAGATTTTTTCATTGCATCTCTTGCTTTGGTTAGTTCTCATTTGTATCTTTTTTCCTGTAACAAATGTGACTACGAGCATACTAGCTTTTAGTGACTTCTGTGAATCTAACAAATAATTGAACTTGAGGTGGTTTTGGAAAAAACACACCAAATTTACAGTTTGTGTCAGATCTTGGGCAATTGGTACTCTGGAAGAATGTGCCCTTAATCTCAAATTTGGCTAAACTCCTTTGTATCTTAGTTTTTTAGACCCTCCAGAGGCCAAGTTGGTACCACATGGCCCAAGGCCCCCATCATAAGTAATTACCAACATAGCTTATCTGTTGTGTTCCAAAGTCTACTAGTAAACAAAGATACTCCTGGTAGGCAGGACATTAAAAGTGCTTAAAAGTTACCTCCCAGGACCCAGTCAAATGGTCAAGGGTCAAATCTTTCTTTGAGGAAAGATACTCTTTTACTGAACTTCTTCTACCCATTAGAATTTTTAAGTATAATTGCTTCTTCCTTTCCTAGTCAAAGGAAGTCCTAGGGAACTGAATTATGTCCCCTCCAAAATGTTTAAACCCTACCTAAATGTTACTGTATTTGGAGATACTAAATAGGTTATCAAGGTTAAATGAAGTGAGGCCCTAATCGCATATGACTGGTGTCCTTATGAGAAGAAAGAGAGACACCAGAGATAAGTGAACATAGAGAAAAGGCCGTATGAGGATACAGCAAGAAGGTGGCCATCTTCAAGTCAAGGAGAGAGGCCTTAGAAGAAATTAACTCTGCTAGTACCTTGACCTTGAATTTCTAGCGTTCAAAAATTACAGAAAAGAAGCGTTGATTGTTTAAGCCACCTAGCTGCGGTGTTTTGTCCTGGCAGCCCTAGTGATCTAATATACCTATGCAAACCCACAAAAGTCTAAGAGAATAAATGCAAAATATTGCTCACCTTTGTAGGAAATATAATTAAAGTAATCTGGAACTCATACCCTCTAAAAACTAAATGCAAATATTGTTGTTCTATAATCATGCTATAATGAATATAATATTTCTACACACTTGCAACTCAGGATTCACTGAGAATCAATATTATCCAGTCCCAATACTAATATATTTTTAAAGCGTCCCTCTATGCTTTACCCATGTTTAGTTGAAGTGAACTGTGTTGTCATAAAATTGAAATATACTTTGTGGAGAAGGCCATTACATTTTTGTGACATTGATATGAAATTTGCATATTTTGTTTTTGTATTTTATGTGCACTTTGATTTATTGAAAAACTATTGCATTTTATTTTTTCTATTTTTTAAAAATTTATAGCAAAACATTTAAATTGCTGGGCTTGATCCCTGATTTCTGCACATAGTTTCACCTATACACATATGTTGCTTCCGGTTAGAATTTCACCCTAAACCATGAAGACCAGTGACATATTTCTTCATGTGGCTCTAATTCCCTTACTTTGATATCTTACGGCATGATGAATCAAATTTATTCTTAAGAGTTAGGTAGAAAAACCACTGGCATTTAATGATAAAAGAAAATTTAAAGTTTAACATAAAATTTGCACCTGTAACATAGGAGCCATGGGCCTTTTATATGTATTATCTCATTTTAATTTTATGGTCAATTTTGTTCCCCAAGGACGTTACAATTGCAAAACCATAAGGGAGAGTGAGGGAGTTCCACATAGAAATAAAAACAAATGGAATCACTTTTCAACTGTGTGTTTTCAAAATTGCTTTTAAAAAAAATATTCTAGTAGCAAATATTGTTTACTATATCAAAGAATTTCCAGCTGGTTGTTAGGATCAAGTAAGCATAACAGTGACATGGTTTTTACTGAAAGTTTTTCCAGTGCCAGTAAATCCTTGATACACGGTGTTATGCTTGTGTTTTTTCTCACTGTGTCTTATTTGCAAGAGATAGCACTGAGATTCTGAACAATATTGTGATGTTTTAACTAGCGGTATGTCTTCTTTTTTTAATGCGAATCGAGTAGGAACTGCTCCTCTTCTTGTCGGTCTTTAATGAAACCAGCTGTAAAGTAATCACTGCGTTCTAAATGGCATCATGTCTGTACATGCAAAATTCACTGAGCACCGCATGGGCTATATCTCTGTATTTCGACCTCCTTGCACATCAGTGAATGCTGCCATAAGGACGATTTGACAGCAGTGAGTCGTACGTATTCTTTGTGAAGACGGCTGTGCCCAGATGCAAACTATTTCTCCCCGCTTGACAGAGAGAGCTCAGAGGAGTCCTAGAGGTTTGAAAAAGTATTAATAGATGTACCTGTTTGGAAGCCGAAATTATATACTTGATGAATGAACAGAATATTAAAAACACACCAAGTCTTGCTTTGTCAGTTTGTGGTGTGGTGAAAAGACGTCTGAGCTGGGAATCCGGAGGGGCGGGTGCCTCAGCCACAAGCTGCCATGGCTGGATGTCCTTATCATAAGAGCTGGCCTGTCCTCACTGGAACAAATGAGAAAGTAGATTGGACAGCACGTTTCAACCAAAGTCTTCCATATACTAGGTAGAGAAAGAGCATGAAGCCTGGGTGGGATAGATTTCTTCTCCAGTTTACCTTAGAAGAAAAAGCATCTGAAACATTGAGGACATATAATAAATATGTGTTGAATGAATGAAGGATTTCCAAAGGAAACAGATCTAAGTTCAAATTATGCTTCCGTCTCTTATATACTGTGTGACCTTGGGAAAAATTCTTAACCCATTAAACATCAGTTTTCTAATATAAATTAATGACAACACCTACCTCATAGAAACTAATTGAAAATTAATAGGCTAATGTAGAGATATGATATAGAGATCTACATATACATATAATATAGAGACATAGATTTGAGAGTAGGTAGCATAGTATAGCAAGCATTTAATACAGTTACTTCTATAGTTCTATTATGCTTTCATGATCCTTTAAATTAAATAAGATTATTAACTTTTACCACCTTTACCCATGAATATAAAAATTGACCAATTTTTCAACTACTCATGACAAATTATGCCTGCACCTTAAGATTATTTAATTTTTCATGGAACATAGAATTCTGTGAATCAACTCATATTTAGTTTTTTTTAGTCAAATGTCAAATCTGTAAAGTGATATTCAGATTTAATTTTCTCCAGATGTTAAATTTTTACCCAAGTGGTTAGGGGAGGTTTTAGAGGATATAAGATTCACTGAAGAAAAAATGTTAAAGATTTCTCCTGAGAGTTTCCCTTAATGAACTGTAAGATGCTGGTCTTTCCAAACAGAATTCCTGGTTTTTAAAAACTCCTTGTAAAATTTCACTTTTCTTCTTTCTTAAAACACACACACACACACACACACACAATTCCTATTGTTTTTTGGGACTCTCTTAATCATTAAATGCTCTTCTGTGTTAAATATGAATAACCTTCTCATGAAATACAAAATCTTGTATCATATTATCATATTACTAAGTTTGTACTAATATTTATTCTTTGGGTATATCTTGATCCTCCAACTCTATCACTGTAAAATATCTATGTATTTACCACAACCTTTGATATTTTTAATGGATTATTGCAAAGTTTCTTATGTAGGCCTATAATCCAGGATAGTTCCCTTGCAAATTCTTCAAAACACTGCCTCCTAGTCTTTTTCTTTGCTTCAAACTATATTATTACCTATCCCAAAAAATATTTTAGTGCTTCTCTTAACAATCTTCACAAAAAGCACATTATTTTTGCAATATTAAAAATTCAACCATGTAATAAAATTATTTTTCCTCAAAACAAAGTTTCATATTAAAATATTCTAATATTCTTAATATGTTTTATTGAAGCAATGATAGTAATATGAACTAGGTAATTGAAAGACCTTATAGTCAAATCACTAATGAGAGCTAATGCTGGTTACTAACATTTGGGGTCAAGAAAAAAGTTTATAGCCTTAGGTTTAGCTGATCCTTCAAAAAGATCTTTAGCAGTAAGATTCATTTCATTTTTTTCAGTTAGCAGACACTGAGAATTAACAAGAAAATTAAATTTTAATTTAATTTCTCATATATTTTATTTGTAAAATATTTTTGTTTTTACATATAGTTTAGTGACTAACCTTTCATGGAACCTTGTCATTAGACAGGAACTTTATCATCATCTACAATTATCAGTAAAAGACTATAAAATTCATTGCCTTTGATGGCACAAGTGTGTGATCTAAGCTCATCACATAACCTAGGCTATCAAACTCCCAATCGCTTCGCTCTTTTTAGGGTGACAAATTAAGTTAAAATTAGTGAACATATAATTTAATTGATTACTTAGTTTCAACAAGCAAAAAAAGATCGTCTTTTCATGGAAATATAAAAATAGGCAACGTCTTCATGTTGTTCCTTTAATAATAAGGCTCATCATAATACTAGTAATTCATAAATATTAATTGACAATATTTATAATAATAACAGTAATAATAATAATGATAGAGCTCTATAACTTTTGCTTCTCATAAATTATAAATATTTAATCTTCATTAACTATTAGTTTTATGTATGCATAATTGCTAAATATCAATGTTTAAATAAATAAATAGAATATTGGGGGGAACTATTCAGATTTTCTTGTCAAGAAATTTCTATTCAAACGGAGTAGTAATTTTAGATAAAACTAAGTCCATTTATTTTTTTTTTAGTTTTATAGGTAATTGGGTGCAATATCAGATGCTTTCAAAGCTTTAAGAGTTATATTAAAAAGGAAGCATGTTTTCATTAACTGTACATATGGGTGCAATTTTTACCAGTTCATTTTGATGGTTTCCAAATGGGTATTCAGTGGCAACCATCATGAAATTTGTTGTTGATAGATTACTGAAGAGAATTCAAAGACAAATAAATGCAAAATTTGATAGCTCTTATTGTGAATTTTTATTAGTAAAAGTTTGTAACTTACAGAATAAGAAATGGTGATGCATTCTGCCTTCTCATTATTTTAAAGTTCTTTGATGACTGACTATTCCATGAGATAAACACTGTAGATCCACTTGTTTATAGGTTGACTTTTTAGAAAGGATAAGAGGAATAAAGTATATCATTAAGATTGCAAAGCTGCCAGCTCAGAAATAGAAATAAACATTTTTTCTAACAATCACTACAGAAGTGAATGTGAAGAAATTGTACAATACAAAGGAAATTTTAGACTATATTCTCATCCATTAAAAAATAAGGAAACTTAAACCCTAGCCAGGTTACGTGCATAATCTAGTTATCTGCTACCTGTAACTAACTGAAAATCTCTTTATGGGGAGTCACTGTTTTAGATAACTTCATCCATTCAACTTTAAAGACATTCATTGCACTAATCAAATTCTTAAGGAAATATGAATCTGTTCTATATCAATTCCCAACAATTCTACCCTTTTTCCTTTCACTGTATGTTCTAAGAAACCTCTCTATTACTCTTGAAGACTTCTTTCATCTCCTACATTTAGATTTAAGTTCGAAATACTATATTTTATTGTTCTACACTTTTTGCTCACTATTAGTTTGATAGTCAACCATTCTGTCAGTGTTTCCTCTTTACCAGAGACTACAAAGTGCATCTCTTTGCTTTAATTTTCTGAAAGCCTTTACACAGAATTTTATTCCAACATTGCTGGTTGTCTTTAGTAAGAGGGCTCATCCAAATTACTTTTCTGCCATTATCTGAAGTGGAAGTAGTAACTGTATTTTATCATTTTATGAAAACAGACCACTGGAAATATTTCCACAATAGTGTGGTTTTTTATTCTAAGAAAAGTCACTTGTAAAACTCATAATTTAAAGGTAAAGCAAACTATTGAATTGAAGTACCTAATCTGCATAAAATTCTGTAAAACAACAATGTAAGCTAATTTTGGTTTTCTCGAAAATATGGAAATGCTAGTTTTCTATTTAATTTGTGAAACCAACTGATTCGAAGTACTGGCCACCAAAATGTACTAGCTAAAATTCAATAAAAATTGTTAAATAATTTATGAATAAGACAAATAATTAAATATTATGATTTAATAAACAGTCATCAGTATGATTCTTCTATCTAGATCTATGCTTCTTTGTTAACCATCTTTGCAGCTGAAGAAATCCAAAATATTGGGATAAAATTTCTTTAATTCATGCTATCACAAAATCATGAAGCAACATTTTCAAAAATGTTAAAAGATAATTTTCAGAAAAGGGTAAAATTATGACTCCTATACAGATATAAAAATAAGCACATTTTAAGGAATTCATTTTACTTATATAATATGAGGGAACCAGGATGATGATATAACCAGTTAAAAAAAGTCAAAACAGTGCATATTTATATGAAATAAAGGAATTTTAGATGAATTATAAATGGAGACAAAATTGAAATTCCACAGGGGAGTGGGATGGGGAAGAAAGGTGAACTCAGTGAAATTAGGACACAAGACAGTTGCAAAGAAATGAACAGAGCTAAAACCTGATTATTCACAATATATGCTCTAGAAAATGCATAATTTTTCACTGAAAAGTGCATTTTTTCTACAAAAGTAATCAAGGTAATGAAATTACAACACTCACAAAAATATAAGCATACACAGACTCACATATTCTTTTACACTGAGAGTTTTTTATTTTTATTTTTTTTTTATCCTTGCCAGAGGACATTTTTGCATTTATCTTCAGATAGAGCAGGAGGGAGAGAAGGGGGAAGAGAGAGAGAGAAACACCGACATGAGAGAGACACATCAAGTGGTTGCCACCCAAACGACCCCAACCAGGGCTGGGGACAAACTGCAACCGAGGTACGTGCCCTTAGCGGGAACCGAACCCGGGATTCTCTGATCCACAGGCCGATGCTCTAACCGCTGAGCCAAACCGGCCAGAGCAACACTGAGAGTTTATAGTGACCAAAAACCTTAACCATGCTCCATTTCAATGCTGAGGAATAGAGAGAGGCTGAATTTCAAATCCAGGGTGGAAATAATGGAACGTTCCAAAGAAATCAGGACATTTTTTATATGAAATTTCAGAGTCTCAAAGTGTGGTACTTCAGCTCCATCAAAGTTTTCTAGGATACCAACAAATTGCAGATTTCTTAGTCCCATGTCTGATGTATTGAATCCAACTCTGGGAGTGGAACCTGGGAATTCATGTATATAAAATGATTTGTAGGCAATACTTGGGACCAACAATGTTTAGGGACTTCAGTTTCACATAATTGCTCTGGCCTCTGAAGTGACTTTATGTTTGCCTGAGTTTCAGATCTGTTTCAACAAACATTGCTCTGCAGCGCCCACTTAGCCAATGTACCTGTTTCTCTTTTCCCCTCTTTTTAAACTTCAATTTTATTTTCTGATAACGAGTTATTAGTCAACCTAATGTTGATCTTGGTTAAAGAAGGGCATTGTTAAGCTTGTTCTTATTGTGTCCTAGTAAAATAAAACCAAACAACCAACCACCACCACCTACAAAAAATAATGTGTTTGAATCTTAGTATGTTACATCATTGAAATCCAGCAGATCTCTGTGGCACACTTTAGAATTGTAGTTTACTTCAGTGTTCTTGACTGGGGGCAATTTTGCCTTCCAGGAGATGCTTGGTAATATCTGGAGACAGTTTTGGTTGTCATAACTTGGACTGAGGGTAAGGGGTGGTGTTAATGTGTCCCATTAGCATCCAGTTGGCAAAGGCCAAGGTTGCTAGTCAGCATCCTATGGTGAACAGAATGGCCCTGTAAAATAAAAAAAAACAATTTGGTTTAAAATGTCAATAATGACACTATTGAGAAACCTTGGTTTACACATAGTGTAAAATTAAATTATACAAATAAAACCTATTTAAAATTAGAGTTAGCCTGTGTACAATACTTAGTATACAGAAAGGCATTCTATAATGGTGCTTTGTTGGAAACAAAGGACATCCACAGGGCTTCTAGACTTCCTCAGGAAGGCCTGACTTGATAGGTATTTTCATATGCATCACAAATAAGTGGAACTATTATTGTCATTCTCCTTATGAGAAAAGTAAGACTGGAAATGTTTTGTGACTTGACCAAGGTCACAAAGCAACTATATGTTTAAGCCAAAATGGGCATTTTTGTTTTTGTTTTTTAATTCATAACAACATATTTATTCAATCCTTACAAATTTTGCAAGAGCCTAAGGTAACTTATTCAGATAATAATCAGGCCACTGTTTTAGGGGTGATGGTATTAGTGTTGTTTTTTCAAGTCAGAGTTTACTTTATATTGTTTCTCTGAATATTTTCAACACTACAGCTTAGTTCTTGAACTAAATTACTCTTAGGTTTTAACGGAGACAAGTGCAAAATGTTCTTTTCTGTTGTTTTGTTTATTTTTTGTTTGTTTTTAATGATGGAAATAAACTAGTCGTTGTACCTAGGAACCTACATCTATTTCTCATTTCAGAACATCTCTGATATTTCACAGAAATATTACCCACAATCTTCTCTAACATATAACCCAGTCTATGAAAAGTCATGAGTCATTCTGAATACATTTATTGCTTAATTTAAAAGATTGTACATTTTGAAATCTCAATGCATCTCACTTCAATGCTCAGCACTTTGTATTATAAGCAAAACAAGGACTTGAATGATCACATTCTGAACAGATGCATAGTGAAATTATAGTGAGAGAGGTTACTCTAAAAAAGAAATAGAGGTTGTACCAACCATCTGTTATAAATATTCCTCACTTTTATGTTCATAACTCCCACGAATGTGCCTGTAATATTGAAGAATTTGTAAACATCAGCATTGTCTGACAAAAGAATTCTACATTAAAAACATAGAGTTATAGCTTTTTCTACAATTTCAAAAACATTGTTTTCACACATCAAACTTCATGATAAAATACAATGGAATTAAGTTATGGTAGATTTTTTTAATGGAGAATTATAGTTCAATATTTTAGTTTTTTAATGGAGAATTATAGTTGAACATTTTAGTTTCTCTGGACCTTTCATTTCTTATATTCTTAGCTTCTTTAAAAAATGTGGATAGGGCAGTGGAAATGGTGTAAATTAAAAATCATAAATAATTCTAAATTCATTTTAAAAAGAAGCAAGTATAACAAAAGCAACTTATTTTTGTAAAATTTTTATAATTAAAATACTCTTCACAATTAAATAAAATGGTCAAGAATTATTTTTCCTTAATTAAAAGTTAGAATCTGATACGTGACATAGTATGTGCAGTGTTGAAAAGCAGAATATATCCGACTGAAGAAAAGCAGACAAAAATGGATTACTCCTTGAAATAAAATCTGTAACTTTGAAACATTATAAGATTTTCAAAATAGTGCTAAATTCTGCACAGATATTCTTTAACATGTTTCCCTTGAGGTAAAAATCTACTTCAGCTTTGTGAGAGTTAGTTTTACATTTATAAAGAAGGTCACATTGAAAACCTTCAAAAATATCAAGTCAATAAGCAAATTTCTATGTGTAAGTCATTGTTGGTCTCCTAAATTCCTTTGCTTTATATAGGTCTTAAACAAATGACATTGTATAAACCATGATTTAATGAGTATTCAGAACTGGAAAAGTGATCCAAGATTTCTAAGATAATAGGAAGATCAAATATTAATACAGTTGTCATCATCATTTCAGATACAGTATCTAAAACAAAAGTTGTTAGAGAAAATTAAAAAAAAAACTTAGCTAAAGGGGTGGTTCTGCATGAAAACTATAATTTTTAAATTTTTGTTAAACAATATGTGGTGTATTCAGTTTTTTCATGAATATGTCATTGATTTAAAATAACACACTGTATAGTAAACTAAAAATTTAGAAATATAAAATTAATATACTTGCCTTGAAGACAGCTAAAGAGTCACAAGTTCAGAAAAGTAGTAGTCTGACAAATAAACTACTCTTGTTCTTGTATGACTAAAGGTCTAATTGCCATTGGGAAGATTTTTGAAAGGAATTTAAAGTTCTCTTTTAACAAGATGTTACTTTCTACAGCCCTAATCAATTTATTTTTTAGTAAAAACATTTAAGAAGATGTTTAGTTCAATAATTTATTTTTAAAATATCTCTGATTTAGTAAATTGTTTACTAATCAGGCAAATACACCTATATAAGCCTATGGACGAAAATATTGAAATTTAAAACGTCTGAGAACAGACTCAGTTTCTAAAAGAATAAAAATTTCCATAAATACAGACCTTGGGGACTGGGACACCTAATGTGTATCAACAATAACAAAGCATAAATCATTTGGCACATTGCTCTATTATTTTTCTAGATAACACTAAACAAAATATCTTCTGTGTTGACATAGAGTAACTGGCTCAAATATATTTGCTAAAACCTTTAATATTACAATTTTCTTTTTTGCTACCAATTTACTTGAAGTCTCTAGAAGATGTTGGAAAGTAAAGTGTTGCTTTTGTTGGGCTATTCATTGTTACCATAAAAATATAATCAATGTTCCTTAGGCGCTGCGTAAATTGTGGAACCTGAGGGGAGCAGTCTGGATGCTTAAAATTAATGACTAAATGATAAAAGGTGTTTAAGTTTAATCACTTTACTTACATAGTCATTGATTTCCTTTACCACCCTTGTTTAGCATGCCACACTTGATAACCAATTTTCATCACTGGCCAATCAGAATTCAAGTATAGGCTTGAGAACAAGGAGAAAAAATGTTCCCACAAGTTCTGCTTTTCTCAATATTCTTCATTTCTTTTTACTGAAAACCTTTTGGAACAACTTTATGACCATTTATTGACTTATTGCATTATATTTTCCCTGATCATAGTTCAGCCTGATATGAAGTTACTATTTAGAACTCAGTAAGGAACTGAGTGTAAGTGACTATAACCATAATATGCATCACTTACATGTCTGGCAAATTCTCTATGCAATGCATGCCATTGGTGAAAACAAATCATGACCCTGGTCCTTACAGAGTTTATAATAAAACAGGGGAAATAAATTGTTCAGCTATAACAATTTCCTAAAATTAAGGGAAATTTCATGGCACTCATTATAAACACACTTTGAGGCCCTGGGAACTTTCTATTAATATTGGCTGGACTTGTATTTTAAAGTACTGTATAGAGATAGAAAGAAGAACCTTGGATTCAGTCAGTGGGTTGAAATCCCAGCCCTGCTTTGTGCTATCTTTTTGAACTTGGCCGAATTTTTAAACTTGCATCCCTTGGGTTTCTCATCTATAAAACAGAAATAATATTGTACCTAGCTATGAGATGAGTAAAGGGATTAAATGATATGGTACATATAGAGCAATTAGCATTCGACAAAATTCACCCTATGCAAGGGAACGTCCAAGCGAGTGATGAAGGCTCAGTAAGAAATAGCCAGGCTTGCATAATGGGTCAGAGTTGAGTAGACTTGAGATATAACGGTGGCAGTTCATGGAAAGATATGATTTTTATATCTCATGGAGGATGTGGAAAGTTTACTATGTCAGAAAAACTGCCTGGAACATGTAAATAAGGCCATAAGTGATGGGTAGCATATCATACCAGGGGCAGAGGCCACCCAACAATTATTTTGGGCCACAATGTCCAATAAGATAACAATAGCCATATATAACTACTGTGCACTTGAATTAGGACTTGTCTGAATTAAGAGGTTCTGTAAGTTAAAATAACACACCAGGTTTCTAAGATGTTATGAAAAAAATGCAAAATTTCTTTTTAATTTTTACACCAATTAGATGTTGAAATGACAATATTTTGGATATTTTGGTAATGTAATTAGTTCAGGTCATTAATTACTATTGATTTAAGGTCTTAGACTTTTTAAAAAATATATTTTTATTGATTTTTCTAGAGAGAGAGGGAGAGAGAAATAGAAACATCGGTGTGAGAGAGAAACATCTATCAGGTGCTTCCTGTGCGCCCCCTACTAAGGATCGAGCCTGCAACCCGGGCATGTGCCCTGACCGGGAATCAAACCAGGACCTCTCAGTCCACGGGAGGATGCTCAATCCACTGAGCCATACCAGCCAGGCTGTCCTAGATTTTTGAAGTTACATGTTAACATTTGATATTTGTCTTATGTTTGTCTGTATTTAAAATTTTTAGTCTTTCTTGGAATGATAGATCTTCACCTTCAATTGTATAAGAAAATAAAACATGTAGATAAGACATTGATGTTAAATTAGCACAATATTTAAATTCTATCAGTTCATGAGCCTAATATTCACAGCACATTATTGTTTATACAGATAAACTTAAAAAAATGTCTGTCGTATAATGCTCAAAGTTAAACATCTTAACTATTAGGTCTCAAATTTAACTGTTGTTATTATTAATACAGATTAATAAGAACTTAATTTTCTATTGGAAGAGGAGAAAGAGGAAAATGGTCACATTAATGAAATAGAAAAGTTTAAGAAATACTTGATAAGATTATCTTCTTTACATGGCTGGCTTTATTTTCAATTGCTTCTCATCTTTATTATAATCCAAAAAAAATAATAACCTTTTACTTAGCAATAATGTTCATGTACTTCTGTAGATCACATGCCAGAAATTTTGGCTGCTCTCCCTGAACTTTATAATTAGAGTCCTCAAGCCCTACTCATTAGGGAATTAACCTTAATCCACTCCATTTTGAATTCTCTCAAACCACACATGGCAATGATGATGCATAGTACATCTTGGATAAAAATATCCAGTCAACTCAGCTTCAGTGGTTGAGTGTCCACCCATGCACCAAGAGGTCGCTGGTTCGATTCCTGGTCAGGGCACATGCCCAGGTTGTGGGCCTGATTCCCAGTTGGGGGCATGCAGGAGGCGGCCAATCGATGTTCTCTCTCATTGATGTTTCTATTTCTCTCTCCCTCTCCCTTCGTCTCTCTCTGAAATCAATAAACAAATTTTTTTTTAAATTGAGTCAAAAGTATAATTTGTAGAATATAATTTTAAATACCACAGTGAATAAATCTATAATCATAAAAACATAGACTAAAAAAATGTATAATTATTGTCTATTGGTTCAACACATATTTATATTAAAAATGGGTTTAATGTTCTTTTTAGATTTTTTCCCTAGTGGAATATACTTAGTGAAGTAAATATGAAAGGAATGGCTAATCCATTATTGACAGCATGATATCATGTATTCTTTTATTTAGAAACTACTATGGCTATTAAAATAACATTTCACAAATGTGAGAGTGGAGAGCCAAGAAAATAATAACTTCTGTGGAACATACTTCTGAGTCTTCTTGCACTACCAAACTTTCTGTCTTCTAATAGATTCAAGAAAATAACACGAACTTAAAAAAATAATAATAATAAAAAGCAGTTCTTTGGTTATCTGGATTAATCTTTTACAATAAGAATGCTACAACTGCATATTAACTAATTGGCTATTTTTCTTGATTAAAATTAATTTCTCCTTGGAATATCTATAGAGTTTAAGGATCAGTAAGATTTGTCAATATTAATTTTAATTGACCAATTTAGTTGCCTCAAAGAATCCAAAACTTAAGTGCTATAACAGTTACAAATGATTTTTAAAATGGATACATTTACTTTTCACATAATAAAATATTTAATAAGGTACATTAAATTAAAACAAATATTTGCCTTATTCTTAAAATTTAATTAAGCTCCTATGAACATATTAAATATGATATTTTATACCATGATATCATTGTGAAATAAGAATAGTACAAAACAAACAAATTAGATCTATCATTGGGCAATCATCATGATACATAATTTTGTGTATATCTTAAACCTGGTAGAAAATCTTTTTTTATAGGATCTTTTTATTATATGCTGTAAGGACAAATACAAATTAAAAATACATTAAAAGGCTTAATTTTCCCTTCTGTAAACAAGAGAAGAGATCCCTTCCCTACCTTTTTACCAGAGCATTTACTTTAGAAACTTTAAACTATAAGTATTTGTTTTATCTCTCTGAAATATAAGTAAATTCTTTTGAAAATTAAATATATTTTGGTAGCTTTATGACCAAAAAATGTCATTCTCAAAGACCTGGAAACATCAAGGAAAATAACACACCTAGCCCCATTTTCTGTGGGAGAGTAAGGGTGAGTACCTTGCTCTAATTTTCAAATTTACCTCTGTCATAAAGATATGAGAAGTTTATTTTCCCTCTGGATAAAGCCACTTAACTAATACACATGGTCACCTCAGTTTCCAGGTAAAGTCAGGAAGAACTATGACCAATGGTTCTACCAAGTGCTCTTACTTAAGGACTGGTTATTGTTTATCTTGAGAAGTTGTATGTAATGAATTGTATCTGCTTGGATGTATAAAAAGATGAGAATTCTTTTTATCTTTGCTATCTCTTAGTGAATTGCCTCTGAGTTTTATTATTGAATAAGCATTAACTTTTTATATCTTTTGCACATCAAACTTCTTATGTCTTTCTCTACTACCACTGTGGAGAGGATCTCCTGTGTTGAAAAAATATTTTGTTTTTAATGATATCTTCCCAACAACAGCAACTATAAAGCTATCTTTGTAAGTTAAAAAACAACAACAACAACAAACAACTGAAGTGCTTTCTAGAATAATGATACAGGAATGTGATTGCAACTGTAGTGAACATTTACTATGAGGCAATGATTTTTCAATCAGTGGCATAATGATTTTGATGGTCATGATGACATTATTTAGGAAGTGTAAGAACCCATTGTCCCCACTGGAAGAAAGAGAAGGAAAAAAATGTCACCTTTCATAAGTAACCCCATCTAAATATATTAGTTAATATTCCATTCTTACTGTTATTTTCAGTTTCAAATCACTCTTAAGAAATAGGCAGATTTAAAACACACTCTTCAAGATGATGACATGCCTTTTCTATTTTTTTAATGCATTTTTTGAGTATTTTGGTCTTTGAGATTTAAAAAATAAAGTATTTAACCTTGCTTTTCATTTTTAGAGTGTCTAATCTTCAAAACCTGTTTAATTTCCTTTGTAAAAAATATGTGATTGTATATACATGCAACAATAAAATTGACTACATTCATCACATAATTCATGTTTTAATTAATTTGTTTGAGAATTAATAGGCATTTTCTGAGATACTCCATACCTAACAATACCTTGTAATTGGGAACAATCTTACTAAATTGAAAGACTGAATGGTAAATTGCCTTATCCAAATATCAATTGTGTGATATTTTTACAAAGCTACCCTCAAAGTAAAATATTGAATATATTCTTTAGTTATTCATTGATAATGTATATTAACTGAGTATTTGCCATGAATATACTGAATACATTGTAGTTTTTATTCAATTATGCAAGTTTTGATAATTTTCAACAAGCTGAAGACCTTTAGGTACTAAATACCACAAAGGTTCAGATAATTTTCATTGAATTTTTTAAAATACACAAAGCTAGAAAATATAATTATTATTGATTAAATGTTTTGTGTAACGGAATATTACTAAATATATAAATTCACTTTAGAATTTAATTTCATATATGGTCAAAGGATCTTCTTTGCCATGATGGTTTTTTGTTTGTTTGTTTTGTTTTGTTTTTATTGTTTTGAAGCGGGAGTGAAAGAATAAGAACTGCAGCTGGAAATTTGTCCTGAAAATACTGAGAATCAAATCGAATATCTATAGTACCGAGATGTAATGACTCAAGGTATATTTCTGTTTTATAAACTATTACAAGGCCACATTCACGTAAGCATTTTATTCATTCCTAGATTTACTTTGTACATTGTGAGTGATTTCTGAGAGCAGAGTTCTCTTTCTTAAATTCTCAAATGTTTGAAATGATTTTTGTTTGGACTATCCTTTATCAAATAAAGAGCAACAATTTTTCTCAAATTTTTACAATAACACACTCACTGACATGTAAAACTAGAGTTATTTTATTTTATTTTATTTTTCTAATCCTTACCCGAGGATATTTTTCCATTTTATTTAGAAAGAGTGGAAGGGAGGAAAGGGGTGGGGGGGAGAGAGAGAGAGAGAGAGAGAGAGAGACAGAGAGAGAGAGAGAGAGAGAGAGAGAGAGAGAGAAACATCGATGCGAGAGAGACGTATTGATTGGTTGCCTTCCGCACAACCCCAACCTGCAACCCAAGTACCTGCAACCCAGGTACCTGTAACCCAGGTACCTGCAACCCAGGTACCTGCAACCCAGGTACATGCCCTTGACTGGGAATCAAACCCACAACTTTTCGGTCCTCAGGCCATTGCTCTAACCACTGAGCAAAACTGGCCAGGGCAAAAAAACAAAGATAATTATGTAGAGAAACAATGTCCAATGAAGAAAAACGGCTGAACAACATCATCATGTACAATCCTTTGAGGCTTAAAGATGATCAGTGAGAGGTAGCTAACTGGGATATGCAGATGACATGCCCTATGACCATATATATTTATTGCATGAACATTGTTTTCCAGAGAAGAGTAAAGTCTATGTCCTTTGCAGGGCACATGTGTTCACCCCTCCCTATTGTGTTACATGTGGCCCACTCTATTTAATTACATTAACCCATTGGTCTTGAGTGCACAGTCATCTGTGACTCTCTCCTTGGACTCAGTGCCACAATTTCTATGCTATTAGAATTCCCTCTATGAAAAGTTCTTTTCCAACCTAACATAACCAAATATGCCCAATGTTCTTACTCTGAAGTATCAAATATGATCTCACTTGTTATCTCTCTCTCTACCTCCCTCTTTATCCCTGTCATCTCCCTAAATATACATTGTATACCCCCCTGCAAAGCAGAAGCTGAATGATGGATGAGTAAAAACATATCAAATACACTGTGAGTTTGTTTTGTTTTTTCTTGATTCTTCTAATCTGAGGTAATCTTTCCCTATTTTAAACTGTCATAGTACTTTGTGTTCAACTTCCGTTGGCATTAACATACTGATTTCATTTTAAACTAATTTGTGTTCTTCCCCTTAAGGTAATAAAAATTACTGGGTTAGGGGCCATACTTTATTTATTTTTAATTAGCTTAGAACCTCACACATAGTAAGCATTCAGTGAGAAATTTTAAAATGAAAATGCTATAATTAGAGTGCATAGTTTTAAAAAGGGAAATATACTAATGGGAGAATAAAAGTGGAATTATATTTTGAATTATTTAGCATAATAAAAAAGGCTTTAATTCTCAACCACAAAAATAGTGCCATATGATCAATAAAGATAAGATCTTATTTTATCATTTTAATATTAATGATATAAAATAGTCAGTTTATTTTTTTTACTAAGTTTCACTGAATAAAAAGTGTTCTTGAATTTAAAAAAATCCTGAATTTCTAAATAAATATTTAGATGATCCTAATAAGTATATATTTTATGGAGAGGTGCTATAAATATACATTATAATAATGTAAAATAAAGCTTCATTCATTTTAAGTTTACAGGACTAGGGAAAGTGAGCAATTTAAAAGCAAGTAGGTTGGAAATATTAAAAATCTTACTTTTGCTGCAAGAAATTTGAGGAGTTAACACCTTGCTCCTTCAGAAAAAAAGCTCATAGATAATTCTGATTTTTTTGTGTGTGTGGAAGACTAGTGGTCACAAAATAAGTTTTACTCTATTTACAACCTCCTGCCTGCCTACTCCTTCCAATTATTTAAAGGTTATTTCGAGATTCTCCTTCTCATTTATGGCTGACTACAGTCATTTAAAAACATTATAATTTGATCTAACTTGGCATTTGGAGATAGAAAATAAATCCCAAGGTGGGACTTATGGAATAGCAGCATGAGCAGCTTGGCAAAAGGTCTCATCCAGAGAAACATCTATAAACAGGTCGAAATGAACAGGCGATCATTCATAGTCTTTGGAGATTGACCTGGAGATTGACTTACAACAAATTTAGTAACATTTGTTCAACAAGATATCTGGAAACTTAATGATAACTGTGGAAGTCATAATAGCTTTCGAGTTTGGGGCTACACCTATTTCCACTGAGATCCCTGGTATTGAAAAGCTATTCTAGCAGGTTCAAAAACCATTGGTAGATCCCATTTTCCCCAGCTCTGTGCTGCCAAAGCATATGGTGGATGGTGGCAGCTGATAATGATCTCATTCTCCTACTCCCAACTGCCTCTCTCTAGGGAAGGTCTGGCAAGGAAGTAGATGAAGAATGCAGTCCCCCACGCCCCCACAGCTCTATGTTGGGCAGAAGCTATTCTGTACAGCTCAGTGAGAAAGTGGCAGCTGCTCTTTCTGGTGTGGAAAAGCTACCCCAGGCCCGCCTAGCTGATTCCACCTCTGTGGAATTCCAGTTTCTACTGGTGGGTGATGGATAGCTGAGTGGTAGCACCAGTTCCTCTTCTCACAGTCCCAGATCCCACTCCATAGGTGGAAACCTGTTGGAAGACACAGTAAAAGGTAAATTCTGCCTTCAAGCCCTGCTTCATAGAGCAGTTGTTCTGTGCTAAGGGAGAAGGTAGGGAGCATGTAAGTGTAGCAATCTCCTAGACTGGTAATACCATGCTATACAACTCCGGAGTATACTGTGCAGCAAGCTGTGTTGATGAAAACCAGAGGGCAATCAACTAGCACTCAGTGGGGGCCAATAGCTTGGTAAGATACTAACAGAAGTGGACCAGAAAGAAGTTTAACTGAGAGATAAGGGAAATAGAACATTAAAGAGAACCCTGTTAAAATCACAGTCATCCTTAGTGATGGAAAACTGTGCCTATGCCCTCGACATACAGTCACTCCTAAGACTAACCAAAGAGAGAATGTACCTGCTAACAGGCCCTGTGAAAACAGTCTTCTAGCCACACACAATTCCAAAAGTAAAGCGTGAAAATGTTACTGGCTCAGGGAGCCTAAGCACATCTTAAGCACTGGATCTTAAGAGCAACACTGAGCAATTAGTGGCTGACCACAAAAAGGTGCTGACTCAGAATCAAACCTAAGAAGTCAGGCTTAAAGATAAAAACAACTAAAAAAGTAATCCCACATAGAACGTTAGAGGCTGCACACTAGAGAGGAAACAGACCTCACAGAATTTGTCTAACCAAGTCATTAAACAAATAAGCAAATAAACAATTGACAACTGCTATAAACTCTTAGAAATCAGTATCTAGAGTTGCTACAATATATTATCAAAAATGCTCACTTTTAACTTAAAAAAGTATAAAATATTCAAAGAACCAGGAAAATGTGATTCATACAGAAGAACACAAACAGAAAACATAAACTATTTTTGACGGAACCTAAAAGTTGGACTTTGCACAAAAAGACTTCAAGTACCTATTTTAAATATGTTTGAAATACTAAAAGAAATCATGTTTAAAGAATTAAAAAATGGTATAATGATAGTGACTCATCAAATAAATAATATTATTAAATAATTAATACCCAAAAGTGTTTATGGCTAAAAACTTGCCAAATGCAATAAAAAATAAATGCTCAATAATCTAGGAAGTCAAAAGATTTTACTCAACATGATAAAGAGGATCCACAAAAAGTCAATAGCTAACATCATACTTAATGGTGAAAGAATTGATGTTTTTCTCCTAAGATCAGGCAAGGATTTCTACTTTCACCATTTCTGTTCAACACTGTATTGGAGGTTCTAATCAGGGCTAATAAGGCAAGAAAAATGAATAAATGGCATTCATACTGGAAAGAAGTAATACTGTCTCTATTTGTGGATGGCATGACCTTATACATAATAACTCAAAAGAAAACTATACAAACTGTTAGAAATAAGAAAGTTCAGCAAGATTGTAGGGCACACAATCAATATGCAAAAATTACTTGTATTTTTATAAAATAGCAATTCATATTCTGAATATAAAATTCAGGAAACAATTATATTAAAATAATCTCAAAAAGCATTAAGTACATAGGAGTAAATTAAACAAAAAAAATGCAAAACTTATTTACTGAAAACTGTAAAACATTGTTAAGAAAATTAAGCAAAACTAAATAAGTAGAAAGAAATCTCATGTTCATTGATTGGGAATTTAACATTATTAAGATGGCAATACTGTCCAAAATGATCTACAGATTTCTGAAATCCCTATGAAAATTTCAACAGGTTTTTTTGTTTGTTTGTTTGTTTTCAGAAATGAACAAGTTGACACTAAAATTCATATAAAATTACAAAGGATCCTGAATAAAAAAAATTATGAAAAAAAAAGAACAGAGTTGGATGACTCACATATTTTAATTTCATTACTTAATATCACTTTCAAAATGAACTCAACATATAATTTAGCCATAAATATGAGTATATACTACAACATAACACCTTTCTTTTTAAATTTTTTGGTGCAAGAATAATATGATTTATTATTAATGTGAATAGATTCTTAGCAATAAATTGTTTAATGCCAAAAATGGCATATTAACTATGACATTAGCTGTCATAGTCTTGCTCACAGACTTGAGTCTGCACCTGAAGCTCAAGCCATGGAAGAGCAAACGTTAATATCTATTTGAGAATAATTTTGAATGCTTGCATAGAGCATATTAGTTTTGGTGCTAATTTAAGATATGCCCATGATATCAAATACACACCAGTTTTTGGAAAACAGCTTTCAAGCATAGCAAAAATTCTGCTATAAAAAGAAATGATAAAATGGTACTCTTAATCTACCACTATAAATAATAAGTCCACTCATTACAAAATTTAAAAACACAGTTATAAATTAATTTATACAGCTGTTATAAAATTATCTATATAATTACAATGTGAATTTTATAGAAAAATCTGTTCTCATTAAATAATCTCATCACATTTTGCATACTTTGATTTTTATTTTAATTCAAAATAACATAATTAAAAAAAAAATCCAGGCACCTAGATAAAATGTACTTGTTCTAATTGACAGATCAAGGAAACAGATTTTAAGAACTGGTTTAATTCTAAGAAATAAATGGAAACTTTTATCAAATCCCTCTAGTATTTTCCATCTGTTACATTTCCATCTGTTAGTTTCCCTAATCCAAACCATTTGATGTAAAGAAAATGATGAATTAAAATAAAAATTTCCTCAGTGTGTTCAAGTTTTCATCTGGATCGTGATATGACCAAAAATTCTTGGGTGTCATTTTATTCTGATACTTGCTGAAAGCCACTTTGTCAGAAAAGGAAAGAGACATGCATTTTCATAGTGAGCACTCTGCTCTCATGTGGGTGTTTCTCTTGTGCCTTAAAGCACTATTATTCAAACAGATAACTTTCCCGCTTACTGATTGCCTGAGTTGTCAATCATAGCTTACCTGAAATACCCCATTAAAATCATAGCATATGGAAAGTTTTATTTTTAATGAAACACTACCTTCAAGAATTTTTACTTGAAGACAAATACTGTCATTCATCATGATTGCGTGCTCACTCTACATGGACATAGATACTCATTTTAAATGACTTTAATTTTAAGAACTATTTAGAATTATATAGTTGCATTAAGTTCAAATTTACAATTATAAACAGGATTAATGTCTGTCCCATCAACCCTATGGCAAGAGTATAATGAGAAGTAAATTTGAATAAAGAGGTTGTTACAATGTGAAGATGTGGTGTGGGGGGACAGGATGCTATGGGACCCAACAAGATAGCTCTTCTCCCAGATGTAGGAGGCCACTGACTGCCTGGAGGAAACTACAGTCAGTGGTAGGATTTGAAGGATGATATGAGTCAGGTATGTGGGTGTCTGTGGGAGGAAAAGGTTTCTGTGGAGGGTTGATTTTAGGAAGAAATTGAAAGTGGGAAGGGAAGAAAAGTGTTTTAGACAATGGAAATAGAAAGTGAATCAATCAGATGAATAAAAATGAATATTAAATTGATAGAAAAGTAAAGGTCACTTAAAATATGAGGTGGGCTATATGGAAAATATAAGGCTGGATACATGGGCAGAGATGGGTTGACTTGACAGATCTTTAGGTAGCATATATCTAGGTAAAATACACATAGAAATTAGGATCTTGAATGAATGAAGAGTGAAGGGGTGAGAGAAAGAAGCACATTGAGAAGAACCTCAGCTTTACATCTGGAGATGGAATTCCAGGTAGTAACATAAGAGGAACAGGCATTGTGGGGATATAGTCAGGTGTTGGACATTTTGAGAGTATACATGTGGGAATAGACTGTACCATTGGCATTTCTGTTTCATATAAACAGTATAAAAATCAGAAGAGACACATCTTTTGGAAATGAAGATTTATGAGAAGGGCTACTTTTCTGTGGATTCTGAGAGCATACCATTCAGACTCTTTCTCAGGGAGTATTCAAACAAATCTTGCTTATAACCAATACCAACTACCATTAAAACTAAGCTTAGACAATATATTGGTGAGTTTAAAGTTCATGGTACCTAGTGCAGTGGTACATGACATTTGTTTCAGCTTTCTGTCCTATAGATTGCAAATTTCATTTTGTCATCCCCCCCTGAGAATACATGGAGCCTGAAAGCAAGTAGTGGAGCAGGAATAGCAACTCTCACAATTATACAAAAGTATTTAATAGGGAAATGTTTGCTTTCTATCTTTCGATGTTTAGCCTTGCTAGTTTAGAGGATTGGTGCATAAGAGAAGGATGTATTTACTAGAAGGCACAATGATGAGTCCATAGAACTTAAAACTGAGACTACACCTGACTGTTTGGGATTCCTCATAATTCTGAACCAATAGAGTAATAAGGGTTTTAATATGATGCTGGGAGGATTGATATAGATTCATCCAGTGGTGGCATTGATGAGTATGTTTGGGATACTACAACATGGCTTCAACTACCATGTTTCTCATGAAAAATTAATGTTTAGGAATAAATCACTGGCTTATTCCATTTGATCATTTGATCAACAAACTGAGGTTTTTCTGAAGGCCAAGGACACATAAAATGTCCAGTGAATGAAAAAAATCATAAATACTAAGTACAACCTTGTAGCTTGTTGCAAAAACAAGGATTTTTCTAGGTATTCATATTCTATTCTTCAGTCTGCCATATATCATCTATTTTTATCTATTGATTTTATGCAAATTCATATTTTCTTTGCTTTTTAATATTTTATATAATATCCATTTCGGTGGTGCATATTTTTAAAATTTAATTCATATGTTACAGGATGTAAAATTGAGAATATTGACTTTTTATAAACAGGATGAACATTACCCAGAAATGGGTACAGTGACTGTTGAAATGTTAATTCATCTCTTTTAGGGAAGAGAGTTCTTTATTTTTATGGGGCATAGCTGCATTATATTGAGTGGTAATGTTTTCCTGTTGCCAGTGTTGTTGTTTGGAAGTTTAAACAGGGATAGAGGGTGTCTGGATATTTAGTGGCCAGATGGACAAGGTGGTGTATAGCACCCAGTTGTTAATCCTCACCAGAGGATATTTACCTCCTAGTAAACTGCACATAGTGTAAAGTAAAGAAAGCTAAACACTGAGTTTGTTTCCCAGTTTGTTACACCTACATGAATGGACTTTATTTTCAGTAACTAGATGTGGTTGTGTGAGACATTCTATTGTTTGTGTGGAAGCCATGTTTCCTGATACTTCCACAGCTACTATTGCTAAGGTCAGTCTTAGAAATGTTTGCATTTCTGGAGTGAACTTTTTTTTTAATCCTCACCCAAGAATATTTTTCCATTGATTTTCAGATAGAGTGGGAGGGAGGGAGAGAGAGAGAGAGAGACATCAATGTGAGAGAGACACTGATTGGTTGCCTCCCATAGGACCCCAACTGGAGCCGGGTTCGAACCTGCAACCAAGGAATGTACCCTTGACCAGGAATCAAACCCATGACTCTTCGGTTCGTGGGCCAAAGCTCTAACTGCTGAGCCAAACTGGCCAGGGCATACTTTTTGATTTTTGATATTTGCTGATCTGACTGCTTCACAATTGTGGAAGAAACTCAGAGTTTTCTTGGCAATCGAGTTTTATCATGTAGCTTTTAAAGCTTGCACTGCAGTCTTTCTTCAACTTCCACTTTCATTCTGTGAGCAATTTAAAACCTGCAGCAGATCCCTTCTGCTTGAACCGGCCAGAATGAATTTCACTTTTTGCAACTGAACACTGATCTAGGTGATGGCAACATCAAATGAGAAAACGCTTTCTCATTTGATGTATTTTATATCTTTTTCTTTTTGAAAAAGGGAAATTTCTGAGTCTGATGTGAAGAACTCTGTCATAGTCAACACCGCTGGGGAATGTCAGGAGAAAAAGAGAAGTGTGGGAGGCCTCTGATTTGGTGTTTAGCGGCTATTTGTAGTCTTCTGTAGTTAAGAATTGTCTCTATCTCCACTGTACCCCAAGTCCTTCTAGGTGTGCAGACAGTAATTTATGACTAAGTACGTAATAGTAATTTGAGAAAAACAAACACAGACACTTCCCTTCTTCCTCATTTACATCACATATTGCACATACTTCATTTCCCTAGCTAGCCTACAACTAAATGAATGTACTTTATTTTCATTTACTAGATGTGATTGTGTGAGACATTGTATGTGGAAGCCTGTTCTTTTCTAACACCAAAGGAAGAATCAGGGATTCCTTTTCCATCATTTTTCAGGGAAGGCCAGCACTTTGGGTGACTCTGTCTTTTGGAAAAGGACTGCAGTATCTGAGCTTTCTCTAAAGTTTCAATGTATTTGAAATAGAAAATCAAAAGGAATAAATGAATCATGGACTGAACAGAGACAGAGCAGGGAGTGAAGAGGGTATCAGACATTTATTTCATTCTTTTAATGTTGAAACAGCTTAATACTTATATATTCAGGTAATAAAAAGATTCTGAGTTTTCATAGCCATCATTTTTATCTCTAGGGCTACTGTCATTCCTTTAATGACCCAAAGAAAATGCTGTGCTACCAAATGCCTGCTATTAACACTCCTTCCTATCCAAAACCAATTTCTATATGGACCTCTAGGATAGGAGTCAGCTGAAATACATACCCACCTATCACAGTAGAAAACAATGTAGAAATGTCTTATTGTGTGATGGACGTCATCAGAGAGTATTGTAATGAAAAACGTTGATTTAGGAGAACAGATTAGGAGCATAGCTAGTAGGAGTGATAATGGATTGAACTCAGTCAAGCTTTTCCCTGCATGTTGCTTAAGCAGGTTTGGTAGCATCTGTTACAAGCTTACACTGTAGAGAACTGAACCTAGGGAGTGGATGATAGCATGTCTCTTCGTCACCTTAAGAAAGTTCCTGGACCTTATAAAATCATGATATGCTTTTCAATGTGATTTCCCCCACCTCGCTCCCAAGAAATGTTGTGGAATTCAATTTTAGCATTTCTTATGGACAAGCATTTAAGACTGTAAAACACTAAGGAAAATGAGGTCTAAGGAACAAAAACATGGCTTAGAAATAGTTTGAAGGGGGTGGAACAGAGGCAGGACTGGCTGTGAAGGAGCTTGAAGAAATCTCTGGCCTGATGGCCGGGCTCTAAACCTCGATGGTGTTGGTGCTGGTGGCACGACCCTGTAAGTTCCCTGTAAATCACTTCCAGTGGGTAAGTTACATGTGAGGTTAATTTCACCTCAACAAAGTCATTTTAAAAATTGGGAAAAACAAAACAACAAAAAAACCACACACAACTCTAATTAATATTTTTGCCAAAATCACATTTATTTACAGTAAACTCAAGCTAGTCTTTGGAATGCCAATACCCCAGAGTCTAATCAAAAGCTCAAAAAAGAAACTGCAAATTTAGTTTGCCAAGGACTTCACACCTTCTGAGGTAGGAAGAAAATCAAGTGGCTCCTTGGATTGTGGTTGGGTTCCTTATCTTGTTTTTTTATAATTGCCTTAGGCTAGGCTAGGAAGGGTTTTGCTTATTTATTTATTCATTCGTTTATGATTTATCTGAGCTTATGTCCTAAATGAATTTGAGGCACTTTACAGAATTAAATACCATACAAAACATGAATATATATATAAAGAAAACCTCCTTGGATTCCTGGCCCTGTTCTCTCTCATTTCCGCAATTTCAATGTTATCCCTGACATAGGCATTAGTGCCAACCCAGTTCCTACTCAGGGGGAAATAAGAAAGGAAATCTGGATTCTTTTTTGTTGTTGTTAATCCTCACCAGAGGATATTTTTTCCATTGATTTCTTTGAGAGCGTGGAAGGGAGAAGAAGAGGAGGAGGAGGAGGAGGAGGAGAGAGAGAAATATTTATGTGAGAGACACATCCATAAATTGCTTTCCACATGCATCCCAACCAGGGCTAGGGATCAAATCTGCAATCCAGGTATGTGCCCTTGATCGGGAATCAAACACGCAACCCGTCGGTGAGCAGGGCCGACACTCTAAACACTGCACCACACTCACACTGGCCAGGGCAGGAAATCCTGGATTCTTGAATGTAAAATGTATTCAGCCATCAGACATAGCCTTATTATATTATTGGAAACTGAGAAGAACTTCTTAGTATCACTTCCAGAAGAGATAGCTATTTTATAGACTGAGACTGAATTCCAGCATCTGGACCTCTGTCTTGATCATTTTCTTGTCCTTCTGCTATTGCCTAGCAATCCATTATTTTGCTATATGTGGGTCCTGTATAGAATGGCATACTAATTTAAGGTTGCCAGATGAAGAAATAAAGTACAGGACACTAGTTAAGGCTGAATTTCAGATAAAGAACAAATAGTTGTATTTTTTTTTTTTTTTTAGTATATTCCAAATATTACATAAGAATATCCTTGGAGTCTCAATTACCTCTTCTTTAAAAAGATAATAGTTATACATGATAGGCAAGATTGTTACAAAAATAGAGAAATTTCAATTGAACTGGGTGTCCTGTATTTAATCTGGCAGCTCATTACCACTAAAGAGTTCCCGGTGCTGTTACCACTTGTACATGTGTCCAATGTTGACGGCTATCAGAGCTCGGGCTGCTCTAGCCTGTTGAAATGCATTTACCTGGTGTCCTCTTTTTGGTCCTACTAATTTATATATGTTTATTACTTCCCATTTCCTGTGAATGGCTCCCTCTAGAAAGCATACCTTATGTGTCTGCACAAAGTTCCTGTACTTGCTGCTGCTTTGGGGGTGGCCGGCATTCCCCCAACACTTCTCGTCTCATAGACCTCTCCCATCTGGCCTATCACTCTCCCTTCACTGACATTAAGTCCTTGCAGTTCTATTAAAAGAAACAAATAATTAGGCGTTAGTATCTACTTGGTTCCAGGCCTTGTGTAAGATTCTGCTTATATGTGTCAAAAGGAGCAACGTGTGTGCCCTATTTTCAGAGAACTTGGAGTCAGGCAGAAGAATAGTTATTAGAAGTGATAATGTTAATAACTACCCTTTCTGGATACTTACTGCAGGCCAGAAACATCTGTCTAAAGTCTTTCAGCAATCCAAGCAAGCATGTGTACCACCTCTTTAAGAAAGAGAAAACTGAGATTCTGAAGGTAATCTACTTTCCTAAACAAACACTTTCTCAGTGGCAAAACTGGAATAAGATCTAGATGTCTGACTCCAGATATCTTATATATTGCATTGGCTCAGTCTCAGCTGAATCCATTACTACCACACAGAATTTATTTTTTTTATGTCCAGTACACCTCTTCAGAGGAGGGGAGAAATAAATGGTGAGTGGTTATATGGATTATGCTTTTGTTATTATTTCCTGTGATATTGATGACACTGGCTAGAAGGCTGACACTCATTAAGATTTCTAAATTTCTTCTTAACTTGTATGGAGTAAAATCAAGCAAGTATGATTGACATCCGTGCTCTTAAAAGAGAAGCCTATTCATATGGATGTGGTGATCAGAGCAGAAAGCAAAGATAGGCCATTCCCATTCCCCCACCTGCCCTTGATTCCAGGGCTGGATGACTCCTCCTTAGTCATTGAGCCACAGGTCTGTTGGTCTCTACTATAGAAACAGTGATGCATGAAATTAGCTTGCCTTTCTCTGTCTTAAATACCTCATCTTCTGCTTTGTTTCTAAAGCTATCTATCTTAGGGATGCTGTATAGAAAGATGGGTCATATTCTAGTTGTGGTTTCTGGGATAATTAGAATATTTGAATCTCAATGTCTACTCTTTCTGGCTTAAAATAATAGTGGTAATGGAAGGATTCAATGGTATTTGACTCTTTACCTCTTACCATTAAGGGACATTAATCTGCATATGCTTACTGAATGCCCAACGTGTGCAAAATCTGTTCCATTTTCCTCCTTGCTGAGCAGCTTTCCCTGCAAACAGCTCAGAGTGGTTTCCTCAGCCCCGACTCGACTCGATGCTTCAGTTTAGCCACTCATAACTCTCTTGGTGTTAGTCCCTCAGTTTCCCAATTCCACCTTCCCAGAGAGGATGTTATTATCTCAGGTCCTACACAACATTGTATTTTGTTCTCTTGTGAATGAGTGGCCCTGGAATTAGGTGTCCTACTGAGGTCTTAGAAACTGAGCTGAGAAAGCACAGGGTTTGGACAGATGTGGCTACTCAGTAGGCAGGCACTAAGGGGAGAAGGAAGGTAGATTCACGAGGTGGGGAGCAGAGGCATTCTAAAACTTGTCTAGCAAGGACGTGTTTCTAAATATGGAATTACAGTGGGAATTTTAGATGGCAGAAATCCAGTCAGCCCTGATGTTCTAAGAGCAACAGAAATTCCAGACTGAAATTGCCAGTTCAAGAAAGTACTCAGTGGGTGTCTATTTAGGGGTATCTTTAACCATATCTCTGATGATGCGTTCTAAGGTACTAAGATGTTTTCCAGTTTTAGAAAATGTCCAGCCAGTGTGGCTCAGTGGTTGAGCATTGACCCATGCACCAAGAGGTTGCTGGTTTGATTCCCGGTCAGGGCACATGCCCAGGTTGTGGGCCAAATCCCCAGTGGGGGGCATGCCGGAGGCGGCCAATTGATGTTCTCTCTCATCAATGTTTCTATCTCTCTCCCTCTCCCTTCCTTTCTCTCTAAAATCAATAAAGAAAAAACAATTTTAAAAAATAAATAAAGAAAAGAAAAGAAAGTAATTGAAGGAGTTAACTGATAGAAGCAATAAAAATCCATATTTGGTTTCTTCCTAAGTGACCTTTTTACATGATCAAATAATTTACACAATTGGTGTACCTGAGATGGACAATATTTTACTAGCACCACACTGCCTTTTTATGCTTTTACTTAAAATATATTATCTTTTCAATAAATAAACACACAAGGCACAATTAATATGAAGGAGAAGACATATTGAAATGTGACAATTTATGGGCCTTGCAGCAGAATCTTAATATAAAAGAAGAGTATATTCAGCATGTAAACATTGTTTTTTATACCCTTTTTAAATTATATTTTCTCCTCTCCCTTTCATGAATTGATGTCAAGTCTAGCTTAATACAATACATCTCTAAGCAATATGTTTCTTAACACAGAAGCACTGTCAAAAGAGAAAAATGGCAGGTAATTGATTCAGTGAATATTGCCATTGATTAGCATGAAACTGTAAGTCACTCTCCTTTCGAACATCAATTAAGGACAATTGTCCACAGTAGTAACGAACCACAATTCAACAATTCAAGTGCTGATAGAATACTTTCTCTAGGCACTGTTTACTTCTTGAGGCTGAAAATATTGAGGGGATCAAAAGAGAATTATGTGAGCACAAATTACACATGCATAAAGGTAATGCACACATCCATTAGAAAAATAATATGATTATTCACTATAAATATTAAAAAGCTTACTGAGGCTGTGAGGTAGTCATGGCAATGAACAGAAGCCCACAGGCTCACGCTTTGAGTCCATGCATCATAGGATGAGAACTTTAAAGGGACCGGAAAATAGGTCCTTTGGCTATGGGTGTTCTACTTCTGCAGGCTGCTCTGCACATCATCACCTGCATTATTGCTGCTGCATTCTTGCTGAGCATGAGGAACCTCCCGTGACATTGTTGTGCACATGAGAGTTGGGAGAACCAAAACTATCAAGGCTATAGTAAGGCATGTCCAATTATTACATCCACGTTTCAGAGTAACTGGCTTACCTAGGAGCCTGAGAGAACAGCCTCACTGATATGACACTAAATAGGGAAGACTTCCAGAAATTAAAATGTTAAAGGAAGTTTTTTTTTATACATGATCAATGGATCTCAAATACCTGCTAAGTTTAAGAGTCAGGCAGATATGTCTAAAAGAGTTTAAAGAAATCTGGCTATCAGCACTTTTAAAGTTATTGAATTGCAAAGAGAATGCAAAATTTCCAGATTGACCAGTTTGCTAAACTAAGATTTTAAAGTTAATCAAAACATTAAAGTCAATCTCTTCCTCCATCCTTCACTCTCTCCCTCCTTCCCCCACCTCTTTTTGTCAAGTTTATAATTACTACTACAAAGAAAATTGCCCTCCATGCATTGATGCAATCTCTTACTCATTTTATATCTTGTATTTTCCTGGCAACCTTTGTCTTGTAAAACATAAGATAATGTATTGATGAGATCTGCCAGTCTCAAAAGGCTTTTCAGGGAACACATTTTTCATCAGTACAAATTTCTATTTAGTGAAGTTTGGAATTGGACAGTGAAAAGCTCTTAAGAAACTGAGTCTTTGTCAATGTGGAGGTAGTGGTTGGGAGCTCATCACTGGGTTTTGGGTTCTATCACTGGCAATTTGTTAAAAGGATGTGTTCAATTAAGCCTAGGGCATTTTCTTTTAGGAAGAACTTTCAAGAAAGTAGTGAAGCATGGCAGAATCATAGCGTATTATATTCAGAAAAGAATGTAGAAAACATTTAATCCGATTCTACTACACTCAAGACATGAATCCTTCTAAAAGATTACTGAATAGTAATACCTACAACTCTATTTGGATATCTCCACTCAACCATCTTAGATGGCCAATATTTTATTTTGACAGAAGAACAAAACAATTTATTAACAAAATTCTCACATCTAAATTACAGTGTATAATCAATAAGATATTTTCAAATATTGTAGGTATATCAGAGTATTTTTTATTTCCACTTTTAATTTGTAAGATTGAACCAAACCCTCCTCAGCTTATCCTGATCATTGTTAAGGTATGTTTAGAAAATAATACAGGTTTTTTTTTTTCTTGTAATCATATATTTCTTATATTATTTGTTGTATGTGCTTCTTAAATTTCAGGATACATTCTCAACATGTTCTCATTATAGAAAGAAGTAATTTTAAAAGTTAGGATGATATAATGTAAAGAGACTGCCTGCCTGTATATCTTGGCTCCACATTTACTCATTTTGTGACATTTGGCAAGTTTCTTAATCTCTCTATACTTCATTTATAAAACAAAGAAAAGATTAGCTACCTAATAGCATTAATGTGACAATGAATTCATATATACCGATAAGAAAAGTATCAAAGGTGTATTAAACTCTTTCTAACCCAATTAATACGATGATGATGTTGATAGCTTCTGACTTCTATTTGAACAGAACTAGTATATCTTCAAAGTATTTTTACAGCTGATATTCAGACAAATCTTGAGAGAACAAAAATAAAAATTTTCTTTCTGTGATTTCAACAGCTTTGAAGACACAGAAAAAATAAATTGGATTGAAATGGTTAAAAACAGCTGAATACCTTAAGCCACACTGTATAGTAAATAAAAGCATGAATCTGACTTATCCATATTCATAGCAATGGTATAACATTTCCATATTTAATTCCCCAGGTGGGTCAGAGAATGCTTGACTAGAGACAGGGAGACCAGTTAAAGTGTAGTTATAGTAATGCAGGTAAGAAAAGAAAAGGGCCTGAACCACATTTGCCAGCAAACTGAATGCAGGGAATAATGAAGGTTTATATTCTAGAAATAGTTTTAAAGTAAATAACATTAGGACTTATAGTACTTATAGGTTTGCTTGACTTCTAATATTTAACATCACGGAGGAAGTGGTTTCTCCTTGGTTCAAATCTTCTCCCTGATGCTAAATAGTAGAAGTCAAGCAGACTTGATAGCCAGAGGGAAAGGGGGTGAGGGGAGGTGGGAGTGGGCAAAGGGGATAAGTGGGGAAAAAGGAGACTAGACTTTGGGTGGTGAGCACACGATGCAGTATGTGGATGATGTTTTATTGAGTTGTACATTTGAAACCTACATAGTTTTATTAACCACTGTCACCCCAGTAAATTCAATTTTAAAAAGGCTATTACGTTTTTAAACTAGATTACGCCCTTATACTAGATAGTTTTCTGTCAAATTATCATTTTCTGTTAAAACTGTTATGGGTCCTTTCTAAATTGCTTTTGCAAACTTAAAGAGGGGGTTCATTTGCTCACTCTACATGTCCTTGAAGGATTAACAAAGTTGTGAAATGCTCCTTCCGATAATATATGGCCACAACAATCACTAAAATGTGAAAGAACAACCAGCAATCCACGTTCCATGGAACTACAGGAGAAGCTGAGACTCTGATGTTTGTGAGACCTAATTGAGATGGATGAAGCTATATGTAGTTCCTTAGGGTTCATTCATGAGATGTGAATGCTTGTCAGAATTTCAACCTGCACGCGCTGAAGAAGGGAACAGGAAGGACTGACGAGAAAGGACACAGAGCTTTAGCATCCTCAGTTTCTTTTAATTCCTCAAATTGTAAATTCACAGATTGCCCATCACAGAATGATTCCCGCTCATTATTGATCTGTAATTCTAAGAGTTCAAAAGATAGTTGGTGTTTTTTATGCTACTTATAAGGAATGTATCGATATTTGATGAGCATAATACCTTTGGAACACATTATTTTTTAACTTTTTTTTTTTTTTTTTTTAGCAGAGAAGCCATTGTAATCTTTCTAGAGTCATGTGTAAAAGTTCATAGATACACATGAAACTTTTCAACTGGGCATCTTTATGCTCTTGTCCTCTTAGAACATTTTTGAGGTTTTTCTTTTCTATAAGCTGCACTTGCTAGTTTATGGCAGAAAGAAAAAAAAAGAAGGAAAATATTATAGACCCAGATTTATTGGAATTATCCTTGCTTTTTGGTTAGATTGGCCAAAGACAACAAGAAAAAACTTCAGAGACTATTTTTTTTTTCTGGGACAAAAAGAGGCAAATACTAGAATATGAGAAAAATTTAAAGTTGAATTAATAAATAATAAGATGTATTTAGGCAGTATGTAGAAAAGGAAGGGAAAGATTTCTGACCTATTTTATTCTTTTTTAAAAAATTTTTCTTTACTGATTTTATAGAGAAAAGAGGGAGAGGGAGAGAGACAGAGACATCAATGAGAGAGAACATCAATCGGCTGCCTCCTGCATGCCCCCCACTGGGGACCGGGCCCACAATCTGGGCATGTGCCCTGACTGGGAATCGAACTGGCGACCTCTTGGTGCATGGGTTGATGCTCAACCACTGAGCCACACCAGCCTAGCCTGACCTATTTTATTCTAATATCCTAAAATCTGTTTCAAGAATTTAAATTTAGACGGTTTATAGTTATTTAGTGTTTACTGAATGTCAGACTTTGTAGATATATTACTTAATTAATTTCCATATTTTGATGAGGAAACAGTCAGAGAGACTAAATAAATAACCCACAGCTACACAGCTATGAATGTAAAGACTAGGAATCAGCACCAGATTTATTAAATTCCATGTATATTTATGGCTAATATATTCAATAGTGACTGTTCAAACACCTAATATAAGACTCCAGGTAGATACTGCGATTTTAAAAGAGATGGAGAAAACATAAAGTTTTGTTGGATCCTGATCCTGCCTTTGCAGCGAAATGTGTATCTAAACAACTATTATGCAAAGTTTCAAGTTTCATTAAAAAAAAAAAAGGTCAGATAAAAATCTCTGGACATTCGTAAGAAGAAAATATGACATTGGGACAGATGCCAGTTAAACTATATGAATATCTAGAAAAAGGATTCTTCAGGTAGAAAAATGAGAAGTATTTAAAAATCTGGCATCTGGGAAATAGCATGCCATGTGGTGAATAAAATTTGGTAGATTTTACGAGAAAGTTCATGGCGAGCAAAAGGTACCTTTTAAACTGATTGGACAAGATTGTGCAGGGTCTTCAGAGTAAAGGAAAAAAGTGTAGATTTTCTTCTCTGGCCATCACAGCATTATAGATTTATGAGTGACACAATGACTCCCCTGTCCTGTGGCTATTTTCTAAGATGAGCTAGAAAGCTGTAATCCAGGCAAAACAAAAGCCTGGTCTCACTAAATGATTGTGACACCGGAGTGATTTGTTGACAAAAAGCAGAACTGGAACATGACTAGCAATTGAATTATAGGTGAAAAAAGTATATAAAAATGACTTCAGGATACATATCTAGACATGACTAAGGCGGGGCCTTCTTGTTGTAATAGCCCACAGGGCACCATTCATACTACACAGTTAGATAACATGAAAGGGAGAACAATTCGAAATGCAAGGTGATAGCCGCCCTGCTGGACCCTGCTGTATTTACATAACACATTTAGACTCAACTGACTCATGGAATTGCATTACAAAATATATGGCAATTTGCTCTTATTTTTAATTAACTATTAAAGGAATGGCTCTCATTGTGTGGACAGAGGTATTCAAATGGTTGAGCAACAGACTGAGAGGAGTAAATTTGTGTATGGAACAATTTCAAGCAAAAGAATCTCACATTTGGGAGACATTTCTGAACGTGTCTCATAAGATTCATTTGATACATGTATGAGTACTTCATAAACCCTAAGTCATAAAAATGATGCGTCTATTCAACAAATGTTTATTAAGTAATTTGTGGGTCAAATCTTCTGGGTACTAAAAGTAAAATATGAGCAATAACTAGTTCTTCACACATTACATTTATTTGGCCTGTATTTTAAAAATTATTTTCCTATGTATATTTACAAGGTCAATAGAGGTGGAATGTGTTTAATTCTAATTTTTGTTTTCAAATTCCTCCAAATAAAAGTTATATAACTAGACTATTATTATCACTTTTCACAATAGTACTGGCTATATGTCATTATGTCATACATATAATAAAGTAATTTTTAATAACTTTGACTTACTATTTAATGACTATCTTCAAACTATGGTAGTTTTAATTCTAATATTGCTTTATTTGATCAGAATATCATAAAAACCAGCCTATCTATTATGTTTTTTAAAGCTTTCTATTAAAATGGTCACAACCAGGCACAAAAAAGATAAGCATTTGAATAAAGACTGTTTGGATTTTAATCATACTTTCTCAATGTATAGTCTTGAGCAAATTACTTATCAGTTCTGAATCTTAATTCTCTTTTATGTAAAATGGAGAGTAGCACACTTATCTCGTAAGGGTTTTGTAAAAATAATTGGATAATGTCTATAAGGCACTCAGCCCACTGCCAGACACATAACAACCCATTAATACATATTAACCATGCTAAATATTTACATTACTAATATAGCTAAAATTCCTCTTTCCTCTGTTCTCTTTTTCCTCTCCTCCTTTTGTCTCATCTTCCTTTTCATACCCCTTTTCCATACCTCAGAAGCCTGGGGTCTACACCCACTAGAAAGCAGTGTGGCTGTTGACCTAATGCCATGAAATTGTTCTGTGATGTCTAGAGAATTATTTCTACCTTAACTAAATCATTATTTTCCCAGCTATAATTGTTTCAAAGCCACAGCTTATTGGGTAGCCGATGCTATAAAGTTGTAAAACTGGAAGCATATTTATTCCCCAAAATGATAGTTTTGAAGGGATGGGCATAGCCCTCTGAGCAATGTCTGCATGGGTGTGTTTAGAGGTAGCATGGGGGAGGTTTTGCTGGGTTTTATGCACTAGAACTGGTCAAAGGGAATTTATATGATCTATAAAGTATTTCTTTTGAAACCCTTTTTGAGGAATTATGTCATTTAATTCTTTTCAAGTAACATTGTATGCAGAAATTTCACCCATACAATGGAATTTTTAAAGCCCTCTTTCGCATCACACTTCCGCTTGCCTCTGAGGAGCACATTTTACAAAGCTTTTGATACAGGGCATATACTTTTCTCTGTGTTTCAGAGAATGGGGTCGCAGAGCAGGAAAGGATGCTCTGCATTTGATAGAAAGGCACTACATGAATCTCTGCTAGACTCCCAAAATTAAACCAGGAGCCTGCGTCAACCTGCTCCCTGTTTTACATCCATGGGGGAGAGCCTACAAGGGTTCATGTGGACAGTAAGTGGGGGTCAAGTGCAATTGGTACATCCTGCTGTTGGCAAGAACCCAGCATAGCAGATGTGCCTTTGTTCAAGGATGAGCACACAGAAAAAATATCAACATGAGGTCTATAAAAATTCTGAACCATGGGGAACAGGAGAGTATTACCCTGAAAAAAAAATGGAAGGAAAGCTTACTTCTAAAAACTATTTTCTAAAGCAAACAGAAAAGTGGTATGTTATGTTCAAAGTAAGATCTAAGAGAATGTGGCCACTGTTTAAATACAACTACTGCTGCTACTAGTTGTAATAATAATTAGAGCTAACATTTGGATAGTATTTACCATGTGCCAGGTACTTTCCACAAAGCATTTTTATTCTGTAGGAACGTATCATTAGTCTAGAGCTTGATCATTTTTCACAAACTGAAAACGTGTAATTAGGGCTCAGATGGGACACTGCCAGGCCCCACAAGATCCCATTGTCATCCCTGTGTTTTGAAACCTAATTCCCCTCCACCATCACCAAGATAAACCACTATTATCCAACAATGTAAGTGAGTTTTACCTGTTTTTGCTTGGCTCTTGTCTTTTTTATATGTATAAAGTGGGCTGTTTTATTTTTGCCATTTTCCCCCCTTAGTTATCTGTCTTATGGATTTGTGTGTATCCTTTATACATACTGAATCCAAGTGTTTTTGTTTGATATATGTGTCGTGAGTATCTTTTCCCAATCTATGGGTTTCCTTTTAATTCTCTTACTAGCTACTTTTGGTGAACTTATTTGTAAATCTTAGCATATTTGATTTAACTTTTTCTTTTTGTCATTTAGTTACACTGTGTGTGAGGGTGTTTAAGAAATATTTAAAATTTGACTTTGGGTGGTAAACACAAATTACAATATACAGGTGATGTATATAGAACTGTACATTTGCAATCTATATAATTTTATTAACCAATGTCACCACAATAAATTTAATTTAAAAAGGATTCTTTGTCTACTCCAAAATCATTGAAATGTCTTCCTGTGTAGTTTCAAAAGCGTTCTTGCTTTCCCTTTCACATTTAGTCTTACATATTTGCAATTGCTTTGTGTTTATGACGTTAGAGCTGTGTGAATCAAGCTATATTTCTCCCACATGGTTATCCAATTAGCCCAGTTATTTGTTGAAAAGATCAATTTCTGCACACAACTTCACTGTTGCCATTATAATAAGTCAGTAGATAATATATGTATAAATCTATTTCTGGACTCAATTTTATTCCATCAGTCAGTTTGTCTATTCATTATTTTCACTAATTATTCTCAAATATTAAGTAGCTTAACCTGGGCAACAACACAATAAATTGGTACCATTCCTACCCTGATATTATAGCTGAGGAAACTGGGGCATTATGATGCTAAGTTACTTTACAAAAGTCACATTGATTAGTCAATGACACACGCAATTATATAGGCTCTGATACATTAAAACAACAAACTGAAGTATGGGTTGAAATACAGAATATATTTAAGAGATGATTTCAAGGAAACTAAAACAACAGCAAAAATAATTTGCTATAGAATTAACAGGGCACAAAATGTTCTTTCAACTCTTCATGAATCTCTATTATTTTTCTATCTCAAGGTGTACTTTAATCCCATCTTTTGAAATCACAATTCTTCCTCAAGTATCATTTCCATGGAAAAATGAGAATGGACCATATCATCACCTTCCACACAGAGGTGAAATAAGATAAATATCAAAAGACAATTATAGATATGAGTAAGATAAAATTTAATGGATTTAGAATGGTGGCCCAAGCAAGATTTCTTATTTTCAAAAGTTGATGGGAAGTGAGAAAATAGAGACATTTAAAAACGTCTGGCTATGAAAAGCATGAGGGAGACTTTAGCATTTAGATAGAGAGACCAGCTTGAAAAAGAGTGTATTCTTTTATTATTTTGTGTTGTTTTGTTCCTAAATACTTGGAGAGGAAAGGCATTATGCCGAAAAAGATGAAGCTATAGGGGATATGTTTGTCTGCAAATTCTATCTGGCTACTTTATGTTTTCGTGCCATCTGGGCAATACAGAAACAAACTGAGCCATAGGTCACTTAAATTTTCTACATTTAAAAGAGACAAACTTTAATGAGAAAAAGAAAACAGAAATTACTTTCTACGTTATTTAGAAATATCACAGGAGATAAAAACTGCTTAGTAGTTTCCACTGTGTAGATAATGCATCATGATCAATAAATAAATGCTAACCTTACCTTAAGAGCAAATCGGGAATGTATTATTAAAGAGGAATAAAATTGGTTGACTTCATTTTTCCTGCAAGTTTAATGATATGTATATGGCTTAGAAGCCATACTTAAATTTTAATACAGCCCTTTCTAATTGAACCAAAGACGAATCAAAAAGAAATTCTATATGTAGTTGCTCTTCAGAGACTTTATTAGTTTTAATCAAGGACATTTCTCTCGTTTTCAATATTGAAAACTAGTCAGGATCTTGAGCCACAAAATGTTGGGCTTTCTGAAGCTTCTCTATGGAGGGAACACCCTTCTAGGGAATAGATGTTTAATCCAGCTGACATAATGTTAGAAGGAAGATACTATTCACTTCTACTACTTATTTTTAAATGATCAATTTTAATTTTGAAATAGTTAATAGGAACGTAACAAATACTTAAGTATTCACTACTGAAGACTAAGCAAATTAAACATAGGCTTAGCTCTCTGTCTTGTATATTATTATTATTATTTTTATTCCTCAGAAATAAATAATCACAAGTATTAGCAAAGCCCTATCCCTATCTCTTTTTACTCCCTATTAAAAATGACCACTCTCCTGAAATTTGAAGTGTGTATGTACTATTCTCACGTATTAAAAAACAAAAAAAATTTGGCCCATAATTATGCATTCACATAACAGTATTTTGTATTGTTTTACATTTTATTTGAATAGTTGCATACCATACACAAACCTTTGAAAACAGTTTGCTGCTCTCCTATTACGTATTTTTTTAGCTTTATCAGTGGTAACATATGTAGATTTAGTTATCTAAGAAATATATTCCATCATTTGAATGAAATATATAAATTTCCTTAATGAATCTGTTTCTACTTTTCCACCATTATAAATATTAAACAGTGACCCACCTTGACCATGTAACCTTTTTCTCATATAGTAAAGTATCTCTAGGACAGAAACTTAAACTGGAAATTGATTTTCAATGTGGTTGTAACAATTTATCCTTCTACCAGGGATATGTAAACTCTTCTGTTTGCCCCACACCCTTGGAAACAGTTATTGCTATCAGAGGCTAATGTTTGCAAATATGATAGTTTATAAATGCCAAAAATGAAAAATGATTGTTGGTTTGCAACTGATTACTAATGTAACTCAGCATCTTTTCTTGGCTTTATGGGCTGTTGTTTTTAGTTTTTTAGTGAATTTCATGTTGATAGGCTTTCTCATTTCTGTCTTTTGAATTGTTTACTTCGTCCTTAGCGCTTTTGTTGTTATATGAACTAAAACCACAGCATTATTACATATTATAGATACCAATATTTCTTTGCTAATTGAAATGCAAATATCTTTTCCCAGTTTGTATCATATTTTAAAATTTATGTAACATACCTTTTGCATTCAAGAAGGTTTTATATGTTAATGCAACCAAATAAATTTATTTCTGTATGTTTTTGCTTTGTGTTTCATTTAAAATATTTACTACACCAATGTCATAGTAATTGTCATAACCGCCCAATAATTTCAAAAGTCTTATCGTATGTAGTATGAGCTACGAATCTCTTTGCCTATTTTATAGGCTATTGTCTAGATGTCATTATATCCTATCTATTATGTTACATCTCTTTTCTTATTTCTCTATTTTATTCCTTATAAATACACCACACAAGAATATTTGAGTACCTACTATATGCAATACACAGTGCTAAGTGACATGAGGGAGAAAAAATATATATAAACAGTACATGAGTGAAGTTCTTTATTTACAAAACTTTCTGGGACTGGTGGTGATTTGGATGGGATGGTTGCATATGTTGTGGTAGGAAAGTGGATTTTCAGTTTCTGTTCTAAATTTTTTATTGTTACTGAATTTTCCCACATCATTAAAGAGTACTCATGAACAGAGTTTAAATCCTCATTAACAGAATTAAAAACAGCCTTGGAGTTTTCTTCATAAAAAATATTTTTCAAAATGTAATTTTAGGAATCTAATTTCTAGGTAATCAATCCAGTTGGAATATTTGCAATTTGATCACTGTTATAATATCCAATATGTGTGAACATTCTTCAGCATTACCTGTCTGAAGATCTTCAATCTGTGGGTGTATTTCCTTTCCTTACATCCTTTTTCCATTGATTGGTGGAAAATTATTTCTGATGTCTTATTATCACCTTAAATTCAACCTAACACTTTAAATACCTTATTTTCCCTGACTAAAAAGCCATTTCTCTTGCCATCTTGAAATAGGTTTTACCATTTGCTTTATCAAGTAGTTTGAATATTACAGAAAAAAATCTTAGCTACCCACCTGTTCCTCATCTTCCAAATTCAATTTTGCATCTTGAATCTACTACAACATGTCTTGCTTTCTTTCCATGGCTTTCTGGAGATTGCTACAATAGTCTTCAAGACATACCTTTCCTCTGTAGTCTTATTCTTCTTTAATGCTTCCTGTTATCACTGCCACTTACTATTTTAAAAACGTTTATTTGATCATTTAAGCATAATGCTTAAAAAATAAATGTTTACCAACTTTTTATGGGATAAACTCAAATTTTGTAGTAAATTCTTCAGTCAGCTTTAAAACCAGGCTGATATTTAATTTTTCTACCAAATCCATTATTACACTACCGAAATCGTCTGCTTCAACTAAGCCTGTTTATTCTCATCGCACTTTATTTCTTTTGGTTATGAATCTGTTTATGCTATTCTCTTTGGCAGCTTCTCCAACTATACATATACTATGCTAAAATTATTTTAAGTCCTCTTTAGATACAATTGTTTCATAATATTCTATTGGAGGGTAAATTGATCACCCCCTTTTGCATTGAAGACACTTCTTGTACAAGGCATGCATTCTTCTCTTTCTAATATTTACTAATTTTCTGTTATTTTTAAAAAATGCTACATAACTCGTTAACATTGAAATGTATTGTTATGGTCTGAATATTTGTGTATTCCCAAAATTCACTCTAGATTTAAAATGTAGTAATTTGTTAAAGCATGCAAAAAAGTATAACAGTGAATAAGAACCGCAACTGACAAATACATTGGTTAACATTTCAAACATGTATAACCAACAAATATGACCTAGGTTTTTATTGGTATTCACTTTAGAAACTTGAATCCACAGATATAAGCAGTAGAGAACCAGAAAGTTACAAGTAAACACAGATTATACATGCAAATTTCTGCTCACAAAGGTCACGTGTGCAGGTACATTGATTAGAAGCGTGTGTGATTATATTAGGAGGTGAGGACTTTGGAAAGTGATTAGGTCATGAGAGTGGAGCCCTCTTGAATGGGTTTATTGCCTTTATAAAAGTGGCCTGAGAAAGCCTCCTAAGCCTTTAAAACATGTGAAAATACAACTAGAAGTTTGGCCAGGCAGAGGGCGACACTCTGATATCAGCCTTCTAGCCTCCAGAACCATGACAAATAAATTTCTGTTGTTAATAGGCTACCCAATCTTTGGTATTTTATTACAACAGCCGAACAGACGAAAACATGCTAAATCAGATAAGTTTACAAAGCAAAACTAGCAATAATACAAAGAATAACACATGTAGAACAAGTTGATATACCTCCAAATTATATACTGATTTTTTTTTTTTTACTACTTAAAAATCAACAGTATAATTTACCCTGTTAACAAAATAAAGGAGAAAAATCATGTGATAACCTCATTAGTTATAGAAAAGGCATTTGGCAAAATTCAACATTGCATTATGATAAAACTTTCAAAAAAGGAAGAGAAGTAGTTTGAATATTATGGAAAAAAAGGAAGAGAAAAAAATCTCTGTGATCTAGTAAAGGATCTCTATGAAAAGAGTGAGCTAACATCATATTTAGTAATGGAAACCTGAATTTATTTTTTTTTAGAATCTGGAGCAAGGCTAGAATTTCTGCTTTCATCATTCTATTCAGCATTTGACTGACTTCCCAGGCAGTATAACAAATTAGCAAAAACTGACTAGAATCAAGTGAATTTTGCAATGTTTCAGTTAAAAATCAATATACAAAAAATGCATTGTATTTCTAATGCTATCAATGAACAAATGAAAGCATTTTTTTAAGGCTATTTACAGTAGCACCAAAATATTAAAAATTTACTATTAAATGTAAGAAAATATTTCCAAGATCTTTATATTGATTTTTCTACCTATGTGTTTTTAAAAACAAAAAAAAAATTAATCTTTGTTTGTTTTTCTTTTTTTTAATTAATTTATTTTTCTTACAGATGTTTCTCCTTTTTCCCCCCATTGACTCCCTCCTCCCCATCCCCTCCCACCCTGTTCCCAGCTTTGTTGTCTATGTCCATCGGTTATGCATACATGCATATAAGTTCTGTGGTTTATCCCTTCCCTCTCCAACCCCCCCGAGAATTGTCAGTCTGTGCCCTACTTCTATGACTCTGGGTCTATTTTGTTCATCAATTTGTTTAGTTCATTATATTCCAGAAATAAGTGAGATCATGTGATATTTGTCTTTCTCTGCTTGGCTTGTTTCACTTAGGATAATACTTTCCAGGTCGTCTTAAAGGATAAGAGATCTTTCTTTCTTACATCTGCATGGTACTCCCTTGTGTATATGTACCACAGCTTTTTTATCCACTCATCTACTGATGGACACTTGGGCTGTTTCCAGATCTTAGCTATTGTAAATAGTGCTGCTATGAACATAGGGGTACATATTTCCTTTCTGATTGGTGTTTCAGACTTCTTAGGGTATATTCCTAGAAGTGGGATGGCTGGATCAAATGGCAGTTCAATTTTTAATTTTTTGAGGTAACACCATAGTGTTTTCCATAGTGGCTGCACCAGTCTGCATTCCCACCAGCAGTGCACTAGAGTCCCCTTTTCTCCGCACCCTCACTAGCACTTGTTGTTTGATGATTTGTTGATGGTGGCCATTCTGACAGGTGTGAAGTGATACCTCATTGTTGTTTTAATTTGCATCTCTCTGATGATTAGTGTCATTGAGCATTTTTTCATGTCTCTTGGCTATTTGTATGTCTTGTTTGGAGAGGTGTCTCTTTAGGTCCTCTGCCCATTTTTTAATTGGGTTCTTTGTCTTCCTTTTGTTGAGTTGTGTGAGTACTCTATATATTTTGGAAATTAACCCCTTATCTGAATTTCAGACATCATACGCTGCAGAATTTTCACTGATACATCACCTAAGGCAACAGAAACAAAGCAAAAAATGAACACATGGGACTACATCAAACTCAAAAGCTTCTGCACAGCAGAAGAAACAACCATCAAAGTGAAAAGGGAAACCACTATATGGGAGAGCATAATTGCCAATGATACATCTGTTTATTTTTCTTTCATTGAAATCCTGATCTTTAGGAACTTTGTCAACATACTTTTACAATATTTAAATTCATTTTTAAATAAATCCTGTCAAGGAATAATTTAGATCTTTGTTAGGCAAGTCTAGAATAGATCTACTTCTAAAGTCTACTTTATTTAAATCTATCTAAATCTCCACCTAAATCTACTATATATATAAATATAATTTATTTTCATATGCTAAGTAAATAACTAAATTAAACAATGTTAAAATATGTTTGCACTGTTGTAATTATCAGTGTCATGAAATATCTATTTTAAATAGCTAGAGTCTCTCCAAGTAATTAAACAGCATGATATTATTTATTATCAGTGTGGACTCAACCATTTAAAACTACAATTCCAAACTCACATTCTAACAGATTTAGTTTTTATGTTTCTCATTTTTATTACATTTAAATTACATTCAAAAGAGTAATCAACCAACCATTATGAACTGCATGTTTATTATAGTAGTGTATTGTAAGTCCTCAATGTACAGTCTAATTGTATTTTGTGACTATATAATTAATTAACATACGAGATATGTTTTGTAATTTCTTTAGTATAGATAAGTATTTCAGAATTTGAGACAAAATCATATATTTTACCTCAAATGATTGCTCAGTAGCTCTCTCTGGCTTTAATAACTTGAGTTTATTTGTATTAAAGACAATACAAATAAATCTTTTCAGAAAATTGATATTCTTGACAACATTTTATATGTTCCTCTGACATTGCCTTTCACAATTTATATACCTGTTATGCAAACAGCTTTATCATTACTACCATCTGCTCTCCTTTATGGTGACAGCACTCTGGCTCATATCCTGGGTTTTACCATTACCAGCAGCAGTTGTATATTATCTTCCAAAGTCATGAATTAACCATCCCTCTCCAACCACAATTACTGATTCTTCTAGTTCATTTATGCCAAGATAGCCACAATCATGACTCTACTTTCAAAACCACCCTGGCTGAACCACATGGCAGTGTGGTGGAGGGAAATGTGGAACCTGGTATGGGAGAATGGAGCCTGAATGGAGTGAGGATTTCCACGCAGGGGCATGCAGCAGCCCAGCACAGCCCCAGTGCAGTGAGGAGGGCATTTTAGGAGGAACAATGTAGTAGAGGGGGTTGAAGAGTAGGCAGGGTGAGAAGGGTCTACAGGAGGTGGTGGTATTTAAGGTGACCCAAAAGAATGTCAGTGGGATGAGGACAGCATGCATTCAGGGTGTGGTAATAGTACAATGTGCGTACTGCAGCCAAGCACTATAACACCTTAATATTAATTCTAGTTTCCTCCATTTCCATATTTGTCTCTCCCTTCTCCAGCAGTAACAAATTTGGCTCCCAGTTTCCTAAAAATATGTACAAATTCCATCAATTTCCTAATATTAAATTAATCTCCTGTAGTGAGTAGAAATAAGGGAGTTTATAGAAGATCGAGAAAATGAGGGAAACTAGAATGACTATTGAGGAGTTACGTTGTAGGTGTTGGCACCAACTCATAGTTTCACAGTCAAGAAATTATAGCTTGAATACCATTGTCTTTATCATGACATGGTCCTGAGGAACAATGAGGACAGGAGAAGTGAATACCTAAAAAACTCACTTCACAGTACTATGTTTTGATGTACAGAAGAAGAGGGTATACACAAGATTTATAGTGAGACAGAGCAGGGTGTCAGAGCCACAGTGGGGTGAGGAGAGCATACATACTAAGTGTGCAGAGGCCCAGTGGAGAAATGGAACTAAGGAGACCTTTAATAATATTGAGCAATCTTACCAAGTTACCTTTTAACAACTTTATTAAAATAGAATGCATACAATGTATACTTGCCATTTTAAAGTGTATAATTCAGTGGATTTCTAGTATGTTCACAGAGTTGTGCAACCGTCCCAACTATCTATTTCTAGAATATGTTCATCACGCCCAAAAGGGACCTTCTACTTATTAGCAGTCACTCAATTCCTACTGTCTCTTCAGGGTTAGTATTAGGCTACCACTAACCTATTTTGTGTCTCTGTGTTGTCAACCAGTGGTTGTTAGCCCCAATTCAGCTGCCAACAAAAACCTCCAATTTGAGATGTGGTGAGGAAACTTTATTTAGTGTAAACAACTCAATTGTAATACAGCATGGCTGTGAAAACAGCACTGCTGTAGAACAGCTCACTATTGCTACAGTGTGGCTGTGAGATTGCCCCTGGGCCAGGTGACCCGGGAACCAGGCGGCCCTGAGACCAGGCCCTTCTTCAGCCAGGCAGCTCCACTCCATGGTGGTTCACTCTGCTCCACCCTAGTGGGACATCTTCAGTGTTTCAGCTCCATCCAGGGAAACACTCTTCAATCTTCTGTTTTTGGTGGAAAGTGTGCTCTCTCAGCCGGAGGGAGTGGAGTTGTGTATATAGACAGAAATCCCCAGCCCTAGTCCCTAAATGGTCCATTCTTTTGCAAATGAGGACTCTAAATCTTCACAGTTTGATTGGTTGTAAGTCACTGTTCTGAGGGGTCAGAATAGAGCTGCTCTAATTGGTCAGAGCTATGCAGCTCCAAGTAGATGGGGAAAGACCCAATCCTGTTGGTTGAAATAGGATTCCAGGAAACCTTTGTAAGGGCTGGTTCAGATGGCAGAAACACAGTGCAGACAGGCAGTTTAGTGCAAAGGAAAGCAGTTCTGCCAAAAGGCAGGCAGGTAAGGGCAGAGGCAGCAGTTTAGCACAAAAGCTTCCCCGCAAGAAGGCCCTTGTGAAGGAGTGGCTACTTGACTCTGATTACTTATTTATTTATTTATTTATTTATTTGAACCCAGTTAGCCACCAGGAACCTCTCTTTATCTTCCAGGTTCACAGTGTATTTGGCTATTGTGGACATGTCAAAGGATACAGAAGTCTGCTGGGAGGGACTTCCATTGACTACATTTTGGAAAATTTGAGCATCAAAATACATACTGGTAGTAATAAATTGTAAAGCATAGACAGAGCTGGTTACACTGCTGTGCCAAGCATGAAATAAAAATGCGAGGCCTTTTGTTCTCAAAGCAGGTAAAAAGTGCCATTAAAGTTGCTAAAATATAAAGACCTTTCCCATAAAAATATGTTATTTCTTATACACATAATAGTGGTAATATTGCTAATTTGTAATATTATAATAACAAACTTACAAATTGTAAAAAAAAATTTTTTTGGTGTCATAATTTTAATAACATAAATAATACTACTTTACTAAGGTGATCTCTTGATTTATCATAAAAATTTTCAACTCATTTTTCTGTAAATTCATTTATTAATTCATAAAAATTTATATTTTTGGCAATATTTATTTTCAATCAATGTTATTAAAAGCAACATCATCCATTCTGGGTAAATAAAACATTGCAAATTATTTTTTATTTTGAAAAATATTTTCCTACTGGTACAACTTTTACTAGTCTAAGAGTATTTTTATAGGTTGTGACAACATTAGGAAACTTTTTCTGATAAATTATTAGAAATATAACTTTCAATCACTTAAAGGTGAAAATTCTCAAGAAATATTTATTCTAAAATATTTAACTCTTCATTCAGATTAGCTTTGTGCAAGTCTGAATTTAATTTTAAATGTAAATTTATACAATAACGTTTTAATGTTTCCTCTGACATTTCCTGTAACTTGCAGAGGTCATCTGAGAAACCAAAATTGGCTTTGTGATTTGTACATAATTCAAAGTTCCTGTTTATATTCTACCAGTGTTTCTTCAATAACAAGAAAAATTAATTTAAAAATTGCCTTCCCTATAAATTATTGATTCATCTAAAACTTCATATGAAAATGGTTTTCTTTTCTATTGAATGCAATGATTTTTAAATCTAATTTCTATTTCTAAGTCTATAGTTACTTTGCCAAGTTGAGGCAATTTTCAAAAATAAAGATTCTATACTCTGAAGAATTCTAATTACTCCTCATGCTTATTGCAATGTCACTGTTTACACTTTTATTTTGTATAATTTACTAGCAACATTTTAAGCACCAATTTTTTGTTATGTGTGTCATATCTCGTAAAAATTGACTATTTCTATTAAAGTACTTGAGATTTACTTTTATAATGTTGACTTTTTATGGTTATGAAAATAATTACCTCAGAAAACTTAGAGCACATACAAAATAACACAAAGAAGAAGAGGCATTTTCAGAATTTTTAATTTCCCAGATATACCCACTAACTTTTACAGTGAATGCTTTTATGAAATTTTTCATATTATAATTGGCATGATAGCCTGTGCATGTTTCCACATCCTAAATACTATCTGAAAACATGTTTTCCATAGCTGTATAATATGCCCTTAAATGGATTTGCGACATTTACAGTCATTTCATTTTGGTTCCTATACCACTTTGCATCATGTGGAAAAGAGAGATCTTCTGAGTCAGTTTTCTGGTATCACTTCATCCATTTCTTTATCACTCTATTGCTCCCAATTATTTTTCCTCAGTGGTTATGGTAGGCAGAATTCTAAGCCGTCCCCAAGATTTTTATCCCATGGTATGCATGTTCTGTATAATCACCACCCCTTGAGCATGGGTAGTGCCAATTAATATGATGAAATATTATGGTTTATGACGCCTGATTGTGTGGCTTCCTTTGTAAGATATTGTTATTAATTAGTTAGCTTTGAATTAATCAAAGAGAGATTACCCTGGTTGGGCCTGACCTAATCGATGAGTCTAACAGAGAGTAAAGCATGCTCTCCCACAGGTCTGAAAGACAAAGCAAACTGCCCTATTTTGAGAGGAGAGGCCACATGTTGAGGAACTCCAAGGTGGTCTCTAGTTGCTGAGAGTAGTTCCCAGCAGATAGCTAGACAGAAAAATAGGACTTCAGTCTTACAACCACAAGAAAATGAATTCTGCTAAAAATCAGCGAGCTTGAAGAAGGGCCCCAGCCACCTCCTTGACTTCAGGCTATAAGATATTGAGCAGATAATTTAGCTAATCCACACCAGAATTCACAAGTCATGGAATGATAATAAATATTTGTTGTTTTAAACAAAGGTTGTGATCATTTGTTATGTAACCATATAAAATGAGTATAGTTTATTTTAAATCTCTATCAAAATTGTCAATTAATACATTTCATAAAAGTTTAGATGGGTTACAGTTTCTTTCTACATAGCCTGTTCGGAACCATCCTGCCAAATTGTGTGTGGTCACATGTGCATTTCATTAACTCTACTGTCACAATTAAACCAACCTTTTTTTTTCTTTCTCTAAAGCCAATGAATATAATAATCTCACTAGAATTAGAGAAAATTCTTCACTTTTACTCTTTAATACTCTTTATAGCTAAACTTCAGTTCCCAACTAAATATCAAATCTATTTTTTGATTCCTAATAAAAGGTAAAAGGTAAAGGAATGTCCAGATATAACAGAAATAATCAAATTTACTTATGGTAAAAAATAAGAAAACTAAGAAATAATAAAAAGGTCTTGTTAAGGAAGTCTTTCTAGAAATTCTGGTTTCTTCTTATTCCACTGATTTGTTTAAATTCTTGTTCACCTGGTTTATGATACCTGATTATGTGGCTTCCTTTGTAAGCTATTCTCATTTTAATGACCTTTCTAAGGAGATATTCTTCTATAATGGTGTAGCTTTAACTTTTATTTTTAGTCTTTTGGCATACATATTTTTAATTATTTCCAGTCAAGAGTATCTTATTGCCAAGTATGAACAATTGGGGAGGGTAGAGAAGGAAAATTTTCTTTCCGTATTACAAAGTTGATACCCATTATATTCATAACTTCTAACATAAATAATGAAAAATTTGATTCACTCTTTGGCTACTTATGAGTTGTTTACTCTCAAACCTGATTATCCCTTTCCCCCTAAAAATTAAATGGTAAGTAAAATTCTAGAGTTGAATGATTGATGTTTCCCATGTTCTCATTTCATTATTCTTCAGGTGGCTTGCATCACAAATTATTTTAATCTATAGAAATCATTTTTCTTTTTTTCTCACATGAAAATGTTTTCTTTATTGGTTCCAGATTTCATTATTTATTAATTTTATTTATTTATGTATTTATGTCAACAATGAAATGTTTGATCTAGCTAGTCTCAGCCAATTAACAAAATCTGTATCATTCATTATTAATTTGGTTGTTTTTTCACCTTCATTTTGGGATACAATGTGTGTTTTGTCTTAAAAACTAGTATTTAGAGAAACTGAATTCTTCTTCTTATTATTTTTTGCTCATTTACTTCCCAAAAAACACCCTAGTTTCTTCTGAAAGGAATTTAAATATTATTTATTATCTTATAAAGTTATAAAATTATTTCGCTTTTTTTATTTTGTTAATGCAGTTAGAATCATAGTATGTAGACTTTTCCTAATGGCTTCTTTCACTTAGTAATACCCATTAAAGTTTCTTTATGTCTTTTTATAGCTTGATAGCTCATTTCTTTTTAGTGCTAAATACTATTCCATTGTCTGGATGTACCATTATTTATTAATTTATTCACAGTTTATTTATCTCTTCACCAAGGACATCTTGGTTGCTCTTACATTTTGGATATAAATAAAGCTTTTACAAACATCCATGTGCAGGTTTTTTTGGTGCCTATAAGCTTTCAACTCCTTTGGATAAACACCAAAGAGCACAATTGCTGGAGTGTGTGGTAAACTTCTGTTTAGTTATCTAAGAAACCACCAAACTGTCTTTCAAAGTGGCTGTGCCATTTGCATCCCCACCAGAGATGAATGAGGGCACCTGTTGCTCCACATCCCTGTCAGCATTTGGTGCTGTCAGTGTTGTAAATTTTGGCCATTCTAACAGGTGTGTAGTGGCATCTCCATGTTTTAATTTGCATTTCCCTGATGACAATAATATGGAACAACTTTCATATGCTTATTTGCTACCTGTATATCTTCATTGATGAGGTATCTATTAAGGTCTTTGTCGTAGTTTTAAATTATTTTATTTTGTCTTTCCATTGTTGAGTTTTAGGAGTCTGTATATATTGCATAATAGTTCTTTATCAGAAGTGTCTTTTGAAAACATTTTCTCTCAGTCTGTGGTTTGTCTCATCATTCTCTTGACAGTGTCTTTTGCAGAGTAGAATTTTTTAATTTTAAAGAAGTCCAGTTTATCAACTTTGGGGTTTCATCTAAAATTATGACCAAACACTAGTTCATCTAGATTTTCTTGAAAGTGTAAACTACAGAGACAATAAGATCAGTGGTTGCTAGGGTGTGGGATTTGGAGTAGGTAGGGATGGATGAGTAGGCGTAGAGCAAAACAGTGAAACTATTATGTATAATAATAATAGATAAATGTCATTGTCATTATGCATTTGTCCAAACCCAAACCCGTAGAATGTACAATAATATCAAGAATATAATCTAATGTGAGCTATGAACTCTGGATGTTAATGACATGTCAATGCTGGTGCAACCACTGTAACAGGAGTACCATTTTGGCGAGAGATATTGATAATGGCAGTGGCTATGCATGTGTGGGATCAGGGGGTATATGGAAAATCTCTCCGCTTCTGCTCAATTTTTCTGTAAAGCTAAAATTGCTTTAAAAATATACTTTATTAAAAATTATAATTATTTTTCACTGATAACTTTGTATTTTAAATAAACATTATATGTCATTACCAAAACCTTTTCTGATATTTATAGCAAATTTTATTTTGCTATTTTTATGTTTTTATAATATTTATGAGGTCAGACACATTTTTAAGCATATTCTTCCTGTGATATATTAGACATATTAACCAAATAATTTAATTATTATCTTAATGCTACATTACGGTATCACTTTTTACTAATTTTTCACAGTATTCCCTGCTTTAGATACAGTCTTAGCATTATAATTCATTTTAACATCAATGAAATCTCTCTACACTTCTCTTCTTAAAAGGACTGATTGTGGGTGTTGTTACAAAAAACTTCACATGGCACAGAAGTGAATAGAATTATTTATATATACACATACAGACACAAACAAATGTATGCAAGTTTTAAAAAATAGTGGAATTAAATAATGTTTGTAGTCTAGTTAATGGTATACCAATGTCAATTTCCTGGTTTTGATATTATACTACAGTAATATGTCACCCTTAATATCTATAGTACATAGTATCTATGTACTATTTTTGTAAATTTCTGTGAGTCTATAATTAACAATGAAAAGTTAAATAAATAAATAGTTTAGTCAAATAGCACATTCTCAATTATTGGTATTATTATAACCCCATTAATCAGTCTACCACCATAATTGAGAAATTAAAACAAAAACTAACATTAGCAAGAAATATTTATTACAGTTTTATGCAATTTAACTACAAAATTTAAATATATGTATATGACTATAATTTTTCAAAGCCTGAAAAACTGAACTCATTTATATACAGACATATTTTGAGGTGAAAAGAATTTGTTAAAGCAAATTAAAATTTACAAACCAAACTTCCCATTAATACCAAATAGGCCTTTAATCAAATACAATCCTAGTAAATCAGTCTACAAACTAACTGACAGGACTATACTGGAAATTTACTCTTTCTTTTGTATTTATTTAGTAGAAACCATGCTTTAATTAGCAGACAAGATGTGTCTTATCAATGTTTAAAAAGAATATTAATAATATATTAATACCCCACTATCTAAAGACACCTTTTGGATTCTTAGATTATTGATTGTGTATTTTATGGTTGGGCATTAATGAGGCGTCTTTTTCCCTAATGTCCAAGTTTCTCCCTAGTTAGAAGTCTTGTTCTCAAGGAGACACATTTATTCTTTCAGGTCATCAGTGTGCCATTTAGTGCATCATTAGTTTAATAGAGAAAGTCTGCTCTAGTGCACCAAATGCTATCCCAGCGGCCAAAAGTTGTTTAATCTAACAAATTTAATGATAGTCTGGAATCTTGAGAAAATAATGCTGGATTCAAAAGTAAGTTAGCCAAAATTTGTGTTGTAGTTTGCATTGGAATAAAGCTATTCAGGACCTCCAAAGAAATCAATCACTGCTTATAGGTCCTGGGTCTTGGAAGAGGCTAGTAGCCTAATATGGAATAAAAACTTGGTATGGGAGAGTGAGTTACAAAAACAATTCTTCAGGGACCCTATATCATAATGCTATAGCCAACATTCTTTCAGTATATCACCTAATAAGAAATGCAAAATATCTGTGCAGTTCTGTGTACTTGGAGTGATATTGGTACAAACATCTAGATACACTTTCTTCATAGTCATTTTAAAGATTAAATTCTTATTTCATGATTCTATATTCCATGGTCTTTTATAATTTATAAATCTTTAAATTAAATTAATAATGTTTAAATATTATAATTTGATCTATTCATTCAACAAATGCTCATTGAACATTTATTATTTTCCAAATATATTATTTTACAACAGATACAGAAAGACCAATAAAACACAGTGCATTTCCTCAAATAAACTGTTTCATCTGCACACAGGTACAGGCCTGAAACAACATGCTGTGTGTAGAGAGACTTAGCCACTCTGTGCAGCAGCGTGGTGAAGTTAAAATCTGAGAGCCACAGATGATGATGCTGGAGAGACAGGCAGTTTTGATCAGCAGAGATGTCCTTCATCACCCAATTTGAATAAGTGCTCTCCATTCAGTATTGTATTATCATATAAAACTGATTCATAATTTATTTCAATTCAAAACATAAGTGATTTTTATTATATTTCTTGGGGTCTGAAATCTCCAGTAGAGAAAGTAAAGAGTTTGTTTATAATGTGATTACCTGATCTTCTGTCTCCATTTTTTTATATTATCGTCACCACTTTTCACTATATATGTCAGGAATTAGAGGATTAAATAACTTGATTTCTTAAAACGAACCTGAAAACAGTTCTAAAAACCCAGGTCTGCTCACCCCGACTTATTTTATATTATTAAACTAACACAATTTATGTGAGTGGACTACTTCCTGAAAATCACTTGTCAGGGATGTGCTTAAAAGTCTGGATGCTTGTGAAAATCTGACACAATTGAATGCCAAATAGGCCAACTTTTCAATGTGTAAAATATATTGGAATATTATATGTGTCAGTTGATGGCTTCTCTGAAAAAAGATTGAAAACGAAGTGTTAAGGAATATAAAAGGGAGTGTTTATATCACTATTACACATTTCATACTTTCTAAGGAGTGGGGATCTGTGAAAAGAATAATCTTTGAAGAACTCCTAGTAATAAATATGCATGAGCATTTCCCCAATTATTGTGGAAATTGCTTTTTGTGATTTATTTCAGACTTTGTATTAAGGTGTTATAATTGCCAGATTACATGTGAGTAAGCTGGATCTACATAGATGTTTTTCCATGTCAGTTGGGAAATATAAAATAAGCACATTAAGCTGAATATATCCAGTATAATCTCTATTAAAATACTGTATGCATTTTTAAGTGGAAATAAAATTAGTATTTCCAAAAATACAAAACTCATTCATCGTTTGACTTTTGCAGATCAGAATTCAGTTTGTACTATACTTTTCTGTTTTCTCTTGTGGGGATCCTTCAACTCCAAGAAAGAAGATAAAGCAAATTAGGTTATAATCTGAAAAGAGATTCATTGGAATGATCGGACAAAAGACCCGATGTTGTAAATTGCATTAAGGCTTTTGGAAACGCTGACTCCAGGAACTAGGAAGTCATGAGGAACCAAGGGTATTGCTCTCTTTTCCCACTCTTAATCTTTCTCTCTTTGTTCTTCACGATCTCTGCTCTCCAAATTCCTCTTCATCTAGGATTTCTTTCTGTTTCTCTCTTCTGTTTCTCTTTTTTATCTGCTTCATTCTTCTGTTTCAACTGACTGCCTTTTTCTGGACCTGGCCCAGCCTTCCTTCTACATGACTTTAGAGGTCACAGACTTGACAGAGACTGACTAGAAACATTAAGTTTTAGTTTCAGATTCCAGGGAGACACTCCAGTCAGCATGTTTGCTCAGGCTATTCGGACTTGGGAGGGACGCTCCTTTAAAAAAATCAATTATGGTCCTTGAGAAGGAGGTGTGAGAGAAGGAAGAAAACGATTGGAGGAGAAATATTGGTAATTTCTGGTAAATGGGATATTTCTTGGGATTCTGTGTGAAGAGGATTTTTATTCTTGTTGGGGCTGAATGCAATTTTTTTCTCCAGAATTTTCTAAATGTAAATTTTACAAGCCAGATCAAGGTGCATTTGACCTCCCGATAGATGAGTTTCTGCATGATACTATCAAGAATTCTATTGGTCCTCCTCTAATTGGACAGAACCATCAAAGCATTTAGAATGCTATAGGCCTGCATTTGCATATTGACTTTAATTTACTAGTGTTTGCATGTTGAAAATGTTATTTACCTTCTCTGTGCTTCAACTTTCTAGTTTACAAAATGAGGAAAATTAATCTTAACTCATAGGTTTCAAGCCTGTAATGCTTGAAAGAGCTTAGGTTCATAATCATTGTGTTGACACACTGAAACAGCCATGAAAAGACTACTTTTGCCATTTCGTTATGTGAAATGATTAAATCTTCAAATATTTATTGGTTGAGCCACTATTAGTCACTGTTTTAATCATCACCTTTTCATCTCATTGGTGCGGAAGGGATCTTACCATAGAATTATGGAGATGGCCAAAACATGACAGCCAGCTCTGGACAGGTGATATCAACAACAGTTTATTAGTCACAAAATCACAGCCTGGGGAGAAGGACACTGCATGCCATGCTGGCCTACAGGGGTTGGGACTGCAGAACAGAGTTACTAACCAGGGGCTGAGGGAGGCAGGCTTTCTGGTATGGCGGCTTATTGGAATAATGTGTAGGCTGACAGAGTACTGAAACCTGCTACCCAGGGATAAGCAGGAACAACCTTTGGTCCATTTGAAAAGGAGGATTGTTTGGCTAGAGGACTCTTTATCTGCAGGAACAGAGTGGGGAGGGAGACTGGAGGTCAGGTCATTAAATCAGCAAATAATGTTGAACCTTATTTCAGGCCATTTACCACAGTCACATATTTTTAATTGCAACTGATAGACAAGTTGATGAAGGGAATATTTAGTGAGTGTCTTGATTGTGGTACATATATACCAGGCTTTGAAAGATTTAGCAACAAAGACAGTAAGATATCTTTTGATGAAGAAGACATTGACAGTAATAGTAAATACTCATTATTATTTTGAACCACTGATTTACAGAGTCTAGCAGTCTATTTAGAAAGAGCAAAAAAATCAGTTGTTCGGTAGGTGACAGAGACAGGTTATATAAGCTTAGTTTAAACATTAAATAAAAAAGGAAACTTTACTCAGATGTAAACCAAAACCATCTTTTTTTTTTTTTTTTTTTTTTTTTAGCAATAATTACTTGTGCCATGTTTATACTTCTGGATAATATCAGGATTCAAATTATATATTATAATATTTTTTCCATCACCCCATTATAAAAATTCCTTGAAATTTTAATTACTTAATAATTATAGTAAACTGTTTGCTGGAAAATTTTCTCATTACATTATTTTAGGATTTCCCTTTTGTAATCTCTCCCCTCATTTTTCAGTTTCTAGTTAAAAACCTAAAAATTTCATTTTATGTAGGTGGCTCTATCTCTACTTTTATAACTGTTGGTGTATACTTCTGACATCCTGCATGTACCTAACCTAGAAACACTACCCAGAAATTGAAATTTTGCCTTTTAATTCAAACTAGTATCCTTGCAACTGACTCTTACTGCTGATAGTAGTGGCACTCTTGTTCCATGTCCCATTGCTCAGTCCCAGGTGTCACTCAGACCAACAACTCATTCCCAGACATATTGTTATCATTCCAGGTTTCAAGTCTTCATTTACTGGCTAAATACATTTTTTCTCCATTTTCTTTACACCTGATGTGAAAAGACTGTGTAATTAGACCAACTGTGCTCTGATAGTTTCATCTTGATTCCGTGACCATAAAGTAAGGCAAGAAGGAGGAAACGATATCATGCATCTGACTTATTCTTATTGGTTTTACCTAATGAATTCTTGAAAAAGTACTTTCATTATTATTGCTAAAGAGATTTGACCTAATAATTAGAAAGACATAACTAAGCCAAAAATTATTCATATACACAATTTTGTGACTTGTCATACCTTGCCAAGAAGTATAATAAATTCTTCCTAATACTTCAGAATTCATTATTTCAAGTGAGCATGCTGATTTTAAAATTACATGAAAATAGAAAAAAAAAGAAATTCTGGTCACCACTGATGTTGCTTGGGCCATCCAACCTAAAATTTGTTTAAATATATGATTAAAATAAAAGTATTTTGGAATCAAAAATCAAATTTCAGCAGATATTTTTAAATTTCAGAATGTTCAGATGTGCTATGCATATTATATTTTCTATTGAATTTAAAATGTTGACTTCTGATAAAAGATCTAGGGATATTTTTTCCCCTGAAATTAACACCAATATGAATATTAATCAAAGATTAAAATAAGAAATAAAATACAGAAAAATATCTATTCCTAGGACATTATATAAAATAATACATAAATTTTGACTAGCATTGGTGGGGAAATAAATAAATTTTTTTTTTAAATTCTTTTTTCCTTTATTGATTTTTTAGAGAGAGAGGAAGTGAGAGGGAGAGAGAGATAGAAATATCAATGAGAGAGAACATTGACTGGCCGCCTCCTGCATGCTCCCCACTGGGGATCTGGCCCACAACCTGGGCATGTGTCCTGACCAGGAATCAAACTGGTGACCTCTTGGTGCATGGGTCGACGTTCAACCACTGAGCCACACCGGCCAGACGAAATAAATAATTTTAATGACTCACCAGCAAATGCAAGTGGACTAATAAACATTAGGTTGTAAATATTCTGGGTACAAGTTCTTGTCAGATATGTATTGTTATTTTGTCATTTCCTTAATGGTATCTTTTGAAAAGAAAACGTTTTACATTTTATTTTATAATTTAACATCATTAGCTAAATTGGGAAAGTAAATTTACTATTATTTCAGCTGTAATTTACATATTAATAAATAAGTTCACTGACCTTTTCGGAGGAGGGCAAGAAAAAAACATACCTTTGCTGAATGTAGTGTTGTCATTAGCCCAAATGTTAGTGATGAAAATGCTATGACCCAAAATAAAGGCCAAATATTTTAACTGGTTTTATTCAGAAATATGAACCCACATTATTGAATACCATTTTGCAGTCATAATTGAAAAAGAAGTGTGAAGACTACATTGTTCTAATGAAGCAAAAAGATATCAAAATTCAAGAGGCATTTACATACAGAACATAAATGAGTTCAAAACCAAAAGAATTCATTGAAATAACATTGAATTAAAACCCTAAGTGTTTTGCTGGATTCCAGAAAGCGTTACATCATGTTGTTAACACACACATACACACACACACACACACACACACACACGCAAACACACACACACACATATACGTATACACAAACAATTTCTAAGATACTAGTGAAAAATCCAGTGATTTTGCCTTGAAAATGTTTGCTGAATGTTCTGTATTCATCTACTGGCTAATGATAAGAAAAACCAACTCATAGGATAAATACATGCTTCATCAAAGCAAAGTTATCACTAACATGGCAAATCCTTAGTATAAGGGTTTTAAACCTGATAGTGATATGAGGGCAGCATTCTTTTTGCAGTTTCATTGTCAACCAATGGAACTATTTCAGAACTATGTGAAAATATGAAACATTACTTTTTTTTTCCCTATAAAAAATGTTGCTGGGATTTTTTAGTGTTTTAGGGTATATACTGAATGTACAGATGTAATGACTGGAAAACATTCTGGAGTAATAAGCCAGATAAAAGAGCTTGTGCCAAACTGTAAGTCGACACACTAGTTTCTTCATTGCAACTGTCTTGCTATGAAACAATACCAGGCTGAACCAAATGCTGAGGTTTGTGTCGTATGTTAATGTGTGAAATTAAAGATTGCAAACTGCAAGGGCTGTGTGTTGAGGTAAATGGCTTTTACAGGGAAAGTTTCCCACAATAATATTTGATCAACAAAATGAACTCTTCATGTTTTTTCAAGAGTAAGAATCATATTGATATAAAATTTTTAAAGACGTGAATTGAACATTAAGCTATTTATACTTTTTAAAATGATCTTAGTATTTCAAATCAAGGAGGGAATGTCTAAAGACAATTTATAGCATTAGAAAAACAGATTTTCTGCATATTGTTATATGTTCTATAATTTACCAACAATGACCTAAAAGCTAGGTGAGTATTGATAGTGAACATTTATAAAATCCATTGTTGATTATCTTATGAATTAATGTTTTGAACTTTGCTCTCTATTAAAGGAGCACCTACTCATGAAATTCATGGATCTATAATCCATTACATTCATGGGAAAATAGTTTGGACTTAAATATAAATTGAGAAGGTAAATTGTTGGAGTTTGCTATTACAAAAGGCTGAAGATAATGCTTGAGAATACAGTATCATTTGCCTCATTTTATAAGAAAGTTAAACATAAATATCTAAAAATTATTGACATTGCTTTAAAATTTCTTCTTCCATACCTCTCAACATACTTCTGTGAGATTAGTTTCTCTATTGGGGGGGGGGTCATCAAAATAATCATAGAACTGTTTAAAAATATATTATTCCTTGAAAATACCATGTCATCAAATTAACCTAGATTAAATAAATTAATAACCAAGGAGAAAACTTATTTGACACATAAAACAATTTTCAATATTGATACAGTGTTTGTTCATAGTGTATGTGTATATATATATATATATATATATATATATATATATATATCGAATATAGGGAAGGGATTATCATTTCATTCATAAATCTTCTCTCCTCTTCTCTTTCTTTTTTTCCCCCCGCTTCTATAAACATGTTATGGAGCCCTGGGATTACGTCAAATGTACTTTCTTTCTCTCATTGAACACAGTATCTCTTAAGAGCCTTCTTCAGATAATCCCTTCATGTATATGTTTATTTATTTAATATTTTTCATAATAAATGTATCACTGATGATGAAATTTTTTTAGTAATTTATTTATTTAATATAACATTCTTTATTTTATTAGTATTATTACTTTTTTTTTAGAGAGAGGAAGGGAGAGGGAGAGAGAGATAGAAACATTGATGAGAAAGAACATCGATTGGCTGCCTCCTGCATGCCCCCCACTGGGGATTTGGCCCACAAACCGGGCATGTGCCCTGACAGGGAATCAAACTAGTGACCTCTTGGTTCATGGGTTGACGCTCAGCCAATGAGCCACACCGGCCGGGCTATATGATGAAATTTTTTAAATGCCATGAATAGAAGAGAATTTTTTAAAATTAGATTGCCAGAAATACCATATCACACCACAGAGGTCTTACAGTGACATAATAGCCTGTATTGTCTATTGCTGTGCAAAAAATTATTACAGATGGAGAGGCTTAAAACAAACCACATGTATTGCCTCTAAGTTTCTATGGCTCAGAAGTTTGGGCACAGCTTAACTGAACCCTCTTTCTTCAGAGCATCTCACAAAGCTTCATTAATGTGTTGGCTATGGCCCAGGTCCTTGTGAAGGCTCAGCTGAGGAAGCCTCTGCTTCTAATCTCCTGTAGCTGTCAGCGGGATTCAGTTCCTTGCAGGGTGTTGGACTGAGGGTCTCAGCTTTTTGAAGAATATTGGCTGGAGGCCACCCTTGGTTCCTTGTCAGGTGGGCCTCTGCAATGTAACATCATGTTTCATAAAATCCAGCAAGGGACAGAGTCTGTTAGCAAGATGGAAGTCACAATCTTATATAGTCTAGACACGAAAGTAACATCTCATCACCTTTGCTGCATTCTATTTGTCAGGAGCTAGTCACTAGGCTGGCCCACACTCAAGGTGTGGGATTACACAAGAGTGTAAATTCCAGGAAGTGAGATTATTGGGTGCATCTCAGAATCTACTTCTCAGAAAGCCTATCTTTTCACGAGGGACTGGGCACACTAAGCTCAAGTCAACAAATTATAAGGAAAGAAGTTGGCTGTGGAGAAAATATGAAGTTAATTTATTAAAGATGTGCTTAGAAAACAACGTGTACAGTGAGGCACTTCCTGGTGTACTATATAGATGGAACTGTTCCTACGTCTCTACTTTCTCCAAGTGTAAAACTTGGACAACCTTTTGTTACAATTCAGTAGAATTGAAATGTAATGGTTGACATATATATGTGCTCAGTCTTCCATCTTCAATGATAGGCTTCAGGGATATTCTATAATTTTTTATTTTTAATTAAAAGTATTTAAAAATAAATTTATTGATTGATTTTTAGAGAGAGGAAAAGAGAGAGAGAGAGAAACATCGATTTGTTGTTTCATTTATTTATGCATTCATTGGTTGATTCTAGTGTGCCCTGACCGGGAGATCAATCCGTGGGGAACATACTCTAACAAACTGAGATACCCAGCCAGGGCTTAGAAGTATTTCTTGTACATGTAAAAGTCATTGCAAAGGGCTATATATTAATCTTAAAAATATTGTCAAATTCATAATACTAAGTTTCTTAGTAGTATTTTCCCTTATATGATAAGAGTATCTCTTTTATGTAAGTTTTTTGTCTTTCCCTTTCTATGTAGGTTTTTGTTTATAAGCTACACCCATTTTCTTATACTTTTCATAAAAAATTAAAATGGTTTTTCCATTGTACTTATGAATAAGATTTTTCAGAACATTCCTTGGTTAATTATTTTGGATCTATAGGAAAGCAACTGAATTTATTTCATGCTATATTGTTTATTAACTATAATAATTTTTGAATTATTTATTTGTAGTTTATAGGTATAAACACTATTATCTCCAAAGACTCAGGTTTATTTATAACCTATTTCTTATTTTACTGATTAAGACTTTAATTAAAAGTAAAATTTGTGAAAATGGCATTTAAAATTTGTTATAACAGTAACACTAAGTTTAAATGTAGAAGAGTCTTCTCATTAAGAATTATTTATTTAGCAAGTACTACTTGAAATAATTGTATTATTGTAAACCAGATAAGATAGGTTCAATGGTGTTCACTTACATTTTAAGTAAGCTTCAGCCACAGCTATCCTCCAACATTCCTCCTGGAATCCTAAGCTCATTTGACAAAACACAGAAGCAAGTGGGTGTGTCACTAAACAGGATTTAGTCTAGGAAGCAAACAGCAGTAAGATCTATTTTTTATTGTACTCTATAGATATACATTCTTAATTGCTGAATTAAGCTCAGATTTTATTTTTAAATGTTTTTCTTTTTTAAATCTGATAATACATTAACTGTGGGAAAGAAATATTTAGATCCTTCCACTCAAGCTATCATTTTACCAGTTCCCTCCTGTCATGATCAATTATAACTTTAAATTGTATATGTGATTTGTACACGTCTTACCTCTCATACTAGATCTTACACCTCTTGCAAGCTTGCAAAGTATCCTGCATACAACTGGAATTTAATAAAAAGTAGTGGAGCCCAGCCAGTGTGGCTCAGTGGACTGAGAATCATCCCACGGACTGAGAGGTCTCAGTTTGATTCGTGGTCAGGGCACATGCCAGGTTGTGGACTCCGTCCCCAGAAGGAGGCATGCAGGAGGTAGCAATCAGTGTTTCTCACATCAGTGTTTCTATCTCTCTTTCCTTTCCTTTCTATCTAAAAAAATCAATAAAAACATTTTTTTTAAATGGTGGAAAGAATGAAATGAATCTAACACAATGATTTCACATTATTGCATTGATGAATTTTTAAGCTTAGAGTTTCAGTTTTGACCTATATTATGTTTAATGAGCCATGTTTTATCTTCTTTAAACTCAGCAAATGCATTAACCTTTCTTCTTATTCCATAAACTTGGTACTTAATAGCATATTTCTGGCTTTGTAAATAGTAAGATCAGATTGTCATTTGAATGAGCTCCAAGATTTCTTGTGCTAAGTATGTCACCTTTGAATACATTTGTACTTCTCTGATTCATTTACACCATGGCGATGCAATTTGACCAATTGTAATTCCAAAAACAATAACCTAAATGAGAATGCAGAAAATGTCTGAAAAGAACACATTGATAATAGACACTATTTTTTTTTATTCATACAAGTTAGTTTTCTCTGCTATAAAATATACCCCAGGAATTTGGTTTGGCTCTTACAATAAAATTCTTTCTGATATCATTAAAATTCAAAAATATTTTGTCAAGTATTTAATAGAAAAAAAAAGCATGAATGGTTAGTTGTGACTAAGGATAAATAATATTGTAGGCATTGTATCAACATTTTGCTCTTACTCTAAGTTAACCTATTTAATTAAGGTGCAAATTAAATTTTCCATAAGTGATTATTTATTTAAGACTTGTTTAAATTCTACGTAAAAATATAGTTACATGCAGAAATAAATATATTAGAAATATAGCAGTGTGAAAATGACAAGAAGATCTATTTATGAACATATAATCTTGTGTTTAAATTTAAACTATATTAAAATCCAGTAAGAGCAAAGGGTTGTAGACATTTCTAATTGTGAATTTTGGTCAAATTAATTACGTCTTTTCTGTCTACCATTTCCAAGAATTCTGTGCAGGTATTTACCAAGCTTGTGATGATACTACATGCTGAAAAACTTTGAAGTAAAAGAAAAACTTGTCATAAGCATTTGGAGCTGATTACCTATGAATAGAAAGTGAATATCTATCTATACGTGTAAGTTTTAGAAAGCCAACCTGACTATTATCTGCATGTTGATTCATTAATTAATGCATATTTGTTGAACCCTATTGAACTCTTGCCATGTGTGAACTCATTGCCATGTGGCAATGTTGTCAGGATCTTAGAATAAGACAGAGTAGGAACAGGGCTGGGGAGGCAGTGTCTGAAGCTGGAACTCAGCTGTGAGTTGAAGTATGTAACACACATGTCAGGTGACATCGGGAAGCAGCATTTCACAGTTCTTAGAAGCTCCATTTTTGAATCAGGGTTAATGAAATTCCTGATTTGCCATCTATTAGCAGTGTTGCATATGACTATTTACTAAATATCTCTGAGCTCTTTTATGCCATATGATAAGAATTGTATTATACTTGATACTACTAAAGTGTAAACAGTATTTGTGAGGGTTTGTTATGCATCGGGGACGACATGGCATTACGTTACTGATAATGACAAGAAGGTAGAAATGGCTATGATTTTGCTGCTGCCTCTGATTTTTCCATGGAGGGTAACCAGAGTTAGTTTTTTGGGGATGTTTCAGATGCAAAGATAGGATTAAATGCACCAGTATTTTATTAATTAAACATTAGGAGAAGAAAATGATAAGAGAGTCTAGAGAAGGTTGGGAGAGTTCTCAGCATGCAAATCTGATCTCAGGAGATGGAGATAGACTGCCTTAGAGTGTAAGGAATGGTCAGCTAGGTCCTCCCTCAGGATTAGAGTTAAAGTCAGAGGAGCTCTATGTTTTCCAAGGACAGCCTTGCCTTACATGTCCTTGCCGTGTGCAGTCATTGAGAATGAACCTATGTGAAGCCTGTGATGGATTTCAGAGTGCAGCAGCTAGAGCCCTTGGTTGATTATGCCCCCTGTAGTTGAAGGTCTGAAAGGCTCATGTCCTAAGGTGGACCCACACTCTAAAGAAGTGTGTTGGATGGATTCAAGTCAGGACAGAGGAGTTATTTAAAAGGAGAAGGAAAAGATGGCTATTAATGGCTTCCATTTTACAGAGATCCCTGAAAGGTGTTGTACTAATTCATTTTAGATTCAATAGTCAACCCTTTTCTGTCTGAGCCAAAGCCAATGCTATATCACACATGATTTCCAAAGAATCCCTTATAGTTTTTTAAATGTTACAATTTAGAAAGATTATCTTTTCTATTTGAACTCCATACAACTCGTGATATTTGAGAAAGCCAATCATCTTGGCAGGGAGGGAATGGAAGTTCCAGGACAACAGAGATTTGTCTTAACTTCAAGCCTGGTGGCTTTTCAAGTAGCTCACTCTTATCATCTAGTGGCTGCAGTACCCCAGAAATGCACACGTAGGACAAAGATTGGTTTGAAAGATATATTCAGAGTCATGGTTACATTCAGTTGAGTTGGTGATAGATCATGGTGTAGATACTTTCTTATGACTGCTATAAACATGACAAGCAAATACAAGTTTTGCAAATAAATGTCACATTGGTTTCAGTAGTAAAGCTAATTTGGAAATTTTAAACTTTCTCTTGAAGTTTCACAAATATGTTATCCTCTGTCATTCTGAATTGAGTAAATTAAATAATAAAACACATAAACTCACACATTGCCTGATTCTGTGGATGTTCTTGCCAGCTGTTGTGACTTTATTGAGTAATACATTATCAACGTGATAATGTATTTGTGATGATGAATCAGACTGTTACATAATTAGAGCAATTGTGTCCTGATGATATATTAACTCAATAACCCTGTAACAGGCAGAAGAAAATTATTTTAGAAATTCTGATTCTACATGATTAGTTTTTAAGTACATAGCATATGCATTTAAGTGGGTTGTTCTATAACTGCCCAACAACAACAGAAATGTTTTTATCCAATGCTTCTATTTTACAATGAGAATAATTCAGAGATGGGGAAAAGAGTAGAATTTAGTACTGGCTTAACTACATATCTAATTTTCTAAACCTAAATAATTATTCTGAAACACAGTTTTCCTACCTATAAAACAGAGGTAATAATGGTTATCTCAGGGTGTTATTGTAGGATAAAGTGAGTTTAGGTGTTTGGGAGACTTTGTAAAAAAAAGATGTAAAGGGAATATAACTTAATGCTTTGGGGTTATAACATGGATTTATATCTGTCTCTGGAACTTGCCAGCCGTGTTACCTTAGGCAAGTTAATTAATTTCACTGTGCTTCAGTTTCTTCATCTGTGAAGGGGTAGTACTTGGAATGTTTATGTGATTTAATTGAGAAAATATTTGTATGTGTTTTAGAATGTATGTTATAATATAAATATTTCTTAAACAAATAGATTATTTTTAGATTGTGCCTCAATGTATCTTGGTCTCTGTGATGGCTAATTTTATGTGTCAACTTGACTGGGCCATGGAGTGCCAAGATATCTGTTCAAACATTGTGCTAGCTGCTTCTGGGAAGGTGTTTTTAGTTGAGTTTACCATTCAAAACAATAGAAGGAATAAAACAGATCCCTCTTTCTACCGTGTGTGGGCCTCATTCAATCAGTTGCAAGCCTGAGTAGAACAAAATGCTGACAGTCATCCAAATAAGAGGGAACTCCTCCTACCTGACTCTCTTCCAGCTGGAAGATGCTTTTTTCCTACCTTTGGGTTCAAACTGAAACACTGACTTCCATGGGTCTTGGGCCTGCCCATCTTTAGACTGGACCCGCACCATCAGCTCTCCTGAGTCTTCAACAACTGCAACTACAAGATCTGACAACTGCAGATCTTGGGACTTTTCAGCTTCCAGAATCATATATATATGTAATTGGTTTTGGTTCTTTGGAGAATCCTAGTATAGTCACATATTTGTCTCCAACAACTACGATGATACACAAAGATTTTGTTTCACATAGAAGGTTATATAGTATGTTTGTAAATGTGAAAAATGAACACAAAGCTAAGCTAAATACATATGGTAAAAAAATACATATTAAAGTTACACTGTAATTCTTACAGAGATTTTAGTATTTAAATGACACTAAATAAATTAACTATATATTTGTTATAGGACCAAAGGATATACTGTTTGTCATGAACTATCAGAATAGATTTAAATTTATATAATCTTTCTACAGTGTCTGCTTAAATTTTTTATCATATCACAGGAGGCCACAGCCATATAATTAATTACAAGGTAAGTGTTTCATTTTTGTAAATTAATAGTAATGTAGTTGCATTTTGGTAAATTTTTCTATGGTCTTTCTTATTTTAAAAAAATGAATATTTGAGAATTTTTAAAATTATAGTTGCCAAGCTGGAACAAATTGGTTGGATATAGAAATAACGTATTAATGATGCAATAAGTTTCCACAGCAGCGTTTCTGCTTCAGATTGAAGGAATTAATTTCTGCTACAGGTGATTTTTATTATTTGTGGTCGTTATATTCTATGAAGTTCTCTTTACAGTTGATTATTAAATACAGTAGTCCTCCCTAATCCATGAATTTGTTTGCCATGGTTTCAGTTATCCATGCTTAACCACAGTCATCTGCAGTCCAAAAATATTAAATGGAAAATTCCAGAAATAAACAATTAATAAGTTTACATTGTGAGCTCCTGGCAATTCAGATATGCCAAAGGAATCCATAAAGTGCTTCCCTAAAGTAAAAAGATGAGTACAACACAATAAGACATTTTTATTATCATCATTGAACTACTAATGTGCCTAATTTACAAATTTAACTTTATCATAGGAATATATGCATAAGAAAAGACATATTATATTTAGGTTTGATACAATTGCAGTTTCAGGCATCCACTGAGGGTCTTGGAACATATCCCCTGTGGATAAGGGGGACTAGTATACAGAGCCATTGCTGCTAGAAGAAAAACAGATTTATATTCCAATGAGCCTCCAGTCACAACATTTTTGACAATCAATCAATGCGTAATCTTGTTTTCTGCATGTTTATGTTTAGAGTTATCCACCTTATTAGAGATATATTGCTGATTCATTAACTGAACTCAGTACCAGCAGCGCTGTAATTCTTGCCTGAACTAAGTTTCTCTGCAAAGATATACTACAGCCTTCTTGATGTTTTAACACCTTAGCACTACACTTGACGGCCATTTTAAATAGCAGAATCACTAACAGAAAGTACAAAATGGTGGAAAACATGGTATCAAGTAGACCACACAAAGGAAACTTGTTTATAGTGTGAGAACTGAAATGAGAAGGCAGAACATTGTCTTGTTTGACCACAGCTGGGAACATGTGTACCAGGAGACTCACATTTTCCATTGCTCTGTGCATGCTTGTAAAAGTCATGGAAGTATTGATGTAAGATCAATTTTAGCAAATGGGCAAATTTACAAATGCAGAATTCACAAATAAAGAGGATCAATGATGATCCTACATTTGAAGTATATTCAACACTTCAGTATCTATTAGTAATTTGTATATTTAACTAGAGAATTCTTAAGTTTATAAAATATGAACTTTAGAAAAAGTACTAGAATCAGAGTGCAACCTTAAGTAAGAAAACTGGAAATCTGTAAGATATTTTCAGTGGCACAGATGCAGATGAATTCATTAGGAATAACACATTGCGAGAAGTTGCTTGAAGAGTAATTTTGAACACATAGAATGTAAATTCAATTTAAAATCATAAAGAATTGTGTTTCTGGAAATACAATTTTGAGACTCCCAAAACACGGGCACATTTTCATGCTTTAGAGTATATATCTTTATAAGTTCAAAACAATTTAATGTCCAAGACCATTCTTAGCAGAAACAGAAATCTGATTATTCTAATTCACTGCATTAAATATGCAAAGTAAAAGCAGAAATCTACAAGTCTTTCTCATATTCAACAAAAGTGGTCACTTTGATGTCAGTTATGAAAAAACCTGTATTAACACTTCTCCTCAAGATTAAGTTGAAACAGGGCTTTAAAACTATTATGAACTCATGGAATTTAAATACAATACCCTTGAAGTAGTAGGCATGGGAGAATGTTCACGTTAATGACTATTGAATTGGAAAAAAAAATTGCCCCATTATTACCAAATAATTGATAGTAAGGGTAGAATATTATAAAGATAATAATTTCATAATTGGACACACCTGGCTTCTAAACTCATTGTGCTACTGTGAAGGTGAATGATTTCAACTCTGTTAATGAACTTCACTGAGCCTCATTTTCCACCCAAGTGGTTGGATGTAGAATAGAACCATGATTACTGCTATTAGTTCTGGAGGAGCATTACCTGCCTTAGAATCCCAGTTCTTCCCCCTAGGAGCTGTTTGGGAAACTAATTGTCTTCTCAAAATGAACCTTTCTCCTCTGCTTAAAGGATATGATGATAGGATTACTCTCTGTCAGACTGGATTCAATTGCAAATACAAAATTTGTTCTAACTAGGTTGAACAGAAATAATTTATGCTAAAGAGCTTTCAGAAGTATTGAAAAGGTTGAATAAACAGACTCTATGCTTGTCTGAACAGAGTGTAATTTACCAGTGGGCCACAGTTTCCAAACTTGGGAAAGTATGCTTTGGTGCTACTGTGAAGATAACCAATTCACAGGGTTCACAAGTGATAGTTGTTTAAATTTTTGAGCCAAACACATTGACGTGTTTGACTGTGAAAGCTAGTACTATTAAGTTGTTTTGATCTATTTAATAAATGGAACATAATGCATGTATTGAAGATTACACTATGAACATTACCTGAAATGTAGAGTTTAAATTCCTAAGGGCACTGTAAAAAATATTACTAAGACACTAAGGGTACTTTGAAGCAAGACATTTTGGAAACTGTCATCACAGGGTATTATATAGGTCATAGAATCATTAGGAATAATGAATAAATGGGCTTTATAAAGCCACTTTGCATAAATGACCCAAGCCACCAATGGAACTACTGCTACTTCCCAATTTGGTAAGCTGTCATTACAACTATTGGCCTCAGAACCTATTCTCCTTGGTTAAAATCCACATGCCTACCTCTTTCCCCACTAAGTTCTAAATTTAAGTTTCATATAAATGCATCTGATTGGTGGACCTTAAATCTCATTGAGCTCACACTATGTGAATTTTAATTAATTAAAATTATATAAAATTAAAAATTCAATTATTCACTCATACTATCTCAATAGGCTTACTTCAAGTACTCACTAAGCTTAGGTGGCTAGGGGTTAATGTATTGGGCAGTGCAGAAAGAAGACATTTTATTCATTATAGACCCTGCATTAGCTATGTCTTTCACAGTTTCATTTGGATTATTTTCTTCTTATATTCTATTTGTCTATTTTCTTTCTTTGTTCCATATTGGGTTATTCTCCACTATTGATATTCTTGGCTGGATACTTTTTGTTGTGGAGGCTAGTTCTTTACATTATGGGGGTATGACTGAGTTCTATCCACTAGATCCTAGTAGCACCCTACCCTAAGTTGTAATAACCCAAAATGTTTACAGAAATTGCTAATGCCCTTGGGAGGAAAAGAAAACCACTATGATAGAAGGCCCAACCATATTGAACCTAAGACGTTTACCTGAGATAAATCATGCACTGAAAAATGCATATTTCAGTTACCAAGGAATAGTTCCTTTTCATTTCTTTTCCTGCCAAATTAATATCTTTCTCCCTCTCATCTCTCCTCTCATCTCCTCATCTCTCCTCCCCTCTTCCCTTCTTCTTTTCTCTCCCTCTCTCTTATGTATTGCGGCCATTTCTTTTTTTTTACTTTTATGCTTAACGTTATTGGGAAATTTTTTTGTTTTGCTTAAGTTATTGAAACCATGATGTTCCTGTCACATGCAGAAAGCTACCCCTTGGCTGTAGGATCTCAGAAGTTGGCTATTTTATAAATACTTCTCTGTAAGTTTTACTGATACATTTTTTTCCCTTCCCAGAATAATCACAGCCCAGAGTCTATAGCAATTTATCCAGGTTGGGCAGGAGTGGAGCCTAGCATTATATAAAAAATACATAAACAGCAGATAATATGAGTCAGTCTAAAGGGTAATGTAGTCAGCATCTAGAAGAATCTGCAGTAGATGATTGAATGCATGTTGGAACAGTGTCAAACAGGTTGGTTATAATACAATGCTTTTCAAGTTTGATTACACATTAAAATCACTTAGCAAACTAAGAAATGCTACCTAAACCTGGATCCAATCCCAAGATTCTGATTAAATATAACTGAGTGGGGATAGAAATAGATTTATGAGGGGGACAGGAAAGTAATGTCGTTCCTGCACATTTCGATATTCGGTTGTCATTTATCAGCTCATTGTGTACTTCAAAATCATGCCAAAGACATTTTAAGGTTAGAGTGACTTGTTTACATGTAAATAATTAAATCTTAATTTTTTATTTTTTTTTGCAATTTGTAGTGAAATGGCCAGCCAAATACCAGAAGAGGTACATATCTGCATTGTATGCTTTTTGAGTTTCACAAGGGTAGTAACGCAACAGTTGCTACCAAAAACATTTGCGATGTTTATCCAAGTGCATTAGACGTTCATAAATGTCAAAGGTGGTTTTCTAAGTTTAAATCCGGTAATTTTGATCTTTCTGACTCATATCGATCAGGAAGATCAACAACTTTAGACAATGACATGTTAAGGGTGGAAGTGGAAGCAAATCCGTGTCAGACAATCGAGGAACTGTCAAACACTCTTAACCAACCTTGGTCGACCATCCAAGAACATCTGCAGCAGATTGGTAAAGTAAGCAGAGCAGGTGTTTGGGTCCCGCATAATCTGTCCGAAGAAAACAAAGCTAACCGGTCCACCACATGCAACTTATTGCTTCAGCGGCACAATACAGAAGCGTTTTTTGATCACTTGATCACTGGAGATGAAAAATGGGTCCTCTAGGATAATCCAAAATGCAAAAGGCAGTGGCTCTTTCCGAATGAATCACCACGAAGTACAGCTAAGCCAGGTTTACAGCCCAGAAAGGCACTTTTGTGTGTTTGGTGGAGTATTCGCGGGGTCGTTCATTTTGAAGTGCTGAAACCTGGACAAACTGAATGCAGACCTTTACTGTGAACAATTGGATGGAGTAAATCAATCTTTAATTGAAAAGTGCCCAGTGATTGTCACCAGAAAAGGCGTTATTCTGCAACACGATAATGCAAGACCGCGCTGCACAAGACGAACCTTGGAAAAAAATGAATGAATTGGGGTGGGAGGTATTGCCTCACCCACTATACTTGCCCAATATTGTGCCATCGGATTTCCATTTATTCCGATCGCTACAACATTTTCTAAGTGGAAAAAAATTTGAAAATTTGGATGATGTCCAAATGCCTTCTCCAGATATTTTGCTCAAAAACCAATTGATTTTTATCTATCTGGCATTGAAAATTTGCACACTAGATGGCAAAAGGTTGTTGATAACAAGGGTGATTACATCATTGATTAAAAATAAAAACTTGTTAAAAATTTATCTGTTTGAGTTAATGTTGTAAAAACACGACATTACTTTCCGGTCCCCCTAATATTTAAGCTTCTAGGTGATTCTAAAATATATCCTGATTTGCTAACCTTAGTAATATAAAAGTCACAAGGGCAGCATGTGTGTATGGGTGGGCTCCAAATTATGCATTTGTGCAATGTAGATGTTTGTAATTCAATAGACTTGAGATATCTGCTTTAGAAATTATAATTACTTCAATCCCTCTATAATTGTTAGATGTAGTCATATTTTGTTAGCAGACAAAAATCACCTGAAATCTTATATCTGTTTCAGGTCATCTGAAAGTGGGCAGGACCCAGACATATTGGCAAATGGATGTAGAAACTTGGGTGATAACAGAGGGTGATCCACAGATATGGTGAAAGTAGGGGGGGCTGCTTTGGGGACCAGGTTCCAGGGGCAGAACCCCAACCAAAACACAAGGGCTAATTAAGGAAACTGGTAATAGTTTAACAAAGGTTCTCAATGATTATAATAATAAAGAAATAGAAGTCAATGAAAAATAAAAAAATTAAAAGAAGTACTAGTCCTGGAAGGCAGTAGGGTGAATATGAGGTCAAGACTTAAATTGTCCCGATTTATTGCATCCCTTGCTAGTAATCAGGTGAAGTCCTGAGCCTATAATGTGAAGGCTAAATGACATTAATTTAGAATAATGGGATTCTTGAAGTAAAAGTAGGTAGAGCAAGAGGCCCTGAAATGTTTTGCAGCTTTTCACTTTAATGCCTCTCTGTTTTTCTATATCTAAACAGGATAGAAGGTAAGATTTTCCCAGGACTGAGATCACTTTTCATTCTGAAAATATAATGCTTGTGATATTTTCAGTTTAATGAGAAGATTAAGTTATTGCTATTTGTGGTAAAATTTCTCAATTAAAATGATTCCACTTGTGAAAAAAATCATAAGCTATTTCCATTTCAGAGTATTTTTTATTTTCTTAAGTCTTCAAGTAGAAGCATTAAGAATCCACAATGCTCCCAAATTAATTTTGTGTTGTTTTTAATTTTCCAAAGTAAAAAAATATATTTTCCCTCTTGAAATTGGATATAGCTTTATGTATTAAACAGTACATGAAAGATGAAACCAAAAAAAAATCTTAGAGGGGAATGCTGAACTTAACTCATAGCTGGCTTTTAACCAATTAGTTTTGATTAAAAGGCTTTTCAACAAATCACTCTTGTTCAACAGTGAAGCAACTGACATCTTTATTTTTAACTCGAACTTATGACATGACATTCAACTCTTTTATTTAAAAGAGACACACTTTATATATCAAGACTGCCATGGATTCCAGAAGCCATATGTTTAAGTAAAGGTTTTCTTTGACTATCGGCAGCTCAGATGAGCATTTTGTTAGAGACCTGAAATTCAAAACTCTAGTTAATACCTTTTTTCCCCTTAATCTTTGTTAGCTAAATATGTTTGCCTATGTTTCTCCATGTTCACAGCATTCATTTTTCTTCCTTTTTGTTCATAGTGCCTTAACTTTCAGCATTGTACAAACGAGTAACTGCTAAAGCCATACACACCTGTGACTTCCACAGCTTCTCTCTCATCCGATTCAAGTACACTATGTCCAGCTTGCCAAGAGAAAATATTCTTGTGTCACTTGACAATTACTATGAGAGTCCTGTTCAGTTATAACCTCAAGACATATCTCTCCAGGTGTGTACCTACCTGTTTGAGGTAAGAACAGGAATAAACTTATCAGCCATTTAAAAAAAGAAACCTCAAAGAGTTACAACTCTAGCCTTTAATATAAATGCCTTGACTCTTCTGCACTTTCTGCTTCCTCTGTCTGGAATTATCTGTTAGCCTCTTTGCATGGCTAGGATCCTTCTTGTTACTCAGGTATCACTCAAAAAATACGTTCTCAGGTAGGCCTTCTCTGAATACCTGATTTATATTACATTGTCTCATAGTATGTTCTGCAAACCTTTGAAATTACTTCATTCTTATATCTATCTGTTCATATGTTATTTTCTCTCACTACAACTTGGTTCCACCACAAGAACCGAATTTAATTTGTTTTGCTCACCACAGTTTACTGTCAAGAAAAATGCCTAGAACATAAGAGGCACTTAATTATTCTTTATTAAATGAATATAAATAAGAGTATATCACTTTAACTTTCTGAGTTTCAGTTCCCTCAACTTGAAAATGGTGATAAGGTCTCTATCACATGACAGATGTGAGGTTTCAACAAGATATTACATCCAGATCAAATGTTAGTTATTATTAATGAGGCTTACAGCAGAAAACAATCTCTAAGTGAATGGTCTCAGTGCTAATGCCAAAGCACAGGCTTTCTACATGGTTGTCATTAAACAATGTCCACTAACAATGTTTTTCAGCATGTGGCTCTCTGTGGACTATTCATATCCAATCGCCTGGACTACTTTTCTCCATCTCTGATTTACCAGATTACTGAGAATGGGACAAGAAAGTCAGTACTTTTAAACAAGGCGTCTGGCCTATTTTTATGTACAGTAGAGTTTTTGACCTACTATCTCATATAACTTGTTACCTGAACTAAATGAATCTTCTAGGAATAAAATTCTTTTATAAAGAATTCAACTCTGTTAAATAAAAAAAAAAATAACCTCATACATCATGAGCTTTAATGTTTGTCCTGATTCATGTAACTTATTTGTTTACAGTCAGGTGACAGCAAATCTAACTCTTAAAAAGTATTGAAATCTGTGAAAATCACTTGTTTTGGAACCACTTTTTCTGAAACCTTTTCATTGCTTGTTTTTGCCTCAGGAAGCAAGTTCTTTCTCTGTTCAGACTCAGATTGATGTTTAACTTCTTTAAGGATTTTCCCTATTAAAATAGAAACAAAACAAAACAAAATAAAAATCTTTTTGTCAGTTTTCTACACTTGACATTTTTTAAGAAAAATGAGCATTAGTGAACTAACATAAATTTATGCCTTTTATGTCTAAGAATAAAATAAAAAGTTTTGTCTCAAAGAAAAGGACCTACAGTCACCAATACATTGATAGAAAAATAATTTATTTTTTGTGTGGGCAGGTTGGGGAATTCTTATAAAACTGAATCAAGACTAATCCTCAGGCAAATAAAATTTAATTGATTTTGAGAGAATCTGGAGGGGATTAGATTTTGTCAGTGGAAGGGATGTTTGCAGCTAAGCATTAGAGAGAATATAGTATAAATAGTGATGCAGTAATAAGGAGTAACTACTGGTGTTGAAGCATCTGCTTCTTTTTCATGTAAATGTTATTCCACATGTAAGGTTTGTGCCACCTTACCCTGCCCAAAGTAGTAGTTGTTGGCAGAGTTTTGGGGATATATTTGCATCCCCCACCACAATGTAACAATATCGCAGTACTATTACTCACAACCTTCCTAAATTTTACCTTTAGAACATATCTCAGTCATTTTGGGGGTGGGAATATCACTGGAATACTAAAAAATACACAAATTTTATTAATAGAACTAATTTGAGATGGAGTCAGCACAATGCATTGTTTCTTTGCTACCCAGTAGCCAGCCCCTTCTGGTTGAGGTCTACTTGTGTTTTATATGAGTTCAATGACAATTTTATCTTTGAGAAAAATGTCAGCCAATAGGTTGTTAATTCCATTAATAGCAATATATAAATATCAATTGTAATATATAATTTAATCACTTAATATAATTATATTTAATAAGACCCAGGTATGCAAATGCTCTCTTCTACATCATTGGGTGGTATGTGTCTTCTTGTACATCTCACCTGTCATGTATTTGATACATAAAAGTCATGTATATTATTATGCAAAAAGTAATCATATCTGATATGCATATTTGGGGTTTTCTTTTATTTAATTATTACAACATATATGTGAGTTCAGTAAAGATATGAAATAATTTTCTAAAGGAACTAGAACCTTATAATTACAAATTCAGGTGTTTTTCCCACCCTCCCCTTTAGCTCATATGGTCTCTAAGTATTAGTTTTGACATTTCAATTTTTTGGAAATTTGGAGGTTTTTTTTTTGTTTGTTTGTTTGTTTGTTTTTGCCAATGATTATACAACACAAAGAATATTTTATTTTAGTGTATGATTCCAATTAGGTAAGTTAAATGAGAGCTATACAGCACTGGTTTTCTTTTCTATATGGTGAAAGAGCTATTTAAAAACTTTGCTTATAGTGTGTGTATACATAGTTTTAGATTTAAAAAATATTATTAATCTTTCTCCTTCCCTAAATGGAATAGCATCATGGAAGACTGAATATAAACTATGTATTAATAAAATCTCTGTATCTAAGCAGGCTAATGAAACAATAGCTAATCTCCTCTGAATAATTGCCCAACTATTTACCTGTTGTTTAGAAACAAATACTAAAATTACATATATACTTATGCAATTTTTTCTAAGTACTTCATGTTAACATAATTGTCAAACTATGTCAAATTTTCATGATGAATTGCATAATTGGAAATTACAGTTTTTACATAGAAATTAGAGACTAACACAGCTGAAGATTCAATTAAGCTCAATCATCCATTTAGTTTCCCATAAGATAGACATAATACATGTTTAAAAAATTTAGTTGCAAAAATTAACTATTAATTTTGGTGAATAGCAATAGAAATGAGTTTTCAATGGCTAATATTTTAATATCATTCATATGAAATAACGAATATTCTATCAGCAAGTCTCAACATACACATACAAGGTCATTTATGCAATAATCTTGGCCAGGTGGTGTATAGCCAGGAAACAAGAAGTAAAAAGGTATTTCTAAGCAGTCACAGGAAAAAAGCAATCTCAATGCACATATGCTTTATTAAGGAAAGAGTTCTCTTTACTTTCTTGTCTGCTTTTCTTTCAGTTTTATGCTTTGGTTTTGGAGCTGGTGCTCTTGGTTGCAGAAGTTTACTTTCCCATTTTTCACATTAAGTTAAATTTTATTGCATTCTCTGTTTTTAATGTATGCTGTATGATGCTATTACTTGCAGATTATAGGTTGTATTGTTAGTTTTCCTTGTTCATATATATGCATTTGGAGAGTATGCTGAAATACACTGATTTAGTCAGTTTGTCCTATAAAAACCAGTAGTCTTTCTCTTATTCTTTCTTGAACCCAAAACAATTAGACTTTCATTCCCACTACTTAAAACAAAACAAAACAAACAAACAAAAATACCCAATGACTTTCAAATGACCAAATCCAATGATCAATTGCTATGCCAATTTTGGTTTCTATCTTTCCTCACTGGAAGCTCCTTTTCCATCTCCTGTTGGTGGTTTCTCTTTACCTCTCTGACCTTGAAATACTGGAGTTTCTATTTCCACTCACACTTAAGTGATCACAACTCCATAAATTTAAAAACAATCAATATGCTTACATTTTTAAATTTTTATTTTCAGCCTAGATCTTACTTCTGAACTTTCAAATTACACTTCTAAGTGCCTATTTAATATTTTCACTTATAAATGTAATGGGCATATCACAGTTAGCTTGTCCAAAATTAAACTCATGACTATCAACCTAGTAGCAAATTTTTCTCCCACTCTCTCCATCTTTATAAATGGCACATCTAATCATCTAGTTGCTTTAGACAAATGTTAACTTTCTTTTTTAAATTTTTTATAATTGTACTTTATTTTTTAGAGCAGTTTTAGGTTCACAGCAAAATTGAACATTAAATACAGAGTTTCTATATACTTGCTGTCTCCACACATGCACACCTCCCCCACTATCAATATCCTGCACCAGAGTTGTAAATGTATTAAAATCAATGACTGTCATTGGAAAATCTTTATCACTCATTGCTCTTGGTGTTGCACATTCAGTAGGTTTTAACAAATCCGTCTATTTATTGTTATCTCACACGTGGCCATCACAAATTTCTCTCGCTTCTGCAGTTCAGACATATACAGATCCTGAAGACTTACTGTTACTGGACTGCTTCCACACAGGGAAGCCTGCTCAGGTGCGGTCCACACGGTCCTGGACCTTGCCCATGCCTGGTGACTTCCAGATCCTTGACTTGACCAGGAAAGATTTCAAAGACAAATTGGAGTGAGAATAAAGCAAGTTGTATTCAAGTAGATAAAAAGGAAGAGGCCAGGGTGTGGGTGCCGCCGTGAAAGAAGCAAAAAGTCCACTTACTTGGACACAGTGGGCCCACTTTGTGTTTATGGTCAATTCGTTCTTGGAATTTTATGTGTTTTCAAGGGTAGGAGTTGTCTTCAAACTTTGTGGTACCAAATTCTGGGTCCACCTCCTGGTTGGAGGGGGTCTTGTGATGACTTCCATGACCACCAACCATCACAGGAGTTGCCTGCCCTTACTGTTTCCCTTTGATCATGCTCATGGTGGAGGTTCTGGTGGGAGGATGTCTGCTCCTAATTCTCCATTCGATTTGTCCAGGGTTTATTTTCCCTAACTTCTTTCTATCCTGCCTCATCACCACCTACACTATGGATCTCTGTGTTATTGAAATAGCCTTTGATTTAGTTTGCCTTTACCTCATCATGTGCCTCTCAGAGCCCAGTGTGGCTCTTTTACATTCTTTTAATCCACCCATAGTTTTCTCTGTCATCCTTGACCCTCTTGCTCTTGCTCAATTCTATTCAACTACATTAGTCTTCTTAGTGTTTCTTTAACACCCTAAACATGCACCCACATCAGGTCCTTTCACACTTGCTGTGCCTTTTGCTTGGACTTCTTTTTTGCCAATTATCAACAGAGCTTAACACCAAACTTCATTCTGGTCTATGTTCAAATTTCACCTTCTAAAAAATTAAATCTGTTATGACACTATTCAAATGAAACCCATGCGTTATCAACACTACTGGCGTGGGTATATATTTATATCTATCAGTTACTGTTGTAACTAGTAAGCATGGTCATCTGGAAAGTTTCACCAGAGAGTTACACTCCCCAGGCAATCACTGGTTCACTCCCTGCAAATCACTGGGGAAGGGAACCAACAAATGGTAAGATGGGCACATGCGCAGTGAAGTCAGGGTGATGTAGGGAATGTGCTAGCCTGTCAGTTTAGCCTGGGAACAAAGATCATTGGCTAGGGATGAAGCCATTGTACCAGCGTGAAATCTTAGAAGGGTAAAATCCTGCGACAAAGAATTCTCTATCCTTCTTGTTCCTCTTGCTTCTTTCTTGTGTCTTTGCACTCCCTTGTTCTGTGACTTGTGCTAACCCACCATGTGGCCCTAGAAGCCACTTGGCCCATGGTCACGAGGCCCCCACATACAATGGACTGCAGCTGGGAACACAAGCTAAGCTAGGCTGATGCTGGACTGTACTGTGCTTAATATGGAGTGAAATCTCTGGGCAGTGACTTTAATCCTAGCCCTGCTGAAGACAAAATGGGACTTTTTTCATGGTGGGATGGAAGGAGATGGGACCTTAAAAGGGAATTCCCTTAAGGTTACCTCATCAATTAAGCTTTCCATGACACTTCATCTTCCTGTGGGGACCTCAGGAAATTCTTATTCCCACAGCACCCCGAGAAGTCCACCTCTACCAGTGACAGGTGGGGACACAGACACCTCATCAATAACATATCTATATATCTACCTACCTAACTTTACTTATTGTGTCTCTTTCCCTCCCAGAATAAAACTTCAAAGAAATAAAGGCCTGTATCTGCTTTATTCTGTGGGATATCCCAGTACTTGAATAGTGCCTGGATTATACAAAGCATATAAATAGTTTTGAATAACTATTTCATAAATGACACGCAAATCAAAATCTCAAAGTTACTTTATGAAAAGTAAAATGAGTAAAATACTAAAAGCAATTTTGGAAAAAAATGGGCAAGTATTGAACAGATAATTCATAAACAAAGACATGAAATAGCTAAGAAGCACTGAAAATAAATGGTCAACATCATTAGCCATTAAGAAATATAATTAAAACTCTATGAGATTCCACTAGACATACATGAGAATGGTTAAAGTAAAAATACTGATAATATCAATTATTGGCATGCATTTTAAGCAAATGAAACTCAAAAATGGTTGATGGGCAAAAATATATGAATAATCAACTTGGAAGATTGTTTATTGGTTTCTTATAAAGTTAAATATATACTCACATTTTTAATTCCTAAAGCACTTACCTAAGAGAAATGATAACACATGTCCAAAACTTTGTGTAAAATTTTGTACATAAATATCCATGCATTTGTATTCATAATGGCCAGAAACTAGAAACAACTTAAATGCCAATCAATAGATGAGTGTATATATATATTATGCTATAACCATAAAATATAAATCTACTCAGCAATAAAAATAAAGTAACTCATGATGCATACAAAAATATGGATGAATCTCAAAAGCATTATGCTGAACAAAACAAGCCAGACACAAAAGAGAGCTTGACTTCACCTGCAGGAAATTCTAGAATAGGCAAAACTAATTTATAATGATGGAAATAGATTAGGTATGGTTTTGTGGGACCAGAAGTAGGGAGATTTACATAGCAGAACATTTAAGTATGATGAACTATTCTGATCTTGATTGTGGGGTTAATTACACAGACCTGCATTTGTCAAAACAATCATTGAATAAAAATGACATTTTCTTGTATGTACATTATATCTGAGCAAAATAATTTTAAAGTAAAGTTTATATTTAAGTATATGAAGCACATAAAAGGTAAAATTTTGAGAAAATTAACAGACACATTTTTAAATATTTTAGAGATGCATTCAACTGTATTTTTTATTAACATTTCTCTTTATTTTGTAAACAAATTCTTAACTACAAAATTTGTGGCAGATAACCTTCATCAGTTTATATAAATATAACCAAATCTTAACAAAGATATTACAAAAGGCATTGAAAATCTAAGAATGAATTAATCTTGTATTTGGTGGTATGTGCTATAAAGATGCTGTGTTACAGAATGTGAGCCTCAAGGCTGTCCCATGTGGGACCAAAATGTTCACTATGTTTACATATAAATACAATGACATTCCCTGGTACTTTAAATATCCTTATAGACATTCCTTAGGGGGTTACAGTCCTGAACTGAGAGAGCTAAATTTAAAGACACAAATATCATCGATTAAATCATTTGAAATGTTTTCTATATTGTTAATTTTACAGAGATTGCCCTAGAAAGGAATTAATATTGTATATTTCTATATTTCAACCCTCAGAAATTTCCCTTTATTTTAAGAAAAAAATACATATTTTATAATCAACTGCTTGTTGCTAACTTTGCTTCTCTGCTTCTGAGAGAATATCTTTGCTCATGTTTTCATTTAATAAATATTATTGAGCAACTTTATGAGTAATGCACTAAATTTAAACTGAACTACAAAAATTTTAATGGTTATAAGATATTTAGAGTTGAAAATATAATTACTAAGAATTCCTAAAATAAAGATAAAAACATTGTTGGTAATAAATCATAGGGTACCAAATAGGATGGGTAAACAAAAAGTCACACCTTCACATCGTATAGTGAAATTTAACAAAATCTGAACAAAAGGAATATTCCAAATATCTCCATGTTGTCATGACATTTTAGAAAGCAAAATAAAGAAAATATCATAAAAGCTTAAAGAGGGAAAAAGCTGGTCACCTAAAAAGAACAATGATCACACGATAATTGGATTATTCTCCAAGGACACTGATTGCAAGCAGGCAATGTGCTGCTATTTCATAGGTGTTGAAAAACACTACTTGTGTGTTCTGGGCTCAGGATAAACTCCAGCATTGCTTGGTGCTTGCTAAATCTCAGGGGCATAAAGGTAGCAGATACATATTTCTGTTTTCCTGACAGTTTGTTCTAAAGCTGATCTGAATGCAGTCGATACAGTCTCCTGTTGTTAACTATTTTTATAGGATGGCTGCTTCATTAGGTGACAGCAATTTAAAGCAATCACTGGGACAGCAGCTCCTCAAACTCTGGAGACCATCAGGGCCTGTGGACAGTGGCAGATCCTTCTGCTCTGGAGATGGAGCCATGAGTCTCTAGGGAAATTGATTGATTGTGCCCTCTGCCTGGGGTGAAGGCAGGACCCAGGTACTAGCCAGTTTCTGATCAGTCAGCCTCCAAGATTTCAGGTAGCTAAGACTGATTATCTCCACAAATATATACAATCACACCACTGCTTGAAGAGGAGTAAAATATTGACTATTCTAAAAAACAATCTGACAGCATTTAGCAGAATTTAATATTTGTATTCCCTTCAATGCAGCAACTCTGTGTCTTATTTATATATACCAGAAAAGTTCTCTAGTTTATATAATAGGTCTGTAAGGAACCATGTAACATTTGTTTAGTGAATGTACTTGTGGTAGTTGAGAGCTGAAGCTAACCTATGAGTTCATCTCTAGGGCAATAGATACGTGGATAGAATTCTCTTCAATGCTATGTATTGAAACCACAAATAAGATTAACCTAAAACAAGAGATAAATATTAAAATATAATTTTGCTAATAAAAGTAGGAAATAGAACAAACAAGTTACTCAGCGCACTTTTATTGTTATAATTATAAATTTGAGGCAAACAAAAATATTACAAATATTACCAGGGCACATCATTATCTAAGAACATACATCAATCATATTAGAATATGTGCCTATGGTGGACTTTATGGACCATTAGGGGGAATGTGGATTAGAGAATGTGGATTAAAGAGAAAAATAAATTAAAATAAGAGTACACACACAAATGATAATAATTTGCCATAGACTAAGGGGTTTGAAAAATTGAGATCTGTATAACTTCCATTTTCCCAATCAAGCAAATAATGAAAATCTTTCATTTATTTTAAACTGAGTAATGATTTCAATAATATTATTTTTAATTTCCAAAGGGAAAAATGTTAGGGTAGAAAATTCTACATTGTGACTTTCTTGTAAATTTAATAAGCAAAATAATTTTTTTACAAAAAGATATCCACATTCCAACTCAGAGCAATCATGCTTCATTTTATTAAATGTTAGAAAAATTATCTGAAATGTTATGTTGAAATTAGCCTACCAATTTCGCTGATTTTGTTTGCTCTAAATTTACCAGTTTTATAAACATTGCCTAAAAAGTGTTGATCTTGTCTTAATAAATTACATTATATAATATTATCCAAATTAGCTTAACTCTCTTTCAACTTCTCACTGATTCATTACAAAAATACAGGAGTATACAGAAGGAAGACAGTATAATAAAGTTAAAATATCTTTGAACTCAGTAATACTAGACTTCAAATCCAGGACCTTTTCCTGAGTGTGTAGCGTTGAATGTGTTTTATCAGTTTCCTCTTATGTGAAGTGGAAATCATATGTAATCAGGTGGCTGATTACAAATATTAACTGAGATAACATACAAAATATCTAAATAAAATACCCTGCAAGAGAATGAGCCCCTACTCTCCTCAAAAATAACATCATGATGTGAAACACAGACAGATGATTCCCATTCTATTTTTGATATAACATGCATGCTAAAATGTGAAGCTTTTAAAACACTTTATTGTTAAAAAATTTTGAACTAAATAGTTGTTTTTGAAATTTGTCATTAATGTGATAATTTAACATTTTCTTGTTTTTCATTTTTCATGTAAACAATATACAGATCTATTCTATAAAGTACCATTCTGAAAGGCTTTTTTGGTTTTTTAGTTTTGTTTTTCATGTCTTCCTTCTTTCATCCTGGTCACCCTCCTCTTCCTCTTCTATTTGTTTTTCCTCTTCATCTTTCTTCTCCTCTTCTTCCACATTCTTCTTTCTCGATTTTTAAAAAAAAAACATATATGGACCAACTTCTATAATCCCTTTAATAACAATCTCTAAAATGTGGAATTTATGTGAAATTTTAAATTTATATTTATTATATGTTCAGGTGTTTATGTGATAAAATGCACCAATCTTTAAGCAGTACTTTACTACCAAATTTTACAATTTAAAAATCCCTTTCAATATATCACCTACTTATGGTAATCCCATTTTCCCCATGTGACACATGAAGACAGTATAATTTAAAAATCTAGAAAATGATTTTTCAAAGGTTTTTAAATCAGTTTTTTTTTTCATTTTTTATTAATTTATTTTTGTTACAGATGTTTCTTCTTTTTTCCACCATTGACACCCTCCTCCCCATCCCCCCATCCTGTCCCCAGCTTTGTTGTCCATGTTCATCAGTTATGCGTACATGAATAAAAGTTCTGTGGTTTATCTCTTCCCTCCCCCCAACCCCCTCTTCTGAGTATTGTCAGTCTGTACTCTACTTCCATGTCTCTGGGTCTACCCTGTACCTCAGCATGTTATGTTCATTATATTCCGCAAATAAGTGAGATCATGTGATATTTGTCTTTCTCTGCTTGGCTTCTTTCGCTTAGGATAATACTCTCCAGGTCCCTCCATGTCATCTCAAAGGATAAGAGATCTTTCTTTCTTACAGCTGCATAGTACTCCATTGTGTATGTGTACCACAGCTTTTTTATCCATTCCTCTACTGATGGACACTTGGGCTGTTTCCAGATCTTAGCTATTGTAAATAGTGCTGCTATGAACATGGGGATACATATATTCTTTCTGATTGGTGTTTCAGGTTTCTTAGGGTATATTCCTAGAAGTGAGATCACTGGGTCAAATGGCAAATCAATTTTTAATTTTTTGAGGTAACACCATAGTGTTTTCCATAGTGGCTGTACCAGTCTGCATTTCCACCAGCAGTGTACTGGAGTCCCCTTTTCTCCACACCCTCGCCAACACTTGTTGTTTGATGATTTGTTGATGGTGGCCATTCTGACAGGTGTGAGGTGATACTTCATTGTTGTTTTAATTTTCATCTCTCTGATGATTAGTGATGTTGAGCATTTCTTCATATGTCTCTTGGTCATTTGTATGTCCTGTTTGGAGAGGTGTCTCTTTAGGTTCTCTGCCCATTTTTTAATTGGGTTCTTTGTCTTCCTTTTGTTGAGTTGTATGAGCACTCTATATATTTTGGAGATTAACCCCTTATCTGATGTATCATTGGCAATTATGCTTTCCCATACAGTGGGTTCCCTTTCCAATTTGATGGTTGTTTCTTTTGCTGTGCAGAAGCTTTTTAGTTTGATGTAGTCCCCTGTGTTCATTTTTTCCTTTATTTCTGTTGCCTTAGATGATGTATCAGTGAAGATTCTGCTGCGTATGATGTCTGAAATTTTGTTGCCTATATTTTCCTCTAGGATTTTTATGGATTCACGAGTCACATTTAAGTCTTTTATCCATTTTGAGTTTATTCTTGTGTATGGTGTAAGTTGATGGTCTAGTTTCATTTTTTTGCATGTAGCTGTCCAATTTTCCCAACACCATTTATTAAAGAGGCTGTCTTTACTCCACTGTATGCTCTTACCACCTTTGTCAAATATTAATTGAGCATAATGTCTTAGGTCAATTTCCAGATTCTCTGTTCTGTTCCACTGGTCTATATGCCTGTTCTTGTGCCAGTACCAGGCTGTTTTGATTACAGTGGCTTTGTAGTATAACCTGATATCCGGTATTGTGATCCCACCTACTTTGTCCTTCTTTTTCAAGATTGCTGTGGCTATTCGGGGTCTTTTTTTGGTTACATATGAACTTTTGAAATATTTGTTCTAGTTCTGTGAAATATGTCGTTGGTATTTTGATGGGGATTGCATTGAATCTATAGATTTCTTTGGTAATATGGACATTTTAATGATGTTAATTCTTCCAATCCATGAACAAGGTATGTGCTTTCACTTTTTTATATCTTCCTCTATTTCTTTTGTCAATGTCCTGTAGTTTTCTGCAAATAGGTCCTTTACTTCTTTGGTGAAGTTTATTTCTAGGTATCTTAATTTTTTGCCACGATGGTAAATGGGATTGTTTTTTTAGTTTCTCTTTCTGTGAGTTTATCATTGGTGTATAGAATGCCGTCGATTTCTTGACGTTAATTTTGTATCCTGCTACTTTGGCAAATTCATTTATTAAGTCTAGTAGATTTTTGATGGAGTCTTTAGAGTTTTCTATGTATAATATCATGTCATCTGCGAATAATGACAATTTCACTTGCTCCTTTCCAATTTGGATCCCTTTTATTTTTTCTTCATGTCTGATTGCTGTGGCTAGGACTTCCAGTACTATGTTAAATAAGAGTGGCGAAAGTGGGCATCCCTGCCTTGTTCCTGTTCTTAAGGGAAATGTTTTTAGTTTTTGCCCATTGAGTATGATGTTGGCTGCAGGTCTTTCATATATGGCCTTTATTATGTCAAGATATGATCCCTCTATTCCCACATTGCTGAGCGTTATTATCAGAAATGGGTGCTGGATTTTGTCAAATGCTTTTTCAGCATCTATTGATATGATCATGTGGTTTGTTTCTTTCATTTTGTTTATGTGATGTATCTCATTTATTGATTTGCGAATATTGAACCAGCCTTGCATCCCTGGGATGAATCCCACTTGGTCATGGTGAATAATTTTTTTGATGTATTGCTAGATCCGATTTGCTAGTATTTTGTTCTGGATTTTGGCATCTATGTTCATCAGGGATATTGGCCTGTAGTTCTCTTTTTTGTAGTGTCTTTTTCTGGTTTTGGAATTAGGATTATGCTGGCCTCATAAAACGAGTTTGGAAGTCTTCCTTCTTCTTGAATTTTTTGAAATAGTTTGAGGAGAATGGGAGTTAGTTGTTCTTTGAATGTTCGGTAGAACTCCCCCGTGAAGCTGTCCGGGCCTGGACTTTTGTTTGCTGGGAGAGTCTTGATTACATCTTCAATTTCTTTCGTTGTTATTGGCCTGTTTAAGTTTTCTATCTCTTCCCAGTCCATTTTTGGGAGACTATGTGTTTCTAGAAATGTGTCCATTTCACTTATATTGTCGAATTTGTTGCCATATAAATGTTTATAGTATTTCTTAACGATCCTTTGTATTTCTGTGGTGTCAGTTGTTACTTCTCTTTCATTTCTGATTTTGTGTATTTGGGTTCTCTCTCTTTGTTTCTTGGTGAGTTTTGTTAAGGGTCCATCAATCTTGTTTACTTTTTCAAAAAACCATCTGTTTCATTGATCCTTTGAATTGTTTTTTTTGGTCTCTATATCATTTATTTCTGCTCTGATCTTTCCTATTTCCTTCCTTTTACTTTCAATGTTTCTATGTCTTTACTCATGGTGTTGATGTCCTTACTCATGCTGTTGAGCTTCCTCAAGATCATAGCTCTGAATTCTAGCTCTGTTAACTTGCTTAACTGCATTTCATTTATCTCATCTTCAATAGAGGTCTTTTGTTCTTTCATTTGGCATTTGTTTCTTTGTTTCATCATTTTGGCTATCTCAGTGGTTTTTGGAGCCTGCCAAATTTTCCCTGTGGATGTTGGTGTTCTGCTGCTTGTGGCTCCCTCTACTGTGTTTGGATGAGTGTGGGAGGACCCACGTTAAACACCACTGTCAAGTCTTACTTTCTTGAGCAGGTTTTCAAGCCCAGGAAAGGTTCATGTGTCCTCTAGATTTCTGCTTAGAGGCTATTAGTCCCCGTTACTTGAAGAGCCTTGGTTCTCAGTTGAAGGAAAACCTCCCTCAGGTGTTTGGGAGTAAGAGGATTTCCAGAGGGTGGGGCAGATGCTGGTAGTTAATGAGCCTCAATTTGCATTTCAATGGCCCACCTGTCTGGGGTTGAATCTCCGAGGGTGGGGCTGCCGCCTCTCCCCAGAGCCCTGGGAAGGAGTAAGATGGCCACCGTCCTGCATGGCCACAACTCAGCAAAAGCTCTGAGCGCCCTCCAAATCCCGAGTGTCCCCACACAGTTCCACTCCAGTCTGCCCTCTGTCTGCTGGAGCCCAAGGTGAATGGCTGTGGCTATTTTAGTGCTCTGTCCCGGCCTTCTGCACTGTGGAGCTGGCTTGGGCTTTAACCCCGAGGGTGCTGCTCACAGCTAAGGCCGCTGCTGTCAGTGGGCTCCCAGCCCCCCTCTCGCGCCTCCGCAATCCTACCAGGATTGATTCAGTGTCCTTCGTTGTATGGTCCTTGGAAGCTGCTTTTCTGTTGCTTTTTCCTGACGATTTGTCTTTATTTTAGTTGTAATTCCAACTTGGTCCTGGGAGATGGTCTGTGTAGCTTCCATTCACTCTGCCGCCATTTTGGAATCTTTTAAATCAGTTTTTTAAAAGATAAGAGGCAAGGTTAACCTCAAGTCTTTGGATTAGAAATCCACTATTTGTCAGGAATATTACATAGATGAAATATTGGTTGATATTATAGTATTATTGAATTATTGAATGTTGTTGCTATTATTCAATTTTCCTACTTGCATATCGTTATGAATTATTTAACTTATTTTTCATAGTCACCTAAAACAATGTATCAAGTTTTATATCATGCTAGCATGTATAATATTATAATTTATTATAATTTTTAAAATGGCATCTGATTTTCTATATTTTTCTTAATGTGTTAGTAGAAATTATCTTGAAGCTAATCTAACTACATTAAAGTTTTAGATAGGTAGCTCTTGGTGCTTGGAATAATGAGCCCATAATATGTGATTTATAGAAAGCATGAGACAACCAATCTATATGCAGAAAAAGAAACTATTATACAGTGAATTATTTGTAATAAGAAAACCATCAACCTACCAGCATACCATTCATATGTAGTATTAAATCCTAACATTAATACTTCAAAAACTGTTATTCTAAAAGTAAGCCTAAATGAAATGTGAATTATAATTATGTACTATCAACTGTAATCTAAAGTTTTTAAAGGGAAACATATTTTTATCATTCTCTTTGAAAGTACTTCTGAAAGAGTGAAATTAGATGATGTTTAAATTTGTTTATAAGATGTTAAACAAAGTGAATTTTGAAAGACTTGTAGAATATAAATTTGAAAAAAGAAAAATGTGTATTTTAAAGATAAGCATTTATTGAGATTATTCATTGAGACTATGGATCACTTATCCCTTTCATCAATTTATTTTCAGAGTAAAACATTGTGCAATACATTACTCACAGAATTATCCTTATTATGTGAATTTTCAAGACAACTTGTAATTTAAGAACTTTATTGCTGAGGGCTTTTACTTACTGAAAGTTATATAATAAAGATAAATATCAAGGTTTATATTCATTTCACTTTTTAATTTCTTTTCTTTTTGAATTTTACCTTTATGATTGACACGTTAGAATATAGTATCAGAATACACAGAGAGGAAGAGGCTTAAAAATATATTTGTGGCCCTGGCCTGGTAGCTCAGTTGGTTAGAATGTCAATCCATTGTGTTAACGGTTGGATCAGGACACATATAAGAAGCAACCAATGTATGCATAAATAAGTAGAACAATAAATCAATGTTTCTCTCTCTCTCACTCTCTCTCTCTCTAAAAGCAATCAATAAAAAAAAAGTGTTTGTATTTCACTGAGACAAAATAGCAGTTACCAGTTTTAACTATACTAGTAATCTATTTTAAAATAGATTATTCTGTTTGTATTTATATACTAAAAGCAATTCTGAATGAAATATTTTATTTTATTTATTTATTTTTTTATTAATTTATTTTTGTTTCTCCTTTTCCCCCGCAGACACCCTCCTCCCTATCCCACTTCCCAGCAAACATTGTTGTCTATGTCCATTGGTTAAAGAAATATTTTAAAGACCTCAATATATTCAGCTGACTATGAGCTAACCTAAATAATGGTTACTTAACCTGGGGAAGAAAATACAGGCATGGCAAATTCTGGAAAGACTTAGAGCTAAATTTGACTTCCTCTTTCCCTCAGACCTTCACAATCTCTCCGCCTGTCTAAGGCTCTGTGATGTCCTGCGGCATTATGGGATGAGCTATAGCTCTGGGGGAATATCAAAATCAGCATGTCCTAGAAAATTCTCGGCTATTTGGGGTCCTTTGACTCATATACAAAATGTCACCACAATGAAGATAGTGGGAACGTGGAAAAGTTTTCTGGACCCCCCTCAGCCCTGAGACCTTAAGAGTGAGGAGACTTCAGCACCTACTTCTTTGCGTGCCTTCGCAGGTAGAAGGCAGCTCACTCCTAGGCGTGGAGAATGCTCTCCGTGCCCTTTGCCCACAGTTAGATGGCGCTGCCCCAATCCAGCCTGAAACTCCCCAAATAATCAAACAGTATCATCACAACAAACTTAAGGATTCTAAATAACAAGAAAAGGGTAGCACTAAAATCAGTATTAGTACAGGGTGAAGAAAACAGAGTCAATGGCGTTGCCAGGCAGCGACTTGAATAATAACAAATACAAAAAGAAATTTAATAGATTCAAATACAGCATACACATGTGGCAAGTACTTATTTTAGAACTAAGAAATACAAAAATTATGATTTCCCAAGTGAACAATTTAGTAAATGAATTGAAGAAGATCTAATCACTGTTGAGGCCAGAATTTTTGGCTTAAAATATCAAATGGAGAGAAACACCTCAAAGCACAGGAAAAAATAATTTGATAAGTGAGGAACAAATAATGCAATAGGAAATGTGGAAATATATAAAGAGGCAATTCACAGAGGAATAAACCCAAATGGTGAATAAGCATATGAAAAGGCACTCAAACTAATTAGTAGTCAAAAATGCAAATTAAGGTAACATTGAACAAAGATTTTCTAACCATAAGACGGTCTATTTTAAAATTGAGATAATACCTACTACAGATGAAGAATCAGATAATATTTTTTATATCTAATTTATGGTGATATAAATAATCAGCATACTTTTAAAGCAAAATGGTGACTTTTATTAAAATATAAAAATACATATAAGCTCTGAGCCATGATTCCCATATCTAAATTTATTTTGTAAGACTATATAGAATAATATATGTGAAAAGCTATTTATGGCAACATTTTTCAAAGAAGAAATTTTTTTTAAATGACATGAATACCCCTCAGTCTGTCAATGTTTCACTGAACTATAATACATTTATAAGAGGAAATAATGTACAGCCAAGAAAAAATGAATTTGAACTATATAAATGCAAGGAATTCATTTTATTAAGAACACAAAACTATATAACTTGACCATATGAACATAAAATGAATAGTCATATATAAGCATGTTTTTATTAATTTTAAATAATTAATGAGTATTTATTATGAGCTAATAATTTTATTTATAAAATTTATTTTATCCTCTAAAATTCTTATAATATATTTGAGGAAAATGCAGTAAATTAAAATTTAGTAACTCAATATTATATAGATGGTATATAGCTGGTAAGAGGCAGAACCAAATTAAATACACATTCACCAATATGATACTGGAAATTATATATATATATAGTATTTGAGCTGCTATAATAAAAATACAATAAACCAGCAAACTGGGTGGCTATAAACAAGAGAAATTTATTTCTCACAGGCTTGAGGATGGTAGTCCAATATCAAGACAGGCAGATTTAGTGTCTGGTAAGAACTCTCTTCCAGGTTGCAGGCTTCTTATTGTAATCTCACATGGCAGAAGTAAGAGAGTTCTCTGGATGGTCTTTTATAAGGGCACTAATTCTATTCATGAGAGCTCCAACCTCATAATCTAGTCAGCTCCCAGAGACCCCCAACCTTCTAATACTATCACCTTGAGGGTTAAGATTTTAGCATAAAAAGTTTTGGAGGACATGAACAATCCAACTATTGCAATACATTTTTATAATTATATAAACATTGTAAAGAGTCTTAAAAAGCTGAATCAAGAAGTCTGCAATGGACACAAAAAAATAAATCAGTAACAAACAGAATTCCATTGTGTGTTAAAAATGTAAATAAAATAAAGTTGCTTCAAAGTCAGGAGAACTCTTACTATATTATATATTAACACTAACAAGTCCATTAATAAAATCTATCATATTAATAGAGACATATGAAAGTATCACTAAATTTCCATATATGTAGAATAATTGGATAAAAATAACCTTATTTTAAAAAATATTACACAAACATGAAAACTGTGCATACTTAGTTCAAATGGTAGCAACTTAGTGGGAAATAATATTTCCCATTAGATGATGAAAAAACACAGACCTTTTTTCTCTTTAAAATCATGTTGGAAATATTCAATTTAATTACAAAGAGAAAGTAATAAAGGGTAAAGTTATGTTAGCTAGCAACATTAAAAATATCTTTCGAGAAAAAAGCTTCTGCGACACAAAGAAAATTAGGTTAAATACTTTCTAAAATTAATGGCTTGAATATAAGCACACAAAGACAGAAGATGTATCAAAAACCTTAGAAAAATATTATAAGAGAAGAACATTATAGATAAATATCTCGTAAGCATACATACAAAAATCTTTACAAAATATTTGCAGAGTAAATTAAGCAAAAAGGATAATGTGTAATTGTCAAGTGGGTTTTATCTTAGGGCTACAAGGTTGGTTTAACATGTGATAATCAATCAATTTAATTCACCATATTTACATAATAAATGGAAATATGTCTAACCAGCTCAACGGATGCAGAATGGACATTCGACAAATTAAATACCCAAACTCTCAGCAAAATAAAAACAGTGAGGCCCTTCTTTAATCTCACAATGGGCATCTATAGAAAACTTACACATAATGCCACATTTAATAGTAAAAGATAAAATACTCTCACAGCAAGATCAGAAAAAGAAATAAAAGTCTATTCTTATCATGCTTCTTAAGGGTATTGATTGAGGATTTTTTTTTTCTATATGGCATTTAAAGCTATACAATTCCTTTTAAACACTGCTTTAGCTTCATTTTATACATTTTGATATGCTGAGTTTTCATTTCCATTCAGTTCAAAGTACTTTCAAATTCCCCTTGAGATTTCTTCACTGACTCATAATAAAGGGTAAAATTATTATTTAAAATATGTTGTTTAATTTGGACATATTTGTGAATTTCTCCAACCTTCTTCTTTGTTGATTTCAAATATAATTCTGTTGTAATCAGGAAGCAGTTTGTATGGGTTCAAACCTTTTAAATGTATTAAGGCTTGTTTTATAGCCTAGTATGTGGTCTAGCGTGAAGATGTTCTATGTGCACATAATAATGTTTGTTTTGCTGTTGTTTGATGAAGTGTTCCATAGTTATCTCTTAGATCTATATGATTTATAATGTTTTTCAAATCTTCTATTTCCTTGATAATTTTCTGCCTAGTGGTTCTATAAATCATAGGGAATGGAATATTGAAATCTCCAACTATTATTATTGAATTATTTCTTTCTTTCTTCAATCTGTTAGGTTTTGCTTCATATATTGTATCTTTCTGTTGTGGGGTATGCATACGTTTATAATTTTTTATATTTCATGATGAATTGAAGCTTGTTATGAACTGAATTTGTCCCTACAAAATCCATAGTTTGAAATCCTAATCCCAATGTGACTGTATTTGGAGATAGGTTCTTCAAGAAGGTAATTAAAATTGAATGGGGTCATAAAGTGGAGCCCTAATCCAATATGACTGGTGTTCTTATAAGAATTGGAAGAAACACAAGGAATGCATACACAATGAGATAAAGACCATGTGAGGACACAGCAAGAACGTGGCCATCTGCAAGCCAAGCAGAGAGGCCTCAGGAGAAATCAACCCTACCAGCACCTTGATCTTGACCTTCCAGACACCACTAAGAAAAATAAAATAAAATCCAGTGCTACATGACCTACAAGTACCCAGGTTCTGACTCTATCTGTATTTTATCCTTTGCACTACCTCATCTTTCATACATTCATAAAATTTCTTAATATGCCAAGACAGTTCTCACCTCAGGGCATTTGGATTTGTTGTACTTTTTTTCAAGGATGTTCTTTCTTCAGTATTCATGACACATTCCCATAATTCATACAGTTCCTTACTCAAATACCACTATTTAACAGAGGCCTTTCCTAACCACCTTTTTATCTCTTTATACACTCACGTGCATATACATAAAGACCCCATTACTGATTCAGTTTCCTACATATAGGAACACTATATATTATTATATATTAACACAATATATATTTTATGTATCTTGTTTATATAATTTTATTTATGTATTCATGAGGGGAGAAATGTTTGTGTAATTTGTCTAATGTTGTATCTCCAGCATCTATATTTATAGATGTAATATTATAAATATTCAATAAATAGATGTCTAGAGAAGATACATAATAAACAAATGTACTTTGTTTAAAAAAAATTGAAGTGGTCTCAAACTTAGAAAAGTTTCAAGTCTAGTACAAAGCATGTTTGAATCCTGAACCATTCGAGATATAATGCTTTGTCATTCCCGTTTAGTATGTATTTTCTACAAACAACTGTTCATGAAAGATGGCAGTATTTATTGGTAAATACTGCTCTAGTTCATGCTTATGCCTCCCTCTTTGTGCACCATTCAATATTATGTATGTCCTATTTATTCTGATTATTAGTCATTTATTAGAAAAATTAGTCAATTGTTCCCTTATTTATGTTGTCTGTTTTTGTTTTTATATTCTACACAAACCAAAGTCAAGATGGTGACTTAGATTTTATTTAAATGCCATCTGTGTCTATCACAGTACTATAGGTAGCATAAATGCTCATTTAATTGACTATATTATAAATGTTTTCTTAACAAAATAATCTCACATTAGATGTGTTCCACTAGAATTTACAATTATATACAGATATTAATCATCTTTGTTGTTCCTAGAACTTCCATATAAAACCAGATATTTGACATTAAATAGAAATGTTGAAAATTACATTTCTTTTGTATTTATTAATGATGAGACATATTGCATGTCTAATAACTTGTATGTGGATAACATAAATGTCTGTTTTTTATATGAATAACTTCTTACAGCCTAGAAACTGGGCATTGCCCTTGGCATGGCTGTGTCAACCATTACTGGCAAGCAGTAAGTTTTTCTAGCTCTTAAAAAAAAAAAAATCAACGTTATTTTGACCTTTATCCTTCATGCTTAGCTAATTGTATGGCAAAATTTATTGGTTTGTCCTTCTGAGAATAACATGCACACATTGGTTTGGAAGTGCTCTAGTATTTAGAATTAGAAATCTTGTCTGGATTCTGTACTGTTTTGTTTTGTATCATGCTTTTTGAGGCTTATAATATTCTAAATCTTGAAATAATTCTACAATAATTTATGTAGAATATTTCTACATAAATTCAAAGTGTAAATATATAATTTTTGCTCAAGACTAACACATTGTGCATTTTATAATGTAGTTTATCAACTATAAGAAATTGAAGCTAAGTGGAAGCAAATGTTGGGTTTTCCAGACTTAAATACAAATGTTTTAATCTAATATTATTCATACACAGTTTAAAAATTATTTTTTTTGATCTAAAGATCATGTTAATCAAATTTACTTGTGTCAATAGGCATAGCTGTGGTAATTGACAATACCATGGTGTCTCCTTGAATAAATGGAAATCTAAGGGCCTGTTTAAAGTATGAGATTATTTTCATAGATGAGTTTTCATAGTCAACATTTTAAAGAGCTCTTAAAAATAAACTTTAAGCAACAAGTAACAAATAAATTTCCAGATTTTATAAAATAAATTTTGGAAAAGCTTCTAAATCATATCATCTATAACAATAGTTGCCTGCAAAAACGCATAGTTTATTTTCCTAATTTAAATAAAAGACCACTTTAAAAGTTTCTCTTTCAATTCACTATTTGATAGTAATCTAGTTAGGTATTTCAATGTAATAATATCTACTTAACTAGCACAAATAGGATCTTTAAGGACTTGGCAGTGGTTTGGAAAGTCATGATAAACAAAAAGATCATCAAAAGGCTATGTGACAATTTTTTTTGGTAATTGTCAGTCTTAACAAATAAAAGTAAAAAATAGGTGCAGACTATTTATTTGAATTTTATGTTTGTGAGTTTTCATACTTCTAGTAATTAACTTTAGTTTAATAGAAATTAATAGGATCCACACAATATTTTAAAACCATTTTTGCATCTTGACAGTGGTTATTTCTGCCACAGACATTTGGCAAATTGTTATATTTCTTGAGATTCGTGTTATTCATAGGCAAAAGAGTTCAATCATGGTGTTCAATATATATTGTATATAAGTAGAAAAAGATTGATAATTGTCTTTTGTAATGTCAAATAAATGAGTAAAATTAGTTAATATTTTAAGCATAACTATGAGAATTTTATTTTTACAGAGTATGACTAGTTTAAACATGATTGTGACAACAGTACAAATAATGTACAAGCAGTAGGGAGAACATTTGTTTACTGTACAACAAAAAATATATACACACACCAATAGAATATATACATATTCTATCTACACTTACTTAAAAATCATTCTAGAGTGTAGATTTGTCATATTTTGATTATATTATGTATGTGGACCTTATTTGAGTTTGAAGGACTGCTGGGAATTTCTGCCAACTAACATGTAGAATGATGCTTACTGCATTTCATGCTAATTCTGTTTCTTGGCTAGGCATTATGCTATCAATCTGGCGACACTGTCCCAGGTTTCTGTAAGTAGCAATTGAAAAAATGTTGTCAATTCAAATACTCAAAGGCAAGACATAGTCTACAAGTTGTTGGTCAATGGTCCACATGCCAAGAGAAAGACTTCTTTAATATTTCAGTGATATTAAGTTACAGTGGAGCATCTAAATTGAACATTGACCTAATTTATCCTTATATTCAAGGGCAAACTTACTCCCAAGGAAAGCAACACATGTAATCACAATTTATCTTAGATTTTATTTGTGATTTTATCTTTTATTTTTGAGATATTGCTTCATTTGTGCAAGTGAATTATTATTCAGTTTCTCTGGTTTATTTCAGAATTCACTTTTATTTTATTACCTTTTATTTTTTAATATCAGCATTTTATTCTGACCTCAATTTATGCTGCCCTGTCTTTTCAGAAGAAAAAAAATCTTAAAAGTATAAAAAAGAACTTGCTTACTTCATGTGGCTTTTTAATATTTCTTCTCTAATAAGGAGTCATGTAACATAATTTTTGGATTAAAAAAATGCGTGACTAAAGAACAAATTGTACAGCTAGTAACCAAGGTTAAGGGCTTTATTCTCAAGGCATTTGTGGACCATTCTGTATGTTTCCCCTAACTTTCTCACATTTTACCCTCAATCTGCATAAAGTAGTCATATATAGTAGAAACTTCTATGTGACATTATTTATTATTTGTTGAAACTGACATAAAAAATTCAAGTTCATTAGTTGAAAAAGAATGAACAATGCAGGAAGAACAAGTTAGAATTCTACTTAGCAACTATCATAAATCCATTAAGTCTACAAAGACAGCCTCTGACTGTAGAGGAGATTAAATGTGTACCTAAAAATGTTTGCATTATCTTTGTTAACTCAATCCCCAGTAGAGAGTGTGTAGGAGAGAGCTGATAGTTGTTTCACTCTCACATCGATGTTTCTCTCTCTCTCCTTCTCCTTCCCCTCTCTCTAATAAATCAATAAAAAATTTTAAAATAAATAAATAAAATAAAAATAAAAACTCTTTACCCTCAAAATTTCAAACTATTTCTGAAGACATTGCTTGCTGACCTTAGAAGATATTTTTAAATGTTAAAAAGATATTTTTAAATTTTTGTCAACATGACAAAAATAGCATTACAATGCAACCAAACAAGGCATTCCAAAAAATTGAAAAGTTAAATTAATAGAGTGGTTTAAATGTAATAGTAAGCATTTTATTTCATTTAAAGTAATCATAGATTTAGCCCAAAATAGGATTTTTAGAAATATTTAAGGTTTATCTTATCCAAAATGTTGTAAGAGAATTTTTAATAGCTTTTGAGAAATCCATATGTGTGTGTAAAACTTTACCAATACTAATTGAAGTAAAATTTTTTAGGAAACTATGAATGGTAATTCATAATGTAAGCCCATTATTTCATGTTTCTCTGGTTCTAAGTAGTCTTGATTTTTTTCTCCACACAATCAAATGTCCAAGAAGACATTATAAATCATTTAGCCAATCCTATCTAAATTATTGCACCAGATATCAATTGAGTTTGAAACCTCATCTAGTTTTAATTTGATTTGCTTAAATTAATTATAATTTGTTTCAGAAATAATATTTGAGTTCTCATTACATTCCTTCAACTATCCTAGGCATTCTACAAAGAAGGATAACACATGGTACCTAACTTTAAAGTTCTCAGTTATCAGAAGAGATAAACATATAAATATTAATAAATGCACACATATGGATTAATAATACACACATATGGATTTCTCAAAAGCTATTAATAAATATATAATAAATATGTTTGTATAGAAACAAATGGGTTAGCGTTGGTTAAAGTCATAGGGAAATACAGTAGGAAAAATAATTATTAGTCAGTGAATACATTTTTTAACTATAAAAAAATTTGTGTATATCTTTCAGAAATTCATTAATGCTTAGCTCTTAAAAATAAATGCTTATTTTATTTAAAATTTGTGATGCTTAAGCAATTACATTTTCTCTCAGTTTACCATTCCAAAGAAAGGCATCCTGTCCTAATTTCAGAGTTGTGAATATAGAATCATTACTTAACTGGTTGTAATTTGTCCTAGTTTTAATCAGAAAAAGCAATGTGCTTTTATGGATAAGTTTAGAAAACTAAATGCATATTATAATAGTTAGAATCATAGGAAATAAAAGATGGTGTTATAATCTCCTGGAAGCAAGGAATATCAATTAGTTTAGAAGTGTATTTAAACTAGGATGTTATTTGATGTGATAAGAACCAGTAGACAAAAGAGAATTGCTAGAAGACAAATGGCAGCTTTTGCTATAATGTAATAGACCAATAATTTGTCCTTAATTTGCATGTTTATAAAATAATTGAATATAAAAATTACTTCTACATTATGCCCCATTAGATCAAAAACAAGCTTTATATGATGAACAAGAACCACTTTATTGATGATTTTTAATTAAAAAAAATAAAAAACAAAACATTGATCTGGAATGTCTAAAACTTCGATGCTTTCAGTTCAAAGCAATAGAAATGAACCAGATGATGCTGTGTCATGCGCTCTCCCTTGTTGTCCATTAAGCTCTTGGGAAGCTGCATTTCTTCTTTGGAGATACTAGTGATACAGTATTCCTTTGTTCACTACTGAAGCTAATACCTTATTTTTGACTGGAGAATATTTATACCTATGAAAATCTGGATCAATAAATATTAGAGAATCAAGAGTATTTGCTTCTGCATATAAGCAGCAAACCCAAGGTATGCCATTTCTTTCCACAAAGTCTTAATATTGTTTTATTATTGCTCTTTTGTTCTTTCTGCTATAGGGAGGGACATAGGCAAGGTACGGATATAACTTGCCTTGATCTCAGTTTAATAGGCAAATCAATTGATAAAAGTAATTTTAAGAATATTAAATTCCACCACTGTATTTGATACAGTTCTAACACTAAGACTCCACACACACACACAAAAAATTGAATATTAAATAAAAATATCAAAAGCTAGGCTACATTTTACCAAATTAAACGTAAATAATACATTATTTAGTTTCTACTTTCTGAGTGAACTGGCCAGAGGTATTACACAGCAAATGCTTATTGACTTTCTTTCTTGTCCTCAGGATCTATTGTCCTTCCTTGATTTGCTGCATGAAAATATACTATTGTCAGCTTCCCAAAATATTTCTAACTTCTTGCTGTGATAAAGACATTACCCTATCCCTTTTCATTTTGTCTTTTCATTCCCCAAATATAGAGATAAAGTCATTAACTTTATTGTATAAAAATTAGACTTCCTACCAGAAAAAAAAAAAAGAAGAAAAAAAAAACAAGTAAACAAAAAACTAAATAACAAGACATTCACAGAAGCATGGGGAAAATTGAGGAGAAAAGGCCACAAGATCCTAAAAGATGTTTTAAAAATTATTGAAGAAATCCTTTATCACAATCCATGTTTCTGACAATGACCAACAGCTTCATCTCACTGATCTCCCTGCCTGTCCCTTCCATGAACTTCATCACAAATCCACCAATCTGTTCTGTGAAGATACTGGTAATCAGAAAACAGATGTCACAGTGTTCCACTGCTTTCCTTTGAAGGATAAAGAAGTTCTCTGCAGGCATCATCATGAAGCACATATTGCTTTCTGGTCAATCTTTTCATTCTTTAAGCATCAGTGATCACTGTTGACACTTGATTGCTTTTCAAGTTATAGCGCCCACTCCTTTCCTTCCAGGGCTACAGTTCTTAAAAGGAGTTATTATTGTGATTGCCATTTCCCAAAATTTCATTCCTCTACATATTGGTCCAGCAGACAATGGGTTGATGAATCCTGGGCACAAACTTTACAGATAATTGCTGCCTAACACCTGTGAACTAATACATGACTATCAATTATTGGTATTTTTTCCAGAACTGCCCAATTCCATTTCATTATTGAGACTGGTATATTATTTTTTAAAAATATTTTTAAATTACAGTTGACATGAAACATATGTTTCTTTATGTCTATTGAAGGAATCAGGAAACATTTCCTGTAAAAGGCCAGATAAGTATTTACAGTTTTGCAGACCATACCATATGATCTCTGTCACACCTGTTCAACTTTGCCTTTGTAATGTAAAACCAGTCACAAATAGTAAGTAAATGGATGGTCATGGCTGTGTTCCAATAAAACTTTATTTAAAAACACAGATGGTAAGTCATAACATCCTACTGTAAACCATATACTTCTATTTAAGGGGAAATATGACTATATTCTTAAGATACTTTATTACTTTGGAGAAAACACTACTGGAAAACCAATTTATTTTTCTTCAAGGAACAAATCCTCTTTTTATTACAATGTTTGGATTCTCTATTAAAATAAATAAAATAACAACAATAACAAAATTTTAGCTGTAACAAGGATCAAAGTCATCATAATTAAAAGTTTATTGAAATCCAATGACCTACAGCTATTACACAATGTGGAAAAAAAATGTGACATGTAGTTATTCAATTTAAAATGCCCTAAATCTGTCAATTAGTCTGATAAACCAGTTCTCCAAATAAAATATCATTACCTTTCAAAAAATTAATTTAAATATGAAAATAATCTTTTATTCTGCCATATTCTTTTTTTGGCCTAATTGCTACAGTCAGGCTGGCTTTGATTTTTTATAGTAATTTCATTTTAAAATGTATGTAACAGCAAAGTCTTCCAAAACCTAAAAAGCTTTGAATTTTTCTATATTTAAAGAATAATGATTGGTGCATCTTACAAAGAAAAGCAAACAAACAAAAGAAAAAAAATTTACTTTACACTCTGAAATTAACTCCCCGAACAGAAATTATAAAAAACAAAGCTTAATTATCATGATTGGAATTATGCTGTCAATTTATAGCCGCTATCCACCCTCCCATGCTTGCTATTCAATTTAGTCTTAGACAAATACCATAAATTTTACCATTATTAAAAAAGGTAGGAAAGAGTAGTTTACTTTGTGACTAACAACTGTATTGACTGATGTTTATACTAAATTAAACAAAAATTTCCTTGAAAGTAGAATTTTTTTTTTCTAATTCTGTATCCCAAGTGCCTTATACATAGTAGCAGTCAGTATTAATTGATGTAATAAGCAAACAACTTTATGGATTAAGTTTTAAAAATTAAATATGCAGCTACTTTTATGTTATTTGTGGCTGTGTAATATAATCTGTAGACTGCTGCTAACTTTCTTCACCCTGCATAAAAAATATATTGCGGTAAGGAAAGCAATGATGCCAACTTCCTTTTTTCAATAACTTATCTTAGTAAACATGTTGTTCTTCTGAATGTTATATAAAAGAATTATAAGCATTGTCTCCAGAAACAACCAATAAATTGTGCAGATACTATCCAGGAGTGGAGAGAGTTTCAGATTAGTATTTTGCATCCAAATGATCATGTAGTGTTATATGTAAAAATAATGCAAAACCCTTTAAAAAACAGAAAACCTGAATTGAGTAGAGATAAATTTTACTCTGGGTATTAAAAAGAGAGTTGCAGCCAAGTCCCGGTTAGCCACAGATGATGGTGCTCCCCAGTATAATTTACGGTTGAGGGTGATAAATAAATATTAAAGAGAGATATTGAAGTATTTCTACTACATAAAATTTATTGTGGTGTGATAGTTTTATACAATGTAATTCATTTTAATTATTATTTAAAAACCTTGAACATTTTTAAATACATTCCCATGTGCATATATGTAAGGTAAGGAAATCACTAAGTTCTATTCTTAACTTATTTGTATTTCAAAGTTCCCGATGTTCTCTTATAAAAAGATCTTGATATTTCATCCTAAGGCTAGGGCTTTTAAAAAGCAATTTAGTATTCTAACAAGACATTTGTCTTTGTTTAAGGTCATCCTTACATCTTTGAAGAGGGAACATGCTGACAATTTATGAAGCAAGCGTCGTCTAACTACCCATAGAATAGGGCAAACTTACATTACCTGTCAAAGCTACACTGAGAAATTGCAGGAAAAGACAACTGTACAGAGAATGTATCCATACTCTTGTCATTTTTTTTTCCTTTATGCTGAATATACCACTAGAGAGTTAGAAAGAATCAGATTACTTCTCTGAATAGAAAATTAACAATGAAGACTCTAAGAAAGATGTGTAGGGTACCATTTCAATGTATTTGAATAAAAAAAAAAACACATAGATTTGAGGCATATAAATTTCATTCCCTAATCGCATAATCCAATTGAAGAAAAATACACTGAAGCACATTTTAGTTCAGTATAAGGAAGAATATTCTAAATGCCTGAAACAGTAGCAAGATTTATATAAATGGTCAATAAATACAGATTTGATTAAATTGAATAGCTAATGTATTCAAAATTGAATGGGCTGTCTTATATGTTGGTAATATTTCTTGTTATTAGAAGTTCTTATTACTGGAGGTATTAAAGGAAATTCCAGAGGACTGTCATTGAGATATAAAGTGTAACAAATTATTGCATTGAGTTTGAACTTAAACTAGATATCCTGCTCAATCATTTCTTACTCTAAGACTTTACAGTTTAGTAAGAGCTCAATGATTATGAATATACAAAAGAATCCAGATAAAACATTATACTCTGAATATACATATGCCATTTTATTTATGATGATATTAATGTCTATACAGTTAAGTGTACCTTTCATGTGCCAATGGATCCTAAAGAACAGATAACTCTGGTTGGTTACAGATAATTAAAACCAATTTAAATTAACTGAGTCCTTAGAAAGCAACTATTCTAATTCTGAAATTTTGTAATGGAGTTGAGGTGCAGAAGACATGTACCATATTCAAGGACTCCATCTATGTAAGAAAGTCAGCACTCTATTCCTGATACCTGGTTTAGAGTTCTTTCCTTTTTTATTAGCATTTTTCTGTTGTATCTAATGCATTTTTATTACCTACACTCAAGGCCATGATTGAAAATTTTAAATAAGTAAATCTTTGGTGGAAACTACATTTTTCTTTTAAAATATGATATGCTATCATAAGTATATTTTTATTCTGTTGAAAATGAGGCAAGAGACACTGATTAATAATAAGTATTATTACTCAAAAATTTTAAAATGGAAAGCTAATAATCAAATAATGACCTTAATATTCACTAGTTGAAGAGACAGACTTGCAGACCAGGTATGACTGGATTCAACTTTAATTCAGAAATATAAAAAAATTAAAAACATCTAGTGACCAGAAGACAATAGGAGGGAATTTTAATATTCATTAAAATCATGAGTATAAAAAAGAGTTCTAACTCCTCAGTGGATCTTGCAATTAAGGCACAACAGATCACAATTCTTTAAAACCAAAACATGAAAGGTAGAGGAAATATTAGCACCGTGTGAAAATATGTTCATTAAATATCTGAGAACATGTCCAGACCAAACACAGATGGAATCATTGATGTCTACTGCCTATTTAAACTACACAAATTTAACTATACATTTAATAAGGTGTCACAAAAACATATTGAAGTTTAATATAAGGAAGGTGGCATTTCAAGTTTGTAACAGCTTGGAACTGACTCAACTACTTGGTCCTATCCATGGCTATCTGAATTCCACACTGTCAATAGCTTAGATATATCACAATTGTCCTAATGATGTCTTAATACTCTCCACTCAGGAAAGTTTTACTTTAGGAAAAAAAAATGTTCTTGTTGTTTTTGTTGTTGCAGCAGCAACTGTCCTAACCTGATTAGAGCTTAGAATCAATCACTGAGAGCAGTGATGTTTGCCAAGTCAGCATCAAAATGAAAAAGGAAAGCTGTTTACAAATGTAAAAGAAGTAAAACTCAACAGAGAGACTCAAATGTGAAGTCAAGAGAACTGTCAATCAAAATTTCAATGTTTGAAAGAATTGAATGCAAACTTACCCCGGAAGAATAATTTTCAGACCTGTTTATACCGTTTTCACAGCTTTTATGCATTGCTTCTGGATTAGAGTACAGAAATTTGATAAAAGTTCCAATAACATAGAGCTTCCAAACAGGGGTGTGGCTGCCATTGCATTGTTAATGGGTTATTGTCCAACCGAGGCTGACAGACACCTGCTGTATCCCACTTCAAGTGCTCTTGACAGTGGTTACTGTGGTGAGAAAAAGTTCCATGAACATTTCATCTAGCTTTGCCTAGGTGTTACCTTACCTCAAATCCTCACTGTGTGCCTCTCACTTCTCGTCATAGGCCTGCTCTCAAATATGCTTGAGTGGCATGGAAACCCACTGAGTACTCAAGGAATGTGCAGAAGTGTGTATTGCTAATGCCCATGGGGCCACCCTTGACCAATGGAGAATGGAAGCCAATAAATATATAAATTCATAAATACATAGATATAGCTAGATAGATAAATAAATAAATAAACAAATAAGTAAATAGATAAAAATGCTGTTCCTCTTTGTACAACAGGTGAACAGTTTGTGTGACTGAGCTCTCGTGGTTCATAGTAATGGCCAGCATGGTAAAATGTATCCTTTCTCCTCTTTTGATTCCCTTGTTCATTAGTTCTACCCCTTGATGTCACTTCCCAAATAAACTACCTACAACCCTGTTTCTTAGGGTTTACTTTTGGAGATTCCAGACAAAGACAGCTAAGGTTTATCCCTCTCAGTCCTGAGTGTGGTTGAGTATGTCCTCTCTTAGCTGGAGCTTCCTTGTCCATCACCTACTTATGGAAGCAGCCTCTAATGTTTGTCCCAATGAGTTATGCAGATATTATCATTTTTAAAAACGTACCAGGACACTGAAAGGTTCAGAAGCATTGCAATAAGCTATGAATGTATGCTGGCTTATTATTTGACTATTAAGCTCATAATTTACAAAGAGCTAATAAAAAATACAATGTATACAATTTCATTTCTGAAAACAAAATGCTCTTGGTTATTACTCTATCCAATTACATTATTAATTTGGAGGGTGATGTGGCTAACAGAGTAAGACAAAAGGAAATTGAATGTCTAGGGAGCACAGAGAAGCATAAGAACAAAGCATGAACGTGAATAAGTTGACAAATCACAAAGTGATCTTGAAACATTTTGGATTTTAGCTGAAATGTAATTTGGTATACCCTACCACATAGAAAAACTAGAAGGTCATTTTTGCATTATATTTTAAATACTAAAATAAAAATACTTACTTTTTAATGGGAAAAAAACAAACTCTATGGCATAGCCACATTACACGCTGCTAGCCTGCTTTCACTATTTATGTGTACTCCTTATGGTTTCAAAAGGTGACTAGTGAATACTTTAGAACCATTTACATTCCTTAAAGTGATGTTTTCTTATAATATACATATGGTCCTATAAAAGTTGAGCTTTCAATTTATGAGCTTGTAGGACAACACTCCAATACTCTATAAAAGGACAATATTTTCACATAAAAAAAAACATATATTCATAGTTAGTTATCCTTTCTACATCTATCATTAGACTTTCATTTTTATGGGGGGATAAATGGTGATGAAAAAATTATATTAATCCAAAAATATGAAAAACAAAGAAAAAAATAAATATTATCAAAATAGAGGTTTCATGTAAAAACATCCCAAAACCTTAACACATGCATGAGAAATAGTTTTTTTTTATTTATTATAGATTAAATTATACACATTCACTTTGTGTTTCCATTCCTCCTTTTTCATTTTTAAGATGTTAGAATCTAATTCAATTATTTTTCCACTAAATAATAAGTGTTCACTACATCACTTAATAGATAATGATCTCAGTTCCTAAAGTAAAGTGATCCTTTCCATTACATTTTATACCATACATGTTTTAAAATTAACTGTGATACATTTAGAAGTTGTATCATGTGGATTTTGCAAAACTATAAGAATAAATATTTTTATGGCATAAATGCCTACATTGTATAACAATATGTTTCCGTAAGTTTAGCTTGTGATAATTGCAGAAATGAAACATGCAATAAACATTATTAAAGATATAGAAAGTCTTTATCTGATTATGACTTTTACTCCAAGACACACTTATTTAAATATGTTGTCAAATAAGTTATTAAAATAATTACTTATAGGCTTTTAATTCAAATTTATGAGATTCATTCATTTTTGTGCTTGTTTATATTAGAACCTCACTTGGTATACGATAAAAATGAATTCTTATTCAATAACATTTATTTTAAATATTTTTTATTGAAATGTATGTATAAATAGAAAATAACAAATTCATAAGTATAGAGGCCAATGTATTTTCCCAAAATGAAGACATCTGTGTAACCAGAACTAAAGTTAAGAAACCAAACATCAGCTGCATTTTAGAAGGTCTTATATCTCCTTCTATCCAATAAGCCTCCTCCACCTGAAGCTATTCTCTTTCCGGACTCCTATTCAATAAATTAGTTTGGACTGTTTTGTACTTTATGTAAATGGAATAATGCAGTTCATTTTTGAGTGGTTTGGCTTACTTCACTCAATTTTATGTTTATGAGACCTATTCGTATTATCTTATGTAGTAGTATGTCCTTTATGTTTATTGCTGCATAACATTTCAGTTTATCAGTATACCATAACTTATTATTCCAGTCTCCTAATAATAATACATTATTCGTGGACAATATGGAGTTATTATAAATTATGTTGTTATGCATATTTAATGCATACCTTTTGGTGAACATACACAGACGTTTCTATTGGGCATGTGCATAGGAATGAATTACTAGGTCATATGGAGTGCATATAAACCAATAACTAACATTTACAGCTCCCACCTCATTTGGACTCTTTCCTCACATGAGCCTCAGACTCATCATGTCTCCCTCTTTGCTTATGTCTGTTTAATGGCTTTTTGATGGAATTATAAAGCAATGAAGAAAGGAAGAAATGAAAGGAATCTTTTTTTTTTTTGGAAAAATGTTGGGAGACAAATCTAATTTTACTTTCAGACAAGATCAATAAAAAGAAAAAATAAGAAAAGAGAGACTGATGTAATACATTTCTATTTCATGAAGAAGAATAAGGTCTTCCTCCTGGTGTTTATTATGTAATATTACCACTACTCCTGGTAAAGGGGGTCACGTGGTTTATCAGTGATCCCATTCTAATCTTGATTATTTCATATTTTACTAAACAGTATTACACAAGTATCAGCATCCAAAGCAGAATTTATTAAAAGACAGATCATGATGATGTCTTTTATAAGATCCCCAAATAGAGGCTAATAAATTGAAATCTATATATGATTTACATTATTTTCTTGTGTTCTCAAACTGGAAAAAACTACTAACTCTCTATTTTTTTGAGACCATACTGCACTTTGAAAACTATTTTTTTCTCTTTATTTCTATTATTATCATTGTCGTTATTATCAGAAAGTTGAGTTATTTGTTATTGTAGATATTATATTAAAGACTCAATAGGGTATTCGACAGGGTACCTGACTTCAGAAACCTTTTATTCTGCTGGTCTTACATGGAATATAAATATTATTAAGTTAATATTAGCTCTATAACAAATTGACCACCAAGTGTATAGTGGTTCAAATGTATTATTGTATTTTATCTGTGAAATAATCTTTCATGGTGAGTTTTCCTGGTCAGGAGGTGGACATATCTTCCCATACTCACTTAAATTGATGGATTTTCTTCAGTCTTCAACATACGGTTTCCATGATAGCCTGCATTGGGTCAGCCAGAAGTTGAATGGATCATGGAGCACGTAGGAGGTTTCCATGGTGCAGCCTTGACAGTGGCTGATCTATTTGTTCTGTTCCTGTTTCAGTGACTAGAATTCTGCTACATGGCCCCACAAAACTGGAAGAGAACCTAGAAAATGTAGTATAATGTGTGTCCAGGGGGAAAAAAAACAGATTCTGGTGAATAGTTAACAATAGCTGCCATCACAATACATTAAATATATAAAAAGCAGACCAGCTCTGGATAAAACACAAAGCTAGAACCAATATCCAGCACCCAATAAATATTCCCTTAGTACCTTAAAAAATAGAAAAAATAAAAATATAAATATGTTTTCTTAGAAGAACATTAGGAAATTACTGCATTAAAATGTACACATACACTCAGAAATCCCATTCTTGGAATTCTATACTACAAAAATAAAAGCATATTTCAGAAACAATTGCATTACAAATGTACCCATTTTTTTTCCAGCAATCTCATTTCAGGAACTATATACTATAGAAATAAAAGCATATTTTAAAAACTGTTGCATTAAACATGTACTCATTGTCTCAGCAATTCAGTTCCTGGGACTCTATACCAACAGCTAAAAGAATATCATGTTCGAAAGGTCTGTTCTCAGCAATTTGTTTTTCCGAATGTCTTCTGAAGTGTTATTTGTGGTGGAAAAGAAAAACAAAAATCAAACTAGAAAGTGGAAGCACTTCAACAGGGAAGTAATAAGAGAACAGATGCATAAATATTTTAAGGTCATGAAAGATTATGTGGCTGTTTCTTAGAACAAATTCTAGGTGGAGTGTAAACATTTCCATAATGTATTAATTAAAATATGAGAAAAACAAGATGCTGATGATTATATATAACATGAGCTCATTTTCCTAAGATAATGAGAAAATAAATCTTTCTATGTGCAGAGGGCATATGTCTGAGAATGTGTTGTAATATAATCATATTGAGAGGTATGACTGTGTTTAATCTTTTACAGTTGGTACATGTTATCATTTGAGCCAGGTGAATACTAAAAATGGGAGAAGATAAAGACCATTTGCAATTTTACCCAGTGTAAAGACAACATTGATAACATAACACATGACATTGTAAGTGGAAGCAGTACTTTGTACATGTAATTAAAGAACCGAACAATTCACCACAATTACCATAATTTGTATTTTAGTCACATGTGATTGAAGGTGGGTTTTAAATTTTACCTTTTCTTCCTTTTATATATTTTATAATAAATGTGGAAATGCTCCTACAAAACTCTATAGATTTTCTTTTCTTTTTCAAAACAATGCTGGGCAAGAAAAAGCAGAGGTGAGATTCAAATTCAAATCATATTCCAATAATCCTTGCAGAATTTTATATTTTTCACTTGTTTAGAATAAAAAGTCCTGGCATTTTGTATAGTAAATCACTCTTTGGGCTTTTTAAGTTCAGTAAGCAAGAACCTGATTATTAATATATATGTATGTGTTTGACTGGTTCTTATAATTAAAATGGTTTAGCTAAATGTAGGTGTCTTAGCCATACATCACATAATTACCTAATATATGAGAAATATATTTGAAGAGTATTTCAGACATGCATTTTTAGGAATAGTTCATAGCAATAACTATTGTACCAATATTCTATTTTCAGAAGATTCTCAAGAACCTAATGGACTCAAGGGGAGATTTTAATTTCTCCTTTTCTGGCATTTCAAAGGAAATGGTGTGTATATTCTTCTGCAAACCTAAATAATTCACATGACTGTTCTAACTTTTAATGAGACTTTCTCATCATTTTTCTGCTTGAAACTTTTTAGTAAGTTTCTGATGTGTTTTAGACTTCTTTTTACTCATTGTGTCTTGCAGTGAAAAGAGATTTATGCCCAACAATCTCTAACAATTCTGTAATAGATTTTTATACTTTTAAAATTCAGCTGACTCTCAGAGAATTCAAATTATCTGTCCATCTGCCTATCTATCTATCTATCTATCTATCTATCTATCTATCTATCTATCTATCATCTATTACCATCTATTTATCAATCTATCCATCTGTTATCTATCATCTATCTATTCAATCCTCCTAAACATGGCAAATTTCCTCTTTTAATCCAGCAATTTGATCAAGTCAGAGACATTCTGATGACTGTACTTCTGAGTCCTAGAAATGGTTACTATGGTAAAGATGTCAAGAGTGATCTCAAAAAACTATCTAACTAAATAAGATAGCATTTCAGGCTATATCAGGAACCTGAAAGGATATATATATATATATATGTGTATATATATATATATATATATATTTTTTTTTTTTTTTTGGTAAAAATATCAAAGGGGCTGCAGATATCTTATTATTGCTCCTGTAGAAATAAATGTCACAAAATAGGTGTGAAAATATTTCCCCACCACAAAAGTGGAAAACATGGTGGAGCAGAGTCACTCCAGGATGAGTAATTAAGTCCTCATCTCTCTTTTCTTTACTTTTCAGTTGTAGTTATAGTCTTAATTGGAAGAAAGTGCTTGAAATTTAGATATTCTGAACCACGTGAAATCTAGATTGAAGAGAACTCCACTAAACACACAAAAATTATGACCATTTCCTGTATTTTAGTGGAATGGCAACAATAAAAACAACATTATAATAGCATAATTGAGACTTATCTACCCAAAGTTACAAATTGCAGGAACAGTGGGACTACATATTTGTATTGGAGCTGTAACATTGGTCAATGAAAACACTAGACGAGCAATATTAATGCAACTTCACAGCCCCTGACAATAGGAACAACCACAGGACATCATAAACATAGATGCAAACATTGTAATTCTGAATAATGTGGAAAAGACCTTCCCAAAGACCTATTACCATGTCACATCAGAGGTGAAAACAGAGTCACCACAATGTAAAGGACAGCAAAGAGAATAGGCATGAACATGAAATGAATTTTGGTTCAAAACTCCTGACATGATTTCTTATCATTTTGCTGCTGTTTATTTGATAAAAAGGGAATACAATACATACCGTCTATAATTCTGTAACAATTAAAAAATTAGTTTATAATATTTCTTTGCATAATGTGACTCTGAGTTAAGAATAGTTGGGGGCAGGCAAAGACAATATGTGTGGTACCCTGCAGAGAAACACTTATACAGGTAGGGGCACGGCTTGGCTGCTCAACCTGTAGACTCATAGTCAAGAGCAGTGACTTGTTTCTATATCTATAATGTTAGAGCATTCTCTATCCTGCTCTCCCAAAAATGGCATTAGTGAACAACAGTAGAATGTATTTAAAAGATAGAAAGGAGCTAAATTGTATGATAAGATAGATTGAGAAAAAATAAGTGAAAAATTCTTTGGAGATTTTTTATATAATAAAACAAACATCTAGAAGTGCAAAGAAAAGGTAAAAAATTACAATGTATATAAATAGCAATAAAAATATTTATAATTAGCCCAGCCAGTATGGCTCACTGGTTGAGCATCCACCCATGCACCAAGAGATCGCCTGTTCGATTCTCGGTCAGGGCATATGCCCAGGTTGTGGGTCTGGTCCCCAGTGGGGGGCATGCAGGAGGCAGCCAATTGATGTTTCTATCTCTCTCTCTCTCTCCTTTCCTGTCTCTCCAAAATCAATAAAGAATAAATATTAGAAGTATTTATAATTAATGATTTTAAAACAAGTCAAATATGCATGAATATGAAATGAAATGAAATTATAGAGAAAGGAAACCTCACTATAACAGTGACCATAAGAAGCCTGCAGTGGAATTCTTTGTAAATTATATTAATTTTAATATATCCTTTAGTATCATTGTATACACCATACCTAAAATTGAATGTGAAAAGACAAACTAAGAGAAATTAGTTTTAAAGTACAGATGTATATTGCAATCCCCATGTATTTTTATATTTATAAATAAGTTTTTTTGTATAAAGTATTTCAAAAGATATATTTTAAACTCTAGAATATTAATTAATCTAATGAAGATATCTCTCCTGAAAGTTGAAAATTTTCCAAATAACTATAACCTAACACCTCTTTCTTAGTCTATATGTGAGATAGATTTCCTTAGATAGCTGTTAGCATGATGTTGAACTAATATAAGAGACTTTGGGAATGAGCAACATTATTAATGATATAGATGGAAGGGTACGGATAAAGTATGAGGAACTGACTTTATCCCATATGCCCTCTTAAATTATTCTTAGCATTACGGAATCAGAATATTTTAACATGCTGAATAAATCCTTTAAAAAATGAAGACATCACAAGGGCTTTAGTGTTTCTTCCTCATTTCTCATAAAAATTTTGTATTTTGAAAGAAAATATAACTGAAATATTTCTGATTATTAAAAAAAGCATAGACTTGAAATACATTTTAGTTTTTTATCTATAATCTGCCTCTCACAAATGGAAAAGGAAGTTGTAAAAACAAACTGTTATCTGCGCATAATTAACCGTGTTCATTTCCTGATTTATAGATGATCTAGGGTCCATACTTAGTAATAAAATTTGTTCCAATGATTCAGCCTCTGCTAGAATGACCTCATTATATTTTATCCCCCCAAACAGAACCACCTGTTTGTTTTGATGTTGGTAAATCCCCTTCTCCCTCAGGTTTGAAACACTGGTGTCATTAATTTCTCTTCCTCTTCACCACCAATCTTAAAGAAGTTACCACATTCCATTGGTTCTGTTTGTAACAGTATTTTAACCCACTTTCCTCCATTCCCATTGTCACCATGGTGGATCAAACATTCTGTCACAATAGTGCATATCAGTTAATAATGCCATTTCCCCTTCAGTCAAAGAGTTCAAAATTTCAGTTATGCAAAATGAGTAAGTCTTAGAGTCTACTGTACAAAACAATGCCTATGATAACATTGCATCCTATACTTAAAAATTTGCTAAGAAGATAGATCTTATGTTAAATGTTCTTATCACACAAAGAATGATAATAAATAAAAAGGGTAGTTGGAAATATTTGAAGGTGATAGATGTGTTTATGGTATAGTTTATGGTGATGGTTTTAAAGGTGTCTACTTATCTTCAAACTCATCAAGTTGTATATATTAATCAACAATAAATTGATTTAAAAAAAACAAAAAACCTTAAACTCTTTAATTCTTAGGTTTGAATTTCTCTTATACCACTTGATAGATTTTGATACTGAGAAAATTATTTAACCACTATGGGACTTTATTTTCTCATGTTAAGAAAATAAGAGTAATTATTACCTACATCATAGCTTCAATATAATATAACATATAGCATATAAAATTTTATACCTGCATCATGGTCAAGCTATTAAACATAAAGTATCTTAAATACTGCAACACATATAGTGAGTTCATAGGTACTAGTCACTATTCTTGTTATTGTTATGTCCTAATTGAACTTTCTGCCTCCATTCTTCTTTTGAAACCACACTATCAACTTGATCTTTTATTTATTTTTATTTTTAATATGTTTTTATTGATTTTTTTTAAAGAGAGAGAGATAGAAACATCAATGTGAGCGAGAAACATCGATCGGATGCTTCCTGCATGCCTCCCACTGGGGATCAAGCCTGCAACCTGGGCATGTGCCCTAACCGGGAATTGAACCGGGATTCCTCACTCCATGGGATGACACTCAATCCACTGAGCCACACCTGCCAGGCTCAACTTAGTTTTTTTAAACTATTACTTAAATTTGCCTTTATCCTTGTGTAACACATAAAATCACAGTTTCTTAGTTTAGGTTAATTAACCAATTACAGTATGAAATTTCTTTCAAGTTTGAAGTGGACCCAAAATATCTTCTACGGCTTCTCAATTCCTCTCTATTCTATCCAAACTCTCTTCTGACTCACATTTTCTCCTACTTTTATATAGTACTCAAATTCCACAGACCTGTTAAAACCCAAACATATATAATGACTACTGTCAGTCTCACAATATGTTGTCAGAGGAACTTGATCTGCCCTGACTAGAGAATCCAGATGCAGGGCCCATTAGTTTCTCTCACATTGTCTCTAAATAATCTGTTTATTTTCTTTCTGGAATTTATAGTATTATATAATTTCTTGTTAACTGGTCCATTTGACTTTTTTATCTTTCCTTCATTAGAATGCATGTTTAGAAGAATAAGGAACTTGCCTATAGATAGTTCCCTTGTATTTTACTCATGCTAAACATAATGCTTGACCCCCCCAAAAATTGGCTAAAATATAGTTATTACACTAATTGAAGACCTATTATTCATTTTTTACTAGATAAATAAAATCATTGTGTCATAGGAGAATTCAGGTTATTTTTGGCACTGTCAAATCCATGCATCAAAATATCTATCATGTCCCTCACCTCTTCTGCTACTGGTATACTGATAGAGATTGCTTACATTCCTAGGAAAAGTTGCAAGACTGGCAATTTTTACTTACTTTTATTTATATTTTCACTTATTCTTATATTCTTTGTTTTAAATTAATTTTAGATTTACAGAAGAGTTGCAAACATAATACAGAGTTCCTGAACACTTTACTTAGCTTCCCCTAACCCTAATCATGATACATTAATCAAAACTAGAAATTGAACTTTAATGCAATACTATTAACTAAACCAATAGTTCCACCAGGTTTTCCACTAATGTTATTTTTCTGTCCTAGGATCTAATCCAGGATATAGCATTGCATTTAATTATTATTTCTTCTTCTTTTTTTAATTCTTACCCAAGGATATTTTTCCATTTACCTTCAGATAGAGTGGGAGGGAGGGAGAGAGAGGGAGAGAGAAACATAGATGTGAGAGAGACACATCGATTGGTTGCCTTCCACATGACCCCGACCAGGGCCCAGGACGAACTGCAACCGAGGTACAAGCCCCTGGCCAGTATCAAGTATGGGCTGGTGCTCTAACCATTGAGCAAACCAGCCAGGGCCATTTAATCATTATTTCTTATGCCTTAGTTTCCTCCAATCTATGCCAGTTTTTTTGTCTTTCTTATTTATTCATGACCTTGGCACTTCATATATTTTGTAGAACCTCCATCAGTTGGGTTCTTCCAATGTTTTCTCATTAGACATTTAAGTTGGATTAGGGTTATAGTTTTTTTTTAAATCCTTGCCCGAGGATATTTTTCCATTTATCTTTAGATAGAGTGGAAGAGAGGGAGGAAGGAAGGGAGGAGAGTGAGAGAGAGAGGCATCCACTGGAGAGAGCCACATCAATTGGTTGCTTCCCACACAACCCCAACCAGGGCTGGGGATGAATTGCAACTGATGTACATGCCCTTGACCAGAATCAAACCTGCAACTCATTGGTCCGTGAACCGACGCTCTAACTGCTGAGCCAAACTGGCCAGGGCTAGGGTTATAGATTTTTGAAAAACAAAAACATAAAGGTAAGGAGAAAGATATACTTTTAAATGAATTCAAATAGTTTGTACCCTAAATGGAAGCATTACAGGGAAGTATAATTTCACAAAAATCTAGAACAGTAGTGGTATCTTTAATTAAATACCTCATCATAAGACTTGGAAATTATTTTAGAGACATGTTTCTGAAGCCAAATTTCTATGTAAATATTTCTTAAATAATAAACTAAATTTTTATTTTTGAAAAATGATACGTAAACAATATTGTGTGTCTAAGTTATTGACCATTTCTGAGTAGCTTAAATCCATTTAAAATTTGATAATCATAAATCTAATGCATTTCTATCCCTAATATAAAAATATTTATTTTCTTATTTTAATTATAATTTTTTTTCTGGGATGAATGGATTGGTTTTCATTTTTAAACATAATTTATGTTTTCTTTTCCTATTAAGTTTAATATACCAATTTATGTTTAAGTCTGTCCTCAAGCATTTATAATGGAGAATTTGCTTCACTGATGGCAAGTTAATATCATTCATATATTCAGGGGAATTAGTTCAGTGTGCTGATGCATTACAACAAAATTAAAATTAAATTTTAGTTGTCTCATAATATTTTTTTCTAATCATCTGACAACCTAGTTAGCTAACATTCTAACATATTTTCTCTTCTGAAAACCTAACAGGTGTTGGGTAGATTTTCTTCATCTGTTACAAATCAGTACTCATTCCAATGCACATGTTCCATTCAATAGATGGACGTTTTTTGTACTTGTAGGTATCCTGCACCTGTTCAAACAGCATCAGCTCCAAACCTGTCTTCTTGGTTGATGCTGGCTGTTCTGTTTTTGACACCTGGCCCATTCGATTCACATCACTGTCTCTATAGAAGAGATTTATTATACACATACTCTTGCACTTGTCTCAAATTATCTAAATCTGTCTCTGTCTGGCAAATTGTTAGTTTCAGTGAGACTATGGAAAGATAGGTTGACCTGTACCGAACCATATTTTTAATGTATGGCAAAGTGATCTATCAATTCTATAAAACCTTCATCAAAGTAAATTCTAACTATGTTACTACTAGAAATAATCTTAGGCTGGAAATTTCACACTGAATTTTTCCAATTTTCAGAATAAAGTAGACAGATTTTAAGGGTCAGAAATTGAGAATGTACTTATTGTATATATGGAGAATAAGTTGACCTCATTGCCCTTATTATATCGATGATAGAAAAGGTAAAATTGCCTGGCCAGTGTGGCTCAGTGGATTGAGCCTCATCCCATGGACTATGTGGTCCCAGTTCGATTCCCAGTTTCGGGCTCAATCCCTGGTAGGAGGCTTGCAGGAAGCAGCCGATTGGTGTTTCTCTCTCACATTGATGTTTCTATGTCTCTCTCCCTTCCTTTCTCTCTAAAAAAATCAATAAAAATATATTTTTTTAAAAAAGAAGAAAAGGTAAAGTTAACCTTTTTTGGGGAAAAAAGAAAACATGAATTTAAATTAGCTAATATAGATACTCTTAGGAGGAGAAGAATGAAAAAAATGAAAAAAATAAAAATAAGAGGAAAGTAGAGATGAAAGAGTCCCAATTTTATTAGAAAATGATACTTTTGGTAAACATGGATGTTTGTATCAAGGGGATATTAAAGTTCTTGATACCTGTGTGTCAGTGGTTAGAGCATCAGCCCGCAAAAAGTTTGGAAGTTTGATTCCTGATTAAGGGAAAATACGTGGTTTGCAGGTTTGATCCCCAGCCCTAGCCAGGGCCTGTGCAGGAGGCAACCAATAGATCTCTCCCTCTCTCTCTCCCCTCCTCCTTCTTCCCTCCTTTTCACTCTCAAAAAATTAATGGAAAAAATATCCTCGGGTGAGGATTAACAACAACAAAAATAATGTTACTGTTGTTATATCTTTATAATATTTTCATCTCTATTTATAATTTCGTGTGGTATCATAGCATACATAATGTTTTATAGTTTATTTTAATTATCAAATACTATACTATTAAAATTTCTGCATATTTATGAATTTAAGAATAATTTTTTAAATGCTTATTTTTTTAAAGCAGTTTTAGGATCACATGAATATAATTTTTAAATTTTATAAAAATCCATTGGGAATATTTTGCCTGATAAGGTAATTCAATTCTTTAAAGTAGATAATTCATGTTCATTACTTATGTTTGTTGTAAATATTGTTCATGAATATCCTAAGACAAACAGTTTTGAGATTTTCTGTGATTATTTTCTTTAAAATGCATGTGTACATGTGGTATGACTTGATCAAAAGTGATGACATGAAATTACTTTATTTTGCTTTGTCACCAAATATTGTCCTATAAATTTTGCACCAACCCATAATTACACATAAATTACTATTATTTTTTCTAAATTGGTTACTCAACATGGATACATGCTTTGGGGCCTTTACTGGTAGTTAATATTTACTTTTGGTGAGCTGAGTATTCTATCTTTTGTGGCTCTTTACACATTTATTTTAACTGTAGAACTCCTATTTAACTTTTTAAAGTACAAGTTCATAGCAAATGTTTAGATTTTGACCACTATATTATTCATTAATTATATGCCACTGACAATTATTTCAGAGATTTCTCATAAAGTTGCTGAGCAGAGGAGCAGCAATATAATTTTCCTTTTTACATATTAATCATCATTTACTGCATGTGATTACTTCTTATACATATGTGATAAAAATTCTAATGTAATAATTTTACTTGATCAACACTTATTTTTTAAACATAATTTTTTTTCCATTTTAGAAGAATAAAAAGTAGATAAACTCTTACAAGAATTCACATTCCATGAACAGAATGGGGGAATGCTTGTCTTTTGACTTCAGTGGGGACTTTAATGAAACAGAAATCAGAAATGGTATGTTTCTAAACTTGATACTCTCACCTTTCTGCCTAAAGAACAGGATTTTTGTAGTATATGTATTCTATGCTAATTTTATTTTTTAAGAAATGCCTTTATTGACACTCCTTTTTTCTTCTCAAGTAGCTTCAAACCAGACTTCTCTGGAGACAAAGATTTTCTTTTGTAACTAGATCATAAAAAAAAAAAAAAAAAAATAGACCTTTGCATTTTTAAAAGGCCTGAAAGCTTTTGGAAATTGGCCATTCTATCTAAAATTAATTTAGCACTAAAAATTTCTTGTGTATTATTTCTGGAAAGACTTCTAATGATTGTTATCATTTAAAGGGAAAGGAAAGAAGGAAAGAAGGAAGGAGAAAGGAAAAGAAAAGTCTTAATTTTTTTGTTGTTGTTGAGAGTGTTACAGATGTCCCCCATTTTCCACCCTTTGTCCCCCTCCACCTGGCTCCTGCCCCAGGCCTTCACCTCACTATTGTCTTTGATCATTGGTTATGCATATATGCATATAAATTATTTGGTTAATCTCTTCCCACACCCCATCCCATCTTTCCCTCTGAGATCTGTCAGTCTGTTCCATGCTTCCATATCTCTGGACCTATTTTGTTCGTTAGTTTATTATAAGTGAAATCATGAGATATTTGTCTTTCTCTGATTGGCTTATTTTGCTTAGCATAAGAGAGAAATCTTAATTTGGAAGGATGACCTAACCATTTGTTGTGTGTGGAGTGGGTATATAGGGCAAGGTCAATTATTTCAGATCAAATCTTTTAACTCACAAAAATCAACTATACTATGATATAATGCATAATAAACAACAATTCTATATAGTATGTTTCTTGGAATTAAGGTCAGAGGTCATTTTAAATAAACATAAATCTTTTTTGAGTGAATAAGTTATACAGGGCACATTCCAGAAATTATGGGCAAAAATTGTGGATCAGAGTTATGACAAAAAATGTTCCCTTTAGTTTAGTTACTTCCTTCCAAAAACTATGCCCTTTTCTTCATACTTAGACCCCAATCACTTATATTTTTCTTTTCTCATCTATATATCCATTTTCTATCTACCTATTATCTATCTATCTATCTATCTATCTATCTATCTATCTATCTATCTATCTATCCATCCAACTATCTATCTAACAGAAACAGAGAAATATGCTAGCCCAGAACTTAGTAAAAATACAGACTTAAGAAATAGCTGAAGAATGACTGGAAGTACTAAGAATCAAGTGCTAATGTAATTGAATGAAGAGGGTGCTTTCTTTGTACATACTGAGCATTGATAAGTACTCATTATTTTCTAAGACAGTATAATGGACAATGAGTTAACAAGTACTATAGCAAAGGATGATAGCCAGAAATAATCAACAAAGCTAAAAACTAAATAAACTACATATATACTCAATGTGAAAATGTCCTTTGATAGATTACATAATGAGTAAATTAAGAGAAATAACATTATTTATTTTAAAGGCATTATATGTTTGTGAGTTCTTGTTTATGAAAATGAAGGACTATTTTAAGTCTCTAAACATCCTTTTATTGTGTTAACATGGATAGATATTGAAATTAATAATGAAATAATTATTAAAATATGAGGACCCATCTAGGTTGAGAGAAGTTATCTTATTTATTCTTCAAATATTTGCTTGGAATGTTGTTTTTCTGATTTAATAAATGATCCTTTGGCTCTGCTTAAAGAACCTATTAAAAGGTAAATGTAAACTCATCTACGAAAATATTTGTAACTCTAGAGAGAAAAAGAGATGGTAGTATAGTCAATAAACATTTTCTGTCTTAAAAAAATGAATAAGCATTTTGAGGATTTCAAGTAATCAGACAAGCAGGAAAGAAATGAAGTGCCAGTTTGACAATTAACCAGAATAAACTAAAGTTTTGATGCCTGAAGTGATACAAGAAGTGACAGCATCATATCGTTATTGCACAGAAACCTTACAGCAGTTTATCAAACAAGAATTACTCATCAAAATTCCAATTTCAGTAAACATTTCACATAGTATTCTATTTATACCATTGTAATTAGCTAGTTATTAATAATAGGAAAGGATCAAAGGGGAGGTCAGACATTATAGAAATGTCATTGGCAGCTTCACTAGGAAGCTGCAACTTTGAACTCCCCAAGGAACCACCACCCTATTCCCTGCAAAACACTGGGAGAAGGGATCCAATGAAGGGTAGACAGATGTATGTCCAGTAAAGTTGGGGTGACACAGGGAAGGTACTTGCTTCTCAGACACAAATGGGAATAGGAATCATTGGCCAGAATGGGTGTGACCAAGGCAAGCATGCGAAAATTTGGGAATACATAATCCCCTAAACAAATGAGTTCTTTCTTCTGTGTTCTTGGCTTGCTCTTGACTTTCTTGCATTTACCCGTGTTTCCTTTATAGCCATATGGATCTACAGACACCAAATGCACTGGACTGATGGATTGTAGTGGGGAAATACAAATTAAGCTAGCCTGATATTATACTGGACTGTGCAGACATGGAAAAGAAATTCTGGACACTGGCTCTGATTTTAGTTCTATTGAAGATTCAGCTACACTTCTTCCATGACTAGACTAAGGGAAATATGACTTTGGAAACCCAGGGATGTAATTCCATGGAAATAAAGCTTTCTACTATATCTCATCCTTCTGTAAAAATCTTAGAAAATTCTTTTTCTCAGGGTATTTCAAGAAATCCACCCCACTAGAACCAGGGGAGATGAGGACCTCTACTATCCAGTAACACTTAGACATAAGAAATTAAAAAGTGCTTGATTGCATTAACTAGTCCTAAGAACTAGTGTAATTAATAATCTCGATTAACTTGGTTAAAGTTGAATGGAACTTTTCTTTTAATTTTATTTTAAATTGCACTATATGATTGACAAACCCTATAATTCTATCTGAGGCACAGATATTAAAATGTTTATTTAACAAAACCTTTTGTATATTTGTTTACACAAAAGAGAGGTATATTTCTACTTTATTTTTAGTGAATACTTTTTCTTTTACTTAAGAAAGGGTTGTAATCACTTTTTCATATGCTATATTGTTGCTTTTATAAATTATTCACATCTTCTTCCAAGAAATCCCACCATTGAGATGGTCATTTAATAAATTGTGGATATTGATAAATCCTGGAAATTAAATTATATGAACTAAGAAAAATAAATAAATGAATAACATTTTGTCACATACATAAATACAGTCAGGTTTCTTGATCCTTTCTCTAGACAAAAAAGGTGGATTAATTCTTACTTAATGGCCGTCACTTGTCTTCCAAAGCTCTGTAATTCACTACTCCATGGACTAGTTAGTGTTATCGAATAGGCTTCTCTGCTTTAATGAAAATGTTTTATATCTATACTTACTAATATGGTAGTCACTGGGCACATGGGGCTACTGAGTATTAGAAATATGGCTAGCAAGACAGATAAACTATTTAAATGTTTATTTCATTTTAATTAATTTAAATTGAAATAGCCTGCCTTACAGTAGGCTAAGAAGTAGAGCCTGAAACAATTGCTTACATAAAAATAATCAGTTTGGGAATGTAATCCCAGGGAGCAAGAGTGACAGATGGGAAGTGAAACAAAGGGAAAGTTAATGAGATGATGTATTATCAAATTGAACACTGATTCTAGCAAATCATGCTCAGTTTTTCAGGGCTTCTGAGGAGCTTTATGATATTCATTTTAAAACTGTCCACACAGAAAATTAAAGAGAGAACATTCTTCCTTCAGTTCTCATTTCCCATTGATTGAGAATCTTACAGCCGTTAACTTATCCACAATTTGGGGTTACATATGCATGAGGAATGAGAGGTTTAACTAGAGACATTTCTCCCAGGGCCATTAGAGGAAACTCGTAATAAGAAGGACAGTGATGGACATGGGCCCCAGGAGAGGCACTTTTGTGAAACTCTGTGTGACCACAGTCACCTTAGCACTGCATCAACGAGAGTCCGAGAGTTAGCTAAAAGATTTTCTAAGCAATAGCATAAAAGTTTTAAGTGAATAAAATAGATATGGTCTCTGATCTTGTAGAACTTATAGAATCAAGTTGAGTTGATCAGAAAGTAAAAAGTAAAGAAAAAGATAATTAGAAATTTTGATAATTAGAAATTGTTGAGAGAATAAAGAAGGTATATGGCTAGAGCACAGTAGGAAGAGAGTTAATTTGATAGAGTGATCAGTAAGTCTCTCTAAAGAAGATACTATTAAAGCTAAAACATGGATGATGAAGAGAAAGCCTGGGGAAAAAATATTGTGTAATCGATCAAAAACAAAAATATAAAGATAACCAGTTTTCCAAAATGTCCCCTTAGGAGTTGAAAAGGAAATCCCAAGACCATTCACCAAATAGATAATGAATCCTATCAATTCAACCAATAAATAGTGCTGCCAAGAAGATGATCCTTGTAGATTTAAATAGTTGTTAAGTCTATAACAGTGCTCTGCTTTTCACTGGTAAACAATAACTGGGAAATCCTTTACAAAAAAGAAAATATATAAACCCCTTACTAAAAAATAAAAATAGTGAAGTAATAAATTTTGCTTTCAACCTTGGTGGCAGAAACCATCTTTAAAATGGTAAATTGTTCACTGGGAAAACATGAAATCTGGAAGAGAGGAAAAAAATACTTTAAAGAAAAACAGTTAATTTACCTGCATATAAAAGAGAAATAGAACTGGAGGTATCTTTTCATCACTGATGCATGAAAATTTGACAGATTTCAGAATAGAATCTGACAGTGCTGAAATAACATTACTGAATTTGGGTGGCTAAATTAATTTGATTCTCCTTGGGAGTGTAGATTATCTTTATTTTTTAATATCTCAGTATGGAAGATTTAATACACTTATTTGGAGAAATTAAATTTAACGTAGAAAACAGAATGTTGAGCCAATCCAGCCAAGCACTACTTGCCAAGTAAGAAATCATAGATTTAAACTAACTTTTTAAACTATGTTTTATAGGAATCTAATTTCTTTCCATTTAACTTCCTACCCCTGGAATATTTTATTTTTGCAGAAAGAATTGTCTTTAAATGTTTGCTTACAGTTACTAAATTATCAAATTTAAATTTGAAGCAAATGTTTTCTTCCGACTTTAATTTGCAATCTCATTTTTATCCTGTAATCGTCAGTTTTTAACAAACACAATTACCATGAAAAAATGTGTATATGTATTTATGTATTCCTTATAGCAACTCCATGAAGTAGACACCATATTAACTAAGTTTTATAGAAGAGAAAAAAGAGGCCCAGACATATTAAGTAACTTCTTTGTCTTGTTCCCCTGTCCTTTTAGACTATAACAGTGTCTGGCAAAAAACGGCTATTTAAAAATCATTATAACTTGTTGCGTGATCAACTCACTTTTGTATGCATCACTCTATAAATGCTAAAGAAAAACTCATGGTTTTGCTATTCTTCTCCATCTCATATTTTGCTCATAACCTGGATAAACACTCAACTTTTTCCAGCTAAAATCTATGAGTCATCCTTCAGTATTTTCTATTTCATGCTCTACATCTACCCAAAATTTCACTTAGAATCCAAGAATCATTTCAATTTAACATGTTTGAATGTAGCACCTGGGCACTCCCCTAAACCAGATCAAGCCTTTATTATTACCTCTGTGTAATGTTCCTCCTGACCACTGCAAGACAATTTTCAAGGCATTCCCTATGGTGCTATTCTCTATTTCTGCTGTTTTATTTCCCTCCAAAGCGTTAATCACCTATCAATATACTGAATATTTTTTTATTTATTGTATTTATTTTATGCTTTCTATCACATAAAATGTCAACTCCATAGGAAATATTCCCCAGTCCCTAGAATAGTTCCTGAAACATAATAGGTAATAAATACTTGTTGAAAAATTGGATGGATCAATCAATCAATCATGAATGGTCTACCAGAAACTGGGATACTTTGTGCCCTTTGTACCTCTCCAGTCTTACCTAATGCCACTCTATTTTTTATTTTCTGTAGTCACCCACGTGTTCACTCTGCCTGGTCATTCCTCATACGGCTGGATATTTTTCAATCCCTCATAACTCAACTTAGAGGTAACAACCTCAGAGAAATCTTTCTATACTTCCCAAAGTACCTTTCTACTTAGCACCACTAATAATCTCTAAGCAACATGCAATTTGCATATTTTATGACACTTATTACAATCTATAGCTTTTAAAAAATTTTTTCCTGTACCTAGTTCTTATCTCTCTCCCTAATAGAATTTGTGACCATTAAGGGCATAAACAACCGTCTTGTATTGATCAGTTTACCTTCAGCAATCAATCTAGTGCCTGGAATATAATTGGAATAAAGTTGTTGGAGAGGGAGAAAGGAGACTTTTAAATTTAATACAGTTAACTCTGTATAATGGAATTATTGGAGGCACTTCCATAATATTATTTATCTATATTAATTTATATTTAACACATATGATTTATTTGCTAAATGATTTACATATTTAAAAAGACATCATGGCATTGATTATAATTATTATATCCCTCCTTATCGTTTGTTGGGCCTTCTGCACACTATGTGGGTTCGAAAAACAATTTTCTAGGTGGGTAGATCCTAATACATTGGGCTAGATTTACTCTCAAGCAGAAAGATACCATAACAACATAGAGCAATGGCTTTTACCAGACCTCATTCCAGACACAGGCCTGATATTGGTCATTCTTCTAGACTTCATTGGTTGATGACATTTTTAAAAGATTTATTATGTTTTTATTTAATCCTCACTCATTTACTTAATTTGTCATTGTATCCCCTAAACAATTCCAGGTCCTGCTTTGGAAAGAAAACACTGCACCTTATGATTTGCTATTAAGATTCCCAGGGCTACTTTACATTCCCAAGAGGGCTGGAAGAGTTCTAATAGGCAGTTCCTTGCTCTTTTATTATTTCTTCTCTTTTTTTTCTCCTCTATATCTCCTTATCTCTTTTTATCATAAAGTTTTCTATCAGGATCCCTTTGATGGTATCAAAAATAACCAACTCAATCACCAGTGTCCTAATATATGAGATGACAACCTTTTTGTATAATAAAATTCATTTGTGAGGGGAAAAACACCTTTTTTTCTGAACAGGCCTCATTTCTCTCTTCACTAACTTCCTTTCTAATTCTCATCAGTATTTTCACCCTTTCTTGCAAGTGTTCATGATTTAATATAAGGTTCTTACTGCTTTGCTCTTTCACTAGTTTTTATGAAATCTCATTGTTTAAGTATTATATCTAATTCCATTTCACACTCTGTTTTCTTCATGTATCTAGTCTGATGTGCCTACTTATTTCTCAGACATATTTATTTGGAGGATTCACTTCCATTTTGAATTATATATGACAAGAACATAATTCCCATTCAATTTTATTTCATCGCAAAAGAACAAAAAGACAAAATTATAAAAGGCACATTTTAAGAAGTTTATTCACTTTGCTACCATGTGAAAAGACAAACACTTTTTTGTGTTACCTGAATTAAAAATACAAAATGATTTATTTAATTTTTGACATGATTATATTTAAAACGTAAGTAGCACTTAGTTCATTTTATATGCAAATATAATTTTTAGAAAACTTTTTTATAGTTTTCTAAATTATTTTTTTAATGTTCCTGTTATGCTGTTCTTTGCATGCAAAATGAACCAAGAACCCACCATAATGCAGTTTGAATTAATGTGTTCAAAGAAATGGTGATAGATTTTTCCTGAGTATTAAATTTATTCAAATAATTAAATTCTACTTTCTGAAATCTAACTAGCATTTATTGAGCCATAGGAACACAGTTGAAACAGATACAGAATATCTGGATTCTTGTTCATTTTCTAATTCAACATATTTGTTGCATTTGATTTGCTTTGTTTTTGTTCTTAATTACTAGTGTTTTCAGGCACTAAGGTATACACTGAGCAAAATATGACATTCTTAGGTTTCAGTTGTTACCTGAGTTTGTCCTCAGCATTTTATGTATTTATCGACAGTATGCATCATATACAAGGCACCTGGCCTTGGTATGTTAAGAACTGTCTAGTCTCTGAGATTTTACTGTACCTGAAAGCTAACAAGTTTGCCTAGTAGTTTTATAGATGCTGTGAAAAGACATGAAACTCAAGTCTGAGAAAAAACAAAACAAACCAAAAAACCCCCAAAACTTTACTTTTTATAACATAGTAAGAAACATGAGCTTCACGTTTGCATTGGTTACCCTTGACCCTCAAAGTGCGATGGGCTTGGCCTAGAGGGGTACTGTACCGAGTAGGTTTGTGACACAGTTTAGAGATGCTGAGACTAAAAATCTTCCAATCTTGGAAACAGTGTGCTGGAAAACCTGAGCAACTTTTGCCTGGAGGAAGACATTCTCTTTATCATCCTGGTCTGGAAACAAATCTGCCTTCTGCCCTAGAAGGTGACATTATCTCTATCTTCTAAAGCCATTTTTTTTCTACAAATGTTCTTGCAAAGATAGTCCAGATATAAATTGATTCAATACCTGCAGAGATCGCCAAAAGCATTGTCTCTTGTAGAGCCTTATAAAGAGATGATTCCTGACCCCAAGCAGTTCACAACATAGTGGATGTGAAAGGCATATAAACTAAAGCCACTATTTCCCCAAGTTTTATGTAACTTGAAACTTTGTGTTGTTTGAAAATTAAGACATAATATATATGTACTCAAAGCTATCTCTTCCTTTATGATTTTCTCCTTTGATTTTATTCTGAGGTAGTTTTTATCTATATTAAAAAAAATCTAGTTCAGGAACACTCATTTTGGTTCTACAATTTGGCTTCCATTTAGAATAGCCATAAAAATATCCATATAATTTGTTAGTGTCAATTGGAAGACAAATTGATTCAGAGAATAGAAACAAAAGTTGAGGAGACATCTGTTTCATTTGTAAAGATTTGTTATTTTAATTAAAAATTAATGTCAACATGTGGGTGAATTGTACTTTCAAAGTTACAGTAACTTAATGATGCATAATGAACTTTGGAAAATATGACATAAAAACTGGTATGAATCTGTATCAAATAAGTTAGGGAATGTTGATAAAACTATTTAAAGGGAAAAGAACTCTACATTTATCATATCTTAAACATTCAATTGTATTTCAATTAAACAATTAGTCAAAACAAAGGGAAATTACATATATATTGCTTTTAAAATTCTATAAAGGCATGCATTTATAAATTTTTTTCTTTAATGGGGGTAAATAAAGTAATGAATAAATAAAAGAATACTTTAGGTTTGCTTACTTTTATAGTTTTAATATGTACCTCAATATAAATATTTGGTTTATGTTCTTAATTCAGTTATCCAAGGATACATAATAGGCCTCCTTAGTGCCAGACAGATACATTACTTTTAAAAATATCTAATGCCACATCCTTATAGCAGAATTTGAACTTAGCTGAAAAATTAGAGAAATATATTCATAAATAACATTGATGCAAATCAATATGCATTAAAATATAAAAACTATTCCAGGAAACCAAAAAGTGACTTCTACTATTCATTAAGTAAGAAAGTTAAAACCATTCCCTTCAGTGTAATAAAAAAATAAAAACAAAAATATGTTACTTTGGAAAGAGTCAGAAATATTTCTAAACATGTAGTTTTTATCTAGCATTATTATGATTCTATTTTTACCCTTTGGTTTGGAAAATTTCAAACATATTCAAAATTTAAGAGGGTAGTGTAATGAATCCCCACTTACCCATCAAGGACAATATTGTTATCTATACACCTATTTATTTCCCTCCTTCGTTGTTATATAATAAACCCCACATATCATTTTATTTAATTATAAATATTTCATGAGTAAAGATTTAATTTATTTTAACAGAAATGTTTTGAAATTATAAAAGTTTAAACAGCAAGAAATAAGAGTAAATGTAGTAGAAGTTCAAAATCAAGTATTCTTTAGTGTTATATTATAAACATTAATCACACAATGCATCTATAAACACATTGGATTATATATTGCAGCATATACAAAGAAATATTTGCCAAACACACAGATTTTAAAGAATTTACCATTTATTTAGGCAAATAAAACTCAGACAAATTAATAATAAAATAGCTGGAATTAGTGGTCTACACTACTTACCAGATGGAATATTAAGTCAATCCATAATTAGTTGAAATGGTATATAACAAATTTGTGAGTTTAAAAGAGGAAAATAACACATGGTTTAATCACTATTAAGGAGGAGGGGGGAAAATGATCCTATAAGGTAGCTTTGATAATGCATCATTTTTTTTATTTTTTGGAACAACCGTGTATAATTTCATAAATATTATTTATTAAATTCATTTGACTTCACATTTAATTTAGTTTCTTCCACTGTTCTATCATGTTTCCTTCATTCTCATACAGAGCTCTTCTGAGAACATGTTTTCAATAAATCACACAAGAATTCTCATCTAAAAATCTTCTTTTAGAGACCATGACCTAAGAGTTAACTGCAGGAGAGGACCAGGCAATAGATATTAAGAATATAATACTGGAGTTGTATTTTTCCCCAAGTAGTTTGCAATAACAACCCCAACACTCTATATTCCAATACTTAGTCACTAGGAGAGATATTAAAAATATCTACCACGCTGCAGTAATGTAATTATTAGAATGTATACCTGCATGAAACTGGGAAGAGTCTTTTAAAAAGTTTGAGTATATAGAGTTGGCTAATGTGCTTTTATTAGAAAATACCCACCTTTAGCTTGAAGACTCTGCCAAAGACTTAATTGAAAAAAGTGCCTCACAAGTCAATGTTGACTTTTTCAGGAATTTCCCCATCTCTCATCCTGTCAAATAGAACAACAGTAGGGTCCCATGTCAGCATGGTCTGACTGAGAGGCAAAACATGCTAAAATCATGCAAAAGGAGCTGCAGGCCCTGGCTGACATGTACCAGGACAATCTGTCTTTTGTTGACAAGTTGATTAAATTGGTTCATCTAGAAAGGGCAATTATTGATTCATCTAGGGGTTTGCACATATTTCAGATGTGCATTTAAATCTACAACTATTTATTTACTTTACTGTTTGGTAACTCATTCTTATTTTGCAGTAAAACCTCTCCACCTATATACCCTCCAAGGAGGTCCTTCTAAAGGACTCTCTGTCCAGTCCTTTCTACCAATTTTAGCCAATTGAGGAGTGAGCAGATCTGAAACTAGCCAATTAGAACATGGAAAGATCAGAAGACTAGAAAAATTCAGGGGAGTTAAACCTGTCAGTCAAGAGGAAAAATGCCCTGTAGCATCGGGAGGTCAGGCATTTTGTCTTCCAGAGAGATGGGTCCTAAAAAATCTAGTTTCAGTCAGCAAAGATCGGCTTCTCCAGTATCTTCAAAAATGCTGCGCAAGTCCACATCTATACAGCATGCATGCAATGCTATCAACTTTGTTTGTTTGTTTAAAAACACTTTATTTTTTAGAGCAGAATTCTGTTCCTAACAAAATTGAGAGGAAGATACAAAGATTTCTCAATAACCCCACTGTTTTTGGCCATTATCAAAATTCTGCAACAGAGTGGTACATTTGTTAAAGCTGATAAACCTATACTGACACATCATTATCATCCAAAGTCCATAGTTTACATCACAGTTCACTACTGGTATTGCACATTCTATGGGTTTGGACAAATGTACAATAAAATGTATCTCCCATAATAGTATCATACAGAATAGTTCCATAGTCCTAAAAATCTTATGGGCTCTACCTATTTATCTTTTCCTTACTTTAAACCCTGGCAACCATTGGTCTTTTAACTGTCTCCATAGTTGGAATCATTCAGTATGTTGCCTTTTTAGCTTGGCTTATTTCACTTACTAGCATGTATTTAAGGTTCTTCCATGTTTTCTCATAGCTTGATAGCTCATTTCTTTTTAGTGCTGGATGCATCACAGTTTATTTGTCAACTCTCTTACTGAAGGACATTTTGGTCACTTCCAAATTTTGGCAGTGATGAATAAAGTGGCTATAAACATCTGTCTACAGGTTTTTATATAAACATACATTTCCAATTCACTTGGATAAATACTAAGAAGTGTGATGTCTAGATCATATGCTAAGAATATGTTCAGTTTTGTAAGAAATAGCCAAACAGTCCTCCAAAGTGACTGTACAGTTTTGCATTCCCATCAGCAGTGAATGATTTGGTCCACATTCTTGTCAGCACTTGGTGTCAGTGTTCCGGATTTTGACCATTCTAATAAATGTGCAATAGTATCTCATTGTTGCTTTAATTTGCATTTCCCTGCTGAGATATGATAAGAAGCATCTTTTCATATGCTTATTTTTTCATCAGTATATCTTGTTTGGTGAAGTGTTTGTTAAGGTCTTTGATCCATTTATTAAAAATCAGGGTTATTTCTTATTTCTTATTGTTGAGTGCACATTTTTCTTGTCCCCCTTTCTGAAGCCAGGGATTTAAGAAAATCTTTGTCAGGTTACTAGCCGACCATAGAGGTAACAAAACAAAAATGTTGATATGCCACCCACAACCAATACACATTTTACAATAATAGATTTGAAAAGTCACAAGTGGACAGTACCGATGCTCAACAAGCAGAAATCTGCAATCCCTGAGGAGTGGGAGAATAAGATTTTCAGAATTAGTAGATTAAAGTCTCTTCAACAAATGGTTCTGTGTGAGCTAGATATCCACATGCTAAATAATGGAATTGGACCTTTATTGTATATCATATAAAAATTAACTCAAACTGGATTAGACTTCAATTTAACCGAAACTACAAAACTCACAGGAGAAGATTTTCATGACATTGGATTTGGCAATGATGTGTGTTTTGTTTTTTGTTTTTTTTTTTTTTTGATGTGACAGCAAAAACACATAAGAAAAGCAAAAATAAAAAAATTGACTTCATCAAAATTAAAAGCTTTTGTTCATCAGAAGATGAACAAAAGGCAACCCAAAGAATGGGCAAAAATATCTGCAAATCATATATCTGACAAGGGATTAATTACCAGATATATAAAGAACTAAAACTTAACAGCAACAACTGCAATGAAACAAACAGCAAAATTGGAAATGTGCAAGTAATTTGAAAACAATATTTCTCAAAAGAAGAAATAAACATTACCAATAAGCACATGCAAAGATGCTTAACATAATTAGTCATTAGGGAAATACCTCACGTCATAATTTAACTCTCTTGCAGATTTACTTCCAAGCCTTTCTTAGCTTCACTGACAGAAATTAACACCAGCTGAAACAACTCAGAGATGGTGATATAATTTGGTATATTATATCAAATCATATTTGGTATGTGATATAATTTCTGTATTTCATTTCTTATACTACAAGGTGAGTGTCAACCTGAACAATGATTAATTCATTAAGGTATAAATATGAGTGGCCGAGAGGTGTCTTCCAGATGATACTAGTGTGTGTGTGTGTGTGTGTGTGTGTGTCTTAACTGAACTTCTATAAGTTTAAAAAATAATAATTTCAAATATTTGGTATTAAAAGGAAGCTTTATTCTTTATATTTGGTGTTGAATTTAAGTTATATTTCACTATAACACATTATTCGTAGCTAAGGTTAGAAAGGTTAGGAATAAATTTGAGTTTAGAATGGTCAACATTAAAGGGACTAATTAAAAAGATGGACTTCATTTTCTCCCTTTTGTCAGAACAACTTCTATTATTTCCTTTGACACCACTGGAAAACTTAATTTACCGCCTGTGAACACTGAACACTCACTGGAAAATTAATGAACACTATTCTATTTCTATTTCTCTCTCTCTTTCTCTCTCCTCCCCTCTCTCCCTCACTTTTCTCTCCTTTATTCTCTTCTTTTCTTCCTAAAAACCTATAATTATGAAAAGTAAGATTTATTTTATGTCTACATAAATTATTTCAAGAGCCTAATTAGTTATCTCTAACTTTAGGGCTTTGAGATAATTACTTTGTAATCTAATTGTTTTTAAGAATAGAATTCCTATTGAGCTTGTGTTATTTTGCTTTCTGTTTTATTTATATTAGCTATCTTTAAAGGTGGGTATAATATAAGGTTAGAAAATATTCCACTAGGATAAAATCATGTTCTATCAACATCAGTGTATTGTTTCAAAGAACAATAACACAGATAATAGTGTTTGTTTTCCATGATTTTGTATTTAAAAATTGTAATTATTTTTTCAGATATGTGTCCTGTGAATTTCTCTTAATCTATTTCCCTATTTATTTTCTTCATAACGTCTTTTCAAGGGCACAATTTCTAAATTTTGATATCTAATTCATCTCTTTTTAATCTTTTATGGTTTGTGCTTTTTGTAGCTTGCCCTAAGAAATTTTTGCCTAACTCAAGGTCACAATAATCTTCTCCTATCTTTTTTAAAAATATTTTTATTATCCATTTTTATAATTTTGGCATATGATATAATTTCCATATTTCATTGTTTTACATGTCTGTATATTATATTTGTGATCAGGAGCCATATAGCAACTGTTTTTATCTGAGTGAAAAACTTTGTGTAAATAATGGATCAATTTCAAGTTACTAAGTCAAGATGTCACAAAACAGTGAAGACAACAAATGTTCCCACAATGTATTTAGCAGCATACACCTTTCAGGGAACAATGTTTTGCAAATATTTTGAATAAGAATACATTTATATCCTAATACATATATTTTATTTGGTGAATATAATTCATGTAGATTTAAAATATATAAAATTTGTATATATCACTTTCTAACGACCTATTTCAAAAAGTGGGAGATATTTTGCTGTAGATGAAAAAATGGTGAACTATGAGTCTAATAAGCAATTTTTCATTTCCTTCCAATTAAGTAGGCTTATTAGGGAAGTATCCAATAGCTAACATTTTGAAGGTGAAATATCTTAAAATTTATTGATAACATCAAGTTATATTTCCACTAAAAGTCATACAGGGTAGTGAGGATTTCATGTTATTTGATATAAGAACTACCTGCTTCATTAGTCCCATAACTTCCTTTTAGGAAATGGTTACTGTATTAGTCAGGGTTCTCTAGAGAAATAAAACCAAACAGAATATATATATATATATTTTTCAGTCATATATGACAGATTTATTAGATTTATTATAGGAATTGGCTCACATGGTTATGGAAGTCAAGAAATCGCATGATCTGCTGTGTGCAAGCTGGAGGACCAGAAAGCCAAAGGTATAATTTCGTTCAAGTCCAAAGGCCTAAAAATCAGGGTACTGATGGTATAGGTCCAGATCTGAGTCCAAAAGCTGAGAACCAGGAGAATTGATGTCTAAGGACAAAAGATGAATATCTTGCATCAAACAGAGAGTGAGAACAGATTCATCCTTGCTCTGCCTTTTAGTTCTTTTCTAGACCTGAATGGATTAGATGATGCTCAGCCAGATTGGGGAGGGCCATCTGCTTTACTCAGTTTACCAATTCAAATGCTAATCTCCTATGGAAGCACCTTCTCAGACATACTTAGCCTAGTCAAGTTGACACCTAAAATTAACCATCACAATTATGGTATACTATTTCTACATCAATTTTCACACTCCTAGATCATTTCAAATACATGCAGTATATCATTTCATATAGAAAAGGCATAGTTTTCATTTGTTCATTGATATGCTCTCTTTCCCTCAAATTGTATTAGGTTCACAAGCGTTGTCCTCTTTACCTTGATGTTGGGAAAACTGGATATACAGATGCATTCGAATGAAACTGGACCACTCTCTTATACCACTCACCAAAAAGTAACTTGAAGTGGATTAAAGACATAAATATAGGACCTGAAACTGTAAAATTCCTAGAAGAAAACAGGGAGAAAGCTCCTTGACTTTAGTCTTGGCAATAAATTTTTTTTCATGCCACCAAAAGCACAGGAAACAAAAGCAAAAACAAGCAAACAAACAAAAAAATGGGGCTCCATTAAACTAAACACTTCTTCACAGTAATGGCAACCTTCAACAAAATGGAAAGGCAAACTACAGAGTGGGAGAAAATATTTCCAAATTATATATCTGATAAGGAATTAATAATCTAAAATATATAAGGCATTCATACTATCCAATTGCAAAAAAATAAAAAAAAACACAAAAAACAAACAAAAAAACCCCAAGTCCCCGCCCCCCCCATAAAAACATGCATACAAAAAGACAAATAATCTGATTTAAAAATAGACAGAGACCCTGAATAGACATTTTTGTAAAATAGACATGGCCAACAGGTATGTGAAAATGTACTTAACATTACTAATCATCAGGGAAATAGACTTGTCCAAGGGCTGTGCCATTGTTACTAATATATGAAAGAATAAAAACAAAAACCCAGATCTGGTGATAGGTTGTTCTATCTTCCCATCACATGATATTGTTCTCAATTATGCATAGAACAACAGCAAATGAAGAATAGGACTATTATTTTGTTTGCCACTGTGGCCACAACCATAAGTAACTATGCTCAGGTTTCAGAAGATGCTCATCTCCAATGTCTTCCAGTGTGGAAAAAAAATTAAAAATAAAGGTCTCATTGGACCCCAATGAGACCAGTGAAATTGCCAATGCCAACTCCCATCGGCAAATCTAGAAGCTGATCAGTGATGATGGGCTGATCTCTCTAAAGTCTGTGACTGTCCATGCCTGGACTCAATGCCAAAAAAACACCTTGGCCAAATGGAAGGGAAGGTATATAGTTATAGGTAAGCAAAAGGATACTGCCAACACTGGAATGACGGAGAAGGTAACCTGAATGAGAATTCTGCTCTAGCTGCTAGGAAGGTACCGTGAATCTAAGAAGATTGTCACATATATCACAGCCTGTACCTGAAAGCACAGAGGAACATGTTGAAAAACAAGCCAATTCTCATGTAATACATCCACAAGCTAAAGGCAGACAAGGCTCATAAGCAGCTCCTGGGTGACTAAGATGAGGCCCGCAAGTCTAAGACCAAGGAAGCATCAAGCCCCGTGAAAAGTAGCTGTAGGCCCAGAAGGAGGAAATTATCAAGACTAGCCAAGGGAGACAAAAATACTCAATTTCCATCTCTGTTGTCTGTACATAGTGGCCTCAGCCTATGATTATATAGGTCAATCATTCAATAAAACAAGACTCATGGAGTATTCTAAATATTTAGAAACACCAGTGTTAATATCTAGATATACATTTTTACTTTATATAAAGTAATAAAAAATTTAAACAATAGACCTCTTTGCATATGTATATATTAATAATACATTATGTTAATTATTCACTCCATACATATTTTGTTCATTTTAACTGATATCTAGGTAATGGCAATTACGTTCGTTTAGCAAGAAAAATCTAGACAATGAATTTTTTTTTCTCTTTTTGGAAATTAAAGCATATGTACATTAAGACTTTTATGATAGCACTCCTATACTAGGGTTAATTACCTTAAAATTTAGTTCATCAAGATATTACTGATAATTGGAATTTGTCTGTTTAATGTCATAAAAATAAGTTTTTTATTATAAATACAGTATCTGAAAGGTAGAAGAAAACTGAGCTATAATTTCAAAGGACAAATCAACTTTTTAGATACCAACTCTGAATATTGTGTCAGCTTTATATGTTCTTTACTATTTCCTGTCTTTCAAATATTTATTAGGGGAGTTCAAGCTACTTTTAACAGCTTTCCTTGATGACAACTTTATTCAAGGATTATCCTAAGCAAAATTGGACGTACATTTAATTGAATCAAGACACTATTTTTTAATGTTTAGCAATCTAATCTCTGTCTTCCCTCTTCTCTTGCTTTCTTCTTACCATTCTCCCCTTCCCTTTCCTTTTCTCTTTCCCCTTCTCCTCCTGACCTACACCACCCCTCTGTCTCCTTTCCTCCCTCTCTCTCATATTCCAGTTCAGACACTATAGCTAGATTGAGTTATCATTAAGGTTCCATGCTACTTGTAAGGGCCATATATCAGTATTCACCTCCACAAACATACAATGCAGCTATTACATACAGTGACCATTATTTTAAACTGAATATAAGGATATATAATTGGCAAAGTTTTGGGTGGCATTTGTAGGTAGAATCAACAAACTAAGTTTCAGATTGTAAAATGATGTCACATCTTTATCTTTCAATGATTCATAGGAACAATAATGGTGCATTTCTTGCTTGGCTGTTCTGTGGACTAAGAGAAATAAAATTTCCAAACATATAACATAGTGTCTGGTAAATGTCAACTGTTCAACACATAATTAGATGAAAATTAAAATGCAGCATGCTCATTTCCCCTCTCGCCACTGGGGTGGTCATAAGATTTAGTGTTCGTCAGTGGATACAAGGGATAGATTTTGGTCAAGCTATTTTTTTTTTTTTTGTCTTTAGGCTTTCATATTGTCACAAAAGAGTGACACATTGTGTCACAATAGTGTCTCAAACAGATGTCCTCTCTTCATATACCAATTTCTTTTATGAAGGAGGAGATAATACTTACCAGACTACCCAGCTAATAATCTAATAATTTCAATAACAAGATTTAAATCCAGGTGAACTTCCTCTAGAGACACTACTTTTAACCAGCGTGTCCCAAGTTTAGTGGCCTATGTCAGTTGTTCAATAGCAGATGATTACTCTCTTTGACACATATCATGACTTTATTCTCTCTTTTGTCAGTCTGATTTGAGTTAGACACATGTTAAAAAGCCATTTCAATGATGAATTCTTTTTTGAAAAGAAACTTTTATAAACTTAAGTTTTAAAGAAGTACTTAAAAGTTCAGTATTATCTCCATGAAAACAGGACTTGTGCTATTATTAAAATCTCCTGATAGAAAAGCATTACAAAGTAGGATTCATGGGAAATGTAATGTAATTTGTTGAGACATAATGTTAGCCTCTCAGCTGAAACATTACCGTGTTTAAAAAAAGGAAGAAGATATTTAAACATTTGCATAATTTTTCTTTGTATTTTCTTAAGTGTGAGACTTTCCTCACCTTGCAAATAAATGTTAGCACATTTTGTTGTAACCTTAAACAGAAAATGCATTAAGTTTGATGAAGAGATCATGTTAAACTCAAGGAGAGGAAAATTATGAAGCCTATTCTAAGAGACAATAATAGTTTCAGCTATATCACTAATAGAAAAAGGTTACTTTTTAATTGGAAATCTGGATATTCAACTAATGAAAAGAAAGTTGAGCTTTCCTGTGGTATGCATTTCGTTTAAAGCATACTTATATAGTTGAATTTTGGGGGAAGAATAATAGTTTGTGATGACTATGGTTATTACTTTTAGACTATAGCAGCATCCAGCTGAGAAGTATAACAATTATTACTATTGTGCTATACAGAAGTTTTTGTGTATTAGATTTGATAACGTTTAAATTTGTGGAAGTAAATGTTACCTTTGAGTAGTTAATATAGGTACCATTTTAATGATACTAGACAGATTTAACCTATGGCTTAATGAGGCCAAAACAGCAAATAAGCTAATTTTATTTAGTATGGAAATCAGTTTTTATCAGGTGTGGAGACTTTACTGAGGCCTTTATGGTCCTGTTATGGTCACTCTTGCCCTCATTCTGAGTGACTGTTTTCTTGATCTATCAATTGTAAAATATCTTTATTACTATCTCTGTTACGGACTTCTTTCCTCAAAATTCATATGTTAAACCCTAATCCCCCAAAATGAGTGTATTTGGAGATAGGACTTTTAAGACTAAAAAAGGTCATAAAGGTGGACCCTAATCCAATAGGACAAGTGTCCTTTTAAGATGTGAAAGAGACATCAAAGATCTCTCTTTCTCCATACACACAGAAAAAGGCAATGTGAGAACACAGCAAAAAGTCCTCCATCTATAAACCAAGAGAAGATATCTCAACAGAAATTAAGCCTGCTAGCACCTTGATCTTGGACTTCCAGGCCCCACAACTGAGAAGAAATACATTTCTATTTTTTTTTAAGCTACCCAGGTCATGGTATCATGTAATGGCAGTCCAGCAAACTACTAAAACCTCTGAATGAATCTAAGAAAATGGGTAGAGTGGCATTTTGCCAGTCATTTCTTCTCTTTGTTGGAATTAATCTCCTTGGAAATGCTAATTATTTTTCTGATACTCGAGTTATAACACAATACTAAAAGGTTTATTAATTACAACTTAAACTTAGATATTTAGGAGGGTTGGATTTACTTATTCCTCTGATGTTGCTGTTATAGTCAAATACTTTTGAAACTAAACAGGGTTAGAATTATCTCATGAAAACTTGAGAAAACTATAATAAACAAATCAAAACTAAAACTCACAATTGATCTTCTAAAATAAATTCTCCCCCCTACCCCACCCTCTCCTCCCAAGCCACTGAAATAAGCTTAAAATGGTTAAGAAAAGAAATTCGTTAAGACAACAATAAACCAGAAAATGGAAACATTCAGGCAATAGGGGGTGTGCGATGGATGGAGCTTTGTACTAAATTTAATTTATAACAAAAGACACAGTTAGAGATGATTATAGTGAATTAGTACTAATCTTTGGTTTCTTTTTCTTTTATTTTTTTTAACTTGAGCTGCTGTTTGGTTCATCCACATCTTATTACTCCCATCAGACTCTGAAACCTTTGCCAGGATGTCTGTTGCCTTGAGACCAGAGGGGACTGTTCCAAATGGTCTTCACTTAGGAACAGTTGTGTCATGCAAGCAAACCAGAAGTAATCCACAATATTTTATGTTTCCCTGTAGAAATACTTGAACGATATATTTTAGAGCACCAACCAGAAAACATAAGAAATAAAAACTTAGAAAACGTCAAGTGGGAATGCTTATTTTACTTCTTCTATTAGCATCTGCAAATTTATCTTAAACATTTCTATGCCTTCCTTCTTGTCTTTTACCCTAGAATCAATATGTAAATTATGACTTATTATTATCAAAAATGCATGCCAGCATTCACTTCTGCTTATCTTTAGACAACATCAAAAGTGACCCTCGTTTTTTCTCAAAGATTGTAGACTCTAATTTACACATACATTTCTCCAAAACAGTTGAGCTGTTCTCTAAGAACATGAGGCATGAGGCAATTTCATACTTTATAAAATTGTTTCTTAAGGAAAGAGACAGGAAAATATTTTCCTCTTAGACTTGATATGTTCCTATTAATTCAATTACTTGTGTGACAGACAGGATCCCATATAGTAATCATTTCTGAGACTTAGTGGACAGAGAAGTGAAAGAACTATTTTCCTAAAATTCCAACTTTGTATTTACTTCTCATTATTCATCTGATTTGAATATCATGCTTTAAAAATAATTCATATATAACATAGCAAATCATATCCTTGTGTCTTACCTCATCTGGACTAATGAAATTTAAGTTCTAATATGAGTTGTCTTAATATATTTGCAAAACCACTACTATATAATTTTAATTAACACTTCCATTTAATATTTTCCTTTCTGTAAACTTATGTTTTCTCCATATATGCTTCCTTTTTGATTGATATTATAACCTCTGATAAAAAATTAGTTTCAGTAAAGCCCAAAGTCTCAAATGTAACACTCTTGATCAGACAAACTATTTCATAATTTGAGGTTAATCCAAGCACACAGTATATTTTTCTTCTTCAACTAGAATTTAAGGCTGAAATATTTAGTATTTTAACTGCAGAAAATATTGGTTAATAGTCAGGTATCTGAGGTGACACATCTGTTGACAACGCTATCTAATCATTTTTGACATTATTTTTATTGAGTTAAATTAGGTATATAACCTCATATATATTTCAGGTGTACAACATTATAATTTAACATCTGTATAAATTACATTAGGCATCTATTATTGATAGATGATGCATTATGAGGAAAAGCAATTATGAAAAAAAATAATGAAATATGCACAATGTGTCTGACTTTAGATGATGAAGTTGTTGTCTACTTCTACACATTAAATTACCATAAATTTAGCTTCTTAAAAGAACATACATTTATTATTTTACAGCCTATGTGGAACAGGATTTAAATAAGATTGGCTGGATCTCACCAGGCTGAAAACAAGATGTCATTGGGGCTGTGATCTTATCCGAGGTGCAGGGATATCTTTCAGTTCAGGTGGTTGTTAGCAGAACACTGTTCCTGGGAGATCTGTGAATGAGGTCCTGTTTTCTTCCTATTTGATGACTGGGATAACTCTCAGTTCCCACAGCTTGCCATGTGACCCTTTCCAGTAGGCTCTCTTACCACATGATAATTTTCTTTTCTTTTTTTTTTGAGTTTGGCATTAGAGGGTCCCTGAGCTTCACCTTCTTTTAGAGGAGTCACCTGATTAGGTCAACCTTGCCCAGAGTAATTTGTCTTGTATGAACTCAAAATCAATGGATAGATAGCATAATCAAAGGAATGATAGTTTATCCTGTAACCCGGTCCTACCCCAAGGAGAAGTAATTATATAGGGAGAGTATATAGGGCTGTGGTGGGGAGGTAGTGTTGGGAGCTGTTATGGGCTGAATTGCATTTCCCCCAAATCTGTATGTTGAAATCCTTGTCAAAAGTACATTTATCTAGAAATAGGGTCTTTAAAGAGGTAACTAAGTTAAAATTAGATTTTTAGGTTGTGTATTAATCCAACATTAGAATGGTGTCCTTATAAGAAAAAGAAATTTGACCATAACACCTACACAAGGATGATGATGTGAAGGCTCAGGAAAAAGAGGGCCACCTGCAAACCAAGGTGAGAGGCTTCAGAAGAAACCATACCTGCTGACACCTTGATCTCAGACTCTAGCCTGAAGAATTGTGAAAAAATAACTTTCTGTTGTTTAAGCCACTCAATCTGTGATAATATGTTTTGACAACCCTAGCAAACTAATTCAGGAGCCAACTTAGAAATCTGCCTATCAAAATCATAAACATTTTTCAACAATAATAAAACATCCCTTCATTCTTGAAACAAACAATAACTAAAGCATGTATGTGTGTGTGTGTGTGAGACTTCAAAATTTGTTTGATATAATCTTTTAAACATTTTTCAGCAAGCTATACTTCAAATTGTGAAATTATAAAAAAGTAATTAAGATCAAAATATTTCATTAATAATTACATTCCAAAGGGAATTCTTTACTTGTACATGGTCTTCCTTTTAAAATTTTCCCAAGAATTTATTTGTCATATGAAAGAAAATATTAAAATAGCTATGATTCAAACTGATGTATTCTTTTATAAATGTTTTATAACTTTCTAGAACAATGTGTAGGCACTTAAGAGAAGCAAATATAAACTGCATAATTAGTACTTTTATGATCATGGAAAATGTGGTTTTAGAAGTAGTATCTCAGAAGTCCAAAAGTGTTCAACTTTAAGCTAAATATCTTTTTAATTTTATTAAAATAAACATGTTTTCTGGGTCAAATTTTTTTCCTTTATTGATTTTACAGAGAGAAAAAATGAGAGGGAGAGAGAGATAGAAACATCGATGAGAGAGAACACCGATTGGCTGCCTCCTGCATGCCCCCCACTGGGGATCAAGCCCACAACCTGGGCATGTGTCCTAACCAGGAATCAAAGCTGCGACTTTTTGGTGTATGGGTCGATGTTCAACCACTGAGCCACACCAGCCAGACTGCGTCAATTTTTTATGATAAATAAGCTTTCAGAGAATTATGTCTGTCATCTTTTACTTCAGTAATTTGTTTTGTCAGCAAGTATTTATTAGATGGATTTTTCTGTAATCTTTCATGGAAACAGCACATTTGCCTTATACTATTTTGGATCAAAAGATAAATTTTAAATGTTGCATACACTAATCTTTCTATTGTGATAAAATGAACAAATTTTATTTTTATGCTTTAAAAATATGTGTGCTATTCACAGTTCTTGCTGCAAGAGGCAAAAAACCATCTCTAGAGAGAAATGTATTTATAATTAATTTACAAAGTCAGTTTATTGCGTTATTTGTAAATTGCCTTTTGGATAAGTCATACTGTGACCTTGATGTGGTTTACTTCAACATAATAAGCCATTCATAATCACAATCTGTTAGCATTTTTTCCCTCTAAAGGAAAGGCGATTTTTTCCATCCTATCATGAGGCTTATATAGTTTTAGCCCAATAAAGAAGGATTTGATGTTAACTCTTATTCCATGAGGAATAAACAGGCATATTTGGATACTTTATTTTCTGTAAAATTAGAGACAAAACATGACACTTCTTATTATGGAGATTTTTCCCAATGGAAAAAAATATTTGCTACTTGATAGTCAATGAAAAAACAACCAGTGTCTAATATAAAACCAACTTACTAATTAGTGCAATGAATAAAGCAAATAACTTACTCATTTAACGTTAATTCACTGGCAGTTATCTATGCAGATTTATTGGACATGTAGTTCTTCTAGGAAATCAAAATCAAACTTTGATGGATTTGTTTATCATTTCCTAATGGACTTATTGGCGTAAAAACAATAACAAAACCTAAAAGTCCTGGTAACTTAATTTAAAGCTGTTTCAAAAAACATATTATATAATGAATCCTTTTCCACTTATGTGAATTCTTTCTACAAAATTCCCCTCAAATTGGTCAAGTTCTGGTTATTTTTTAAAGCTATCTTTAGTTATTATTGACCCATCTGAGTCATAACTTAGAACAAGAAGAATTTGCTATAACCATGTTGCCCTTGACATACCTAGGCTAGAATAATATTTATAAGACAGGATTGGTGCACAATTTCCTGGATTATCACCAAACAATTGAATTAGTTGCACACATATTATCAGTTGCTACTATTCCAGTCAAAATAATTTTTGCAGGAATGCTGACCTTGTTGTCAATTGTACTCTTAAATTTAATGATTAAGACCCCAAAATTATAAATGTATTGGCAAATAGTTCTATTGTCATGTAATAAATAAAATCTGCACTTTTTAATTTTAGTGAATTTATTATTTCTAACTATAAAGTAAAGGCATTCATTGAGAATCTATAATAATGATTAACAAGGTGAAAATATTATACTAAAAAGGTTTGCCTATGATTCTCTTACTATAAGGAATAAATCAAAAAGCAATTTATTTGCCCTGGCTGGTTTGGCTCAGCAGTTAGAGCGTCAGCCTGCAGTCCAGAGAGACCCGGGTTCGGTTCCCGCTAAGGGCACGTACCTTGGTGGCAGTTTGTCCCTGGCCCTGGTTGGGTCGTGCGGGAGGCAGCCACTCAATGTGTCCCTTTCACATCGATGTTTCTCTCTCTCTCTTCCTCTCTCTCCCTCCCACTCTATCTGAACAAAAAATGGAGGAATGTCCTCGGGTGAGGATAAAAAAAAAGCCATTTATTCACTTACCTGATCACCTTTTTTCTGGAGTGTTCTTTTTTACATATATTTACATATCACCTGTAGAATTTTAACCTCAAGGAAGATAGCACTATGCATTAAAAAACAAAAAAAGGCAAAGGGTTGAGGAGACTCATACAGCAATGATAAAACTGTAACTCAACCCAGCCGGTGTGGCCCAGTGGATTGAGCAGAGTCCCAAAGACTGAGAGGTCCCAGTTTGATTCTGGGTCAGGGCACATGCCTGAGCTCATATGAAAAGATCTGACATTTTTCCCTTTGAGTGCTCTACATGTTCATTCTTCCTGCTAAATTTTATGCAGAGAAATAAAAATATCTATGTATATAAGGTGTTAGCATGGTGATGATAAATTGACAATAAATAAAAACAAACAAAAACAAATATCTTTTTCTCACTATCCAATGACAATATTTACTTCCTGAGGTTTCTGTAATCTTCTCCCAAAAATTCAGAGGTAATTTTTCACATATTCACGTTCACTAAGGTGCCTTTATTTGGCCTTTTCTGCTTCAGCCATTGAAATTTTTCCTTTATAATCTCATTTATGCCCCAAATTTCCATTTTTACCTTTATTAAATAAGACATTTACCAGTATATTTGTGTTCTCATTTAGCATTTCAAGCAAACTTATGAAAATATCCTCTGAAAATCCCTGGCACTTCTAATTGATATTCTCATTGCTGAATTAGTTACCTTTCCTCCAAAAATACTTCAAAGATCCGTATTTCTCCATTTCTAACAGAAGTACCCCTTGTTTCCCAAAGTAATACTTTAGATTTATCTTTTAATCATCCCTCTCCCTCATGTTTCTCAAACTTTCAAATTGAACTTGCTGTGAAATCTTATATATTTCTATTTATTTGTTATTTACATATTATGCCTACAATCTTTTTTCTTATAAAGAGTAACTTCAAAGAGTAATTCATTCATGTGTCTACTCACATTTAAATATTTTTTTACCCAAATTTTATATCACCTCCAAAATTTTTTTAACTTTCTTTTTTTAAGCATATGTGTGTTTTAACCTCTTCCCATCCTTACAGTCATAATCTTTATAGAGATAATTATTTGCCTCTTTTCTAGCGATGTAGTAGCTTCATTGCTGACTACTAGCTGTTCTGTTGGATACATGAGAAATTTTAAAAATTGATTAGTACCCTCTATTCAAATATCTCCAGTTTCCCTTATCCACCTAAATACAAATTTGTCATTATTAACATGCAAGGGTCTTCCCATCTACAACTGGAATGTTCAATACGCTGTAATCCCAAGAAACTATTTCTGTCTTTCAAAAACCTATACATTTTATTAATCTAATTGAAAAGAAAGCTGAATGTGATTATGTCCTTAAATGACACTTCTTTGAATCATTTCCAGTCTTATATTAAAATGCTATTTAGAACTGGGATTAATTATTATTCAACTTTGTGTTCTCCCAAAGGCCTTAGAAAGAATAAGACTTAATTTATTTTAAAAATATATTGAATATCTACTAGTACAAAATGTCTTTGGAGTCTCAAATACATGGGAAAGATAAAATTACTAAGGTAATTTGAAAATTTCTCTAGGGAAAATACTTTACTATTCATAACTTTTCAGGATGTAATACTTATGTTTAAAATATCTATTACGGCATTCCAATTTGAAAACTAAATAAAGGGGATTCTGTATAACTAGAAAAAGAACATCTTAAGTAATAGAACCAGGATGGATTCCTGGTTCAGAATATTTTTCAATACAGCAGAGTTGGCCATAATTCCTCACTCTTTTTTTTTTATCTGAAATGACTTTAGTGATCAGAACATATAAAAACAGCATAACCAAAGATGATATGGCTGAAGCAATGCTTTAAATACTGCCTTGAGTAAGCCTATGCAACCCCAGCATTTAGTCTTCTTTCGTCTATCCTAATGCAAGAAATGGTATAACATTTTTGAAACAAAATTTTTATTTAGAGAGAAACTATGATTTGTAACCTGCCTCAAAAATGGTTTGTGTGATGTAGAGTAAATAATTAAAAGAGACAGCATTCCACTGGAAATTGTATTCACCCATTTAAAAATACTTAAATCCTGAAACAGCAATGGCATTGGCTTCCCTTCTGCTCACGATCAATACATAAAGTCTTAAGTAATGATTTTTACTCATAAATCTTCCTATTTTGCTTCAGCTGATTCAAAAAATTAAGAAGGCTTTACTCTTTTTCTTTCTCAGCAATATCTCTGTCCGCAGTTCTGGATCATGAAGCATGATTGTTGAAAACCATAAAATTAAAAAGACAAAAAATCCATTTCAGTTAAGACAGTTTTGTGAAAGAGCAGGTGGCTGATAAAAAGCCCCACTCCCTGGTGCTGAGGCAAACACAGCAGCTGAAGAACAAAGAGCACCCTTTCCTGCGGAGTTTAAATTAAATTCAGATTTGTTTCAGCAGGGCCCTAATAGAGTCTCTATGATCGGGATGCTTTGGCTTAGCTGATGTCTCCACATGCTTTTGCTGTGTCGAAGCCTATACAGTCACTTTGTACATTCGATAAAATAGTATTAGTGGTAACCAACTGCTAGATGTATTAAATGTGTGGTGATTATTTGTGACCTTGTGCTACATTTCTTACATGTGCAAACTGTAAGGAGAATACCACATTCATACCATTATAGCTGGTTTTTTTTTGGGGGGGGGTTGCATTTATTACCAGTATTTAGTCTTGACTATTTTATTTTTTCAGTCACAACGGCCAATCTCACTGCTTCTTATGCAGCTGAATCTACACAGCCTGAAGAAGCTCCTCTGTCAGTAATTAAGGAAAATCCTGCCTCTGGATGAACTTCCATCGTGCGAGGGAGAGATAGCAGCCACTATTAACACAGTGGTGTTTTACTGGCAGTAACTTTGAACTGATGTTTCTTGTAGTCACCATAGAAAGGGGAAAAGAAGTTAAAGAGGGATGAAAACTTGACAGAGAAGAGATCAGAAGAGATCTCTGTTTTATTTATTTCTCTTATTTTTCTTTCTTGTATATTAATTCTTCATAGGTTCCTTTTGTCTATTTGGGATAAATTGAGAGCTGTCCACTTTCCACAGCATTAAAAGCAGACTAGAATAGCCCTCCCAACCAATTAATGTGTTTCCACTGCAAAACTCAATCATGAGCTGCCTTTCAGCTGCAGGCAATGTAGAGATGGGCTGCTTTCCACTACCTGTCTCCTTTGTATGTTTTGAGTAACCCAATACAGACACAGAGTTTACAGGCAAAGGTATGTAGCCCAGTCGCATGTATATTTACTTTGTGGGCCGTGAAATACGAAATAGAAAGTTGTTCCATTCTTATTTGGAAAAATTTCATATTACAAAGGCTAGGTAGTTTCAGAAACTTATCACAAGATGCCCTGGATGTTGTATAGTACAAAAGTATAATGTAATATTTATTTTATATTTGATGTAAAAAATGGTCTTAGAATGTGTGTGTATGTGTGTAGCCAGCTTAGTGGTCAGTCAATTAAATCATCTGGGGTAAAAAAAAAAAAAAGAAAAAGAATTACAGTGAGTATAATAGAAACATTGAAATAAAATTTAAAAATTACTAAATCAACTGATTTGGGGGACTAAATAAATATTAACAGCTGATATTTATTAAAATTGTTTTCAGCCTGGCTGATGTGGCTCAGTGGATTGAGCATCACCCCACGGACTGAGAAGTCTTATTGGGAGAGGTGTCACTGGAACAGTGATCACCATGGTTTGACATAGTCACAGGTGAGCTCCATGGTTTGACATAGTCCCTGGAGTTATGAAGGCCTCCATGGTTTGACATAGTCCCTGGAGAAGTGAATTCACTGCGTGACAGGAATCACGAAGAACAGTGACTGATGATATGAAGTAATGGGAAAATAAAAATGCAGGATGGCAACTGAAGGAGACTAATCTTTGCTTTCTCTATCTGTTAGCTGTCTGTTAGGAATCATTATAAAAATAACATGCATATGATTAATGATGTAGAGGGTAGAAAAGATTGCAGGAAGAAAAAGCAAGAAAATAATAAAGATTTAGGATAGAAATGTGGAAGCTTGGAAGGATCTTAGATAGGAGGAAAGGTCAGGAGTCTAAGAGGATGTCTGGGCGAAGGATAAAAATAGTTGGTAATTAACATGTAATATACCTAAGAGTTGGGTAAACAACCAAAAGAATGTCTGTACTCATTTGCTGAAAAGGTTTAGGGGAAACAGTGTAACCTGCAGATACATATAAATAAAGATTCTGCTAGCCTTAAGCAGAAGAAAGATCAAGCACCTTCTGTCTCACACGTCTCTCTCTCGCCGACTCATCCACACCTTTGGGAATCCCTGGACCTGCTGAGGCTGGACCCTGGCAAAGTCCCAGTTCGATTCCTGGTCAGGGCACATGCCTGAGTTTCGGACTCGATTCCCAGTTAAGGGGCATGCAGGAGCAGTCAAACTACATTTCCGGATAACGTGATGTTTCTATCTCTCCCTTCCTCTGTCTCTAAAAAATGAATTAAAAAAATATGTTTGTACTATTTTTTTAAAAGCCCAGCAGTGTGGCTCAGTGGATTGAGTGTCATCCCATGGACTAAGAAATCCTGGACAGGGCACATGTCCAGGTTGCAGTCTGGGTTCCCAGTGGGAGGCCATGTAGGAGACAACCAATCGATGTTTCTCTCTCACATTGATGTTTCTATTGTTTTCACAATTTATAGTAGCTTAATCTTCAAAAGTAATGAGCTCCACTCTAGGTGAGTCTATCTGAAAAATTCCTTCTGGATAATTTTATTACTCATAATCTGTCTCTACTGATGGGCAGAATGTTGGGTACTGCCCACCATGTCCCGGTTCTTTAACCTTGACAAAGTGAAAAAGATATATTCAATAAAATTAAGATATTTATGTAATGTGAGACCCTATAATTATCTTTAATTCTCCTTCACCAAAATAAAAGCAGAAACTATTTTCTTTGCTCAATTAAAAAAGAAAATGTAACTCTTCATAGTTTCCTTAAGATATCATAATCTCCTAAGACATTATTGAAATATTAGAACACTAAAAGATGTATATTTAAGTTGTTTCCATTATTCCAAATCCTTATTATCTATGTTGACTATAGTCTTCTTTCTGTTTCTATTTCTCCAGGCTTTCAAATTTACCCTTCCTCAAGGGAAACTTATTTCCTTACTGCCGCGTTACTAATGTGAACTGTTTTATCAAGGTGGACCAGTTCTCACTGGCACTTTAAAGTATTTATCATATTTTTTTTAAAGTAAAATAATGAAATAAAGACATTTTAAAATTATATGAACATATTTTTTTATAAATTAATTTAAAATATTTCTAAGAATGTATACCACATGATTATTTTTTGTTGTTGTTTTTAGAAATCGCAACTATTAGCTATATTATGAAAAGGAAAGTTTCCATTTTGTATTTCTATTATAATAGTGTTTCACAACTTTGGTATTGTTGGTCTTTATGACACTTCAAAATATAAACTTATTAACATGGAATAGTATTTACACTTTTTATTAAGTATAAAAATTAATTTTCAGCAAAATATGTGCTTATAATGCCAGCTGTTTTTTGTTTATATGTTTTCAAGGTGGTCTGGTTGAATAAACATTTAAGTGATAATGGAGATTGTCTGTGGTTGTAGAGTCATAGGTGTGCCTTCCCTTTACTCTCTATTACAAATATGTATTATTTTTCTAAATTAAGACATTCGTTTTCTAATAAAAATATAACGTTAATTTTTTAAAAAGTAACATTATTAAAAAAAGATTTGAGATAACTTGCTGAAAACCTTAACAGCTGTAAATTTTCTGATAGAACCTCACCTCATCTAACTCTGTTATAAGAATGAAAGAATTCTTAGCCAAGCTAGGAGTCCTAAAACCTGAAGGAGAATTGTTGTCTAAAGTTTAAAAAAAAAAAAAAAAATGACCCTTTTCTTTGCTTGATGGAAAATGAACTATGTCAAGGAAAGGGTACCTAAAAAAATTATACCCGGTTATCATTATCAAAGCTAAGTAGGCTGAGAGGGCTTAGAAAACCAGAGAGAGACCGGTGAGTACAGTCAAATTAGACCCACAAGAAATACTATTTTTTTTGCTTCCATTCTTCCTAGAGTCTTTGTCTGGTCCTCCTGGTGCCCTATCCTAGATAACTGATAAACATGGACTAATGGCAGAAGATTTGAGCTTGGAAACCAGACCAAATTGCATGCAATTGTTAAGAAAGATTATTTAATCTGATCAATTTCCCTTTGAGGAGACCTCGATTCATATGCATTAATCGGGAAAAGAGAAGAATCTTCCAGGGTAAAGCTGATCACTGTAAAGGTAGTGAAGAAAAAGAGCCTCCTGGAAGTGAAAGTATTCATCCCAGAATGGAAAGAAAAAAGTACTCCAGGCAACATTCCAGAAATAGGACCTCAGTGCTCCATTCTTTCTTATATAAGGACAATAGAACAGCTGGATGGGAAATAATTATTCTCACAGCTGTAGAAGCAAAAAGTCTGAAATCAAGGTTTTTTTAGGATTATGCTTCTACCAAAGGCCTTGGTCTCCTTGGCTCATAGCCGCATCACTCCAATCTCTGCCTCCACCCTCACATTGTTTCCTTCTCTATGTGTATCTATCTGATCTCCCTCGGTCTTCCTTTTAAAGTGATATGTATGATGGCATTTAGGGACTAAATGGATAATCCTGAATGATCTTCTCATTTCAATATCTTCAACTTAATTATATCTGCAAGGATTCTTTTTCCAAATAAGATAACATTTTCATGCTTCAGGAATTAGGGATTTCTTTGGGGTCACTATTCAACCCACTTTAAAGGCATAGAATGTGTATCATTGAAGTAAATTAGAAACTATGCATAAAAGTATAAGAACTAATTTTCCCATTACACAGAGAAGAAATAAAGTCAATTCTTAGGTCAAGGTCTAAGAGTTGAAAGAAGACAAAGAAAATAATGAAGTTAGATATGGAACAGTGGTCCAGAGAAGGCAATGCTCCATTCTTTTACTAGGCCAAATCTTAAGTTGTTGGAGGAAAGCAGAAAGGGGAAACCTGGATAGGCTTAGAGATCTCTGAATGTCTAAGGAATATGCTTTTTGCTTTCAATCTGGGAGACTAAAAGCCTCTTAGGGAAGTTTAAATATCTAGCTTGATGCCAGAACATTTGAAAAACAGGTACATGAGGTGCCAGGTTAAATAACAAGTCAGTGAGATCATAAGGCACCTAGATATATGAGGTTGAAAACAGATACCCAGAGTTCTGGGCTCCCAGAATGGTATACGGTAATACATCTGCATAGGTCCTATGTTCCTGAGAAAAACAAAAAGTTGGCTACTCATAAGCTAATATGCAGAGGTATCATGTTTGGAAAGGGAATGATGAAGAGAATGCTGAGTAGACCTGAAAACAGAAATACACAAGAGTCAACAAAGTATCAGAGAAGATTATGTACATTTGCAAAGTCCTGTAGGGGACAGAGGATAGTAATGAATCATGTGCCATATTTCCCTGGATATCATGAGAGCACATGAAACTCTGCACATTAAGTCCCTGTTGCCCTGAAGTATAGAAAGGGAAGAAGGAAGGAAAACCCTGCATTATGTTTACCATTAGGTCAGAACATTACACTCCAAAATATAACAGGAAAACTAACAAAAATAGGTTCAGTTATAGGAATATAAAGGCTCATTTTTCCACATCTAAACTTTGTAAATGTGCAATTTACACCCATTACACTTGTAATTCTTCTACATTTTCCAATCTAGTGGTGCTTTGGGCTATGCTAGAATGTTTTCTATGTAAGAACACTCACTAATTCCCCAAAGAGTCAGGTTTAGAAGAACAATTTTCTCACACTGACCTAAAAAAAATATTCCTCTGGGGTTGTTTTAGCTATGGCATCAGAGAAACTTAAGGAAAGGACGTAAAAGGTCATATACCTTGAAGATCACTAGCTCTACTCAGTAGAAATCAAACATTTGAGGTTAGTTAAGGGTGTGTGTGTATGTATGTAAGCTGTTGCCCTTTTGTGTGTGTGAACTAACCATCCTTTCTGAAGTTCTCTGATTATCACTCGAAAATAAGTTTAAAGATTCTATTAAAATTTGAACACTAAATCTTATTTTTCTATTAATATTCTTTAAGCAAACTAATACTGTAGCCAGGAAACATCCATTGCATTTGAATTTGAGTGCATTTCTATCTCTAAGACAAGAGTGTGTGATAGTGTTAGTATTTGGTTCTTCTTCTGTTTTAAAATCAAGTTTATTTCAACATCTTTAATTTTCCATCCTTTGTAGCCTTCAGATTTTTATTCTTTTCTCTTTCATAAATATTTCATGGTTAAATTATAAACTCAAGGGAAAGAAAGACTATTTCTCACCTATGCTGTTGAAAATTAAACAGGCATTCTTTGCATGCATTTTAACATCTTTAGTGTGTGACCATACACTTTTCGTTTCCTGAGAGAAACTTTTACTATGAATCATAAATAGCATTTATTATATAAATCAAAGTCAGAACATTTTTAATGGCTCAAAGCAATAACGAAGAAAATCTATTTTTTTCATATTTGGAAATATATGTATTTATATGTTTATATTTACATATATTCAACTTGTAGTGGTATTTAGCAAAGTAGGTGTTTTAATTAAAACTATAATGTATATATTAATATTTTGTTTTTGTGAATTAAATATAACTGTGCTATAATGCAGATGTGGAAATATGTATACTAGAGAAGTTATTGACATTTATAAAAATGACTATAAACAAAAATAGAATTTGAAACCCATAGAAATGAAAGAAAGAGTTGTACGATTCTTTTTTGAATTTACATAACAAAATGTTTCCAAGAGATTGTTCCATTATGCCTGTTTTAACCACATGTAAGGAAAGAAGTTGTGTTTGCACAAATATAGCACTATTTATATTTATTTACATATTACAATGATATTCCTGGAAATAACTTAAGACTGTATGTTTGTCTTAGCTATTGAAATTGTATTAGTCTATATTAAAATCATATCTAGTTTAGAACCTAAACTCTTTTTTTCCACATAATCTTTTATTGTAATGGAGTCTTTGGAAAAATATAGATATTGAGAAATTTAAATAATTATGAGGTAATTTTATATGCCATATATTTGTTAACAAGGGAAACATAATTTCTGATATGCCATGTAGCACTTACATTCTCATTTCCCTTAGATTCCTTTTTTTCCCTCATATTATCAAGTTTCTCTCAATTTTCATAAAAGAAGATATTGAGCATATAAGTTCTTTAAGATTCTAACAGAAGGAGACTCATAGATGCAAAGAGCTGACTGATGGTTGCTAGAGGGGACAGGGGCTGGGGGCTGGGTGAAAATGGTGACGGGATTAAGAAGTAGAAGTTGGTAGTTACAAAATAATCACGAAGATGTAAAGCACAGCATAGGGAATATAGTCAATGTACAGTGTCAGGTGAGTACCTGAAATATAGGGAACTCACCAAGTTTAGCTGCATAAGTGCAAACATCCAGGAGGCACTTAGGTGATTGGGGCTAAAAAATGAAAACAGTGGACCATGAATTCCAAGTCATGTAAAGAAGGAAATAAGGACATGATGTTGGGAAAATGGATAGGCCCAGTGAAGGCTGGTCCCAGCAGGGTCCAAGAATTGTTGGAACCATGGAAGTAAGGGAGGGACTTGGACAGAGTGTATGTATGTGACTGCGAAAGTACAATACTTGAAACAGACAATGAAGAACTGGCTGTGGCTGGGAATGTAAAGAAGTCATAACTTGAGAGCGTTATGGATGAAACAATGACCAAAAATGTGATTAACTAAAGAGAATATTCACAATAGACTTAGGATTTTTGTTTTTATTTTCTGATGGCTGACCATAAAATGCATAGAGCAGAGTAAAATTTTAGGAGTCTGGTAAGTGTGGGAGATGGGGACACAAAGTATAAAGACCTGCATGTGAGGGTATGGGCTGTCGTATCTAACCTGGAAGTGGGATATTTTTATTGTAAATAGCAATAAAGGATATAATGAGTCCTATACAGGTGTTCTCCAGGCAGAAAGTGCTGAACAAGCTTGAATTTGGAGAAAACGAATCCTATTTGGAAACAGGAAATGCTGCACGTCTTCTTCACTCCTGATAATGTTTGCTTGAGGGAGAAGTTGTTTAAGAAAAAATAGAAAATGCTATGAAAAGCAGTAAACCACAAACCAAAAAAACAGACAATTCCAGATAAATAAATAGGACTTCTGAAAATAAATAATAAATACTTAAACAAAAAACATAATATGTGGGCTAAAGGGTGTATTAAATGAAGAGATGTAATATAGAAGAGTATGGGTCTGAATAAATCACCCACAGTGGAGTAAAAAGAGATAAAGGGACAAAAATATGACTGATATAAGAAGGAATGAGAAGTTCCAAACATTGTTGAGAAGATACTTAGAGACAATGGAGAAAATACAATATTAAAACAAAAATTGATGGAATTTCTTAGAATTGAAGAAAGGCATCAGTCTAAGTTGGAAAGAATCACTCCAAATTTCCAAATAGATAAACAGCTTTTTTCAAAACACTGATGGACACATAGTAATGTGCAGCACAACACCAAAGGCAAAGAAAAAATGATAAATAAAAAAACGATAAACAAAAAATAAAAATGATAAACAACCAGAAAGTAAGGAGGTAAAATCTATGAATGAATAGCAGTTTGATCCAGACAAGACATTTTTACAGCATAAATAAATGAAAGTAAACAATAGAAAAGTAAATTCAAAAGGTAGTTTAGTCTGTTCAGGTTGTGCTAACAAAATACAACAGACAGTTTGGCTTATAAACCAAAGCAATTTATTTCTCACAGTTCTGGAGTCTGAAAAGCCCCAGATCAAGGTACTGGTAGATTTGGTGTTTGGTGACAGCTCACTTCCTGATTCACAGACTGCTGTCTTCCTTCTGTGACCTCTCATGTAGAAGGGGTAAAGAGCTGTCCAGGATCTCTTTTATAAGAGCACTAATCCAATTCATGAAGGCTCTGACCTCATGACTCAAATACTTATCAAATTTCTCACCTCCTTATACCATCATATTGAGGGTTAGAAATTCAACATATAAATTTGGGGGGAACACTAATAGTCAGTCTATAGCACAGGGTTTAAGGCAAATTATTTAACTTGTTTTGTTTTTGTTGTTGTTGTTGTTGTTGCTATTTGTTTTCATACAGCTACAGCATTTTCCCAGAAAGGAAAAGTTGAGGATATTTACTGAAAACAACTGATAAACTTAGAAACTACAGATCTTAATTTTTTTTAAAAAAGAGGTCTTCATCCTGAAGAGAAATGATATTCATATATATATGGATATTTAGGTGGGAATGAAAAGCAGTGGGAGTCATCTTCATGAGTATAAAATAAAAATTTTTTCTCTCTCAACTGCTCTAAAATAAGACTAAATAAAACTTATAATATTTTGGGGAGAAATTTATAAGACTTCCAATTAAAATGTGGAATTCTCATTTATATTTAAAATTTAGATAACAATTTTTAAGTATACATACGTTCAAAATATTAAATGGAATATATTTACACTGAAAATTATTTGTTTACATGGAAATAAAGCTTAACTGAGCATCTAGCATTTTATTAGGTAAATATGAATATCTTAGGAGACTTTAAGGTGTGTTGTGCAATATTTTCAACACTTAGAGCATAACTGTTGGGTGGGTAATAAATAGACTCATATAGTTGCAAAGTTTCTATTTTTCAGCACTGCAATATTAACTAAGTATTCCATTAAATGTATGCATATTTTACCTCTTAGAGAAACCACTTACAGTGATGATAAGAGATGTAGGTAAAAAGTAAATAAACAAGTAAAAATGTGCAAAATCTTTGAATGGATATTATATATTTATATGACTAGCATAGTGCTTGGAATAAAACAGTACTCAAAACTCATTCAGTTGATTAGATTAAATAGTTTAGATTTAATTATTACCTTTGATGTATATATGAAATCATCTGTATAGAAGGACAAAAACATCTATATAGAAGGACAAGAACAATCTGCCTCTGAAACTGAGGTGATCTGCACATAGGACTTACCTCCTAAACTTTTCCTTCAGGACTAAGTAGGAATTTAGTTGCCGTACAGTGAAGAGAAAAGCATTCCAAAATTAAAACTAGCCTGAACGAGGACATGGAAGAGAAGTAGGTGACATCCTGGTAAGAGTGTATATGATTTGTGTTACCAGAATATGGAACATAGAATTTCCAGGGATGGAGAGTAAGAGATGCAGCTTTGTAAAATAAGAGCACGGGGAGAGGTTTGAGACAATAAGCATTAAGTTCAATTAAGTTCAATTTATACAGTTTGTTTCTGGAAATAAAATAACTTCCAGTGGGACCAACCATTATTTCTAACTTCTCTATGGCACGGTCAGATTCGTGTTTGTTCTTAAATACAATACAGTCAATCTAAGTGACTGTGAAATTTGCCATTGAATTTGTAAGATGGTAAAGCCTGTATTCCGGACCAGATAACTTTCATAAGTAATGTCATGGATACTTACATACCCAGAGATTTCTGAATACATTTTTAGCCTTTTCCCCCAACTGGTTGATCAGATTGTGTTTTAGCAATTGCAACATTCCAATGAACCCTGGCATTTAAGTTAATAAGGTATAAATGAAGACATAGCTTGTTCTCTGAATGGCTGTAACAGCCTGCTGGGTTTCATCAATCATGACAGAGCTCATGCTGGGACTAAACAACAAGGAAAAGTACAGAAAAATGGTGGGGAAGGTACGGATGTTACTGCTTTTAGATGGGCATGGGGATATCTTTGTGACGTTCAAGTGTCAGAGAAGAGTATGTGAATATCCATAGAATGTTTGAAAGACAAATCCCTAGCCTGCTATTATCTGAATAAAGTAAAAATTACATTGAACAATCCTGTACATTTAAATGTAAGATAACAACAATTCCATTTACATCCAAATGATTTCATTCTTGGATGATTTCATTTTTATATGTTAAATAATATTCCCATGAGACCCTTGTTTCATAAGGGTTGGCTTCAGAAAATATAAATTTTAAATGACAGTATTTAAGAAAAATATACTTATTTTATAATGCTTTTTCAGATCCTTTTCAAATATTAAAAAGAATCTTTCTCTAATGAATTTCCTTCACAAGAGCTACCGTAATTATTTGTTTTAAGAAGTATTTTAAAATCTACCTAGCTTTTTCAGTAGAAAAATAATTTTCTATGTGTCTTTAGGCCAAGTTCAATTTCCAAATTATCATATCCTTAGGAAAATAGTATCTTATTTTCCTGGACCTATTCATTTAACATAATGGAGAATTGAGTTATTTTTCAAAAGAAAATTATTCAAGTCAGATAAAAGTTATCTGAAACCCATATAATTTCAGTTAACAAATAAGATATGACATCTGAATTATATGTCAGTATAATATGTTACTAATGATATCTTTTCATATTAAAATTGCTCCACCAAACCAATAAATAAATATTTATTTATTTTTATTCTTTCATTCAACAAATATCACTGATGATAATAGAGCCAAAATGCAGCAATATACACAAAATGGAGAAGAAATTATGGGGGTTTTCACTATAAATATGAAAATAAGATGAGTATACATCCCCCCAAGATGTTATTAGATTATGTTTGGGAAATTTCTCCCTCACCCACTACTGCAAATATAGTAAGATAGAATTAAAACAGAAAATTACAAAGAGAGTTGTATTAGAAATAAGAATATCTCTGTGATTTAAAATGCAAAGTATTGAACAAGGCAGAAAGTATAGTCTATTGATCTCTGGCTTTTGAAAGCAAGAAGATATGGCAAGACCAGAGTAATTGAGGTGAGATATTATTTAGTCCAGCAGTTTGTGTGAGGGGAGAATGGGAGATTGAGACAGAACGCCTGAATCCAGGAAGGGAGGTGGGGATTCCTGCATTCAAGTATACATTTGAAAATTATGTCATACTGATGACTCTAAACAATGACTTATTTGAAGCCTTACATATGGAAGGAAGAGCAAATACACAAATGTAGCTTAAATCAGGATTTGACCAATTCACCGATGGGCTTGCTCATTCTTTTCAAAATCTTCATCTCCGTAAAAAAGGGTAAACAACCAAAGGCTTTACATCTATTTCACACATGGAACACTATTAGACAAATAAAAGTGCATGAAGAAAGACACGACAAAAAGAACAGAAAAATATATGTTCCATTCATGATGAACCTGAAAATTAAAATTCATGAAGAAACACACGAATAGATTTATTACCAAAACCAAACATAGAAACATAATTTTGATAAAGTTAATAACATATCAATATAAAGGAAACTAGAAGTAAGTACAGTTAGGTTCACAAAACAGAAAAAGAGAAACATAACATCTAAAACAAAACAAATAAAAAAAAAACTCAAGATATTATAAAACAATAATAGGTAGAAATGAAAGAAGTAACAATGGACATAAAAAATTACCAATTACTGCCCTGGCCGGTTTGGCTCAGCGGTTAGTGTCGGCCTGCGGTCCAGAGAGACCCGGGTTCGGTTCCCGCTAAGGGCATGTACCTCGGTTGCAGTTTGTCCCTGGCCCTGGTTGGTCGTGCGGGTGGCAGCCACTCGATGTGTCCCTTTCACGTCGATGTTTCTCTCTTCCTCTCTCCCCCTCCCACTCTATCTTAACAAAATATGAAAAAATGTCCTCAGGTGAGGATAAAAAAAAAAAAAAAAAAAAAAATTACCAATTACTTATCATGTAGAAGAAAAAGTCAATAAAAAAGGAAGAATATATATGCTTTTTTATAATAATATTCTTTTTGTTATTTAGGGATTGTATTTTAATTTCATATACATACACATGTGTTTTTGCACACATATTTGTGTGTGTGTTTTCCATACTTGTATATAACTAAAATTTCATTGCTAACACTGAGGACCCTAGGATCAGGAAATATTAATTATGTCTGAAATTGTATGTTCCCTAAAGAAAAACAAATCTGAAACATATTTAGCAAAATGTCAATATTTTTTTTTAAAGTGAGGATCACAGATTTTTACTTTATTATATTACTTTTTATATATTTCTTTTTTCTTGAAATTATAATTTAACATCAAAAAAGAAAATCATTAACAGAAATAAAGCACATTGTTAATAATTTGGATGACTGTACCTTTCTAGAGTGAAACATTTATACAATTTTGTTTTAGGCAATTAGAGCTTTGGCATTAAATAGTCTGGAACAGTAAAAGTTTAAAAGTATTTGTGTGTGTGTGTGTGTGTGTACTTAAAATCTCATTAATTTATCATATAAATGCATTTTTACAAATATCTGTGCATATTAGGTATAACATATATATATATATATATATATATATATATATATATATATATATATATAATTTACACTATATATATAAAAGAATGAACTCTGATTGGAAAAACAAAAAAATTTGTTCTTTGGTTTATCTGGCTTGGATAACAGATACAGATAATGCCTGCTGCCAAGTTTAAAAGAAAACACACAATTTTTTTCCCAAGGTCACTCTGTAACTTTAAAGTACTGTAGCAATTTCTTCTTTGAGTGACTACTTTCTTATTCACTGTAAAACTTTGTTCTCTATCTCCAAAATGAAAGACTATCAGAAACCCTGTTGTTTGAAATTACATCAGTATAAATGTAACAACCTTTTCTTCCCTGGAGGATCTAACTGACTTTGACACAGAGAGGCAGCCTAGATTTCCAATCCAGATGGAGAATGTCAGATAACAGGTTGCTAAATACACCTTTCCACATTTATCATAACTTTGTAGTTTTCAAAGAAAAAGAAGCCTGGGTTCCCTTTGCAATCCAAAGCTGATATTGAGCCCTTCGTATACAGCCTACTTTGACTTAAGACTATCAAATGCTTTATTTAAATTTTACCTAAACTCCACTCTTTCCCTTAATCTCATAATTACTTAATTTTTTCCAGTTTTTGCTGAGATGTCCCACTGTGGCTTTAGAGTGTAGTTTCTCTTGTTGCTATGAGTCAATAAGTCTAATTTTCTCAGACTGCTACAGGTTTATCCCTAATTGTTGTAGGCTGATTGGGAGAGAGACAGAGACAGAGAGGGAGAGATAAAGAAAGAGAGAATATGAATGAATTTCAATGTCATCCTCTAATTCGACACAGATATTTTAAATAATAGTTTGGTAAAAAGAGTCAGAAGAGCAAACACAAATTTTGTATTATGGCATAGAACAATAGCTCAACTTAAAAATTTGACAATGTGATCTACCAAATTAATATAGATTTAAAAGAAAAGATTATCTCAATGGATGCAGAGAAGCACTTAACATAATTTAATGCTCACTTATGATATTAAAATAAACAGATTCTTAGCAAATTATGAATGGAAAACAACTTCATTAACATAATTAAGGCCATCTAACTAATCTATTCATGAAACATCATTAATAATAGAGATCCGATAGGATAATCCCCATTAAATTTGGAAGTGAGAACTGCATGCCCTATTTTATTGATCCTATTACATATTGCCTTGAGCATCACATTAAGAAAATAAAAGTTAAAATTAAAAATGTATAGATTGAAAACGAGAAAATTTCCAATTTTTATATAAGGTGACTTTACATGAAAAAATACACATAAAATCTACAAGAGTTTTTAAAAATTAGTAAAAAATGAACAAAAGAAATTGACATTAAGAATGTCAATGAGCAAGACTGACATTAAAAAATGATAATATTTTATATACCGGTAAGTGAAAATGTATTATTAAAAACAAAAAAACATAAGATGTGAGAAATAAATCTATCTAAAGATGTTACGATCAGGATCTAAAAATATGCAAAACAGCCCTGGCCAGTTTGGCTCAGCGGTTAGAGTGTCGGCCTGTGGTTCAGAGAGACCTGGGTTCGGTTCCCACTAAGGGCATGTACCTCAGTTGCAGTTTGTCCCCGGCCCTGGTTGGTCGTGCGGGTGGCAGCCACTCGATGTGTCCCTTTCACATCGATGTTTCTCTCTCTCTCTCTCTTCCTCCCACTCTATCTGAACAAAAAATGAAAAAATGTCCTCAGGTGAGGATAAAAAAAATATATATATATATGCAAAACATTTTAAGGCCATATAATATATGAAAAAATAAAGATGTTGATTTTCTTTTAAGATTTATAAATTTGAGGAAATAGCTTTAAAAATCACAATTGTGTTTCTTTTTTTAATGGAATTTAAGAAGCAGGTCCTAAATTTCATGTGAGAATAAATGACCAAGAACATGAAAAATAATTTCAAAGAATAAAAAATAGAATTTTTCCTGTCAAATTTCAAGACATACTATAAACTTTAGTAATTAAAACAATATGATTATGCAGTAAGCATAGAGAAATAAAAGCAATGGTACAGAATAAAGAACAAAGCAACAGACCCACACATTTATAGAAACTTGATATATGATAGAGATGATTTTATAAATCACTGGAAAGAATATGGTCTACCAATAAATGGTTCTGAAACAATTGGCTATTAGAAATTTAAAAAAGAAAGTGTACTGCTAACCTTCCTTTAAAATTTATCTGATTTCTGTTTAGAAATAAAGTATTTTACTTTGTCCTCCTTTGTGAACAATTTTCTAAGTCTGATTATAGTTGCAATGTGTCCCCATGAAAGAAGTAAAACACATGGTCTCTGGAACACATGAAGTGTGTATTTACTCCCGAGAGCCGTTGTGAACTATAGTTGAGGTTGGAGCTGTGCCTGGGCTTCAAGTTGCCAGGAGTATGATCTCAAATGGGGAGATAATGGGACATTACTCTTTTTTGAATTAGGATTTTAGTGCCTTTTACAGTAGTTGTTTTTAAAATCAAAGCACTGTGACTATTTCCCTCATAGAACATTGTAGACAATGAATTTTTGAGAAGAATGTCCTAAAGCCTAGGTAGGTGTAATTATTTGCACTATTTGGCATAAGTGTGGGTGAGAAAATAAATAGTTCTGTCTTCTGAATCTATTTCTTTATTTTCCAAACTGAAGTCGATATACTATGTTTACATAAATTTTAGTCTGTATCTATAATTTGAGCAGAAGAAAATAAGAATGCCCTACTCATCTAAGAGTGGGAAGAAGAAAGGGAAGGCAAGTGGAGAAGATTGACTCTTGAGTTTAAGCCTAGAACTGCTAAGAATGAGACTATGTCTTGGAGAATTGCAGGGTAGAGTGTCTGGATGCAGATCAGCAGCAAGTCTGCCATCTGGAAGCTTTAATTCCCTGCAGCTAGACACTTCTAAAAAGCTGCTCATCCCTTACGGTAAACTTAGCATTTCTGCTGTTCTGGCAACTGTGCACTTGGTGTGCAGGCTGCCTCTGGCTATTAAGTTATTCTTGTCAGATTACCTCCTGTCCCAGACAGGCTGGAGCCTGTGGAGTGAGGTTCCGGCTGTGTGCAGCAAGCAGGGAGCCTGTGCCAAGGTCAGACAGAGTTGGGTACCACTCACAGGTTGCATTTCCTGGAGATGTAGGGAGCAAGTCAAAGTAGCATCTTGAAGAGAAACCACAAGATGTTCTGAGCAAGAAAATCTTACAACCAATGTTGAAGGGAGGATGGCAGACAGAGGGACAGAGATTGAAAATCTAATTATCAAGCAAAGGAATTAAGACTGGGAGACAAATGGAAAGAGCATTTGGTGCTTAGTCACAGATGGTGGGGCCAAACCTTCAGACTGAAAGAGTAACTTTAGGGGCTCTTTAATAGGGCACTGTGGCCTCAGGGATAAAGAGAAAGGGGATGACGTAGAGTGAGATGTTGTCTGGACATGAAATATTGTCCTTCAAAATATTTCATTTGAAAAATATTTAGATGGTTTCTTCGTTTTATTATGCTTATGAAAATTCTATATACATATATATGACATCCATATATGTTTATGCATATACCTACGTGACGTGTACATGCAAATGTTATCATAGTTAGCTAGATATTAATGAAGGAAGGAAGCAAAGGGAATCAGACACTGAGCCTGTTTGTTTCACAAGGAAGCTACAGCATTGTCCCTAAGGGGTCATACCTCTCCCTCCCCCTTATCAAAATGGCACTGGGTGGGGAGGCGGGGTACTTTACCATAGAGAACTGTCAGTCTAGCTTGGGGAAAGGATAATTGGCTAGAGAGTGGACACATCTGAAGCCTGGGAAAGCTTGAGAAGTTAATTGTTATTTTAAAGAAGCTCCTGGTTATAATCCCAGGTGAACAAAGAAACTCTCTTTTGCCAATCCTAGAAACGCACTCGCCCATGAGTTCTCTCTCCTCTCTCTCTCTCTCTCTCTCTCTCTCTCTCTCTCTCTCTCTCTCGATCTCTCACCAGAATCACGTGATCATGTGGGTCAGCAGCAACCAAGGCCCACAGACAGCACAAGCTCCAAAGGACTAAGGTTTAATATGAAGTAGAAGCTCTGGGCACTGACCTTCAGTTTGGCCTTTCTGAAGACACAGGTTGGACTTTTTCCGTGGCGGGGAGAGAGATTGGACATCGGAAACCTGGGAGTGGCCTTCCTGAATAAACCTTGTCTACCACCATCTTCCGTGCCTGGGTCTGTGAAATGCTTTTCTCCAGATCCATGGAAGAGCCTCCTTCCACCAACAACACATATGTACACATTTATGTGGTAATAGTGACAAACATACGTGATGATAATGAAATAAACATATAGGAAGAATTACAAACATGGTCTCATAAGAACTCCGATTTGAAAAAAAATTGGTTAATTTAGGGAGTCACATGAGTGAGTGCTTTCCAGCTGTGAATAGGCAATTAGAATTTAAATAAAACCAAAAATGACTTCGATGAGCAGGGGATTCAAGATACTTCAAAATTTGTAAGCTGTACCACAGAAAATCACATGTAATGTGCACAACACACGTATTTATCTAATTAATAACAGATATAAGAAAGTGCTTGAATTCCAGAGAAATTTTCGTCTTTAGGATACAAGGTATTTTGAGCATTTTAATTGATTTGCTTTCTATTATCAGTCAGTATTCTTAATTGCAAGCATCAGATATTGTCTTTGGCTAATTTAAACAGAAAGGAAATTTGACGAAAAGAATACTCAGCCACTCATACACACTTTGATACATGTCTAGAATAAAGTTTGAAGGCTATGTAGCCAGAAGTAACATCTGGAGCTGTATCACCTAACAGTTGCATAGACACTCCTCTAGCAATGTCCTTGAGAAATGACATTGGAAAATGCTCCCCTGACGTTAGCAACTGGATGCTAGTACTGCTACCTGGATGTGACTATAGTTGCCTTCCCTGATGCAGTCTTCATGAGAATAGCTTCCTCATAGTCACGGCTTTTTGTATGTCCAATGCGATAGGTGCAATAATTGGTGAAGCCTCGGTCATTTGCTAATGTAGTGACTGCTGGTGTGCCTAGGAAATCAAGGAACTGGCGGTGTAATCTTCAGCAGTGGGAGCTGGGTTGCTCCTTATGACTTGTAAAATTCATGGTCCATGGCTCTACAGTCTGTTGATCACATAAGTGGATATGATTTAGTTATTTTAATATGACAGAGCTAAGAATCTTGTTTTTTATAAAATACATAAGTAGATTTAGTTATGAATGAAAAACAAGGTAATAACTATATCTTGTGAAGGCAGAAGTTTTGAGGCTGGAATGGTGATATTCAAAGACTTTGAAATCCAAATAATTCAATTTAGATACAATTTTAGAAGATTAATGTGGTCCTCTAAAATTGTACATAGCAATCTATAATTAAAGGCCACTCCTTGTTCCTGCCACATAAGATTATTGACTTTCTCTAGCCTCTCCTTTGTAACTACAGAGATGACAGGCCTAAAGCTTAAGTGTTTGAGAGCTTCAGGTCGCTCAAGGAACCCTAAAAAAAAAGAGCCACAGAGTAATAAAAAACTTCTCTTTGAAAAAGAAAGTTAAACGTAGTGGTATTACCTTCCTATATTCTTTTTTGTATGTAAGATTCATAATATGACATAATGTTATGTATTATAATAAAATTCATACAATTGTATTATATATGAGGCATATAATATATCTAAATAAGATATAACAATGCATATGATTATATATTATAATCACAATGAATTTTAATATAATAATCTATATAGTCATTCTAAATGAATAAGTAAAATATCACATTTTTCTGTAGTTAAACAAGAAAATATTCCCCCTTTTTTTTTTATCCTAGGCAATCTACACTTACTATTCTGACTTATTTTATGGATGTATCTAATTATATTTTTTTTAAAAAACCCCACAATTTGTGGGATACTGCATGCTTTTACTAATGCAGAGCAGAATAAATGTTGGATGTCATGTGTTTTATAAAATCACTGCTTATTTTCTTTCTGGAGTCTATGTGCCCCTCTAGGGCAGCAAGAAAATTATTATTCATCTTGGAAATTCAGGGTGTTGAGCCTCACAAAGTAAATGCCTAATTAATGCTTGTTTAAAAGAGAAACCTTAAAATTAAGCTTAATTTAGGAGCTGATGATAAGGTTTGAGAAGAAAATATTAATAAAATGAATAATAGATTGGCACTATATCATATTGATGCAATACTTTAATTTTCTAATAAAATATTAAATATGTAAAACAATCAATGTCAACTATTAAAAGATCAAAAATACTGATACATAACAGGGAATTAAGATAATCTCAGTATCTGATGTGTAGCCATAACCATTCTGACCTGATAATTTAACCCAAAAACAGAGGACCAATTTACTCCTATGAATTGTCCTACTCAGCTTGCCTCAGGGCTTACTCATGCCACTCTCGCCTTATTGAATTACATCTAAATGTAATATAAGTGTAAAAGAAAAAATTATTTTAAAAGTCATTAGCAGAAAGTAATGCTAACAAACATCACAGCTGATTTATGCTCAGGTAACCAAAGTCCCATATTCTGTCAAGGTGTAACTATGTCTTATCCATCTTGACAGAACAGTCAGCCCACCTTGTAAAGTAAATTAGAAATGTTAGGTAGTCAGTAAATAAATCTCTAGTAATAAAAATATAAACAAAATATAATAGTTAAAAATATTGGAATAATGTTTAATTTTTATCTTGGGCTGAAAATTGAAGATTTTAAACTAAATCATCTTCTGTAAAATTATTTTAATAATCACTGCAGCAATAATTAAATATCCTTTTTGAGCTTTGAATTGAGCTTCAAGTTATACTTTTGTTTGTAAGATGATATAATTTTTACTCAATAATTGTCTTATCATCTTGTAAAATCTGAATGTTCTCAAATTTGATGCAATCATCTCAGATATTTTTCAGTCTAGTTACTATTTCCTATTTTCTTGACTATTCTTTTACCTGTTATGATTGTGCCTAAAACATATTAATGTATAACTCAAGTATTCACAATGTACCATACATTTTAAAAATTAAAATTATTATATTCTGTTGGAGCTAAACATAATTTTGGATGATAGAATATATTTACAATCCTCAGTCAAGTTATTTTATTAAAATAGTATTCTATGACTTAATAACATTGATGCTTCATTTTATAATAAAAATGTAAAAAACTGCCCAGCCTCTGTTGCTCAGTGGTTGAGCGTCAACCCATACACTAAGAGCTCACTGGTTCGATTCCTGGTCAGGGCACATGCCCAGGTTGTGGGCCAAATCCCCAGTGGGGGCATGCAGGAGGCGGCCAATCAATGTTCTCTCTCATCGATATTTCCATCTCTCTCTCCCTATCTATTCCTCTCTCTCTAAAATCAATTAAGAAAAAAATGTAAAAAGTTGAATTTTTCTTTCTGAGGTGGATCTCTTCTCTTATTTGAGTGCATCACTAATATTTTTTAGTGTGTGACAAATGACAGCATTGTTTTAGCAAATATTGGCATTCATATCAAGGGTACTAAACCTCACAAAGTCATAATTGGCTGATTGATATGAATTATTAAAATGAGTTCTTCATCAGAACATGAAATTTATTTTAGTTGTATAGTTCAAAAGTGCTGTATCCATTCAGGAAAGGTATAAGCCAATATAGATGGATTAATTAATACTTTTAATTAGCAACATTCAGAGAGTTGAAGATATTGAATTAACTATCCCATACATTTCAATGAGACAAAAACAGGTCTTAAATACATTCCTATTATCAAAACAAGAGTAACATTTGAATAAGATTCAGGTAAATGATTTAAAATACAATAAAAAAGTTAAAGTATGCAGTAATAACGATTCTGTAGTCCATAGATTTCAGTCTCAGATCAATTACCTACATAGATTCAGGTAAGAGGAATCTCTGTTGGGAATCTCATGCTAGTGACACTTGAATCCAGTGCTCAGTTCTAGGAAATCATGTACTAAAACCATAAACATCCCTTCTCATTACCAACATCATTACAGCCTGGGGGAATGCAGATCCACACCCCCAAAGCAGTAGGTGATGGTCCTAATGCATGAAAATGTGTGGGCGGTGCCACTGAGCCTGGAATCAGACATTGCTTATGAGTGTGGATGGTTTGAAATACAAAAACACTTGGTAAGAAAAAAGATAAACCTATTCTCAAAATTTTCTTTCTGTTAGAAGGAATGAAATAGATCCTTCCAAAACAAAATGAAACCAAACAAAGAATTACTTCTCAGTTGAGCTTAACATTTTCCTGCTTCGTTTCGCATTCTAGTTTTTTGGACTGGAGGAACAAAAAATAATTTGTACAAACTAGGTGAGAAACATTTTGCTCATATTTACAAATTGTGCAATCCTGAAAATTGAATAGATAGATGGATCTGTTAGTGGTGGCAAAAATGGCACCAGATGTGAGACCGGTGAAGTCAGACCAGACCTCGGTTCAGCAACCTCAGTACTTGAGTTCTGGCTAAGAAAGAATTCAGAGCCAATACTCAAACTGCAAAAGAAAGTTTATTTATAAAGTCACAGAGGTAAAAGTGAAGGGTAGAAGAAATGGTCTCAGAAAAAGAAGGGGCCTTTGGAGCTTAAGAGAGAGAAGGTAAAGGTAACATGCCTGGAGGGAAAGAGAAGGGGGACAGAAAGGCCCAGGCATGTTTCTGGGAGGGAAAGTGCTCTGGGCCCTCTGTTCTAAGGTCTTTTAAGGATGGAGATTTTAAAGATGGGTTCTAGGGGAGAATCTCAATAGAATATTCATCAGCTTTCCAGGTGTGTTCTTTCAGGGTCGTGGTCTCCACTAATTGGCTGGTGCCTTGGCAGGGGGTATTTAATCAATGCAGCTGGTCCTCATGTCAGCCATGCATCACTTCTCTGGTTTTTCTGCTTTTCTGGTTCTAGAGTTGAAACACAATCAAAGCCTAGATTTTATCTCTAGGGTTAATGCTTAAGGGAGTAGTCGTGCAAAGGCCCACATGGGAGTAGCATGCAACCCCTTGTTCCTCCTCCAAGGTGGTCTACCACATGACTAGCAACATACCAGGGAAGGAAAGATTAAGGGAGGGGGCAAGCCACGTGACCAGGAGTATGAAAGGTCATGAACCTCGTGACCAGAAATATGCTTGGGGAGGAAAGTTCACCCTGGGGGTGAGGTCCTTGTTTTCCAAGTTTTGGCCATTGCTAAGTATCCAGGGCTTTCTACCCTGGTGACTTTCTGTATCTGGCCCATTGTCCTCGCTCTGCTCATGCCTGTCTAACTGCCTACCACAGATCTAGAAAAAGCACTTAGGGAATATAACATTGATTCATGTAGTGGACATGGACATTAAGTAAGAGACTTATGAGTAGTTTCATTCTTATCAACATATTCTTATTAAAAGATTTACAATTACATTTTCAAAAATTCAATTTTAACTCTTAAGTTTTAATAATTTTATTTAAAAACAGATGCTCAATTAGAACTAGTATTTTTCCTTTTAATATTGACAGATCATCTTAATGAAAAAGCTTAAGAACATATAAGTATAATTTTGTATTTTCAATTCTCAAATTTACTTTGTATTCGATCTATACATTTTAAACACACAATCTATTCTACTTTGAACTCATCTAGATCATTATTGCTGATGGTGGTTTAGTCAGGCTTCTTCCTGCTCCTAGGGTCCTGACCTCCATCTCATCCTCCATTACAAAATCCAAATGGCCTAAGCAAAAAGGTCTCTTCCCCTCCTTTTAAGTGAAACAATTACTTAAAAAAACTTGTAATTGTGACTCTTCTCTGTCCCTTTGAGATATAAATTTCTTTTAAAAGCCTCTTGCCCTTATTGTAATCCAGGACTGCCTCCAGGACCAGAGAACCATCTCTTTGAAATACCATCTAGTAAAGTGTTCCCATCTCCCAGCCTCTGAGAGGACAGGAGCTCACCTTTCATATCAGATTGTAACACTACCTCCTTTCCTGAAGACATGAGAAAGTTCATTGCAAAACTCTTAAATAAGTCTTTCTTGCCTGTTTAACTTTGTCCAGTGCAATTTTTGCTTTACACATTTATCAACAGCCCATAAATGAATCACAGTCAGTAAATATAAATTTCTTTGGTAAAATTGATGATTGCAATCATAAATTTTTGGCATAAGGAAGTTATATTTTCTAGATAGACAAAATGTTTTATTTAATCTGTTAGCATGATTTATATTTTTAAGTATTTAAACATATGGCATGAAGTCCTCTGGGGCCCTGATAATGTTAGATATGAGTCCATTAAAAGGTCTGAGCCAGGGGGAGATCATATCCACAACACAAGGCCAATGTAGAGCAAAATGGCTTTATTGCATGTGCCTGGGGGCAGGCGGGCTGAGCCGAAAAGGGTTCAGCCTTGAATAACAGTTGGGGTGCAGGTTATATATTCTACTTTTAGCTTCTGGCAGTTCCTGCTGACGTACTTTGCCTGGCCCATTGTCCACTTTGCAGTTGAACTGGTCTGGTATCTCATCCTGCATCTGCTGGGTGATTCACTGCCTTGCAGATAATCCAGATAATTCTTATCCATACCCAACAGAAGGCTGAGCAAAGGTCATGCAAGCAACACAATTTTTCACAGTTTCCACCTTTTGCAAGCTTTTACCTTTACCCTTTAAAACATTACTAACCCTTGCATCCATTATTAAAGAGTTATGAGCTTTCCTGTTAAAGTATGAATGTTTTTGTAACAATACCATAAGAAAAAATGTATCTTGAAGAATAATTTGAGACATATGAACAAATTATATAAAGAAGTAAGTTTCTTAAAAAGGAAGTGTGGGGAATACTGCCTGTTAGTGGTGATTAAATCCTGATTTACCCAGGGGCTACTTACAATTGCATGCCTTCATTGTTAATGAGGACAGACAATGAGCTGCTTCCCTTATCTTCACAAAAGAAACACATTAAAAAATAAAGCTTTCTGTTTTACGCCAAAAAAAATCAAAATGCCAACAACAGTTGATCTCAATACAAAAGATATTCCCTAAATATATTAATAAATGAAATACTTTGAACACTAAAATTTGTCCTAACAAATGATTCTATTCTTATCAAAACTGAAATATTATTGTGTTGAAGTCAATTCCCCTCATCTATTGATGCATTTGCTCTAAAATTGTGTTGATATTCTCCCAATGCTCTGCCCTGAAAACTTCCTTCAATATAAGGGGATAAAAGAGGACACGGAGATTTCATAGATATACAAGCAACTCAGAAAACAGAACATGATCTGTCCTATAATGGAAAGAGTTATTAAGTAATTTCTTTCATACAAAGTTTGCCTTTGAAAATTATTCATAATAACCATTGCTCAAGGATGCACATTCTTTTATTAAAATTGAAGTACATTAGCATGGTTTATAAATGTTAAGATATCAAATTGTGTTTCAGTGACTAGCATACATCATCCCATAGGTATAAACTATTAAAACATACACCTGGAAAATCAGGATGTATTTCTGCTATTTAATGGAAAGGATTTCATTTAAACAGATATTAGTACTTTCATAGCATTTAGCTATAATAGAAGAATAATTTTATTCCATTATTGAGATACTTTTCACATGTCATTACTGGTTAATGATATTGTACATTATACAGAGCCTTCTGGTCCATGAATTCATTTACATAACTATCTAACATGTTACATTTCAATTATTGTCTACTTGGAGAATGTATTTCAGAGTCAATGGTAACAGAATAATCATGTATTCTATTAGCTTTTCTTGGGTCACCATTTTAAAACTGGGGCTGATCTCAGAACACATTCCCAGAAGTCATGGTCCTTTCAGGTTCTAACATGGTGTACGAGAATATGTTTCAATGGTTTGCATAAAGGTGGAATATTTTATTATTTAAAACAAGAAGTCTGATGACACTATGAATGTGGTATTAGCCTCACCCAAACTTTACAATCAAAGAGAAACTTTTATCAAAACATTTTTTAAATAAAAATTATGACATAATAAAAAAAATCACAATAATGTTTTCAAGTTCTCCCAATTTTATCCTTTTCCTATCCTAAACCCCAGGGAGTGTCTTACTTTAAATTCCTGGCTAGGCCACAGAAAAAGAGAAGGAGGTATAGATTTTCTATCCTGCATTATGGTTCACTACATTTCTGTTAGAATACTAAACCTTCCTGTGTTTAACATAAGATCTGTAGCATTAAATCTTTGCAATGTTTGAAGTTTATACTATTTGTATCCACAATGTGTGCAAAATAAAGTAAGAATTAATGAACATGCTCTACTTTAGCAATCTTAAATAAAAAATTACAATTACAAGCATATGTGTAGGTATACTAATCACTTCAGAAAAAAAGGATAAGTAGACATTAAATAACTGCTATTATGTCATGTATGACATATCTTGAAGGAAATACATAAGGAAAGAGGAAGTAATATAGATGTGAGAATTAAGTACATTTATTCTAGAGTTGGCCTGGCTTGTATGACTTCCCCCCACCTGTTCCTGATCTGTAAAATGGAAATAATGATAATTCTGCCCTGGTAGCTCTGTTGTGAGAATAAAAATAAGAATACATGAAAAGCAATAGGAAACCCCTGTGAAGCTCTTCTTATGTTATGGGTATTCTATAATATGTATTAATGTGTGACAGATTATTCAAAATAGAAAACAATACAATAATTGTGTCTATCATATATAATATTATTTGCTAAATATCATCTTAATCATGGTCTCTGACCACAAAATGAAGCTATAAAAATTGTATTCTGTATGATTTCAATTGTGACTTTTTGATATGATTTTTATTTTGTGGCATCTTGAATTGTTCTTCATTTCCTTTAGGCATAACTCAAAATGCATTAATGGAGAATTCTTCCTAAGGGTGCCATATTACCAAAAGAGTTCTGCCATAAATAACTTAGGAACACATACCACATCTGCACAAAGGAAAAAGAGTTAGGGAGAATAGAAAATGTATGTGATTTACTGAAGCTGAAAGCCCCCTCAATTTCATGACTACTTGAGCATGAAAATTGCTTAAAATATTTATGGTTTCAAATGAACAGATTCCACTTAGGGATGCAAATTGAGGCCCAGGAGACCTGAAAACTTATGAAAGTTTATAACTTACAGAGCCTGGGCTAGGAGCAAATGAAAAATTTTGATGTATTGAGGAGTACTTATTCCTAAACAGCAATTCAATAAACAAAGCAGAAATTTGAGAATGGGCGTTTAAAAATAAAAACAGACCTAGTTTTCAAAGAGCTAACTTACATTAATGTTTATACTTCACATACATTGACTTAATTATGTAAAGATCATTCTTCAAGTCTCTGACCCTTAAAATTTATATACACACAGAGATATACAGACACACACATATACACATACATATACTCTGCATTAAATAATTGCCAAATATGTAAGTAGTGTTAATGGTAATAAAATCCAAATGTAGGAAATTAAGGGGTGCAGGAAATATGAACACAATATACTTTGAATTTGTCCCAAAATGTGAAGTCAGTCACTGGCAAATGTATTATGAACACCCTCATTACCAATGATCATTACCCAAAAGAAATAGCATTCCTATTAAGCAAATAAAGTATCTAAGGTTCAAAAGACAGAGGGTTTGAGGCCTATCATATGGTCTCTTCCAAAAATTCTAAATGGAGCTAAGCAAAATATGTATACATGGACGGTCCATCAGAGAAGTAAGCACGAGATAACTGGATTACTTGTATACCAGGAGTTTCTAAATCATGAAGATTATACTACTGGTGGTGGGGACAAGGAGGGGGAATATTCTTACTGAATTTCTACTAGTAATTAACCTCTAATTATGAGTCGGTGTTGATGTAACAACTCTATGGTGTCAGACATGAAAGAAAACCAGGCACTGTACTTGGCCTCAACTAGTCAAGCCATGGAGGGAAAAATCACCAAGAGAGATAATTTGTAATTCCTTGGTTGGCACAGCAACCATGGATATAAATTGTTAAACTATAAAGACACCATTTACTATATCTTTAGTATGAAATTCTTCTCAGGAAGCCAAGATCATGAATGACCAACATATTGGTACATGTCAGGACTATTTGTGTCTTAACTGCTGAAAAGAACAATGTTTTGTTCTCATGAGATGAACATGAACATTTGTTCATTTAACTGTAACTATTCTACAAAAAGGCCCCTGCCTAATGAAGAAAAAAAGTACAAGGGCCCAGATTTATTATAATAAATCATCCCTTCTACGTTAAGAGACAAAAAAAAGTCCAGAATAGTAAATTCCATGACAGCAAAAAAAAAAAAAAAAAAGATATAATTTACTCCTTGAAATTCTAGTGATAAATCCACGAGCTATAACTATTTCCATTTCTGGACCATTTATCACTGGCCAGCAAAATTATTAGAAGAATATGAAATACCAAGAGACCATTTCTGAAAGCACATGGTGATTCACCCGTGACCTGTTCAATCCAGTTCCACCATTGCAGAGTCTATTGAGTTAGACAGATGGCCCATGGCTATGGCTATCCATTTCTGAAGACTTCCTCTAGCTGCAGATATTGAATGTACGTGCTAGAATAGAAGTTTGTTGCTGCAGTTGCCTTGGATGTGCCTCAGTAGGCACAAAGGGAAAACATACTTTTTGCTCATTAACTTTATTATTGAATTTTAAAGGAATGATTTTTGTATGATGTATAATGATATTTTATTATTTAAATATGTTATTGATACATTAATGTATGTCTGTAGCTGTGCTTATTTATGTTGTCTTAATAATATAATCAAATTTAGTATACTACAACACAATTATTCTGAGTCACCATCAGATTTTAAAATTCAAATTCCAAGCTCACCTGAAGGCAAGACTGTGCCAGCAATTTCTCAGGGAAATTTTACTATTATTATTGTTATTATTGTTGTTACTGCTGTTGTTGTTGTTTATTTGATGCAAAGCTGTTACTAAAGCTGCTGAGTTAGTTTTTGTTATTGTATTGTTTTGCTTGTATAACCTCTTTCCAAATAGAGTAAATTTATGCTAGTTCTCCTTTTAGCTAAGAGTTTTATTTTTTAACTAGCTCTATAAGAGAATCTGCCTTTTCACCAAACTCTGGGCTAATCAAAGTCTTTTGTGTTCATTCTCCTGGTAAGATAATTAACAAAGGTTATAGGAAATCAGGAAAACTCACTCACTCTGGTCTGGCTTGAGGAAATTGGTGTAGAAACTTACCAAGTTCTTATCCTAGTGCTATGTTATAGGATGTAAACAAAATATATAGTAAGTTATGAAGTATTAAGTACAATAAAATAAGTATACAGCAAAGGGTATTAAAGGAGCAGGATGGGGAAAAAATGCAATTTAATTAGCAAAGTCTATGTAGTTCTCATTAAGAAAGCAGCATTTGAACAAATTCTTGGTCAATGGTCACCATGCAGATACCAGGGAATAGCATTTTTTGTTTTAGTTGTTTACTTTTTTATTGGAGTTAAACTTACATATATTAAAGTGCACAAGTCTTAAGTGAACAAATTGAATTTTTACATGTATATACACCCAGATCAAGATAGATATTTCTGGTACCCACTCCAGACAGTATTCCACAGCATTTTTAAGGAGAGAAGAAAACCAGTGCAAAGGCCTGACAAGGGAGCCTGTTGTGTCAGAGAAATGAGGAGGTCTCTGAGGTTACAGTGGATGGAGTGGGAGGGATTTAATACAGGCAAAATAAGAGAGTAAGGATGAGCAGGTCAGATGGGGCAGTTAGAGATTTGTAGGTTTTAGTTTTTTCTTTTTCTTCAGTATCACTCTTTAAGTAAGCTTTTTATTTTCTAAAGTAAAAGAAACAAATTAAAGTAAAAAATATTTTCTTCAAATAAATTTTTATTTTAGAGAGGGTTTAAATTTACAGATAATATGAATATAAAATATACAGGGTCTTCACATACCCTAACCCAGTTTCAGAATCCTATCCAGAATAACACGTTACATTTAGTTTTTATGTCTCTTTAGGTTATTCTGGCTGCTCCAGTTTCTCAGACTTTTCTTCTTTTTGATGACTTTGGCAGTTTTGAGGAGTACTGGTCATGTATTTTTGCAGAATGTTCTTCAGTTGGGATTTGTTTGATGTTTTCCTTATGATTTAACTGGGTTTATGGATTTATGGGGAGGAAGAACACAGAGATAAAGTGCTCTTTATATATCATCATATATCTAGGGTACTTGCTTTCAGCATCAGTTACTATTGTTGGGTTAATTTTGATCACTTGGCTCTCAGTAGTGTTTGTCATATTTCCCTATTGTGAAGTTACTTTTTCTTCCCTCTGTGTGCTCTTTGGAAGGAAGGAAGTATGTTTATTTCATACTTAAGGAGTGGAGAGATTTTTGTGTGTCCATGAAGGCATTGTGCTCAGATAAGTTATTTTTAATTCTTCTAGATGATTTGTCTATTCTCCTCATTTATTTATGTATTTAAACATTAATTTATGTTACTATAGATTCATGAGTATTTATTGCATAGTTTGGGTTAAAATACAAGAATTATACATTTTGTTGCCCAAATTGTTTCATGTTTGGCTCTTGGAGCTCTATTAATTGGTTCTTTTGTTTTTTGACATACCACATAATTATGAATGCTACATATGTGCTTTTATTTTTTCATGATTTCTTACTTTTGGCACTAAAATATCCTCTAGACTCATCTTATGTATATTATGTCTCAATCCTACAATAGGCATTGTCTCCAAGGAGCCCTAGTTCCTTTTATTGGAAAATGGTATTAACAATCAAGTTATGGGTGGCAGGTATGCTTATTGATATTGTGTTACTGTTTTTAGGCCCTCTCTGGTGACAGAGCAAGGAGATACATGTGTATACCAAACCATCCATATACACATTTCAAATATGTGTATATATATCCAAATATGATTTCATATTGATACTTCCAACTCTAAATTATTACCACATGTATCATCCTAGCATTCTTTAACCCCCTTTCCAACAGTGAGAATCCTAGCCCTCACCACACATCCATCACTTAATTGTTTAATTCCAGTATACATGTATACCAGTAATAGAATTCTACCTGTATCCTTGTAGGGTACAAGTTCGTCAGTTAGAGCACAGTGTTTATACATAGTTACTTTTGCCTTTAGACTTATAGACTCCACTCATTTAGAAAATTAGTTTATTCAGCATCTTTCTCCCCACTACTTTCCTTGAGGTTATTTTATAAATTTTAATACATTTAGACACTTTTATCACATTGTGCAATCCATTGACCTCCCACATGATTTTTAAAAATTTGCATACATTATGAGTCACTCCTTGTACTATAACTGTAAATTACTATGTATTTTGACAAATGCCTAGTGTCATGTATCCATCACTACAATATCACACACAAGATTGTTTCCACTCTAAAATCTCACTGTGCTTCAATTGTTCTAGCCTCCCTTCCTTGACGGCCTGACAATCTGATCTGTTTACTGTCCCTGTATTTGCCTTTTCCAGAATGTCATATTAATTGAATCACACTCTTGGTAGTCTTTTCATACTGGCTTCATTCACTTAGCAATATGTTTTTAAGATTTCTAATATTGGCAATATATGGTTTCTCTCTTTTTTAATACATTATCTTGGCTGGAATTTTATGGGCTTTATTGACTTTTTCAATGAATTAGCTTTTGGATCATTTGAATTTCTGTATTTTTTTCCTGGTTTCAGTTTCATCGATTTTTGCTATAATTTTATTATTTCCCTACATCTACTTTCTTTAGGTAAATTGCTCTTAGTTATTTGGTTCTGTGAGATGGATCATTAGATTATTTATTGATTTGAATTGATTTATTTATCATTATGTAATGTTCTTCTTTATCTACTCTAATCTTCCTTGTTCTAAAACAACTTTGCTTGAAATTAATATGGTAACTCCAACATTCTTTTGATTAGTACTATTGTGATGTATTTTTTACTGTGCACCTATTTTAAAAATATTTTAGACTTTACATTTATAATGGGTTTCTTATAAAGAACATATAATGTAAACATTAAAATAAAAACCTGTATTAACTATATACAATAAATATAATTTTAGAAAATAGCTAAATCTTTAAAAGGTACTATTTAATCCATCTCCATAATGAATACAAACTTTTCAATATTCCTACAAAATAAAGAAGAGAAATATGATTTGAAAATATCATAAATACAGAAAATATACTGTAAATATTCAACTAAAAATTTGGAGCCATTATTTGAGGAGAGAACAGAATACATTAAAGATAGTGTTGTAAAAATATTAGAGCTAAAAAATTACCAATAGTTTATAACTACCAATCTAATAGGGAAGTAACTATATTTCAGGCAAAATTATTTAAAACATATCTACATTTACATATAGTCTGATGAAATTTCATGCTTTATAGTTAAAATCCATATAAGCATGGAAGAAAAATCAATTTTTATTTTACATATACTATAGTAAATATCATATTTCTCCCAGTTCTTCCCCTCCATTATGGTAAATACCATTCTATATACTATTTCTTATGTATGTAATTTTGCAGAAATAGATGCCATAGAAATTTATACAGAAAAAAATAAGTTGAAAATATAGACAAGAGCATAAATTATTTCAAAATTAGACTTGAGGAATTGAAAAGTTTAGAATCTCATAAAGTTCGTGTTAAAACCCAATTGACCATGAAAAAGAGATAAAAATTTGAGAAGTTGGAGAAAAATAAAATAATATATACACTATAAAGTGTTATAAGGATGTCAACTTTTCACATTTAAATTCTCATTTGAAGCAGTTTTAAAAATTCCTGGTGAAATATCAGACCATCAAAAGATAAGAATATTCCAAAAACTTCCTACCGGTTTCATAAATAGGAATTATATTAGAATCCTTATACTAAAGTCATGTAAACCAAGTGATATAGTACAAAAATTGTGAGAAAAAATGATCATGAACCTAAATTTCTTTATACTGAGAACATTATTTGATTTAAAGATATACAGATTTATTTGTTGTTGTTGTTAATCTTCATCAGAGGATATTTTTCTATTGATTTTTAGATACAGTGGGAGGGAGAGAGGGGGAGAGAGAGAGATAAAAAAAAAATCAATGTGAGAGAGAGACATTAATTGATTGCCTCCAGCACGACCCCAACCTGACTAGAGATTGAACCCACAACCCAAGTACAATCCCTTGACCTAGAATCAAACCCGAAACCCTTTGGTTCATGGGCCAATGCTCCAACTGCTGAGCCAAACCAGTCAGGGCAAAAATGTACAGGTTTCTATGAAATTAATTGCTAATGTCAATGTCATCAGTTCCTGAGAAAACTTTAATGTGGAAATATCAAACTAACTCAAGACAAAAAAATAATTTTAAGTTAGATATTAACTTTTAATAGTTATAAGAAAAAAACTTGTATAGATAAATTTTATATTGATAAAGATTTTTTTAAATACTAAACTCTTGAATTAGAGTTGTTTGAATTTTGGTCTTTTCATTATGACGTTTCTGTTTCAATTTTAAATGTAGATGTGGATACAACGACTTCTCCAAAGAACTTAGATCCAATTTGAAGTCAATTGATTGTTATAGGAAATAAGTATTTTCATTAAACTTTAACAACCTGTCAAAATCTACATTAATGAACCTAAAATCACACTTAAAAATAATATTTTTGACTCAACAGTTAGAGCATCGGCTCACGGACCAAAGAGTCGCGGGTTTGATTCCTGTCAAGGGCATGTTCCTCGGTTGCAGTTCGGTCCCTCGCCCTGGTTGGGGTCATGCGGGAGACAACTGGTCAATGTGTCTCTCTCACATTGATGTTTCTCTCTCTCTCTCTCTCTCCCTCCCACTCTATCTGAAGATAAATAGAAAAATATCCTCAGGTGAGGATTTAAAAAAATAGTAATATTAATAATAGAATCTACATTAAGTTATTGACTACATTCAGACTACAACTTATAATAAAATAACTCTTCAATGGTTTGGAAAGATGTCCTTATTTGTTGTTGTTTTTAATCCTCACCTGAGGATATTTTTTCCATTGCTTTTTTAGAGAGAGTGGAAGGGAGAGAGAGAAGCATCAATGTGAGAGACACATTGATTGGTTGCCTCCCATTCGCACCCTGACTAGGGACAGGAATCGAACCCTTTGGTGTGTGGGCCAATATATTCTAACCACTGACCCACACTGGCCAGGGCAAGATTTTTGAGTGAATAGCAACATATAAAGGAACTTAAAGATTGTGGGGAATTAATAAAAATTATAGAGTTTTGGCCCGAAGCAATGGCACCATACATACTACAGAGAGAGAGTGTTCTTGGACCGATTCATGAATCTTGAAGTACCATTTTATTCACTAAGCTGATAATGATAATGTACTTCATGTAGTGACAATCTAAAATAATTTGGGAGAAAGTAACATGCAGTCATAATATCCTTAAATATGCTTGTCATATTCTTTTAAACGAAATTTAAAAAAATTAAAACTTTAAGAAGATATAACTCTATCTTTATTAGAATTACTAAAATAAAATATACTAACTATACCACACAAGCTGAATGCATTCAAATCAACAAGACCTCTGTAGCAAAAAGCCTACATAACATCGGGTCTTAGCTTCTTCATATCATTCTTCAGTAAAAGAACAGTGGGTCCTTGAGGAAATGGCTAATTTTAAGGCTGGTGTAGGGAAAATACAAGATGGATCTGTAGCAAATTATAGTGCTAGAAAATAAGGAAATTCTAAAAAATAATAATAATAAATAAAACAGTGATGAATACAAGCACCAGCTTGAGCGTGCCGTAGGGGCAAACTTGGAACAATTTAAGTAATAAAATGAGAATAATTTTGTATTAAAAGCCCTACAAAAATCCATGTGTCCATAGTGTTATAAACAAACAATTGAATAAATATATAAATGTGATATAAGTAACAAATCTTCCCTACAGAATAGTTTCAAATAATACTTGTAGAAGAGATGAAGAAAATAGAAATCCATCACTATAACACCACAGTAATAATTGCTATAAGCAAGATCCACTTATAACTTAAAATTAACAGGCTAATCTTTAAGGGGAGACAGGATATTTGTATATCCTCAAACTATCTCTCCAGACATATTAATTAATTATTGTGATGGATTTAACACATATCCAAAAGTCCTTGGATACTCCTCCATCTAGAAGATAGAGCTTAATTCTCATTTTCTTCCATGTGAATTGTATTGAGTGGCTCAGTTTTTATAAACAGACTATGGTAAGGAAAACCATAGTGACTTTTACAGTGGAGAAACCTGGCAGGCACTACCTTAACCAAGTGATCACCTTTAACCTTACTAGTAGCCAAGATGATAGCATGTACCATTTGATAAGATATCATGAGAGGGCTACTACACCTATGTGACATTATTTCCTCAAGTCTACAAACCCAATTTATTTGTGAGAAGACATCAACCAAATCAAAACTGAAGGACATTCTACACTACATCTGACCAGTAATCTTCAATTATGAAAAACTAGATGAGAAATTGTCATAGATTAGAAGAGATGAAGGAGACATGATTAAATGTAATATGGTGTCCAAGATTGGTTCATGGGTCCAGAAACGACATCAGTGAGAAAACAGGTGAAATATGAACAAAGTATGCAATTTTGTCATAGTGTTGTATCATTATTCATTAAGTAGTTTCGATAAAGAAATAATGGTTGTGTAAAATGCTAACTTCAGAGAAAGCTGGGTGAAAGGTATATAGTCACTACCTGTAGTCTCTTTGCAGCTTTTTTAAAAATCTAAAATGATTTCAGAATAAAGAGTTTGAGAATGAAAACAAGTCTAACACATCCTAGGGCATTAAATTGGCTTATTTCCTTATATTTTTTCTGTCACCTCTGTTTACAGCTAAATAGCATTTTATTAGTGAACTCTCACTATAAACATGACTATTTTACTAAATCACCTCGTTTAGATGCACATGTTTATAGAATGTGTGATGCCCATACAGGAAAGATTTTGTTCATTCCTTCTCTCTCCTGACATTTTTCAGCATATGTAAATTTGGAGTCTGAAAAAAATTACTTGAGTAAATAGCAGGATGTGCTTTCTTTTGGTGCATAAAAGAAAGTAATATAATCTACAGAATGTTCATTCTGGTTTGCTTCAGTGTGTGGCACTTTAATGCAGGCTGCAAAATTACTTGAATTACTTCAAAATTTTATCTATTATTATTCAATATGGAATGTGCAAATCTAGAATATAAAAACTTTGCATGTAATTTACATGAGAACATGCAGGTGTTCAACAATGTTTTCAAAATAATTTCAATAACATCTACTTACCATTTTAAATCAATCTTTCACGGTTATTGGTAAGAGTATGAGCATTTTTCATTCAACAGATTACACCTGACTGTAACACAAACACAAAGGCAAATGGAGTTGCAAAATATTAATGTGGCAAACACAATATTGCTTAGCATGTATTGAAAAAATTGAAAAATAACATTTTCTAGTTAATCTGTGAGAAAATTAATTTAATAAATGAGTATGCTTGAATAGTAAGGGAAGAAAATGCTCTTTTAGGTAATGTGATTTTCTATCTCTGGTGTTTAATGTAAGATGAGAAACAATTATATTTTCAGGAATAGACATCTTTTATATATGTACAAAATTTATCTGCTATCAGGTGATAATATAACATTGTGATAAAACAATGTGGTCTCTATTTTCACTAGAATGACTTTAGGGAAAAGGAAAAAGGATAAGAATTTCACTGGTACCCATTATGAAAAAAACATTTTTTTTAATATGAAAAAACACAGAAAACTTCCTTTAAAAGAAAATATAAGACCAATTTCAACAGAATGATTGGGTGTTGAGAGAGTTGTCTGAGTCAGAGAGATCATTCTATGGAATGGAGGGTAGTCAAGGAGTGTGGTCTGTTTCCTGATGATAAGGGCACAGGAAAGAGAAGCAGAGAGAGATAGTCACACCTTGTGTGGATCCGTACCTCAATTCTTGTGAATATAGCAATGGAATTATTCCAAAGAAACTATAAGGGATTTTGAATATGACCAACTGCAGGACCTAAAGAGAAACTAGTATCTGTGGAAAAAAAATGGTCATGTTATATATTTATGCTTCTTTTTCACAACCAACACCTTTCCTAATGTATCATGATTTTGCTGGGGGAGTAATGTGAAATTTAATAGAGTGTATTTCTCAGACAATCTATTGGTTATTATGGTTTACTCGTTTGTTGACAAAATAGTATTGTGTCTAATATGCATGAACCACTATACAAGTCACTGGAGATTCCGTAGTAAACAAATCAGGTATGATCTCCACCTCGGTAGAATTTATAGTCTATTAGACAGCATAGATGAAACAGAAATGAAAAATACCGTGTAATTGTAAAATTGATAAAATTTTAAAAAATTTTAAAAAACAGGCAGAACAAGAGGAAAAGAGGGCTATAACACTTTGAAGAGGTAGAACTGGGAAGCCTTCTTTGAGATGATGTTAATTAAGCTGAGATATGAATAGTGAAGAGAACCGAGAATGCAAAGACAGTTCTAGACAGAGACAATAGCATGTGCAAAAGCCCTGCAGTGAAAGAGCCTTGAGTATTTTAGGAAAAAGATAATATATTTAAACTGTAGTAGGTAAGAGAAGAGTGCTGGGGGGAAAAAAGGCCCACTAATTATTTTATTTTATTAAAAAAATTTTTTTTTCTTTATTGATTTTAGAGAGAGAGAAATGGAGAGGGAGAGAGAGATAGAAACATCAATGAGAAAGAACATCGATTGGCTGCCTCCTGCATGCCCCTCACTGGGGATCTGGCCCATAACCTGGGCATGTGCCCTGACTGGGAATTGAACCAGCGACCTCTCTGTGTATGGGTCAATGCTCAACCACTGAACCACACCAGGTGGGCACCACTAATTATTTATTAATAGTTCTTTCATTTAATGAATATTCACTAGTAAACCCATTGGAAAAACATGTCTGGCATGTTATAGAAGACTTAAAATGTGGTTTAAAAAAAGAGTAACCCTGGCCGGTTTTGCTCAGTAGTTGGACGAAAGAGTCACTGGTTCGATTCTGGTCAAGGAATGTGCCTTGGTTGCAGTTTGGTCCCTGGCTCTGGTCAGGGTCATGTGGGAGGCAACTAATTGATGTGTCTCACTCACATAGATGTTCTCTCTCTCTCTCTCTCTCTCTCTCTCTCTCTCTCTCTCTCTCTCTCCCCCTCCCACTCTATTTGAAGAGAAATGGAAAAATATCCTTGGGCAAGGAGAAAGAGAGAGAAGGAACGAAGGAAGGAAGGAAGGAAGGAAGGAAGGAAGGAAGGAAGGAAGGAAGGAAGGAAGGAAGGAAGGAAGAAAGAAAGAAAGAAAGAAAGAAAGAAAGAAAGAAAGAAAGAAAGAAAGAAAGAAAGAAAGAAAGAAAGAAAGAAAAGGACTAATTACATTGTCACACAAACAAAAGTAAACACAGCAACCGGTCCATGACCAGTGTATTGACAGAAAGTGCTATGAAGGAATGAATGCTTGGAGGCTGCAGTAGGAGCATTTTACCTAGTCAGAGAGATTAAAGAAAGCTTTCGAAAGAGTAAAAATTGTGCTGAGTTCTTACACATGAGTAAAAGTTAGTTTAATCAAGTAAGAATAGAAGCATTTACCTAGGAGAATGATACAGATGTGAAATGATGCTGTGGTGGGCGGAAATCAGGCAGCCTGAGGACGCAAAGGAGGCCCATGCGGTTAGAAAGAGTAGAGTGAGTAGAGGTTGTGTGACAAGGGTAAAGAGAAAGGCTGGGCCAGACCATCACGGCTTGGAAGGTCCTGCTAAAAAGTTGCATCATCATCGTAAGAGCAATGGGTGGTCTTTGAACAGGAGAGATTCACACGTGTTAATTAAAGGTTAGCAAAGTGCAGTGTATAGTACAGGGAAGAGATAAGAGGGGTCAGGCATGGGTGCTGGTAGACCATTAGGGGCTATTGCACATCCTTTTGCAAGATGGTGATGGATTGTGCTGGAGTTGCAACACTGAACTTGCAGAAAGGTGAGAAGATTCAAAATAAATGTATTTGAGGGTGAAACAGATAGGCATAAAGATAATTTATGATTCTAAACTTAAAACTGGTCAATGACAGTAATATTCACCAAGATGGAGAAGTCCAGTGGCTGGGCAACATGTCTAAAAGAGGAAATTAAATGTTCAGTTTTGAGTTGCCTATGAATCATACAAATGGAAGTTTCTCAGCTTGGTCCCTCATTGCATTTGTCTCGGCTCAAATGCAGTCTCCTTAAAAAAGTCTAAAATAACTTTTGTGGCTAGTTGTTCTATCACTACAACTATTTAATATTTTATGGCACTGCCTGACCTTATGTTTTAATTTTATTTCTTCACTGTCATTTTCCTTCAATAGAGTTTAAGCTCCATGTGGGCAGGGACATGGTCGGCTTCATATATATATATATGAAAATGTAAATGAATAATAGAGTGAATGGATGGATAAGGGATGACATGTAAGGGCACAGGATATATAAATCTTTCTTCTATACAGAGATATCTTCTTTTATGCAGAAGTAGAAAAATGATTAACAGAACTACACCAATAGAACAATTATTGCTGTGCCTAGAGGGGATTTACATCTAGAGAATGAATAAGGAGAGGCAGGTTGTGACTTTACCTACAACTTAATTTCCCATTAAAATAATAATAATAATAATGGTTCTGTCCTATCTGAAATGGTATCATTATTTCTATAATTAGGGTTTAGGTTAAATTTCTATAATTAGTTTAGATTAAAGTAATATTTATGAATTAGCATAAGATAACCTACAACTCCAGACTTTGGGTTCCTATTTAGGAAAGATATTATAATAAGAAAGGGATGTCTTATTCTTATAATGGTCCTAAAATAAAAATATAAGGTGTAAAATGCAAAAGCAATGTTTTACCCAATAAGCAATAAAACAGTAATTTGCTACAGATATTTTAGTGCAAAATTCTGTCATTTCATCATAAGAATGCTTATTTTGTAGTGGCAACAACATTAAAACAGAACTATTTTCACAATGGTATTTGGGCACTGTGTGACAGAAATCAATGTACTGGTATACGGCACACTGTAGGTCAACTTTCCTGAACGCAAATCTCCAACAAATAAGAATTATAACAAAATTCCACACGTTCTATAACTGAGATGAGCTATGACAAAGAACATCAGAGGAAAAAGAGGAGACCACACTGGCCCTTACTTGGCCAACTTTGCAGAAGAGATCGTTCGAGCTGAGACTTGGGAGATCAATAGGAATCCACTGAAATGCAAAAGTGTGAAGGGAAGCAAAAGGGACCAGGGGAGAATTTGTGCAAACTCATGGAGATGTGGACAATGTGGCACACAGAAAGTCTTTACATGTTTACTACAGCATAGGCATGTTTGGAGGAATGGCTGGACACAAGTCTAACAGATCGGGAAGAGCTGCTGAGGAAGGCACTGGCACGCTCTGCCAACTGCTGCAGACTTTACACGCTGTGAACTGTGGTGCCATTTAAGGGTTTTAAATGGCATGACGGCATTTGTATTTTTGAAAGGTCACTTCCAATTTGGTTTGAAGAAAGGTCTATATATGCAAAGAAAGATACTATTTAAAAATTACCTTTAAATATTGTCACTGAGGCATTCCTAATGGCTGAGGAAAGTGAATCTTCCCTTAGGGGTGTGGTGGGGGCATCCCTGTAAGGAGGTTTCTGGAGTTCTACTTTAAGAAATAAATTCATGTAAATATTCCAATTTACTCTGTGAAAATTATATTCATAAATTTTCATTAGTTATAACACATTCATCCCCATAAAAATTGATCTGAAGAAAGTGGAAAACCCCAGAGAGTAAGCCTCAGTTCAACATTTGGCAACCCAGTATGTAACCACTGGGGGTAACAACCCTGATTTAAGAAATAGGAACCATACTTAACTTTACAAACAGAAAAGGAGGCATGCTTAGAATGTTGGTAGAAAAGTGCTACGTGAGCACATGTAGACAAAGGAAATGAAACAAAAAACAAAACAGAAATAACAAAAACATAAATGATTTTGCTACTAAATTAACATATGAGCAATTGTATAAATAAACTTTATCTGCCTTGACTATTGTACCTGAAATTCCATACGCCATATGTGGAAAGTTACATAGTTACATTTGACATATGCTTTCTTTATAGTCCCTAATTTACTTAAAGTCGTATTTTTAAAATTTATGTGTAAAAAATCTTTCTCTGTGTTGATTGTATACTGTATTGACAAAATGTCCTTAAAATTTGCATTTGCTATAGTTTGTATAAACTCTCAACTAAGAAGAATGCAATCTCAACTCAATGTCTATACAACCATTTTACTTCAAATACTAATGTAAGGATTGCTTAGCAAAATTTCCTATTATATTTTATTATACCAATTACATTTCTCTTTCCTGAGAAAAAGAAAATGGATTGAACATTAGTAACAAATATAGAGACTCATTTTTGCCACGCTCTTCTTCTATACTACTAGGGGTTTGTGGATCCTTCATAATATTTAATCCTAATTCATACACTATCTGATATCGAAGGTCCCATCTAGGTCTGAAATCTTGTGATGTCATAGTATATCGATATGTGTTAAAACACATTTGGATGAATATCTGCTTGGCTGAAAAAGGAAACCCCAACATGGAACAGTGTAAAAGAATATTACCAAGTACAAATTCATGTCTTTTCTGTCATCAAAATTTTTTTCTGAGTCGGGTAATGCCATGGTCTTTGTCTTCTCATTGCCAAAACACTGCTTTCCACGTATAGTATACTCTGTTATCTACAGGCTATTGTACGATATGTTTGTGGGTCTCCCTGAGAAGTTGCATCAGACCAACACTTTCATTCTCCAGAATAGCCCTCTCATCCCCTCTGATTAACAGAAAAACTCCTTTTCTCCTTTTTAATTCCCAGTTTTGTTACTTGGGACCAGTTCTCTCCCTTGTACCATGTCCTCCTTTGCAGATTCTCGTGGAGGTGTACCTGTGCATCTGCATGCAGGTGCGTTTGTGTGTAGCAGTGGGATGGTTAGTATCAGGTTCAGCTGCACATTTACCTTGAAAGCAACATCCAGGTCAAGAAGCCAGGATGTACCTTCTGACTATGTCACATTTATTCATTCATGGTACTTTCCATTTCAGGGAAATCTTTTCTTTCCGTGAGTCCAGGCTCATTCAGGAACACCCTGGATTATTTAGTTGCCTAAAAGAGAGAAATTCAGATGTAACAGGATATGACAGTTATATAATTATAATATGAGATGATAACTATTGTCAAAGTTACTTGTCTAAGTGTTATTATAAAAAATGATTTGTTTGTTATGAAAACAAATAAAGGAGAAATAAATTTTCCCAGGAGAATTAGCACTTATTCTTAAAGAGCCATTTAACATTTTATAAACTGAAAAAATAAAAGGAAAGGAAAACAATGCAAAGGAAAAGAAAATAACAAAAACAAAGGCATGGAGACATGAATGTCTAGAGAAATGGTTCTCAAATTGTGCTCCTTTGTCCAGAGCCACAATATCATGTAGAAACTTATTAGAAATGCACATTCTTGGGCCAGCCCAGACCTAAAGATTCAGAAACTCTTGAAGGAGAGACTACTAATTTGTGCATTAACATGATTCTGAAGCATCAGAAAATTTGGAAACTGCAGAGCAAGTAAAAAAAAAAAGTATCAATTTCATGTAGCTCAAATGTAGTCCATAAGGGAGTGTACTGAAGACAGGTTTGAGTTTTATCCAGTAGACAGTTAGGAGATATGTGATGTCTTAAACATAAGATTGACATGTCCATAACAGTTTCAAACAGATAACTTTGATAGCATCATAGATATTTAATCAGATTGGTGAAGAAACAAGATCACCCACCAGGGAATGAATAAAGCTAGAACATGAATAGTAGCAGGAAGGATGGAGAGTAAGGAATGAATAAAAGAGAAACTGGAGATATGGAATTTCTGAGATAATGTGTAGTTAGTTATTCAACAGGGTTTTCTGTTGACCAAAGTTTAAACTGAAGAAAATCAAATAGAAGAATTTGTGAGAATCTGAGCATGTTGATGGAAGGATGAGGCTCTTTGAAGAGGCTCTGTGGTACCTTGCAAAGCAAAACTGACCTTCTATGGACAACAACGTGCAATATTCAACATTGGGAAAACAAAGCAAAGTCATTATCTTGTGTTTTTGTCTTTTTTCCAGCCTGGACTGATGGAATATGGAAGTTCCTTTTCAGGGTGTAATACCTCATTTTCTGTCCATGTAATTACAAATGCAATATCATTGTTTTCTTCTAGTGGAAAAATGTCTGTATATCTATCCAACCAAGAAATATAAAGTATTTAAGTATGTCCTCTAATACAGTAACATAAGTGCCAATGATAGTTATTCTGCTATTTAATGGCCTATTGTGCTATTGAAATGTTTTTTTGTAAAAGTATCATTTTTGGGGGGGGGGGGGTCACAATTTAACCCCAAACAGGGAGACAAAAAAAGTCTCTTTTCTTACCTTCAATTTTTTTTTCCAATATGAGTCATTGATAAAACCTTTTGATGACATTCAAACAAATGCTTTATCAATATTTTGATTATATAATCTAAGGGTGTATTTGCACCTCATCAGTATAACTCTTTTGGCACAAAAAGACTGAGATTTAATTTGTTTTTTCCCATTCTCTTAACACACATCTGCTCACATACGGAGCTTTACAAAAATCCTTTAAAGGTGGCTTCCTCAGCTGGAATTTCTTTCCTTTTGCCCAACCCTTCTCTTCCTAGCTTAAATGTGGACAAGGTGGCTAGGGCTTCAGCAGACATCTGGGAAGTGAGACTACAGTGAGATAAAAATCATGATGGCAAAAATAAAGACAGAAATTGATCACACCCTAATTATATGGTGCTTCCTGTTGACACTGGATTGTCTAAGTGAGCCTCATAAAGAGAAAAATGTTACATAAACCAAAAGAGGTTTTTCAGTTACTAGCAGCCATACACTTCTATGATACATTCAAATTAACCATTAGATTTTTGGATCATGTATTTGTTTCCACTCTTTTTTTTTCTCATTTAAATCATACTCGGTGGGATAGTCTTTCTTTTTCATTAAACACTATATTGCAAACATCTTTCTATGTCATTACATACTTCTCCACATCACTGTTTCAGTTTCACAAGTGTACTGTAATTTATTAAATGAATCACCATTATAGAATAATTATGCCCCCTCCTTTTTTTTTTTTACTATTGTAAACAGTACATAAATGTACCAGATTTTCAAATCCTGGTCAGCAGTATGTACTATTAAAAAATAATAATAATGAATTAATTGGTCACAAGCAATTTGACCAAATATAGGTTTATGTCAGGCAACTTTGTCTAAACCAGAATGCAATATTTGGGGGCGGGGTTCTCTAAAATCAGGCCCATCATAAACGGGGACAGTGAGTATTAGGTAGAGGAGTAATTGACACTCATGATTATGTGATGTCAAGGCTCAGTCACAATCCTATTGGCACAAAGGCTCATTTTGCTCTTTGGGACTCCCCCGAACATCGAAGAAACAGAAATGCATTATTTAGATGAGACAGCTGAGATACAGACATTTGTTATCACATGTGTCATTACTTATCATATTAAGTGTGTTTTGAAGCTAAAATAGCCTCACTTCACATTGGACATATTATATCTTTTGTTTGTTTAGGTAGTTCGAATGTAATGAATAAATCGCTTTGTCCGTCGTTCTTGGTTTCACATTCTTCCATCACCACCTTTGCTGCCTCATCCACATAATGAGACGCTGCAAAATGAGGACGCTGAAGCAAGCCGACAGACACAATTGCTTGAAAAGTTAGCTTCAGAAAACAGAAAAGTTCCCCAAACCTCCAAAGATGTCAATTTATTTCAATACATCATTTATTTGTTGTTTTTTATTTGTTTCTTTCTTTAAAAACAATTCATTTTATAAATGCCAGGATCTCTTTTTTCTACTCCTGCATAGTAGCCGAGTCCAGCTAAATGTAAACACCTTTGCTTAAGTTTATTCTAACTACTCTAAAACCAAAATAAATAAATAAATAAATAAATAAATAAATAAAATAGCATCTTCCTCTGATAACACTACAATGCTAAAAACTAACACTACAATGCTAAAAACTAACACCACTGAATTATCCTCCAGACACCATTGCTTTATGTTACTTTTGTGCATAGATATCTTGCATTATCTTTTAGCCTTTGCATTACTTAACATTTTTTATATTTTTGATCATAAAAGATGTTGTACTTGCACTTTAGTCATTTGAGGAAAGTCTCAATGACCAGAGAGTTACATTTGTAAAGAACTTAAAGCTTGCCCAGCGTATAATTTTTCTAAGATCTTTCCTATCTAAATAAAATCCTTACATTTTAACACTCTGCCCTCCCCATCCAATGCAGTTAAATCAATGTTTAATGATTTATTCTTTCATATTTAACAATGTGCTCTTCATCAGATAGTAAACTCCATGAAGGTAGAGATTTTCTCTTTGTTTTGTTCATTATCAGGGACTCAGTGATCAGCACAGTGCTCTGTACAAGCAGGCAAGGGTGTGGTATGGTTTGGTACTTGATATGGTAGAAGTGGAAGTGATCAACACTTGCTGGCTGATAATAATAACCACATTTGCCAGGCCAGTGTGGCTCAGTGGACTGAGGGTTGTCCCACAGACTGAGAGGTCCTGGTTCAATTCCCAGTCAGGGCACATGCCCAGGTTGCAGGCTCAATCCCCAGGAGGCGGCATGCAGGAGGCAGCCGATGGATGCTCTCTCTCACATCAATGTTTCTATCTCTCTCTCCCTTTCCCTCTCTCTAAAAAGAAATAAATAAAAACATATTTAAAAATAGTAATAACCACATTTATCATGCTTCCTTATATAATATATATGACTTTGATGATAAAAGAAATGTGTTCTGAGTTTGTACCTATTGATAATTGGTCACGATTTGGCAATCTATTGAAACATATTTAATCCTTTATTTACACAGGTTTAGAGCCAAATATATTTTCTGAAAGTTTGCTAATCTTAGTTTCTGAAAAGCTTTAGAATCATAAAGTTGAATTAATTTTTAAAATTGGGCTAATATAAAGTACAACCTTCATGAAGCTCCTTGTATTTATTATTCTAATAGATAATGCATCTTTATAGTAAACAACAATATATATTATCTACTGAATCTTTGAGATGCTAACTCCATTTTAAATAAAGAGTAACATAAATTCTTGGAATTATATTTGGGGGATACAATTTAAATACAATGAAAAACTAAAAATTCTATCTCAGTGACTATTTACTATTAGAATTCTCAATTCCTGCACAGTTGATTCTATTAACCTTCATTTTCTCTTTCATTTCCTTTATCATTTTAACTTCTTAATTTTGAAGTTTCCATATAAATAAATATTCCATTGCATATGTATGGATTATTTCTCTATGGCTCCTGCAGCAAATCACTACCAATTCCGTGGACTGAAACCACAAGTTATTATCTTACAATTCTGTAGGTTAGAAGTCTGACTTGGGCCACACCAAGCTAAAATCAAGGTGTTGGCAGGGCTGCATTCCCTCTGGAGGCTCTAGGGAAAAAATCAGTTCCTTGCCTTATCCAATTTCTGGAAACCACACACATTCCTTAGCTTTTGACTCTTACTCCATCTTCAAAGCCACCAACAGTGGGTTGAATCTTTCTCATGATGCCATCTCTCTGGTTCTTGGCAGCCAGGTTAGGTTTCAGCTTTTAAGAACCCATGCAATTAGATTGGACCCACCTGGCTAATCCATAACATTTTCTCCATCTCAAGGTCCTTCATCATATCTGCAAAGTCCCCTTGGTCACATGAAATAACATATTCACAGATTCTGAAGATTAGGATTTGGACATCTTAGGGGATCTCTATTCTGTCTGCCACATATATGCACATTAATAAATCAAAAATAAATAGGCAAGCCCGGGCGGTGTGGCTTAGTGGAATGAGCATCGTCCCATGGACTGAGAGGTCTTGGTTTGATTCCTGGAAAGGGCACATTCCTGGGTTGCAAGCTTGTCCCCAGTAGGGGGCATGCAGGAGACAGTCAATCAATGTTTCTCTCTCACATGAATGTTTCTATGTTTCTGTCCCTTCCTCTTTCTCTAAAAAATCAATAAAAATATATTAAAAAAATAAATAGGTAAGTTATATATAAGAAAAATTACTTTAAAATATATTTTGTTTTAATTGTTCATAGATCATAGCAAAGAATTCCAAAAAGAATATATTATTTGTTAAATATTCAATGTAATATGCTCAGAATTTTTAGGAAACTATTATTTTGTCTTAATTAAGGTCACTTTTCCCCTTATCATTACTTTTATTTCTTTTTTATTGAGGTAAAATCGACATATAACATTATATTAGTTTCCGTATTTGCATATATTGTAAAATGATCACTGCATAGTTCTAGTATACATTCATCACCACATATAGTGTGTGTGCTAAGAACGTTTAAGATCTGCTCTCTGAGCAACTTTCAAACATGCAATAAATATTATTAACTCTGGTTACCATGATGTATATTACATTCCCATGATTTATTTTATACCTGGAACTTTGTACTTTTTGATCCCCTATACCCAAGTCTCCTCCCATCTCCTGCCTCTGGAAAACACCAATCTGTTCCTCTATTCTCTGTATCTATAAATGTGTCATTATTGTTAATTTTTGCATTGTTTTGCTTTTAGTTTAGGTTCCACATATAAGTGAGATCATACAGTATTTGTCATTCTGTGTATGACTTATTTCACTTACTATAATGCCCTCAAGGTCTTTCACAAATAATAGTTCATAATTTTTATGGCTAAATATTATTCCATTGTGTGTGTATACTTTTCTTATTTATGTAATCTCCATTGCATCTGTTTATGGCCAGGGGTACTTGGCATAAGAAATCATTAGTTGTTTAGTGTGCTATCCAGGGGGATATTGAGATGGGGACCACATCACATTCTCACACATGCATCCTTACCACACTACCAGATCAGAATTATTTTAATATATTTAGTAGAGAAAACACCCTCAAGAATGCACATTAGCCTAGTGACTGCTGTAGGAAGTAGGTAACAGTTTTCTTTCTCCTCTCTGCATGCCTCTAGCAACTGTGTTCTATAAAGTATTGTCTCCATTTTGGTGTCTATCTTAAAAAGGAATTAATTCTACTCAGGTTTATTTAACAATCTTAGCTCCACTCTGGGCTGACAGATAGTCTAAAGCCGGGTTGTTTACTGGATTTAAAGAATATTTTCAAATTCCTTAAGAGAAAAATAACAATTTGTTTTTACTTCTCCATTTTTTCCCTGTATTATATTTTTAATTTTTCCACTAAATGCTAATTTACCTTTAGCCCTTTCTTATCTCCTTCTCATATATTTTCTAATACCCTCTTCCCTTTATCATGTGCCTTACTACTACAGACAGAGCATTCATGCACACTTTATAGTAATCCAAATATTTTCACATTGATAATAAATTTTTATTGATTTAAAAATCTTCACAATGTCTTACCTTTTAATTTAGCATCTGCTACTCTAGTATTTTTACCTTTGTCTTCTTCAAGATCAACGCATTTTAGGCTTCAGGGATTCTTCTTGTCCTTAATTAGGTTTATCTTTAGTAAACCCTCATTGAAAAGCTCAGGTGAGTCCTCATGCATTCCAATTTGTTGCTGGTCTGTTTATAGAAACAGTAATTACCTTCCTTTCCCCAATGCCATCTCTTCACTAGGTTCAGTTCTAGTTACTGGGTCTCCATTTGAATTCCACCTAAACCCATAGCTTAGTTTTGTTATTTTTTCTAAACCTTTCAAACACAGACAGACTGACTACTGGTTCCAAACGTCTTGTTTATTCAAGTTGTTCCCTCCTTTTGAGACTTTCTGGTGGCTTGGGTGACCATTACTGAATGTCACTATTCTCAGAGGAAACACTAAACCACCACATGCAGTATTTCTCATATCACCTGCCCTCTAGCCTGATCCATGGATCAGTCCATTTGAAAAGTTTATCATCCACAAATAAGCAGATTGTCAATTAATATCAGTCAATAAAACATTATCACAAACATTTAGGAGAATGTCAATGAAATATAAAGTTATTGAGCTTCTATAGTTTTTCAGCTATTTTGCTGATTAATAGTAAGCAGAAATTGGAATCTTGTTCTCAAGGAGTTTACAGTCTGGAAAAGAAGACAGATATAAATGCAATAATAATTAAAGTGGACATATAGCAAACCAAGATAAACTTTTTGAAGGAAAAGTCACCAGGCCCTTTGAGTGCATTATGAAAAAGACTCAAACTAGACAAGAGTGTCAGAGAAAGATTTCTGAGGAAGTGACACCTGAGCAAAAGCGTAAGGCTGAATAGCAGCTGAACGTTAAAACGGAAACAGTGCTGGGTGTGAAGAGGGTCTTCCTGGCAAAGGAAAGAGCACACACTTTGTGGTAGAAGAGCACATGGCAGGTCTGAGGAACCCAAACACCGCTGTCCTGGAGTTTATTAAACCAGAGAGTGACACATGATGAAGCTCAAGAGGGAAGCAAGGACCAGATTCCTCAGAGATGTGAAGGTCGTGCCACGTAAAATTAGAATTCTAATAGGGTTAGCGCCATCACAAGATTTGCAAAGATCACCATGGCTGCAGTGTAAGGAATGGGCAGGACAAGGGCCAGAACAGATGAGGGAGATCACTTAGTTGGTTATGACACACTTCAACTGAGGGCTGTAGTAGATTGAAGTATTTTATACACACATCTCAAAAGAGACATGCTAGTTACATGCAAATGTGCCAGAATTAAATGTGCAAAGAAAAATAATAACAATTCTCATTTGAAATAGCTTGTATTGATAGCAATTTACACAAAATAAAGTCCTCATAATATTACTCTGTGTCTGTATGTGTGCTTCTTTAACTGTCAGAACTATCTTGTGAAGAAGGCAGGTAGGTATTTTCCCATTTTGCCAAGTCAAGGTAGCTTCAGGAAAGACAGATGTCTTGTCAAAGGCACACAGTGAATAGCAGAATCAAGTGCTTTTGAACCCTTGATTTCAATTCTTTCTCCCTTTCCATTGCCTTCACAGAATGTAAGTGCTTCTTTTTCTGTGTGAAAAAAAACTGTACCTACTCTAGGTATAACCTTTTTCTGTATATTTTTGTGCTCAACTGCAATCGCCAATTCTTTTGTTTCTTTAGGGTCCTACTGTGTTGAATACTTAACAACAGTGATGACAACAAACTCGAATACTCTGTTGGGCCGGCCACCCCAGTGGTTCCATGTCTCCTCTTTGGCATATATTGACTAATAATTCAGATTCTACATGATCAACAACTTACAAGCATGCTCGTAGCTAAAGAAATTTTGAAGTATACTTGTGAATCCATAAACACGTTTTGGACAGATATCATCTGGTGCTATTCCCAAAGAAATGACAAGAGGCATACACCACTCAGCATCATTTACAAGTTATGTTCTTCATTAAATTTTCTTCCCAAAGTGGTCAGTAATCTTAGATTTTAAAATGCTGAAAAAAGGCTCAAGGCTCCTATCAGCTACAGCATTATACAATCTGCAGTTTAATATCACTAAATAGTTATGTGGAAAAGGGAACAAGCCCTGTGCAATAAGCTGAAATTGCTGACACAGTACTCATAATAGGTTCTTTCCCAGAGGTTTTATTGCAGTTATACAGGGAATCATTCACTTATGAAGTTCAAAGAAACGTTTTGAATAGATTTTTGGGGGGGATATATTTTTGGGAGATGTAGCAGGCAAGTATGAAGTGCTGCTCACGATAACATAAGCAACGAACGTTTGGGCAAATACATGCTCTGAACTAACTGGCATTTTCGTGTGTACTCAGAATTCAAGACCTTTAAAGTTTTCTATGGTAGAAATAATTCAAAAGTTTTATTGCAAAAAGAAAAAAAAATTATCACTACTGAAAACAGAGGCCTACGCCTTATTTCTTATCACTGCAGTTACACATTTTATTTTTACTTTTTAATGGAAGTATACAGAAAATATTCTTCAATGCAATTATTTTGTATGCTTGGAATTTGGAGAAAATTAACTTTTACAGGTTTCTTTATGCTTCTATCATATTCATCTTCCTTCTTTATAATTAATTCAGACTTGCCAGTAAACTCTCTGCTATTTTGCCTCTCTTGAGAGGTTTCTGTAATGAAAAAAATTTTAAAATTCTCAAGATAAGCATATGCAATTCAAAAGGAAATCGTCTTGGAAAATCAGCATTATACCATGTATTATTTTAAGAGTTTTCTAAGAAATGACCTTTCATCTAGAAAGAAGAGAGCACATATTAAACATTTACCATAAGAAATTTAATTTGGGCAGAGAGGAAAGAAAATATAAAATCTAGATATAGACACAGAACCTGGATTTGATGAGTGTGGCAATAACCATTTACTTCAGTGTTAGCTATTTATATTTAACACAATTTATAAATGTATATACTTAACAGAAACAAATAGAAAATGAATTATTTCACTAAAGAAATTATTTTAAATTAAACAATTAAATATAATATTATAGGGAAAGTGTTGTTTATTTAATATCTACTTATGAATAAAAAAATTTTTACTTATCATCCAAATATATCATATCTAAAAACAAAAAAGCAAAATAACTACAAAGCACGTGATTATTTTCTGATCTTTACAAAAATGGTATCTGTGCTTCTGAAACCCTCTTTGTCCCCAAAGGAGGGGAGTCCTTCCAATTTTGGATTTTTTTGCTTCACTCATATGGCACAGAATAAGATGATTTTTTTTTTTTTAATTTCAAGTAACTATATACAAAGTTTGAAAAAGTGATAAGGCAGAAGATTGCCCCCAATTGTCATATTTCAAAATTAAACTTTAAAAGGTCTTCATTTTAATTTAGGTTAAAGTTTTTGTGCTTTGACATATCCATGGAAAATTCTACACATGATATTATTATAAAATGGTTAAAATCTGCAATTATACCCAAAGTAAAGGTTAGCACAAGGCTAAGTTGTATTAAAAGTTTTTCTCACATAAATTCAGGACACATTTTGTAAGTTGCATTATTGAATAATGGTGTCACCTTTGGACCAAGAAATTTTAAATTGAAATCAATGGCATGGAAACCTGAAACTAGCTCTTGTATGAACATCTTCATTTAAAAGTAAATGGAAACATCTTGCCTTGTTATAAAAGATGAAGAATATTGGCCGAGGTCCATCAAATAGTTTCTAGATTCCAACCATATTTAAGTAATTCTATAGTTCCACTGAAATGAATATGTCTTAAATCCTTTTTGTCCAAAATTACATAAAACATTGTTATGGCAATGTGATTCTAAGGAAAATATATTTCAGAGCTTATAAAGTCTGAAGAATAAATGTCAGAGAACAGTAATTCTGGGATTCTTGCTCTTTGAAGAATTGTGTATATTTACATGAATACTTAAACATATTAAATCATAGGTTACAAATGCTAGTAAAAGTACATTTACTTATGAGGAAAATAATTTACCTCATTCCAGCAATACATGAAAATATAATTGTTGAGTGCTTATGAAATGAATATAAATATCATCACATTTGCATTTACAAATATATTCAATGTTCAATATCACCTTATATTTGTATAGTGTTTTAAATTTTCAAATAACTTTGCCTGGCTGGTGTGGCTCAGTGGTTGAGCGTCGATGTATGCACCAAGAGGTCGCCGGTTTGATTCCCAGTCAGGGCACATGCCCAGGTTGTGGGCCAGATCCCTGGTGAGGGGCAGGCAGAAGGTGGCCAATCGATGTCCTCTTTCATTGATGTTTCTAACTCTCTTTCCCTCTCTCTTCCTCTCTCTCTAAAATCAATAAAGAAAAAAATTTAAATTTTCAAATAACTTTGACATATATTACAAATATTTTTTAAGAATGGTTTATTTTATTTAAAGAACACTAGACACCATATAGTTGTGCTGCCTTTGATCACACGCCTGTTTGTATGTTAAGGAGACACAAAAATATTTTTAAAGTAGAATCTTAGTCCTTGGAACTATACTCGCCAGTTTCATTTTAAAGCAAAACAGAAAAGGTTGTCTCATATTTTAATAATATCCCTATCAAATTCTTCAATTTTTGAAAAAGGGTTATGTTATAATCCCATATGTACTCATTGATAATCTAAAAGAGTCTTTACTCCATAAAACTGACCGCCTTCAATAATGCTAAGTATCTCTGGAGGTATATGTGCTGGAGGTCAGCAGACCTCTGTTAATGGTTTTTTAAACCTTTGTTTGTTCTTGGGTCGGCTTTAACTCAGTTACTTCGTCATGGCAGACATTAACCCTTTATTTGTTTTGTGTTAGTGGAGAAATGTATATTGAAATATTCAGAGAACTACATCAATACAAAAACCTAAAGTAGAGATTAATTAATTTGAACACAACCGAAGTGTAGAATCAGAACATTTACATAACAGTGAAGGGAGAGCATAGTTTCTAAAATTGCGGAAATCTAGAGGAAAAATTTGCTAGATTTCTTTTAGAGCAGTAATTTTTAACATTTTTCATCTCGTGGCACACATAAACTAAATACAAAAATTCTGCTGCACACCAAAAAATAGATTTTTTTGCTGATCTGACAAAAATAGGTGTACTTTTTATTCCTTTACACTGGACAGTTATTGTTGTGTTGGCTGTTTTCATTTTTTAAAATTTGACAATCTAAAGGAAAAGAGGTCAGTGCCCATGACTAAACATGTATTGCATGTTTTGAAATATTTTGTGGCACACTGGTTAAAAAACACTGATAACATAAGCAAAGAACCTACATCATGTAAAATTTATTTATTTAAAATTTTAATAATTTTAGAAAGTGATCAACAAGGTCATACGAAAATATTTTGTTTTGTAATACCAATACCATTGAATTGAGCATTATATTTTTGTTGATAACAATAATACATGAAATCTATTATGCCAAATGACATATTTTAAACACATCAGTTAATATGTATAAAATATTTTCATGCATTCTTTAGGGTTGAGATATTATGCTTTCCTTGGGTATGCAAGAGGAACTCTATTAAGATACAAAATTTTAAAATTATTATTAGGAAAAGAATAATCCGAATCACATTTGTAAATGAGATAATCTTTTGTTAAACTACTAGACAAGAATTAAGAGTAATTATTAGCTATTTACAGACACCTGTCTCCTATAATTCTGTAACTAAAGCAACATAATTATTGGCATGTGATAGAAATTTACTTGCAATAGATTTTTCACAGGATTCTAATTATTTAATGTAGAAATGATTCCATGAGGTATTTTTTATCATTTAAAATTAGCAAAAGAGAAAGATTAAATAAAGCAAATAAGAGTTATAGGAGAAAGGTAATTATATATTAGAACATTCAGTCTAGAATGATAGAGAGAAGTTTAAAATATAATTGCATAGAACAATAACAACGACCTACAACCAAGATTACTGTATCCTGCAAAGCTATCATTTAGAATCAATGGACAAATCAAGAGTTTCCCAGACAAGATAAAGCTAAAGGAGTTCATCACCACCAAACCAGCATTATATGAAATGTTGAAGGGTCTTCTTAAAGGAGAAAAACAAAAATATGAACAATAAAATGGCCATTAATACATATCTATCAACAATGGAATCTACAAACAACATGAGCAAGAAGAACAGAAGCAGACTCATAGATACTGAGAACCTTTTGTTGGTTGCCAGATGAGTGGGGGGATAGGTGAAAAAGATAAAGGAATTAAGAAGTACAAATTGGTTATTAGACTAATGAACCTCAAAGGAAAGGGTTGGGAGGGTGGGATGAGATAAACCAAAGAGCTTCTATGCATATATGCATAACCAATGGACACCGACAATAGTAGTGTGGAGAAGGAAGGAGTGGGGCAGGATTGGGGAGGAGGGGGTCAATGGGAGAAAAAGGGGGGGACATCTGTAATACATTCAACAATAAAGATGAGTTAAAAAAATTTTTAAAAAGAAAAGAAGAATAGCATAGCAAGTAAAGAAATGGCATGAACATGGGTTTTGTTTATCAAATTTTTGACCTCAAGAACTAAAATAATCCCTTAAATGAAAAAAATTTTTTAAAAAGTAAAACAAAACAAAACTGATTGATGGTATGTACAAAAGCAATTGGGGATGGGGGGAATGGATATGCTTTATATGCCTACAAGAATAATTTAAAACAGTCTTGTAAAACGAGATTGTCTCTGGTGAAACTGTAGATTTTTCAAAACAGCTTTACTGTACAAATCTTCCACAAAACATTCATAGAAAAAGTGAAGTGAAATTAAAGCAAACAACCTTATTTATGACACATAAGTTGCTATGATTTACTGATTTAGAAAATTAAATACATAATGCCCCAAAGTTATTACAGCCTTATCAGTTTCATATTTACAAAAAAAGAAAAATCAAAGAGTTAAAAAAGCTTGATATACAAAAGTCAAAAAATGAACATTTTATGCAATTATTCATGTTATTCACTTACTCAAGAAATATCGAGAACCTACCATGTCATTCATACTGCAATTCACTAAAAACATAAATCACAGATAAGCCCCCTCAAGAAATTCTTAATGAGAAATTTTTTCCTCAATTACTAAACACTTTTCTTTTACTCAGAATGATCTGGGAAAGTGTCTTAAGTCTTGATTTTAAATTGCTTATGTCGATACAGTTTCCATGGCCTGTATTTTTCCAAATGTCTAAATTCCTCCCTGGCAATATTAGGCTTCTAGGGCAGCAAGTCTCTTCAGTTCACTAGGGAACAACTTGGAGTGTTGTTGCTGCAGCTCATTAAGTGGTACTCTACTGGTATAGAGTTAATAGACTTTCTCACACCTAAGTCACTATCAGTGAGAAACTGTATCCATAGAAATGTTTACACATGGATACTGAGGTTGGCTACTGAAAGGTCAATCCATCTTATACTCACAGGTTACAAAGAAACTACTAAGCATAGGTTCACACTAGCAAATGTGGTCTTTAACCTCTTATCCAAACAATGGAATTGTCTTGACTCAGTCAGGACTCTCAGAATTCCTAAAAAGTATTGATAATAGGTAGTGACTATTTGCAAATTTATTATTTACATTGGTGATCCTATAGTATTGTGTTGAAAGTCTCTGTTATTTAAATAGTTAAAGTATATGGTAATTGCTCAAGAGACCCGCATTATTATAACTCCTATTAATGTTTATCCTAACAATATTGGATTACATAGGAAAGGAAAGAAAAGCTAAGTCACTGGAGAAATTAACACTATGTGGACATGGTTCTCTACCTAGATTTTAAGAAAGAAAGAAAAAGAGGAGAGAGAGAGAGTACAGTGTTGTCTTGGTTGAAAATAACAGGCAGGAAATTATTATTTGAATTAAAGCATATTTTTATCTTATATTTTAAACTATACTTAATATTTTATATTTAATCATTAAAAATATAAAGGGAGATATATATTATATATTATTTGGTATATAGATATAGAATGAGTTTTTCTTTGGACTTATAAAATGTTTCATCAGTTTGTCAGTGCACATTGATTTTTCAATTTGCCAAACAAAATGCTCACATTTGGTTTTTGAAGTATAATATTGATAATATTATAGAAGTTACTACAAAATATTTGTCTTATAGGCTGAAGTTTAAAAAGTTTGTTTCTAAATAATTGACTGTCATTCATGTATTCATTTATTTACTCATTCAATCAACAAATATTGAGTGCCACAAAGTATTTTTGGCATCAGGGCTGTAGTTGTGAACTTGAAAGACAGTTTCCTGCTTTTTTGACACCTACATCTTAATGGAGAACATGAGAAGTGAAATGAATGAATAAATGAAAAAAAGAAACAAGGTAGGAAAATAATAAATAGAATAACATGATGAAGAATTTAATGTTGAGTGAGCAGTGAAGGTCTACCTGAGAATGTGACATTTAAACTGGACCTCATGATGGGAGAATGTGACAAAAGTTATTTGTGCATAAAGTTTGGCTTCAAATATTCCATAAAAAATAATGGTTCCTAATATCTAATGATATCTCACACAAATTTCTGAGGACTTCACACTGCTAAATATTTTATAAGAAAATTACCAGCTGGGAACTAATGTCCTTCAAAGAACATATGTATGCTGATCATCATAGGACATTCAAGTTTTGTAGCTGTGCTGAACCAAGACTTTTAAAAATATACCCTTCCTAGAAGATTCCCCAAACACATTTAGAAATAAAGAGTGCAAAGTCAAGCTATCCAGGTTAACATTCAAAATACTCAGCTTTAGAGAAGTATTGTTCAGCATCATGCCAAGTTCAGAAAAGGGTTATTCGATTTTTTGAGCAAACTGTAAATGTTATATTTATCACTATTATTCTTATACTATTCTGTATCACTTGAATTTTTTTTAATGTAGTCTTTGCCACTCTATTTAATTTTCATGAAAATAGTTCATTTTGCTTTAAAATTACAAGTTCAAAATTTCAGTTAGCTTGCTTTTTGCCAATAGGAATTTTAAAATAATTTCCTTCATGTTTTTAAAGAATCAGTTCAGTAACTCTTAATGAATATACCTCTTTGTACCAAAGTGGAAGTTTTTCTTCAAGTGTGATTCAAAGTAAAAGCAGGAGTTACTGTGCTTATGATTGTTACTGAAGTTACTATACCCCTATACAGAAATAAAAAATTTAAAATGAGAGTTAAGAATATTAATATGTTTAAAATAAGACTATTCATTTTAACTTGAAACTGTTAATGTTTCATTATTGTTACTTGTTTCAGGGAAACAACTATGATAATTAGGGCACAAATTAAGTTCCTTGAAGCTAGCCCATAATCTAAGGTCAGTCTTCACCCAAAGTTTACACTTGAGAGGCAGGATGTACCCAACACCCTCTGCCTGAGGTGCTGAGGACCATGCCTGGGCTGACTTTCCTTCTGCTTATGCATGCAGGCTAACTAGATAGAGGTTCGTGGAGAAGAGGGAGAGATGAAGAAAACACGAACCGAGTTGCAAGCAGTATTATTCCCAGTGGGAAGGCACACCGAAGAAAAATGAATTTGAGTCCCTTGCATTAGATGTAATCTTTACATAATATGATGTTGAATTTGGGATCATGTTCGGATGGTATTCCTACTGGCAAACTTCCTTTCAATGGTCAGACTAATTTTCTATTCTTGGCATTTCATTCAAGTCAAGGCATTGAAAAGACCACAGGAAAGGCATGCTATTAGACCAGCCCACAATTATTTTTTCTATAGGACTTGTTAAATGGTTACTTTCCAACTCATGCTTAAGTAGGTAGCTCTATCTTAGAATGGTAGACAAGCAGACATAAATTTGAATCCTTGACCGTTTTCTTACTAAAGATAGTATTCTTGGTAAGACCCATCTTTATCTGAGCTTGTTTTGTGGTATATACAGAGACAGAATATTTTATTTACAGAATAAATGAAACAATTAAATGCTATCACACAGAGAAACTAGAAGAATTTGTTTAACACAGTAGATTGTCAAAAATATCAGTTGGGCCCTGGCTGGTTTGGCTTAGCGGTTAGAGCATCGGCCTGTGGACCAGAGAGTCCTGGGTTCGGCCCCCGCTAGGGGCACGTACTCACACAAAAAAATTATCAGTTGAATAGATTTGAAAAATACTAGAGATACATCTTTGGTATACTGGTGATGCTTAGAGCATGGAGCTCTGGAAGGAGGAGTTTGAAAGGGCTTATGAAATGAGGATGATGGAACTGGGTAGTGTCGGAGCCCAGCAGCATCACAGGGGTTAAGGAAAGGGTTGAGCACTGCGAGTGTGGTGCCTTGACCTGGTTTCTAGCCTCATATCTGCCGGAGGCTCTGACTGTTCCCTAATGTTTCGGGCTCAGTGGCCTTGTATGATAGTGTTGTCTCAAGGAGGATGCTTGCCTGGTGGGAAAGTCCTTGAAGGAGTTGCGGTCCGAGAACAATAAAGATGATTACGCTGTTCCTTCATGTGAATGTGCACGTAGCCCACAGTATTTAAGTTGTGTTGACTCTTAATAAAATCGCCATTTGCCAGCAGAGCTCTTGGTCCTCTCCTTATTTAAGTCCCTCGCTTCACCTTGCCCACGCCTTTGACGACGCTGGACGCGTCAGGGTAGGGTTTGTGTGTCAAATAGCATAAATATAAAAATCCTTAATGTGTGAAATACTAGCACAAAGGAGATGAAAAGTACTGCATGAACTCAATTCATATTTTCATATTTTTTTCTTGGGGAAGTGGAAATAAATCTTACTTGGTAAACTCGCATGTGTAAAAGACAACATTTGTTTTATTTAAATTCAAGCCCAGCTCTTGCTGGAGCCCTCTCTTGATTCTTGGGGTTGCACAAGAATTTTAGAGGTTTTAAGTGTGCTTTCAAAATAAGAAATTGACTTCCGATTTCCATTCCGTTGTGATCACTGACAATGTCCTCTTTAGTCCAAGATCCCTTGGTTCCTAAGTAACAGGGACTCTGCCTCTGTGCTACCCTTGAAGCATGGTGTATTTGCTTTTTATTACTGAATTAACAAAGCACTGCAGACTTAGGTTTAAACTACACATGTGTATTGTCTCACTATTCTGTAGGTCAACTTTCCAGGTTGGGCTCAGCTGGTATTCCTGATCTGGATTTCACAGGACCAAAATCAAGGTGTCCATCAGCATTCTTTTCAGGATGCTCAGTAATAATATACTTTGAAACATACTCAGGTTATTGACAGAATCTAGTATGTTGTGGTTGTAAATGGGAGGTTCAGTTTCTTTTCTGGCTGTTAGCTGATGGCGTCCCTCAACTCCTAGGGGTGTCTCTCATAGGTCCGGAATCTCAGAGCCAGCCAGGGTATATCAAATCCTTCACAGAAATAGATTCACTTTTCCACTTTTTCTTCTGCAGCTCTCTTCTGACAAATCTCTCTGACTCCAGACAGAGAAATTATTGTTACTGCTTTTAAGGTCTCATGTAATTAGATAGATGGGGCTCGCCCAGTTAACCCAGGATAATCTCCCTATGTTAAAGTGTGTACCTTCATTACATCTACAGTCATTTCACAGCAGCACCAAGATTAATGCTTGGCTAAGTAACCAGGGAACAAGAATCTTCCAGGACATCTTTAGAATTCTGCCCATCACACATGAATATCTTTTTTTTTTTTTTTTTAATCCTCACCTGAGGACATTTTTGCATTTACTTTCAGATAGAGTGGGAGGAAGAGAGAGAGAGAAACATTGACATGAGAGAGATACATCAAGTGGCTGCCACCCACACAACCCCAACCAGGGCGGGGACAAACCTCAACCGAGGTACCTGCCTTTAGCAGGAACCCAACCTAGGACTCTCTGGTCCGCGGGCCGATGCTCTAACCGCTGAGCCAAACCGGCCAGGGCTGAATATCTTGAATGACGTTGAGAATTTCTATTTCTAGATTTTATTTAACCCACTTATCTGCACAACTATTTCGTAATAAAGTTTTGCCTATTCAAGGGCTCTTCAGAGAGATGAAAGTCCCTACTAATCTCCAAGCCACAGACTTCTCTATTATCCCCAGTTTATGGGAAAACCAACTCCTCTCTTTCTCTTTCCTTTACTCTCTGGTTTACCAAACATACTCTTCTCGATGAGATGAGGCCACCACAAATGACTTTAGAGAAGTACCTTTAGTTGGTTTATGTGTTTTAGGTACTAAAACCCAATGTATGCCATCCATTCCCTTGAGACCAGAAAGTAGAAGACTTCTGGCTACAGTCCCATCACAGGAAGGTAGAGTAGAGCAAATACAAGTGAACATCTCAAGAAATTATGTTGCTACATTGGAAAACTAGCTTTGTGGTATTATTAATTTTTGTTGGAATTTGAAATGATTGTTTGGTACACTGTCAGTAGATTAATGATTAAAGAAATGTATGGAATAACTAGAATCAACAAAACAGGTAAATTCAAAAAAAGTTTACAAAAAGATTAAAGAACAGTTAAGTACCTATATTAGCTTGCTACAGTTGCCACAGTAAAGTATTACAAAAATGAGTTTCTTAAATCACAAAAAATTATCACCTTCCTATTTAAGAGGCCAAAAGTCTGAGATCAAGCTGTCAGCAGGGTCCTGTTCTCTCTGAAGGCACTAGGGAAATATCTGCCTAAGACTCTTTCCCAGCTGTGGTAGCTCTTGAGCTTATGCCAGCATAACCCCAATCTTCAGATGGTGTCCTTCCTGTATAGTAAGTGTCTGTCTCTGTATCCAAATTGCCCCTTTTTATAAGGACACCAGTCATATTGGATTAAAGCTCACACTAATAATCTAATTTTCACTTGCTTACCTCTGTAATGGTCCTATTTCTAAATAAGGTCATAGTCTAACTTACTGAGTGTTAGAACTCCATCATATTTATATTTTGTGGGGGAGGGAGAGACATAATTCAACCCATAAAAGTGTCTTTCTTTACACTTATCACAATGTGTCATACTTGTCTGTCTACTTTTAAGTCACTCTAGGTTAATTCACAGAAAGACCATGTATTTGTAGTTGGAAAATTTGGGCTTGATTTTAAGTTCTGCTACTTATTTGCAGTAAGCTATCTTGTGGTGGCAGGAAGGTAGAGACAGATTGAGGAAGGCCGAGCATAGAGCAGTCTCATTGCAAACTCCTGGCTTGCTCTCCTTGACAACACTCTTCTGGGACAGTAAGACAACTGAAGACCATTGCCCAACTATTGTAGTATGGAGAGGAGCCCAGAGAGAACTGGGAGCCAACATAAAGTTTCAAACCCAAGTTCCCTGGAAGAAATTATAATAACAGGGTTTCCTATTTTTTTAGTGTGATGGGCATAGAATAAGTAAAATCTTTATAGATTAGAAGAACAGTTTCCTCTTCAAAGCAAAGAGACATTAAAAAAATCCATTTGACAGAAATTTTAGAGAGATAGTGAATAAGAGTTGATTTTAAGAGACCTTGGTAAATCCACCAAGGGTAGGAAAGTGAACTGCTGAGAGCTGGTTGCTGCTTGCTAAGTGGAAGGTGTTAGCTGTCCTAGTTTATGAATCCAAATGTTTTGAATCCTGTAACTCCACAATCCTCAGTGGTATCTTGTCCATCATCCCCTACTTAGATTACTGAGAACATCTGTTTATTGTCCTCCTTTCCTCCAAATGTATTTTTCATTAAAATGATACACAGCAATTCCAGAATGAGCTAGTCAAACTACAGGCATGAGCACCTCTCAAACTAATAATTATTTTTCTCTAAGATCTACCTATTTTGTGACCTTCTTTATTCAGTTTCATCTATGTAGAATACCTATTTCCTTTTCAGTCAACATTTAGCTACGCAATATTAAAGATTCAACTCAAAAACCAGCTGCTTCCTTTGAAACTTTCTTTGAATTCTGCCGGCAATTTAGGAGTTCACTTTTCAAATATTGCCCAAAAAAACACCCCATCACTTAATTGTTACAATATTTTTGGCTGGCTAGAGATGAAACTGGGTTAGAGAGGCATATGGGCTTGCCTATAGTCTAGGAACTATTTGTGGGCTGACTCGAATCTAACCCCTAAATTGAGTTTAAATTTGCACAGATCTGCCTAATCTACTTGAGAACACAAAGAACACAAGACAGTGACTCTGTTTTGCTTTCTCGATATGGCATACTGCACATTGTTGTAGAAGAAAGTCAGTTTGGGTTTTTTTTGTGGAGTAGCACAAGGCTCCTCTAAGTGATTTCTTCCCCCATCAACATGTTCTGGTGTTTATAATTTTCTGTATTGGATTATCTTTGGGTAAAACATAGTCTCCAAAAAATCCTGCTGAAAACCATACAACGTATGTAAAAAGTTCTACATCTCTGTTTTTTCGTATCTCTTTCATCCCTCTCCATTCTTCCTGCCTCTATTGATGCTAATGCTTTATTCACATCCTCCTGGTCTCCAGATTTTTTCATCAACCTGATTAAATGCCTACACTACTATTAGAGTTATCATTTAAAAACTCTTGAACATGTCAATTCTATTAAGAAATCACATATTTTCTAATTGTCTACTGAATAAAACCAAAACCAACTTTCAATTCATAGCTGTATGGCATATATGGGAGCCATACCACCATATATATATATATATTAGACTTGATCCATAGTTCTCAAAGAATGCTTCAGAGTTTTTTGGTCTCTACCCCTAGATTTCCTCATTCAATAGGTCTGGAATTTGCATTTCTAAGTAACTAGATGGTGTTAACAGGCCTGATCATGGGGGCACAATCTGAGAATCCTTTCTCTAAACACTCATGTCTCCATGCTTTGTTCTTGCTGTTTCCTTTGCTTAAGCTTACATTTTGTGCCATCCAATTTTATGTGTTTTATTGTTGACAGTATTATAGATGTCATCCATTTCCCTTTTCCTTTTGCCCCCTCCACCCAGCCCCTGCCCCACCCCAGGCCTTCACCACACTATTGTCTGTGTCCATGGGCTATGCATATATGCATATAAGTCTTTGGTTGATCTTTTTCTGTCCCAGCTGCTCCCCTCTGAGATCTGTCAGTCTGTTCTATGCATCCAGATCTCTGGTCTGATTTTTTTTCTTTATTAATTTTTAGATTTAATTGATGTTAATTTTTAGCATCAATTAAACCTAATTTATTAGATTTAATAATAAATTAAATTGATGAGAGTAAACATTGACTGGGCGCCTCCTGCATGTCCCCCACTGGAAATTGGGCCCACAACCTGGGCATGTACCGTGACCGGGAATGGAACCAGTGACCTCTTGAGGCATGGGTTAATGCTCAACCACTGAGCCACACCGGCCAGGCTCTGGTCCGATTTTGTTCATCAGTTTATTTTGTTCATTAGATTCCACATATAAGTGAGATCATGTGATATTTGTTTTTCTCTGACTGGCTTATTTTGCTTAGCATAATAATTTTTAAAATGTCAAATGGCACTTCCTGAAAAAAAACATTTAAATTGTTCCCAGACAGGATTTGTGTTTCCTTTCTTTGTTTCCATGGCAAATATTTTTTTATTTTCTAAAACATTTGACTCATATATTTTCCACAGTAATCATGATCTCATATTCCAGTTATTTGTTTTCATGTACTGTTGCATCTTGCTAGATCTGAGTTTCTCTTTAAGGCAGTTGAATCCTCGGAGTTTATCCTGTGTCTAGCACAAAGCAGGTATACCCTACTTTCACGAATGTATGGCTCAGTAAATATATTAATTGATCACTGAACGGGGAAATAAATAAGAGAGAAAGCAAGAGTGACAGCAAGAGAGAGAAAGCTTGAACTCTGTAGCATCAGTTACAATGAGTTAATTTATCATACCTGCTAGTAGAAGATATAAAAATTGAAAAAAAAAAACATCCATTTGATCACATATACTAGTTAAGAATATAAAAATTGGGGGGGGGGGGGGAATTGATTTTGGAACAAGGCAGAAAAACAATCCTGAATGGAAAAAAATAAGTTTGGTTGGACAAAAACCCTTGAGACTTGGAAGTCAGAAAGATAATGGCAGGATCTGAGCCTACTAGGACAATTAAAAAGAGGGTAGGAATTGATTAAGACATTCCTTGCACTACTTCTCAATGATGTCTACCTGTAGCAATATAGGGACTTAGTCACAGAGTGCGAATATTATCAAGAGCTGAGCAAGACTTTTCCCAGATCTGTCTTATTTTGAGTTAAGATTCCCTGACTATACAAGATTAGGTACCCAGCTCTCAACTACCCTGTTACACCAGATTTAGTTAGACTATTTAAATAAAGTATTTGTATAAGTTGAATGACCCAGAAATGAAAATGAAAGAGATCCCCCATTAAATATTTTTAGGCTTATCATTTATGGTAGATAAGCAAATTTGCAGAACTTAAGGACTGATTATTTAGGGGAAATTATACTAGAAAACAAAAATAGATTTGTATTTATTTTTAAATTGAACTTGGAAGAATTGGTAGCTTATGTTTTATATTTGGAATGTCTATCAATAAATTATTGAGCAGTTATCCTTGCAGCATGTCATTTTGTTACTCTCAAATGGTGCAGTACAAAAATAATCATGGCATTTTCTTCAGTCAGTGTGTCAGTTATTCTAATGTTTCTCCTCATTAATACCTCATGTTTCTCTTAGTCTGGTAATGCAACACAAATGAGGAGGATATGTTCTGCTTCCACTAGCATCTTCTGCTCTGACCTCAGGACTCAGACAATCTTTGACTTTAAAAAAAAATAAAATTATGGTTTCTTTTGCCTGCTTTGATTCCACAAAGAATCAGTTCAGAAATAGCAAGTCACTTAAAATTTCCTAGTAGATCAAGCCAAATCTAGGTCATTTTTCTCAGCATAAATTTTAAAAATAGAGAAAGGTACAAAAGACCAGAAAGAGAACAAAACTGTGTCCCAAAACATCACTTTATATATAATAAAAGTTCTACTGTCTCTTATTTAAACAGAACTCTTCTCTGACTGTGTTCTCTGTCTTTATCTCTTTCTCTCTCTCCAAATATATATATGTGTGTGTGTGTATATATATATATATATATATATATAAACATATATGTATGTATATATCTTTATAGATATACAGATATCTATATAGAGACAGCTAGATGTAGATATGCTTATTTATACATCTATATATGGATAAACATATATATTTATCTATATACAGATATATATATGCAAAGTAGGTTTATAGTTGTTCATATAGAAATTAATACAAAAATTAATAAATAATAATACAAGAATAAACTGTGTTTCATGTACTCACTATTGTAAACCTTCTTTTGACCACCTTGTATATTTAAAGAAAAGATCAAAGCAGTCATTTCTTCCACTTACAATGCAAACAGTTACTGTGTTTACATACAACTGATACTACTGTGCATGTATCCATGGGTGTGTGTGTTAAGGTTGAGCAATATTAATTCTAGAACTCCTTTTGAAGTCACAAATCAAAGTGGATTCCGAAAACTAGTGAGTCTGAAATCTATCTTCTCCATTTACTCACTCTGAAACTTGGAAAGCCTTCTTAAATTTTCTGTGGATTTATTTGCTCACCTATAAAATGAAATAATAATGCCTACACTGCATGTCTCATTTGAGGAAACAATGAAATAATATAAATAATCCTTCTGACAAAAACTGATTAATAAATAAAAGTTTTATGACCTCTATTATTATTATTATTATTCACATATTTTCTTGCAAATATTATAGTATTTCTGCTAAGCCCAGAACCAAAAGGATTATTTAAAGTTCTCCTTAAACAAACTATTTACTAGGATTAGGGACTTGAGAGTAAAAACTGCAAGAAAGAACATAGAAAAAATAAAATATCAGTTATTTTTACAGTGCCAATGTCTATGTCCAAACTCTAGGATCCCTTTGGTTGGTAACCAAAAATAATGTCTTCACAACAATCAGAGACCAGAGCTCTCACTGAGGCGTTTTAGGCCACATCCATGAGGACAGCAGTTTGAGGAGCTCTAGTTTATTTGGCCAACAAATAAACAAACAAAGTAAAAATAGATAAGACTCACATACAAACTCATCATGTATTTTACTACATTTCAGCAATTAACCCTGACTAGCTTAGATTTTTTTACCTTTTGAATACACAATTGATATTTATTTGAACCTGAAGTTATTTCACTGAATATGTGAAGAAAATGATAAAAATTTAACCACAAAATAATTTACTATAGACATATATTAATAGACATGTTTTTATCTCCTTCTTTAGCTTTGTTATCATATAAACTCTTGCTGCAGTAGAAGCAAAGCTAGTGTGAGCATACAATGAGCCACCACTGCATCCTTTTAAAGCCCAACAAGGTCAGATTCGTGAGTTAGAATATTAGCAGTCACTGCAAGTTCGTGTTCACTGACCAACGGAGATATAGAATTATAATTTGTCTCCTATATTTTCCTCAACTAGTTAGAAAAGATTCATATAATAAGAAGCATCTCTTCTTAAATTTGAAAAGATTGGAACTAAGGTAGTCTACGAATATTAATCAGAAATTACTGTATCTGTATGTAACTCATCTTTTAATCTCAAAATAAAGATGAGAAATAAAGACAAGAAATGGACTTTTCAAAAAGTTTATTTGTATATTATAGGTTTCAGGACCAAGGTACAGGGTTAATGGTGGTTAACACCAAATAGATCAGTGGTAAATTTATTATTATTTTTATTCAGGCATCCATTAAGTATTTTGCCTTATAGTTTAGAGGTAAAAATATATCACAAGTTTTCTTATGAAAATGCTCATTTAAATCACATTTGGATAAATTTAAAAGGATTTTAATTCAGTAAAAAATATTCTCATTTCAACATGGGCAGCAATAAATTCCACTCACCTAATTTCTCCATGCTCTATTACTAATGGCATAGCTTAGAGAAATTCTAAAGTGGGAAAATTATATGAGCCTGTAGGAATAAGGATTTAAATAATAGATATTTAAAATATTATTTTCCATGTGTCAATTATGTAGACTTTTGCTATTTCTAAAATAGCTATTGTTTGCTTCCTTTATCTCAGGAAAATCAGTCTTATAGGCTATCTCCTTATCTTTTTTCTAGAAAAAAAAAAAGCTTTGTTGATACATATTTTATATACTACAGAATTCAAGTATTTAAATTATAGCCTGCAATGAAATTTTAAGTTGCTCAATAATTACCATTATAAACTCAGTAATGTATAGTCATAAGTATTATTTCATAAAATATCAGGTCTTTTTAAAAAGCTAATAAAGCCTGGCTGGTGTATGTCAATACACTTAATGGTATCCCAAATATCTCTGAGGTTCTGTTCATTTGTCTTCGTTTTTTCTTTCTGTATTCAGACTGCAAAAATTCTACTGATCTCTTCCAAGTTTGCTGATTCCTCCTTTTTCCAGCTCCAATATCCTATTAGCCAATGAATTCTTCATTTTTGCTAATATTAATATAATTTTCAGCTCTATAAATTCTATTAGCTGGTATTTTAGTTTTTTTCACAAATAGTATTTCTGGTTCTCTTTCATCCTTTGTCTATGGTCTTCTCTATCTTTAGATTTAAAATATTTTGTCTAAAGTATTTGACTGGTAAGTCCAATGTCTGGGCTTCATGAGGGGGTTTCTGTTTACTTATTTTTGAAAAGTATTTTTCATATTATCATATATCAAGAAATTGGATTCTATCTCCTTTCCCAAGGATATCTTGGTGATTTTTAAGATGGGAGTGGTCCATTTGTTTAGTGACTTTTCCAAACTGTTTTTCAAAAGCTTGTCATGTGCAGTCACTGACATCTCTCCTCTGTTATCTCAGTGATCATCCAGTCACTTGTCAAATATTAACTTAAATGTCTGAAGATAAAAAAAAAGACAAAAATATTACTTTTCAATCTTTGCAGCTTAGCTCTAAGCTAGGGGCACTCCTTCACCACTAAGCTAGGCCTTTACAACTCTGCCTTAGTCTTTACCACCTGCTTATGTGGAGCCCACAGATCGGCCCGAGTGACACCTGAAAGAAAGGGAAGGATCATCCAATTATTATCACAGCAGGCCCAACAGGAAGGTTTAAAGCAAAGATTGCTCAGTAGAAGGATCCTGTATTGCCAAGAAGAGGCTAGTTCCTCTGTCATTCATTTATTAGAAGTTGTTCCCCAAAGACTGTAAACTTGGTTACCATTGCCTTGCTCAAAGATTGCCTGGATGTTGCCCAAAGACCCCCAGATATCATCACTTTGTTCAGTTAATTGCCAAAGGACACCCTGAAGAAAGTATTACATTAGTCCATAAGCTGATACAGGTTGTGAAGGCTGGGCATCAAGTCTTTTCTTGATGATGAATCCAAGCAGTACATCTCTATTTCATCCATAGTGTTTTGGTTTCTTTTTCCTAAATCTTTACTATTACGAATAAAGCTGAAATGACCATTAATATAAGCACTTTTGATACGACTCAATGATTTCTCTTGTGTAAGTATGTGTTTTATAACATAGCTGTACATTTATCTTAAGTAAATATTGTCAGTTTGTAAAGTAGTTCCATCAATATTTTTAACTATAAGTAATGCTCTACGGCCTCATCAACTCTCAATTTTGTCAGTATTTTATTTTTTCCTCTGTACTACAATTTACTTATCCTTTATTGATGGGTATTTGGGTGTTTTTCCCATAAGAAAAAAATCTGCTATAAATATCTACATATGAGTCCCCTGAATGTACATTTAAATTTTAACAAATGGCAAAACTGTTTTTCACATTACTCATATATTTTACATTCTGATTAGAAGTATATGAAAGTTCTAGTTATTCCATATTCTCCTCAATAGTTGGCATAATCAATCTTGATAACTTTATCCATTCTAGTGGGTTTGCTGTGGTATCTCATTCTAATTTACATTTGGATTTTCTAAATGACTATTGATGTTGAGCATCTTCTCATTTGTTTATTTGTCATTTATGTGTATTTTTCCTTGAAATGTTTCTTAAAATCTATAGAACACTTAAAATTAGAACTATATTTCTTATTGCTAAATTGTAAAAGTTCTTTACATATTCTAGACATCATTTTTTGTCAGGTATAATTTTTACATATATTTTGCTAATACTTTTTTCCAGGTTTATGGCTTGCCTTTTCATTGTCATAGCAGTTTATCATGAAGAATATTTAAATATTTTTTTGATTAAGTACAATTTACTAACTCTTAATTTATATTTTATATATTCTAAAACTTCTTGTTTAGAAGATTATTCTTTCCTTGTTTGATGCTCTTAAAAACAATCAATAAATTACATATATGTGGTTCAATTTCAGGACTCCTGTGTTTCATTGCCCTATTTATCTTTTTTATACCGATATTCTAGTGTCTTAATCATGTAACTTTATAATAAATCTTAAGATAGAGTAAGTTTTCAACATTTTTTCAGAGTTATTTTGGTTATTAAGATCCCTTGAATTTCTGTATCAATTTTAGAATTTCTTATCGCATATTAAAATAAAGCTTGCTGGGATTTTGATAGGGATTGTATTGAACCAATATGTATTAATTTACAATGCTGACAATTTATAACACTGAAGCTTTCTATACTATCCACGGACATGATATATTTTTCTTTATTTACTTAGATCTTTTTCATTATTTTACTAATGTTTTATAATTTCAGTGTACAGGTAATTTTATATCTTTTATCAGAGTTACCTTTAATTCATTTTATTTTAATGCTATTACACATGATATGTTTATAAATTATTTTGAAATTTTAATTTCTCACTTTTATTGCTAATATATAAAAATGTAATTAGGTTTTGTAATTGATCTTGTATTCTGCAACATTGCTAAATTTGCTTATTAATTTTAGTAGCTTTGTAGATCTCCATAGATTCTCTACAATAATGATCAAGACATCTACAAATCAAAAGTTTCACTCCTTTCTTTCCAACACAGATGTCTTGTATTTATGTTTCTTGCCTTATTGCCCTGAATAGATTGTTAAATAAAAGTGGTAGAATGGAAATGATTGCTTTGTTCATGATCTTAGAGGGAAAGTATTCAATAATCAATCTTTCACCATGACATATGATATTTTGTAGTTTTCTTTGATCAGATTGAGTAAGCTTCCTTCTATTCTGACTTTGCTGAGCTGAGAGATTTTATTATAAATAAATTTTAATTTCCTCAACTGCTGTCTCTAAATCTATTGCTATCCTCATGTAGTTTTTCTTGTTTGGTCTGATAACATGGCAAATTTCATTCATTGGTTTTCAATTGCTAGACTAACAGTGCATTCTGGATAAGCTGCACTGAGTCATGCTGCATTATTTGTATGCAGGGTGTCCCAAAAAATGTATACAGGATGTCTTTAGATTCTATTGCATTTTGAAAATAAACTGTATTTTAATGAACACTGGCTTTGTAATTATTCAAAGTTGTGTATATATTTTGGGGGACACCCTATATATTTGTAAAATTGAGAAGCCAGTTACCACAATAAAGCAGGTCCAACACTGAAAGGTAAATAAGGGTATATTAAAATCTGACAACTTGTAACAAATAAAAAAATAAAAATTAATTATACATAACTTCGAAAATTAGTGAATCATCTTTAAAAGAGCATGTTACTTTTTATTCACAAGGTATTTGAAAGTGAAGTATGAACTCTTCCTGAAATAAAATATGGTGCTATGAGTAAAGCCTAGAGCACAAGTCGGTCTGTGCCCTGTTCTACAGCCTGACACTTACTGTGACTACAGGGACGGCTGATTCCACGTCCCTGTGCAGATATGTTCAGGTGTGAAGTGGTGTTCAGTAGCCAGAAGCCCTGATAAAATAATTATTTAAATTATGTCACATCCAAATATTTATATATAGTCTATTTCAAAATAAGGCCAATTGAAATTATGTAATAAAATATGAAAGAAATAAAAATAGTTTAGTGATAACATTAAAAATGCCTGAGGTAATTATGAAAGCAAAGAATAAAAGAATTATGATCATCAGACACATCTTCTAGTGATTTAGAGAGAGAGAGAAAAAAAAAACACATTATTTTTCCATGGCCAGTTTGACTCAGCAGTTAGAGGTTCGGCCCACAGACCAAAGGGTCGTGGTTTCAATTCCTGGTCAAGGGCATGTACCTGGGTTGCAGGTTTGATTCCTAGCCCCAATCAGGGTCATGCAAGAGGCAACCAATTGATGTGTCTCTCTCACATCGATCTCTCTCTCTCTCTCTCTCCCCCTCTCTCTCTCTCCCTCTCCCTTCCTCTCTCCACTCTATGTAAAAATCAATGGAAAAATATCCTTGGGTGAGGATTAACAACAACAACAAAAAAGAAAGAACACATTATTTCTTTCTTCAATAAATTTCAATACAAAATAGAATAGATTTTTGTGGATAAAAGTGGTTTTTTTTTCTTTTCTCTGTCATATTACTTGATCCGTTACACATTTCTAAACACCTCTGATTATCCCCTTTATAATTCTGAGCAACCAAGTATATTTTGAAAACTTAAACTTTATTCTTACCACTTGATTAGTTTCTCCAGCAAAGCCAACACACATGCAGTCACCCCATAGATCATGTGGTTATTGTTATGTCATCTGTAGACAGCCTCTCCACAGGGCCTGCCATATCCCTGCCAGTCCCCTGCCTCCGCCATTTACTTCTGCTGATTTTACTGCCAAGTTCAGTGCTCTGAAAAGAGAATAACCAGCCATGAGCAACATGTTCTTTTTCTGCTGACTGACAGGGCTGTGCTTTAATCTCCTCTGGTGTCTCATAACAGTAGCTTTATAACAGATTTTGCTGACTGTCAGGCTATTCTAAGCCACTGCTTATGATGCAGTGAGGAGGAGAAGAATTTCAAATTATTTACATTTAGTTGACAAAAAAGATGTTGAAAATGAAATGTACATGATAAGATGCTTTAGAATTGATATTCCGATGGGAAATTTTTCCCTAAAACATTGTATACATAGAAGTTTATTCTGTGTTTAAAGAACATAAGTATGGTACAGGAGTTCCCCCACCTTGTCTGCAGGGGACATCTTTCAAGACCCCTGTGGATAACTGAAACTCTGGATAGTATCTAATTTATACTATTTTCTCCCTATACATACATAGTTATTATAAAGCCTAATTTATAAATTAGGCATAGTAACAGATTAACAACAATGACTAACAATAAAATAGAACATAACAGCATATATAACAGTATATTGTAACAAAATTGAATGAATGGCTTTAGGACCATTTTAAATTTAAAATAAAAGCGATTACTTGAACACAAACACTGCCATATGATGACAATCGATCTGAAGACAGCTACTAAGTAACTAACAGGTGGGGAGCACGTATTGCATAGATACACTGGACAAAGGGACAATTCACGTTCAAACAGGATGTAACGGGACAGCGTGCTATATCATCAAGCTACTCAGAATGGTGTGCAATCTATAGCTTATAAATTGTTTATTTCTGGAATTTTTCATTTAATATTTTTGGACTGTGGTTGACTGCAAGTCACTGAAACTATGGATAATTGCATTTATGTAAAGCAAAACCATGAATAAGGAAGGATTACTTTATACCACATGGCATGGGAGGGATGGATTCTAAATTAAACTAATCATGATTATTTTTTGAATAACCTTCTATCCAACAATTTAAATAAATCATCCTCCTACTCTAAGCCTAATTCCAGTAGTCCATCAGCCATCTTTCCTCTTTTTATTTATTATACAACAAGATGAGAAAACCATTCTCTTAAGTAGGTAGAATTGGATAATGCGAAGAACGCTAAAAATTTGTTAACATGGTATATAATATAGTGTATAATAATTATTTATTTATATTTTTCAACATCATCAGAATTTTTTGGAAAACCAGTCTGTGATTGGCTTGTGAATCCACACAGTCTAAATACAGCATCTAACGTGCTAGGCATTCATGTACTTATTGAGACTAATACTTCAGCATGGCCCCACCACTAATTTTGAGAATTTACCCCTTGACCTCCTGGACATCAGTTTCTTCAGTAAAATAGAAAGCTTGGACTAGATTGGAGGTTACAAATTCTATGTTTATCTTGCTTAACATCTATATTGTGAGAATAAAGTATTTTTATAATTAAGATGCCACATAAAATCTGAAGAGTGTCTCAATGATCTCTTTCTATATAATAAACCGTCCCAAAGTTTAGTGAATTAGAACAATTTATTACAGCTTATGATTTCATGGTTGAAAATGTGGTTATTCTTGCACATGGTATAGGATGAGAGGTCAGGGGTAGTCTAGAAATGAGATTGGGAGCTCAGCTGGAGCTATACACTGGGTGTCTTGGTTTTCGTGTGTGGAGGCCTCTTCACTAGCTACTTGAGCTGCTTCATATTACCGTGGTGGTCTTCAAAAAAGGAAACATTGCAAGCACTTATCACTTATCAATACTCTGCTTGCATTACACTTACAAATATGCTATTGGGCTAAGCTACTCACATGGCAAATTCCAGAGTTATTGCAGAAAGGTGATTTCACCATTAGAGACCACCAAAGTAACAGTCTGCAGAAAGTCTTTGGGAAATCTGGCATCTCTGCTTAACTTTCATGGAATCTGATCCCTTTAAATGGACCATGCATTCTTTAAAATCCCTTTAGCCCATTTAATTGAGATATATATATATACACATTTGAGCAAATATATATATATATATATATATATATATATATATATATATATATATATACACACATACACACACACACACATACATACATATTTGATACTATAGGTGTTTGAATTATCTGTCCCTGTTCAAAATTATTGCAACAATTTTTATATGGTCTGGAATGTATAACACTAAAATTAACTTTAAAAAATTGGCATGTAATGTATTCAGATACTTTATAGGCACTTAATGCTTATCTTTATTAAAACATTTATAATACTAATATGAGGCAATTATAGCTTTAAAAAGGCTCACTTGCTTTGATATTTTGCCAGTGAATTACTTGTACATGACCTAAAACAACCTATGTATTTCTGGCAGTCACAATATTCAGTGATTTATTTCTTTAAATCTGATATATTCATCTACATATGCCAATAAGACAAAATCAAAATGTGAAGCTCAATTAAAATGTATTTTTCTAATGTGTGCAATTTGCAAGCATAAATAGATATTTAATTTACTCAGTCTTTACTTTTGGCATATGGTCAACTACACATATCTCCACACTGTGAGAGTGAAAAAAATTAGATAATATTAATTATATAAGTTTAAGTGATCTCACTTTTAAGTAAGCAAAAGCCATGAATCAAGTTAGCTGAAAAATGGAATAATCACTTGCATCACTTAAGAAGTACAGGGATATAGCTGTGATCCAAATCTGGCTTAATTGTGAACCAGTGATGTCATCAAAAGTACAGACTTCACTTCTCAAGTCTGCCATCTTTATTGTTTGGTTTTATCTTTAATTAAACTTACTATTCTTTCAGCTGTTGATCAGACATAGGTATAACATATGGCTTAATAATTTTCAAAATATAAATTTTACATGTTTAAAATTTTCTGAACTCTAGCTGTGCTGTTTTAATTATTTCTCAAAGATAAAGCTAATGGATGTAATTCAGAATCCCCCTTCTACTTGCTGATTCCATTCATTTCTGGTTCACCATTGTACATCTTTTAACAGTCACTTTCCGTTAACCACAATATTAACCTATATATGGATCCCAACCTCATTATCTCATTGTCCTCTGCGAATAAATGAAATAAAAACTGGAGGGAAAAAAAGATGAAAAGAAATGGAAGGGGAAAGAAAAAAAACAAAACGACCACTTGTTGTTTTGTGCAAACTTTACTTTGTTGTTTAGCAAACTTTACTAATACGTATATTGTGGAAAGAACTGGTATTTTAACATTAACTTATAAATAAATAACATCAAAAATCTTGGTTTTTGCTGTGTGTGGGGGGGGGGTGATTTTTATTAAAGTAATACATGATTCTCATTTTATAAAAGGAATGATACTGGCTTATCAAGAAAGACAGCAATCCCTTGTAGAAACTCTTTCCATTCCTGTTTATGCATCTCCAAAATACTTTAAACTCTTAGTCATTTCCTCTGGTATTTACTTCCATATTTTAAAGTAATTTTTCATGCATCACTTCCTTAATTTTCTTTCTTTTTTAAAGAAATTAATGTAGAGAACCAATATACATCTAATTGAAACCAAGCGGCGGTGATTGGGTTCATTTCTCGTGAAATCGAAGAATGAATTCACGGACCAAGAGTAAGAGATAAGAAAGTGTATTTGAAAGATAGACAGATTCCCCACAGCTGTGAAGAGACCCAAGTGGGTTGCCAGTAGGGGTCTGTTGTCTAGGGATAGATATATGTCTTGCTAGCCTCTGATTGGTCCTTTCAAGGAATTCTGCCTTAGCAACATCCATACATTTTAAAGCTTGTGTTTCCCACCTGACTGGGTTCAGCCCTAGGTCATTATCTATAGGGGTCTTAGTGGCTTCCCTTTTTTGATAATTTTAACTTCTCCCAGACTATTAGTGAGGAGGTGGGGAAATGCCCTTGGAACAATCCTATGCTTGCTTTTGGTTTCTTTTCTAAGTCCAATTTTGGTTTTCTATAATCTTTTTAAGGTGATCTGGCTTTCTGCAATAGAAACACACTCTATAGTTTTGCAGAACTCATTTAGCAATCCTGTTGCCTTGCTTGAAACCAGCCTTTCTTGTTTGTTGTTGTTGTTGTTGTTGTTGTTATGTAATTGACCTGTGCTCCTTCCAGGAGCTTTGCATTTCTATAAATGGGGGCTGGAAGTGTCTCCTCTGGGAGCACAATGCCCATGTTGAATTTAGTTTTATTTTGAGATATAGAGTGCAACTAAACCTCCAGATACACTGTTACTGTGTTGCCTGACTGTGCTGAGCTCCAAGTCATCTCAAATTTCTAGCGTGTGTCAGCCTTCCCTTCCCATGGTCCCATCCCTCACTGCCTACCCTGCCTCTATCTCCTCATAATAAAAGGTCCATACAAAAGAAAAGAAGACAAATGGAGGAGAAAAAATTATCAGAGAAATAATAAAAATGTTCCCAAACTGAAGGACATGTTTCTAAATTATTAAGTTTCACTGAGTATTCAATACAATGATTTTTTAAAAGGACTTAAAGCAAGTAATTGTGACATTTCAGAATATTGGTGACAAAGAAAAAACATAAAAGCCTCCAGAAGGGAAACATCAAGTCACATACATAAAATCAGCAATCAAGATGACATTGAGCTCCTGGTAACAAAACTGGAAACTAGAAGATGCCATGGAAACACATCCACATTCTGAAACAAATAAACTTCCATCTTATCTATATCCATCAAAATAGTTAACAAATTATGAAAGTAGAATAAAGACATTCAGACATGCATGATGATTTCCCAGATAATGTACTTTCAGCCCTATGCTGCTACCAGTGAGGAGGTAGGTTGATCTGTGGTGTAAATCAGCCTTGCTTTTTGTTTGTTCTATAACTATAGAGCCAGCTGCCATGTGGCTCTCATTTGTCAGTTACCACTTCCCCCTGCTTTCTATAGCTTCCTAATATCAACATCTCTACTGTATTTCCACTCTCATTATTTTTGTTTACCGCTGATATCTTTTTTATTCCTTGACTGTCATTTTAGTGAGGTGCTCTGAAGAAAACAAAGATGAAGAATTGTTCACCATATTAAATCACGAATCACTGTTTTTCATATCTTTTTGTAATCATTAGAGTAATAATTTAGGATATATTATCGCTGGTGGTAGAGAAGGTCACAAGGTTTCTTTATTTTCCCTTCAGTATTTTTCTTCATGTGCTGTTTAAAAAAAAACAAAAAACAAGTATAAGCAGGCATAGAACCTTTCCCAAAATGATCACATCTCCCCTCACCTCCCAGTGTATTTTGTCTCTCCTTATACTTAGCAGAAGCCAGGTGGATGGCTCCAACAGTGGGCTCCTAGGGCATCACCTCCTGGTGGTGGCCAGGCTAGAAAGAGACACAAAGTGAGTACTGGCATCCACTGGGCAGCCTGAAGGTAGCTATGTCACCTGGGCCACAGAAGCTAAGGTGCCCAAACATCCTGCTCCAGGACATGGCCCTGCTGGTCACGTGGAACCTCCAGACTCCTGTGCTGTTCAGTTCATAGACAATCTAGTTCTTAAATGTTCTTTGGTTGCACCATCTATACTTGAACAGTTTCTTCTGTTTCCTCTTCTCTGATGATTTTATCCCCAAATTCTGTTTTATTTCATACAGAGTTTAGGTTTATTATGTATTGTCTTTTATTTCTCCCTGACTCATTGAGACACATTTTATATAATTTATGTTTAATCATAATTGCCATTGATTTAGATAAATCATTATATCATTCCCTACTAAGTAAAAAGGCCAACAATTATAACTTTATGACACCTTAAATTAGAAAACATCTCTTGAATTTAAAATAATAAAAATACTAATATTAGCATCAATAAAATACTGTAAATGGTTTAACCTGTTATATTTTTACAAATAAAATACCTTCCCTTAGAGAGATTCTGGTATCAATTAAAGAAAGTTTTTATCATATAAAATGCACTGAACAACAGCAATTTAAATGTTCTTCTATTGAATTTGGATCATATTTAGAATTTACCAAATCTCTAAATCAGGATACAAAGCAAAGGTTTAAAACACCTACTCCACAGATTCAGAAAATATGAAGCTATACAGTTTTTAGGAAGGGTATTTTGCTTTGTCTTCAGAGTATGAACTTTTTAAACTTTTGATTAAAAAATAAACAACTGTTCATTTAGCTTTGCTATTAGTCATTGAATTAATGTTGGTTGTTTATTTAAAATAAGATGTGTGTTGTAGCAAATATTTTTCTTCCATACATATCAGGTGTATTCATACATATGCCCAAAGGTGTTTGTAAAGTGATATTTCATTGTTGATATAATATTTTAAATAACATGATACATTCTATTTAAATAAATACATTTATAAATAATGAATTATTGGATGTTTATGGAACATTTAATAAAATATTGGTATATCATCTAATTTGCATTTTATATAAAATGCTAAAGGACTATATATGTTTGTTGCAATATTTTTGTTAAAGCTTTTTATTTTTTTATTTATCATCATGTTTTCCACCTAGAACATGGAAACATATTTAAAAAAAATAGTATTTAGGGTTTCTTATATTGCTTATGTATCACTGCTCTAGGAAAAGTTATAAATTAGAAAATTTAATTCTTACATAATACTTTTGTCATTTAGAACTACATAATTTATTTTTTAGTTTACTCATATTATGCACTACACAAGAATAAGTATTTATTTATTTATTTATTTATTTATTTATTTATTTATTTAAATATTTTTTTATTGATTTGTTAGAGGGATAGGAAAGGAGAGAGAGAAATAGAAACAGCCATGTGAGAGAGAAACAACATTGGCTGTCTCCTGCACATCCCTCATTGGGGATCGAGCCTGGGCATGTGCCTTGACTGGGAATTGAATCAGTGAACTCCTGGTACATGAGACAATGCTTAATCAACTGAGTTACACTGGCCAGGCAAGAATAAGTATTTCTTTACATAATGTATTTTATATGAAGTCAACATAAATTCCTTAGAGATTGAGATTTGATACCTGCTGTACACAACTAACTCATATCACCAATAGATAACAGGGTATTACTTCAAATTCATTATTTAAAATAGCATGTGGTCTGGGAAATTTCTGTAGTGTGTTACTAATATTAAATAATACAATATAGTTTGTATGAATGATATTTATAGTTAAGTCATATCGGATGTCTTTTATTTTTATGTACTTTAGAAACGTTATATTAGTTCTAGAAAATAGCTTTCAGTGTCCAGCACAAAAGATTCTGAAGTTCAAATATTCATAAAACATATTTTAAATCCCTAAAGAGCAGTCACTTGAAAAGACAATGGTCCCCTGAGCGGTGGTATCTGATTCTAGTATTAGAGAAAACGACTTCCATTAAGACAGTGTGAAGAAGTTGGTTCACACACACACACACATACACACACATACACCATATAAATTTGATAAAATTATAAAAAAATCATCCTTTCAGGCTTTGAATATTTCCAAAGGCAGATAACAACTTGAAAAGAGTATATTCTTAGAAAACTACTAGAGCTCTGGGTACGAACAAAACTCTGCGGCCAGCTTGCCTGAGGTTGCTCCCATCAACACCTTCAGTTTCGTTGGCCAGACAGCAGCATTACAAAGATGGAGATTGTAAAAGAGGGAGATGATAAAGGGAAGAGACCTGAAACTTTGCTTCTAGAGGAGTAAAATTGATTTGTGGTGGGACATAAAACTCTGTGGTATTGTCAGTTAAAAGTGACAAACTTGGCAGAAAATGAATATAAGAAAAAAACTTTAGCTTTCTTAGCCTAAGATAGCAGTTCCAGCTGGGCTAATCAGGACACCAACCTAGAGTTAGGAAGAAGATCCTGGAAATGAGAGCCACAGATGGGATTAAGTGCTTGAGCACAAGCTCTACACAAATCACCGACCATAATCTATGCAACCACTAGAAAGCCAGGCTAGAAGAAAAAAGAAGAAGAAAATAAGGGAAAAAAGAAGAAAAATTTGAGCAGCAACATTAGCAACTATACACCATAGTGGGAAAGAATCTTCAGTTCAAGCCCAGGTAAGTTATTTGAAAAATAAGAAGCCTTAAACAAAATAAAAATATATTATCTGTATTATTTCTACTTTTCAATGAAAAATTGTAAGACGTGCAAGGAAATAGGAAAATGTGACCCATTCTCAAGAATAAATGCAACCAATAGAAACTGATTCTGTGTAGGCATGGATGTTGGATTTAGCAGTTGAAGACTTCAAAGAAGCTAATATAAATATGTTCAAAGACTTAAGGCAAATACAATGATAATAACTCAACAAATAATGAATTTCAACAAAAATAAATACAAAAAATGGAAATTCTAGAATTGAAAATAAAATGAAAATGAAAAGTTTACTAGATTGACTCAACTATTGATGTGGTGCTGCAGAAGAAAAATCAGTATACTTGCAGATTGACCAATAGAAATTAGTCCATAAAACAGAGAGAAAAGAAGATTGAAAGAAAATAAACAGTCTCAGTGACCTGGGAAACAATCTTAAGCATTACAACATAATGCAATAAGAGAGAAAGAAAGAAGTTAAAAAAAAAGTATTTGAATAAATAATGGCTTAAAATGTCCTAAATTTATAGCCAAAGCACATTATTCTAAATAATTTATGTAGACTCTCCAACCCTTAGAGGAGATGAAACATAACTCCTATGCTTTAAGTGTAGACTACATATAGTGACTTTCTTCCAAAGAATACAGTATGGAAATGGGGGGAAAAGGAGTAACTTTATAATGAAGAAACCTTACAAACACTACTTAAAGCCAGGTGATCAAGGTTAACATCAACAATCTCAAATGAGGGACATTTGACAAAATTTTTTATCAGTAATCTTTGAAATTGTCAAGGTCATCAAAATCAATAAAAGCCTAAGGAACTGTCAAAACTAAGAGGTTCTAATGAGACATGACTACTAAATATAATCTGGTATCCTGGATGGGATTTTGGGATAGTTAAAGGACAATGGACAAAAACTGAGGCAATTTGAAGAAAGTTTAGACTTTAGTTAATAATAATGTCTCAATATTGGTTCATTAACTGTAACAAACTGTGGGCTATTTGAGAATTTTCTGTACAATCCTCCCATTAATTAATTTCAATCTAAAGCAGGTCTAAAAGTAAAAGTTACTTTTAAAAGGGGTGAAAAACAATAATCTACAGATTCAAACATCTCAAAAATTTCCACATAAAACAAATACACAGAGACTCACATCATGACAATAATCAAATTGTTGAATGACAACAATAAACATTTAAAAAGTAACTAAAGAAAAAAGAAGCTTCATTAAGTATAGAGAAATGAGAAATGATTAACAGATGTTATAGATTTTATATCCAGAAAAACTAGACAGGTATCCCAAAAAAATGTATACAAGGTGTCTGTTGATTCTATTACATTTGAAAATAAAATGTATTTTAATAAATACTAGCTTTATTATTCTTCAAAGTTGTCTATACATTTTTGGAACACCCTATATATCTTCATAAATTGTCTTCTTAAAATTAGATTATAGTGGTAAAATATCTTAATATAAGTACATATTTGTGTCAGGAAGGAAAGACTACAGGCTCTTAATCAACCTTAATCCCAAATAATTATAAAATTTTATCCTTTTAATCTGTCTTTCAAACCTTGGGTTTATAATACTTTTTTTTTCATCACAGATTCTGCCCTCTTCACCATATGTTTTTAACTAGTTTGACATGGGGAATACATTTATTTATTCAGACAAATGTAGAAAAGGCAAAGAAAAAGCAGGAATCAAGTAAGTCTTGTACTGTGAAGGATCATTAAGATTTTTTAAAGTATAGAATGATAAGATAAAATATATACTGTGGGGAGGAGATTAATATAATACTCTGTATGTATGAGACAAACTAATGTTTGAGGGAATGAGAATCAGTTAATAGAGATTTGTTAAGAAGTAATTTTGTGACAATACTAGAATGACCCAATATCTACACATTGAATTAGAAAGAATAGATAATTTATTGAATGTAAAAAAATAAGGTAGAGAATGCTTAGATCAAACTAAAATAGAAAATGGGTCATAAAAAATGGAAAGCTGTGAACAGATATCACTATGCAAGATGTCTACGTGATCTAATATCAAATTTTACATCTTGTTCCTATCCTTTTCCTCATTAACTCAAACCCAGTGCTCCTGTCAAACAGAATTATGTGCTATTTTTAAATTATTTAATGACCTTATCATTTCTGAGGCCATTACTTGAGACAGTGGCTACAATTTGGAGTGCACAGGAGTTGTACATTGAACTGGATTATTCATTCTTTGAGTTGCACGACAGGGATTTATGAAGTCACTACTTGAAGAGATAGTACTATATTCTGTGGCTGACAGTTTAGTGTGGAAGTGAACTGTTAAACAAATTATTCTAATAGGTATGGCCAGTGAAACAAAGGTGCAAAAGCACCACTGATGCTAGGTAGGCAAGGGCCAGTGAAGTTGAAAAGAAATAAAAAGGACAAGGAGAACTTGATTCAATGAAAACAACTTTAACTTTATCCTGTAAGATCAACTTTTCTAAATTTGTCTAAATACAAAATTGCCAAGGCTATTTAAGATTAGCTATTTCATGGAGATTCTGTGTTAATGAGCCTTTGAAGAATTTTAAACAAAAAAACTTCATAATCAAATTTTGATGTTAGAATGATTTTAGCATACACACACACACACACACACACATATGAAAAATTGAGTGGTATTAATTTTAGCAGCAGATGGAGTAGCTGGAGATTTAGGCATCTATAGTTGCAGGACTAGAGATAAAGGGGAAGATACTTACAATATATATTTGAGAGAGAGTGTAAAGGCCACCTGCTCATTGTGATTTTCATTGATAATTTTTAGGTAGAAGGAAGTTCTCTCTTGAATCACAGCATCTTGCTCATGTAGCTTAAAACATGTTGCTATGAATGGTCATTATTTGCTTATATTTTGCATTGTCATATTTCAGACAGACACACACATACACATATTAACAAACACACATCTGTACGTGTGCATGAACGTGTGTGTGTATTAGTTTATAATGTAATTGTGGATATAAGATCAAATTTATTCAGAGATTGTGTTGTATCTAGTTGTCACTCAACTACTACTTACTGAATATTTGAATTAACTAAACCTACAAGATTATAAGGGTGGTTATTAAAGAAAACTTTGGTTAAGGAAAGGTCTGTATAGTAAGCTAGAATCCAGTTTCAGGGTCCTGGCTGACTCATTAACTGTTTTTTTTTAAACCATTTTACCCTTTTTCTCAAGCGTAAAATGAGAACAATAATGGTTACCTGCCTCAAAGGGGTGTTGTCGGGACTAGCTAGTTGACAGTTTTAAACTATTTCAAAGATAGAATGTACTATAAATGCTCCAAGGAAAGTTTTTAAAAGCACAATGGAATAAAACCCTTGAACCATAGCATTAGGAAAGTTAGTATGTCTTTTAGGCAGGCAATCTTCAACCGATAGAGAATTCTATGGGAAATTAACTCCACAACATTCTCGATTTTCTTGCCTCTTTTCTACTTTTTTCTTCTGTAGCTAATATCTGCCTAGTGACTCAATTCAACAGGAAAGTTCCACTTACGCCATCTTTTGAAATAGATGTTACTCATAAAAAAAGAAATGTAATAAAGATTATAAAATGGTCATTAATCACACTGGAAAATGTAGTCTCTTCAATACAGTACTATATTCTGAATTTACCAGAACTATTTAAAATTCACTTCATCGCTGGTAATTCAGGGATATAGTTGTAGTTGCCTAAAAGAAAATGCTCATTTTTGTGGAGAAATACCCTTTAATAACTTTCCTAAATATCTGAACTAGGTCAGAACTTCATTTGTCAAAACAATTGCTTGTTGATTTCTTCCAAATGTCAAATGAAATATTCAAAACTCTGGAAAACATTATTTTCTCCAGTCATTCTTAGTGAGAATACTTACACATTTAACACATTTACATACCTTATTTTAAAAACAAAAATCACATGTATGTAGGTTAAAATAGAAAAACTGCATGCTGGGCAATTTCTGAGAAAAGGAAATGCTCATAAACGAAACATAGTGACCAACTGCACATGTGCTTTAACCAAAAGATACATCTTCACTATACTATGTTTGGTAATTTACAATATGGGTCCATGAATCTGACTTTTCAACCTTTACTAAAAATAAAGAAACAAAAACTGATATTGGCCAAAAAAAAAAAATCAAATTTCTAGGTAGAAATAAGCATCCTCTGTCACAATTTATGAGTTTTTAGCACAAAGAGCATGTCAGACATTAACTGTTAGGTTTTTAACCTGAATCAAACAGTCAAATAGAGCATATTTACTTCTTAAATATATTATAGTACATGATTAAAATAGCAAAGCAGAAAATTCCAGAGTCTAGAATATATTTACTTATTTTTAATTAGTAAATTTATTTCTATTTTGTAAAATGTTTTAATTTTAAATCTGTATTAACATAGCTTATTTAGTATTTTTTTTATCCTCACCCAAGGACGTTTTTCCATTTTTTGTTCAAATAATGTGGGAAGGAGAGAGAAGAAGAGACAGAGAGAAAAACATAGACGTGAAAGAGACACATAGAGTGACTGCCTCCCGCACGACCCAACCAGGGCCGGGGACAAACTACTACTGAGGTTCATGCCGTTAGCAGGAACTGAACCCGGGACTCTCTGGACCACAGCTTGACGCTCTAACCATGGAGCCAAACCAGCCAGGGCAACATAGCTTATTTTAAAGTGATTTCTGTTTTTAAAGATCAGTGAGATGTTTATTAGAAACTCTAACATACGTAGAAATTAGGTAGGCTTCATGGTGTGTATATCAGAATGATATGACCATATCTCTGGCAGCCAGTGATTTAGTTAGAAAGATAATATTAACAGATGTAGACATTTTAACAAATAATTAATTGATCAACTGAGTGCTGATAATTTTGGCCAAGTATTTGATATGGAGAAACTAGAAATAAACTTGGTGGGAAAAATGGAATTTAGAACAATTACAATAAGTTTGATGAGCTGAAGAAAAAATAATCCATTTCAGGTAATGAGTAAGAGCAGTTTACTTTCTTGGTTTAATTTATTTATAAGTTTATATTCTTGTTGATATGACTATAAATGGAGTTGTTTTATTAATTTCTCTTTCTGATAGTTTATGCTAGTGTATAGAAATGCTACAAATTCTTTTATGTTGATTTTGTATCCTGCACATTTACCAAATGCATTAATTAGTTTTAACATATTTTTGGAGGAGTTCTGAGAGAAAATATTTGCAAATCATATATCTGATAAGGGTTAATATTCAAAATATATAAATAACTCACATAACTCAATAGCAAAAAAAAAACCACCCTACAATCAGACAAAAAATCCAATTTAAAAATAAGCAGAGAAACTGAAGATGTGTGTGTGTGTGTGTGTGTGTGTGTGTGTGTGTGTGTGTATTTTTTAAACAAGACAGACAAATGGTCAACAGGTACATGAAAAAGTAATCAACATCACTAATCCTGGGAAAAATGCAAATTAAACCATAATGAGATATTGCCTTACATCTGTTAGGATGGCTATCATCAAAAATAAATAAATAAATAAATAAATAAATAAATAAATAAATAAATAAATAAATAAATAAATAAAAGATAAGTTTTGGCAAGAATGTAGAGAAAAGGAAATTCTTGTGCACTGTTGACAGGAATGTATATTGGTTCAGCCACTATGCAAACAGTATGGAGGTTCCTCAAACACTTAAAGCTACCATAAAACCCAGAAATTTCACTTCTGGGTATATATATCCAAGGAAATGAAAACAGAAATACCTGCACTCCCATGAACATTGTAGCACTATGCACATAGATATGGAAACAAGCCCAGTGTGCATGAATGGATGAATTGATATAGAAGATGAGATATGGATAAATATATAATGGAATATTATTCAGCAACGTGAAAGACATTCTGCTATTTGTGACAACATGAATGGCATTAAGCTAAGTGAAATAAGCCAAATAGAAAGACAAATACTTTATGTTGTCTTTTCTATGTGGAATATAAAGAAAAAAAAGTCAAACTCATAGAAACAGAGTAGAAAAGTGCTTGCCAGGTGTCGGTGGGGTGGGGAATACAGGGAGAAGTTGATAAAAGTGTACAAAATGTCAGCTGTAAGATGAATAATGTCTGAGTATGTAATGTATAACATGGTGACTCTGGTTGACAGCACTGTAGTGTATAATTAAATTTTGCTGAGAGAATAAAACTTAAATGAGTTCACCTAAATAAATAAATAAATAATAAAATAAAAAGTTAAAGTGAAGTGATGAATGTGTTATTTAACCACACGCGGGGAATCCTTTCATAATGCCTATGTATAGCTTAAATATTTCACAATTGTGTTAATTATACCTCAATAACACTTTTTTAAAAAGAAACAATTTGTAAGTCAGAAAACTAAAAAAAAAAAACCTTCCTTTCACAAATGAAGAGCAGTCAGGATAGACAATCAAATGGAAGAGCTATAATAGACTTGAGTTAGACTTACTAAGTGTAGATTCTAAAGAATTAAATCAATAGAATGCAAGGCTGTTAAGCATTTCTGTGTTAAGCATCACTTTATGTCTAGCCCATACAATGGTTTCACCCTATAGTAGGAGCTTACTAAATATTTGTTAATTCAATAAACAAATGGAAGATGGACTGGTAACGTGAACTGATAAGCAGCGTGGATCAAATGCAGCTCCTTGAGCATCCGAGTGGCAGGATGAAAAGTGTTTAGAAAGCTTTTTTTGCAGTGGTTATTCAAGATGACACTAGAGAAATAATTACATGGCACTGTTGATGGAACCATTTCTATAGGAGATTGCTGCTTGACTCAGCCATATTTTGAACATCTCAACGTTTATGCTTTCAAATGAAAAAAGAAAAAAATATCCAACATTACAAATACTATCAATTGAATCAGTCTGACATTTATGCCTTATGATATCTTGCTGAGCTATCACAGCATTTGCATTATACATCAACAGTGAACCAAGAAAGACAGGCTTGGTATTCACTATATTTGGCAGCAAAGCTATATAAAATAAATCCATTCTACATTTATATTAAAGTTGACATCAGTGTGCCTGTACCCGCAGAAAGTGGAGGCCAAAGAAGAAAACACGTTTGCACTTGAGTTTTAGTCAAAATAAAATGAGCAAAAATAAAATCAAGACAAAATGACAAAAGTAATAAACCATAAATATTCTGCCTTTTCATGTAAATATGCTTGACAACATAAAGCCTAACTTTGAAAGCATGAAGAAGAGGCTTAACATTCAAATATATTTTTTAATGATTTTAAAAAAAAGGTAATACAGATGAATTTCTTCAGTTTCATCTTATTTTCTTTGCACTGAAAAGATTCAGAGTTATGATAATCTATATGTCCTGATTTTATTATTAGTAGTAAAAATTGTGAATACTATTATTATATCTGTAATAATTTATTGTTACTATTATAAACATTTGTATAATGTCTATTTTTACACATATTATTTTAATTAGCCTCAATAAGCAAGGTGTTTTGATGGGGCACACATTATTATCTTTATTTTATACATAGGGAATCTACTACTCAGAGATATTAGATCATCCTATGTCACCCAATTATTATAAAACTAGAGCTTTTTAAGTTCTCATTTTGTTTCTAGAGCTACTCTTCCTACTGCTTTACTCTCACTAGGGATTTTTTTTTCCTCCTTTAATCTCTGGCCCAAATTTATCACTGAAATGCTAAACTTGTCCAAATGTATTTTTGACCTAATTGAGAGTAAAACAGTTTGTCTAAGCTTAAATTGATGAAGTTATATTTTATTTAAACTGTATTAAATAATTTGAGTAATGTCTTGCATAAACATATACACTGAAATATAGCGTGATTGGGTTTTCTCACTCTTGTGTAAGAAGAAACTCAGAAGCAAAGATCAACTAGGCAATTAACAAAAGTTTTTTGGGCAGCCATATTTTTAACCTACAATCATTTCTAAGCCTTGACTAAATAGTTCTGTGCTCTCCAAACTAAAAACAAATTCTGATCATTAACATTCAATAAATATTGTGCTACTCTATAGTGACATTCTTTTCTTCACTCTTCATCTATTTGAGTACTCAATATCGTTACCCAATATTAGCTAATACAAGGGTTTTAAAAGGTATTGTATGCTGTTCAATTGAAATTGTTACTCTAAAGTGTGACTTTAATTATCACACAAGTAGAAAAAATGGCAAAACTTTGCATGTACCAAAATATTAAGCTTCCCTTCCCTCACATAACAGAAATAACATAAACATCTTGAGCTACATTATTAAATTTTCATAAACTGAGCCATGTTAGAGATAGCAGAAAATCATTCTAAAGGCATAAAATTACTCTAGCAAGCATTGACTAAGATCTCCTTAAAGAAATTAAAATGATTAAGAAACAAGCACATTTCTTTAATGAGAGCTCTGCTTGGCTCTGGAAACATCAGAAAAGCTTATTTTCTTTTTTCTTTATTGATTTTTAGAGAGAGAGGAAGGGAGAGGGAGAGAGAGACAGAAACATCAATGAGGGAGAACATCAACTGGCCGCCTCCTGCATGCCCCCCACTGGGAATTTGACCCACAACCTGAGCATGTGCCCTGACTGGGAATCGAATCGGTGACTTCTTGGTGCATGGGTTGACGCTCAACCACTGAGCCACACCAGCCAGGACAGAAAAGCTTATTTTCTACGTGTACATTCAAGCACCAAGACACTTGCTGTCTGGTCTTAAAAACAAAAAAACAAACAAACGAAAACAAAAAAATCCATATTTTAGATATAAATAAATTCCGTTGTTTAACAGAATGACATTTTACACATTCAGATTACAGTGACTTTCTTGATTTGATTCTGTGCTTACCAAACACATTTCTGACTGTGATTTGATTTTTAGTCTAGCATATGTACAGATAGAGATAGCATCTTAGTCATATTTGGGTCTTTAGTATAGCTCGCTGAAGTAGAGAAAATGTGCTGATCCACCTTTGAGTTCAGGCATTAAACATTTGTCTCTGGGGACTTGGTTAATGTAAGCCTGCTCCCATGAGACAAAGCTATTCTTGGTGCCTTGATACATCCAATCATTGTGCTTGCCAAGGCTAAGGAGCTGACTACAGGCAGGCAGCCCTTGAACACTCAAAAATAATGAGGACATGTGAGGTATCATGGAGATGTCCAACACCTGTCTTGCAACCTATGTGTGAAAGGAAACTGTTATTTCAACTTTAATATTGAGCATTTATTATATTTTGAGAACCATGAGAATTGTTCCTGAGAATTCAAATTTAGAACACTTAGGCTTTTTCCATGGAATTTATAATCTTATTTATAAAATATTTTTATTCTTCTAAGACAGACAATGATTGAGAATTCTAAATAGTCTATAGTTGATAACTGTCTCAGAATATAATTACAAAGAATCCATTTTCAGTATTAGTTCAATACAAAATGGAAAATCAAGGAAATCTGGGATATATTATCTTTGTGTCTAGAAACTAAAAAAAATGGATTGGAGCAGTCTGTAATACTTTAGAAGAGACATGTAGATTAAAAAACATTTTACTAGTTTTATATGTTATTATATGAGAGTTCTTCAAAGAAACAAAAAAATATATATCTATATCTTTCAATGGAAAGAGAAGAGACAGAGAGAAAGAGATGCTCACCCTCATTGAGGAGGGCAATCCACTTTTCTGAGTCCACAGATACACTCAGAAATAATCTAGTAATTTTGTGGTCTGTCAGATTGACACACAAAATTAACCATTAAAGCTATGTAGCAATAAAAATTATTTATTGAATCTACAAAGAGCCTATCTTTATCTGACATGCATATCTCCACTTGGATATTCAGAATTCTAAGCTTAATCTAAATTAGGTCTCTCCTTATAAATTTTTTCAAGCCTCAATTAATCTGAACATTAGTTTTCTTGACAGTATCCTTACACAAATTTATTATTTCTATTTATATTGGGCATTGGCTATGTCCCTCATTTCAGAGTTTTCTTTTTAACAATCTGAATTCATCAGGAGTGCCCTGCCTCCCACATTTGGCTGAAATTGTTTTGTTTTTAATCTTCTTCATTCTGATAATATGTGATTAGTCAAAACCTATTTATCTCAAGTGACTCCAAGCCTTCTTGACAATTGCCCTTTTTTTTCTTTATGGATGTTAGAGAGAGAAGAAGGGAGAGGGAGAGAGAGATAGAAACATCAATGAGAGAGAACACCGATTGGCCACCTCCTGCATGCCCCCCACTGGGGATTTGGCCCACAACCTGGGCATGTGCCCTGACCGGGAATCAAACCAGTGACTTGTTGGTGCACAGGTCAATGCTCAACCACTGAGCCACACCGGCCGGGCAGATAATTTCCCTTTTTAAAACATCAATATATATATTTTAGAATTTTTTATTTTTTCCATTAAATTCTTACTAATGAGCATATTTGTTTCTGTCAACTTCTATACACCTTGTTTGTCTTAACCCTCCATTTCTTCTAAGATATCTATATATTCCTTTTCACCAAGTCTTTCCTTATAAAGAAAGAGATAGTTTTTTCCCTTATTAACCTCTCCCTTTTTTAAAAGGGTGATAAATCCTTACTCTATTAATATATATAGAATGAATGTCTTAATTAAGTGGGAAGATACTCGAAAGAGGTACAGATAAAATCAAGTGACTGTATATGATAAAGTACAAAGTATAGTCATAAATGTATTATTTTAATAAATTATCTCAATAAACCATAAATCAATAACACATAAGCAAAATATATCAATACATTAATTAAAGATTAGTATAATTGAATTGATAGCAAAAATTACTCTTTATAACATTCTAGGGTCAAGACAATTTTCATATAAGATAAAAAAACCATCAAGTACCACCATACTATTCTCATATTTAACCCAAAGTGTTATTGCTCATTTACAAATTTGTGGAAAATATCACAAACACAATTTTCCCTCTTAATGTCACTGCATTATTTTTTAGCCCTATTTTGAAACTAATTTGGCCTCTATGTCTTAGAGCCTTGGAGAACATTGATCACTTTTATGGTTTTAGGCAGAGTATTCTAAGGTAATGATGTTTAAAGCACATTTCTTTTCTGTAATTCAATTTTTCCATTGGGAAATAGTTTTTAAATAATATAGCATGTGGTTAAAGTGAGGTGAGTTGGAATTGGAGCAGAGTTCAAAGTCTCTCATGTAACCATTAGGAGCCTCTATTAGAAATTGCTCCTGTGATAAAGAAAAATACCATCTCCTACACTCCGTTTTCTATTTATTAAACGTAACTACCAAGTGACAGTTATTTTCTTAGTCTGATTTTCATTTTCATTTTTCCGCTAAATAATATTGAGAATCTAGATTATATTGTAGAGAAGAAGTCAATAATAAAGATTGCCAATTAACCTTGGACTCCACGGTGCACATGTGTGGAATGACATGAGATATTCAGAGAACACAAGGAGAAGATTTAGATATTTCCCAGTTACTGATGACGTTTATAGCGGTGATCTGACTATCCATTTCAATTTATTATATTCTTCCATTCTAATATTCTCTGTATTGTTCCAATTTTAGTATATGTGCTACCATAGTGCACACAAGTAGATAATATTTTTTACCAACTACTAATGACAATAAGCTATGTGATCTATTGTGAAGTTTATCCTGGGAAGAGTATAACTAGATACCAGAGATGCAAGTAAAGTCAATTTTGTATGCACCTTTTTGAGCCTATCCCTTTAAATAAACACTACACTTGTATGCTGAAAGTGCAGAAAGGAATTGGTAATTTCACAAATTAGAATTTGAATTACTTATTATATCATTTAAGCACAAATTAATTTTCTTTGAACCCTAGGTTTGGTATGTTTGTAGAATGTAAGTGCCCCATGAGCACTAGGATAAAATCTCCCTGAATACAGGCTTTGCCATTCTTGCTCACCTGCTGCACCCATAGTGCTTTGAAGATGACCTTGAACAAAGTGTTACTTAATATTGAACTGGCCTGTACAAACCTATGTAGGTCTGGCTGATTCCTATCATCCTCAGAAATTTTCAAAATAAAATCCTCTTACTTTGTAGCAGAGTTTGATAATTTAAAATATAGCTGAAATCCTTTAAAGAATAAATATATACAAAACTCCTAAAGCATTTTAAGACAACATGATTGCTATAGCAAAACTCCTTTATCGGGAATTTACTCAGAACTCCTCTGGGAAAAGTGCTATTTATGATGGTATAGAACATGTAAACCTACAAAAGCCACAGTCCTAGCCTTAATGATCCAAGAATGTAATTATTTAATGTGTGTATTAAGACTGTCTTTAATTCATTGCTTAGGTATTAAATCTGATCCAGTGGAGAAAAGTACTTTGCATGAAACCATGGAACATGTAAACATGTAAATTCTGTCATATCTTCAGAGGTCTAAGATTTTAACAGTAACATTGGAGAGTTGTGAGCATCTCTGGCAAATTGGCAAGGCAAGTCCATTTGATTGAAGGTTCTATGTGAGAATTAGTTTTGAGAAATCCAAGCAGATAAACTGATTAATTAACATTGCCTAATATTACAAAGGTGTAACTTGGAGACTATCATTCAAAATTGTATCACAGCCCAAGCCCAGATTTGGGGAGATCAGAGCTAGATAAGTGAAATGGAAAAAAGTTTTTCCCTAAAACTCTGTAAATCATTGGTACTTAAGCAATACTCCTTTGGTGCCCAAGTAGAAGAATAACTTTCTCAAGGAAGAAAACTCTGCCTTCTAACTTCTAATCAACTAGAACATGTCTTTTGTACAAAAACACTGCTTCAATCAGTATCACAGAAGTCCAGAACATTGCCAATAACAGCAGTGTTCAGTGCAGTTTGTCAATAGCTGAACTATTCAGCATAGTTCAGAGGAAGCAAAGAGGTGTGATTGGAGAACTAGTCATGTATGCCTGGTAACCACAATTTCTGTATCTGGTCAGATATTGTAGTATCCCAAAATAAAAACCACACTCAACATTTATGGAATATTCAGTGGAACAGGATAAAAGGGGAACATTTGAGGGGGAAAGTGGCTGAAAACATGTGTTAGATGAGGGTAAGTGTTTGAGAATTGCTAAATATATTTAGATGGGCACCTCACAGGGATTGCTATGGAAGATGGTTAAAAGAATCATTAAAACACAAGTTTCAGCTAAGATTATAGGTTTATCACTTGGAATATACAATTTATTCATTCTTTATATTTTCTTTCTTCTTCATATATTTATCTCAATGAATGACACCATCAGACACTGGATTATCCAAGTCAGAAAACCGGTAGTTGTGTTCAATTAAACCAGTCAAAGAAAGACTAGTATCACATGATCTCACTTTTTTGTGGAATCTAATGAACAAAATAAACTGATGAACAAAATACAGCTAGAGGCATGAGGGCACAGAACAGACTGATGGATCTCAGGGGGAAGAGGAGAGGAGGAGGGGAAGAGCTTAACCACAGCTTATATGCATATGTAAATTGCTCATGGTCACAGATAATAGTGTGGTGAAGGCTTAAGGTGGGGCAAGATCTGGGTGGAAGGGGGACAATGGGGAAAAATGATGGACATCTGTAATAGTCTCAATAATAAAGATATAAAAAAAAATTGAGCTCTTCTCACTCCACACATGGTATTGGCCCCAAATACTGTAGGTTTCTTCATACTAAAATGTCTTGGTAAATGCTCAGATTTAAGCCTTTGGTATTTCTCATGTGAATTGCAACCGAATTCTGAGTAATAGCTCTCTGCCTCAAATATTTTTTTTCCTATCATTCTCTAGAGAGATCATTGGAAACAATTTCTATAATTTCAGTCTCCTCCTTAAATACCTTTAAAATATTTCCAAGAATTTTAATGTAAATTCTAAATCTTCAATATATCAGTTATTTGAAAACACTAGACCCTGCCTACCACTGTTTTCTAGAATGCCTCTGCATGCATACTTTCCTGAATATGCTTTATTCCTTTTTATTTAATAATTTGCACAAGCTATCTGTTTGTGTTCAGTTATAGAGCATACCCATGCTTACTGAACCATCAAGTAGTTTACTCATAATCATTCTTTAATTTTTATCTTAAATATCTCCACCTCTAGGAAAGTTCCATCTTTTTATCCCTATTCATAATAGTGGCAGGGCACTTACAATTTCAAGGAGAAACATAAAGTAGCTTTAAAAAACAGATTAGAGGTGAAATCAGAGGCTTGAATTAAAAAAACAAAAACAAAAACTCAAAAACAAAAAAACCTTACCGTTCTAGTTTTTTGGCATAGCTTACTTCTGCTTGGTTTCATTCGTGAATTAATTTATGGGCTTCAAACGTTATCATAAGGCTATTCCTCTGGACTTCTTGTTTTTGCAGGTCTATATGTGGTTTCATTCTTTTTCAAGTGTGGACAATATTACTGTGGGCAAATCCACATTCTTATCATCTCAGCCTTCCTTATATCTGTGTCTTTATCCTCATACCAGAGAAGACTTGGATAGGCCCCACAATCCCAAATCCAAACACAATGCCCTTGGAATTGAAGAATAATACTTCTTGGCACTCTTGGGTCACAGGCTCACTCACAGGTGATAGAGAAATATGGTGACTAACAGTCTCAGAACAATATGGAATGCAGATGAAGATATCCAAATAAACTCGAAGTTTAGACAGATTCACACACACATACTAACACACACACACACACACACACACACACACACACACACAAATTACAACAATCTTCAATAACCCCTTTTTCTCCAAAATCTGGGTTAATCATATCTCCTTTATGATTTGTGGTAAATAACATACACCGTTATCATGGTGCATATCTCATTGTACCAAGTTTTTAAATTTCTCAGACTCCCTGATAGTATATTTATTTTTTTAAATTTATGTATCTATCATCAGTACTTTGTATGTACTAGCAAAAATATTAATTGCACAAATGTTTGATAAAAATAAGTTCCAAAATCATAGCATCTGTACCATATTTTTCTCTTAAATTGTGCTTAAGATCTGACATTTCATTTGTCTTTTTGTTTTTACTGAACAATAGAAAGGACTGATTTTGTACTTGTTAAAATTTCTCATTATATGAATTATATGTTAAGTTTAATATAATCACTTTCATCATATATAACAATGACTTTCACCAGAGACAAACATGTCTAAAAACCCTAATTATTATTATTTTTTTATAACTCTCAAAGCATCAGGTTTGAAAATTTTGAGTATTGCCGTTTAATTTACATATGTTAGAAACAGCTTTTTGTGGTTATTTTTTTGTCAGTGTCTATGTTGAATAACTTAAAAAGATCATGAGTCTAGCCAAAGACACATCAATTTTTTCTGATTATATAGCAGAGGAAAATGTTTGTATATTAACAAGTATTAAGAGTACATTCAAATCATTATTCATTTACGGAATTGCATTCATTTCTGAACAATGTGGCACCACAGATGGATGAGTCAAGCCAAACCAGGGCCTCTTGTAGTTATTTATTCCTCATATCAATCTCTCATTAACTGTTCCCACCCACAGATAGTTCTCTATCTGAAGAAAAGTGTCATTGTCAATCAGGGAACTGGGTGAGACTTAGAGAACAAAACAATAATCTTAAAGTATTAAATTCTCAGAAGACAAGAAAATGTTGATTAATAGCTATTTTGAGGCTATTAGCTATGGAAATGCCTAAACATTTATAAATTAATTTTGTTTAAGCAATAAATAAATTTCAGTCTTTTTAAAACAAATCCAGAACAAATTCTGTTTTTCATTTTTTACTGTCTCATGTACTTTAATGCAAAAAATTTTAATTCCAACAAAAACGTTTTTACTCAAAATTTCAGAGGGTTTATTATCTAATAAATGAAAGAAAAATCTAAAAATGTTTAATGTATTTACTGCCTTTTATTGTAATCATTGATTCACACATTCATGTACCATACATTTATTAGGTACACACAAGAACTAAACTACATTGTTAGATGTCGGGCTATTTAGTTGTTTTGAAATGTAATATCTATGGAGTATATGTAACAGTTACTGCACATTGTTCATCTAATTTTTTCAGGATGATAATAAAGTAATATATATTCATTAATGTATTTAAGAGGTAGTACAATTTAATTGATTGATTAGGAGCATGACTCTGGAGCCAGAGAATGCAGTCAAAATCTGAAGTCCTCTTACTGTTATCTATGTATAAGATATTGAAACATTCAGTGTTTCAATTTACTCATCTGACAAATTCCAATGGTTATAATGATACCTAACTCTAGGATCATTATGAAAATTAAATTTTAACTAATATTGGTATTTTTTCTATCAGTAGATATGATGAAAATATATGAGGTATACATTCTCTACTGGTATTGAAAGAGAAAAATGTGAAACAGTCTTTACTTCTAAATACTTATATGTTTACAGTCTATTATAAGAAACAATTAACTTACGTAATATAAAATTATTTCACATAACACATAAAGTTGTCATGCTCTTATTTTAATAAGTAGCTAGGAAACAAAGAAAATTTGAAACTAAAAATCTGTCATATTTGGTCTTAAAATAGTCCAGTCAAAAGAAAAATTTTAAAGTAAAACTAAAATATTTTCAACATCAATTTTAAGAGTTCAGGATCAAGGTGCATCACATTTATTTAAACTGCATTTGTTTTTCTTTATTGTTTCTATAGACTTAAGTTTCCCCCAAAAAATCACTGACATAGAGCCCACTAGTATGTGAATCTCCTTGGGAATGCTGGTTTGGGATTAAGATGACATTTACCCATGTCATTGATGACACAGTGTTCAATGTACTCTGAAGAAAAATATGATTGAGAAAAAAAAGAAAAATGTAAGCCATCTATAGAATTATAGATTTAGGTAAGGTTATGTAGAAAACTGCTTTTACCTAGTCTGGAGAAACCTAGGTATTAAAAAAGCTATGGATACATGGAACAGACTAACAGACCTTAGAGAGGAGAGATTGGGGGGGGGGACCAGAGAGAGTAACATATATGCATATATATATAAACCGTGGACACAGATAACAGTGTAGTGAAGGCCTGGGGTGGGGCTAGGGCTGGGTGGAAGGGATCAAAGGAGGGAGAATGGGGACATCTGTAAAAGTCTCAATAATAAATAAAACAAACAAACAAGTAAATAAATAAATAAAGCTATGAGTAGATTATGCTGTGGATTAATTAAGTTAGAAAATGGCTAAAAATAAATATATATATATGGCTGTAGTTTCAGGGCTTCATATTGGTTGGTGAAGAAACTGTTATTGGAGGCTGGAAGGTCAGTGATTTACTTTATTTAATGGTAAAACATTTTGTTAAAAAATATCACTTGTGATAACTTAGAAGACAGGCAATGTTTTTGAATGAGATTTTAACTTTATTCAAAAAGTTGGGAAACATGATATGAGTGTTTTTAAATTGCTAAGGAGTATTTAACAAAAAAGAAATCAGCTCAGAAAATAATTGCAAGAAAGAATAAAAATAAATTAAGGTACAGGGAAATTAAAAGGATTCTAGGAACTGGAGAAACTTGGAAAGTTAGAATATAGAACTGATTCTTCTTTCCATCCAGTAACAGATAAAACTGAGATCTTTGAAAAAAAAGGCCAATTTAATTCTTGGAAAAGATGTTTGAATCATTCATATTGTGCTTAATAGATCTTTTAAATGTACAAAATGATTCAAGGAAAAAGAGACTGAATATATAGTTTCCATGTTGAGTCACAAGTTGCTTCAGTATTCACAACTGAGACCGAGGACAGCAGGCATATTATTCAAAGTATGAATAGATGTGACTCTTCCTGGTTTCCTTGGTGGATGGTGGTGGTGGTAGGACCAAAGTCAAATGTGACTGTAGGCAAGTTTATGGGACTGTTGCCAGGTCTCTAGCTGGAACCATGATTGATGAGCTTGCCACCTGGGCATGTTGCTTTCTCAAAACAGCCCTCCTCTTGCCCTGGCTAGTTTAGCTCAATGGTTGGAGCATTGACCCTTGGACTGAAGGGTTATGGATTCGATTTCCAGTCAAGGGCACGTACTTGGGTTGCAGGTTTGATCCTCAGCCCCAGTCAGGGTCGTGTGTGAGGCAACCAATCAATGTTTCTCTCTCTCTCTCTCTCTCTCTCTCTCTCTCTCTCTCTCTCTCTCTCTCTCTTTCTCCCTCCCTCCCTTCCACTCTATCTAAAGATCAAAGGAAAAACATCCTTGGGTGAGGATTATCAAAACAAAAAAGAGCCCTCCTGGGTCTTGCACTCCATTGGGCTTAACAGATAATATCCTATCTGATTTCCAAAGCTCCCACAAAGGCATTGCTATCTGTGGATTATTGCCAAATTATTGTTGTGGGAGAAGGGGGCATATGAACATGGAAACTCCCATTTCATTATCTTGCTGATGTCCTGACTATATTATTGTTCAAAATGTTTTTCTTCATTCTTCTAGAGCAGAATTCTATATTTCCACTCTTTAATATCATGCTAGGATGTGTAACTTGCTTGGTTAAGATGGGTAAGCAAGGATGACCTATACTACTTCAGTGCAGAAATGTTAAAGGTCAACATAGTCTCTCGTCTTTTTCCAAAATTGGCAGCATTTAAGAGACAGTGCCTATTTTAGCCTGAGTCCCTAAGTTAACATAAATGACAAAAGCCACTTCAATTTATTTCATTATTCTTTTTAAGACAACATAACGTAACTTTAGTTAACTGATACTCAGAGCAAAAAAGCCTATATTACCCACTTCTATTAAAAGTCTGAGTCTTACATAGTTTCCCTATCATATAAAGAGACAAATCCATATCACAATAATCAAAGAAAAGAGTAAAAAAATAAACTAAACTTTCACCCAATGCAGCCTTTGTTAAGGTTACACTTTAGAAAATGCATCTAAATGTGTAACATTGTACTTGGTCAATACAGCTCCTTGCAATAAAATATGGGTTTGTATAACAGCATGGACAGGAGCAATGCTATAGAGGCCATTACTCATCATTAATAATCTATAGACTTCTCACTTAGAAACCAATATAGTGTCTCCAAACAAATATTTTCTACATTATGAATCGTTTTCAAAATTACTTACTTTTAATTAGATTTATTGGGGTGACACTGGTTAATAAAATTATATAGATTTTAAATGCACATCTCTATGATACATGACGTGTATATTGAATTGTGTGCCCACCACCCAAAGTCAAATCATTTCTGTCACCGTATATTTGGCTTCTTTACCCCCCACCCCACTATCCCCACAACCAATATAAATATTGATCTTTAATATTACTCAGTCAGACCAAGCAATCCAGCACAATATGCAAAATCATTCTTTTTTTAATTCACCTTTTATTTTTTGTTGTTAATCTTCACCTGAGGATATTTTCCCATTGATTTTTTTTAGAGAGAGTGGAAGGGAGGGAGGGAGAGGGAGAGAGAAAGAGAAACATCAATGAGAGAGAGACACTACGATGAAACCTGCAACCCAGGTATGTGCCCCCAACCAGAAATCGAACCCAAGACCCTTTGGCCCTCAAGCTGACACTCTAACCACTAAGCCAAACCAGCCAGGGCTGCACAATTATTTGTAATTTCAGATTTTTTTTAAAAATCTAATGCCCTTATACAGACTACAGGTTGTAAAAGTTGGACATGGGTCTCTATCATATTCAAACAAATGGGCATAGGACCTTGGTTCTAATAGGAAAAATAATAGTTTACATTTATAAGGACTGATAATGTGTGGGGCAGAGCCTGCAAATATGCATCAATATTGTATTCTCATTTTTCCTTTAGGACTCACAGCAAGGTGTGACTTTTTGCCTCCCTTAAAGTTAATCGTGGCCATTTTCCTGGGTTGTGGCAAATGGAATCCCACTGGAATTGAAGTGACCAGTTCTAGATAACCTGTATAAAATATCCCATGTGACGCTCAGTCTCTTTCCTCATCTGCTTGTACATATTTATGACATAGATGTGGACAAAGAAATGCAATGGAAGAACTCTGAGTCAGTGGGTCCTCATAGGTATAGAACCACCTTCTGGAAATCACGTATCTCCCACTGCACTGAACTCAAGTGGGAAGGAGAAATAAACTTTCTTTATTAAGTGAGTAATGGCCTGGAATTTTGGATTTGTTATACAAGTTAACCTTCTCTGACTAATAGAACATGTAAGAAACTATTCTTAAACTATTTTATAATTTATCACAATTATTGCTCATGGCAATCAAATGAATTAGAGGCCCTATTAGCAGATAAATAAATTGAAGCAAAAAGAAGTGAAATTGACTAATGTGCCAGAGATGAAGAATTAGCAAGATTGGAACTTGAACTCAAGAAGTTTGCTTCCAGATCCAGCTTTCTTAAACATTATGTCATTTCTTGTGGCATCCCCAAAAGGCAAACTCTGTCATGGTTGGCAGGAAAATTTCTATCTAGGCCCTTTTTTTATCTTTTACTCTCCCTAATAGTTTGTCAGTCACTTTAACTGCTCAGTTTCCTTTGCTGTGTACCACCTCATTTTTCTGACTGGTCATAGTCATTCTGCCCTGTCAGGTTCTCATGTCAGATGAAGCCGGTGCAAGATGAGGAAGACTAGAAACATTTTAGTTGCAGAAAAGTGGTCTCAACATCACATTTCCTCACCAGGTCAAGAATGTATAACATGTATTTGTCACTGTCAGAATTTGCTTCATCTACTAGTGTCTCCTGAGTGGTGATGCTCAGTATCTCTTACTTAGCCATTTTGAGTCACTTCACCATTAGCCTTCTTCTGTCTGTGCTTTGGTGTGGGCCAAGCTTCCAACAAGCTAAATTGAGCAAAGAAGGAGGAAACATCCAGGCAAAACACTTAAGGTAATCAAAACAGAACTGCCAAAGCCTGGATGGTCCTTTCTCAATTTTCCTGACTCAATTTTAAGGCCTATTTCATTCTCATTTATCTAGATTCTTAACTTTGGAAATATCAGCATTCAAAATTATCTAGTTGTGCCTCTCAGTAAGTATTTATCATTACATACATTTATTAATACATTATGGGCTCTGCTATGTGTAAAATAAGTAGCTAAGTGATTTGGGAGACAGAAAGGTGGTTAACCATCATCAATCCACTCTTAGGGATGTGTAGGAGATAAAACAGAGGTACAACAATAATTACAGCATAACACAGTGTACTAAGCTCTATAGACAGGATATTTTGGTATCTTATAGACCCAATCTAAAAAAGTGCATGTAAATAATATGCATGCAATTAACATCAGTTTTCAAAAAAATTTTCTCTGTAGCTTTCTACATGTAAAATGAGATTTACTATAATCTCTCACCTTCATTAAGGGAATGTCTACAAACATGTTTAATACATATTTCACTTGAGAATCATGTGCTCACTATCATTGCAGACTAAATTGCAATCAGTTGCCTCTGTCTAGTTTATTATTACTCTAACCCTCACTCATAATAATTGGTTTATTGATGGACACATAAAACCAGATTTACCAATCAATATTTTTGAGAATTTTGTCAAACCATTATTTTTCAAGAAAGAAGCTGTAAGGGCAATCAAAACATGTCTACCAGCAACAGTCTCACGGGCCACGATGGAAAGAGGTTTCCTGAAAACAATACTAACAAGGGGATTCTAGAAATGGAGATTGATGACTTTGGATCAAAATGTGTCTGAAGCTGGCCATACCTCCTTAGAATTCTAGTAGGCTAATATCTACTTGGTAATATTTACTAGATATTTACTAATATTCATAGCTTGATGGTTAAGTAGAGGTCTATTACCTGAACCTGATGAGAGGAAAACATAAATTTAGACCTCAATGGTAGAGTTTTCTCTCCTTATAGGAACATTTGTGGGTGCCATAAGATACTGTAGTAGGCAGTTAGGCGTGAGCAGAGCAGGAACAATTGGTCAGGTATGGAATGTCACCAGGGAGGAAAGCCCCAGGTACCTAGCAATGAGCAAAACTGAGAAAACAAAGACCTAGCTTCCAGGGTGACCTTTCCTCCCTACTATGTTGTTAGCCAATTCGTAGACCTCCTTAGAAGAGGAACAAAGGGGTCAAAGAATAGCCTCATAAGACTGCCATACAAGCCCTTGCATGACCACTCCCTTAAGCATTAAGCCCTCAAAAATTATTACACAGCATCAAATAATTTTAAGAACAAATCTTTGGATCTGTTGACCACAGAGACAGAGATTTAGTCAAACTGTCATCGTTGGAAGTGGGTTTCTTGGGCTATTGCTGAAATAAGCATTTCTGGAGGCTCCCACAGGAGGATGAGATATGGTAGAAAGATTTATTTTTGTGGAATTACATCCCTGGGTTTCCAAAGTTTCATTTCCCTTAGTCTAGTCATAGAAAAAGTATAGCTGGGGCTTCAGTAAAGCTAGAAGCAAAGCCAGTGTCAGAGTTTCCTTTCCATCTTGGAGCCAGGTCCAGTATAGCATCAGGCTAGCTGAGGTCCATTAGTTCATTGTGTAGGGGGTCCACATGGCTATGGGTCATGTGGGCAAATGCAGGGAAGCAGGAGCAAAAGAGCTCGACAAGATCAGAATCACACTAGTCCCAAGAGAGCCAAGAGTACAAGAGACCAAACTCCTTTGTTTAGGGGGTTATGTATCCCAAATCTTTGCACTCTTGCAGTGGCCATGCCCGTTCTAGCCAACCATCTCTGTTCCCAGGTGTGATTGACAGCAGACATCTTTGCTAGTCCCCCAACTTTACTGGGCATGCATCTATCTTCCTTTTGTGGTTCTCTCCTCACTATGTTTTGCAGGGAACATGCTCATACTGTCTGGCCTTCCCTTTGCTCCTTTCCTATTATTAATAACTACCTAATTACAATGGTATCAAAACTAGAGATAACATCTCTGCCTCAGTTGTGTTTCAGCTCCAAGCCCAGAAAAGCAGCAAGACCAGGTGGAGTAACACCATGTCTGACATGAAGACCAGCTGCAATGACTAATGACCCACTAACCTAGTGCTGACCAATCAGTGGAGGCCACAACCCTGAAAGGATACACCCGGAAAGCTGATAAATATTCTATTGAGATCCTCCCCTGGTTTCTCCCCTAAGATCCCCACATTTAGAGAACGATAAAAACCCTCAGGATGGCCCTGGCCGGTTTGGCTCAGGGGTTGGAGCATCGGTCTGTGGACCAGAGAGTCCCGGGTTCAGTTCCTGCTAGGGGCATGTACAAGAAAAAAAAAAAAACCTCTCAGGATGAAGACCCAGAACTGCTCTCTCTCTCTCCCTTACCCACACCTTTCCCCACCTCCTTTTTTCCCAAGATCTCTCTCTCCGAAACATGCCTAAGCCTTTCCCCTTTTTGTTCCCTCAGGCCTGTATATCTTTTCTTTCTTTTTTTCTAAGCTCCAGGGGCCCTTCTTTTGCCTCTGTCACTTGTTTACTGAGCCCACACAGCCCAGCTGGCTCATTTCCTCCACTGCTCTCTTCTACTTCTGTGACTTTCTAAAAAAGTTTTGACCTGTAATTGTGTCTTGGCTCTAAATTCTTTCTTAGCCAGAACTCAAATACCAAGGTTGCTGAACTGAGGTCCAATTGCAGGTGACATTCCTGTGTTATCTTGCCACTGACAATATGAGACCCAAAGATGTATTTGGCAGTTGAGGTTATATGCCACTTAGGAGCTAAGGAGAGAGGCAGTGTGTGTAGGGGGATGTACTTTGATACTTCAAAGGGCAGGAAGTCAATTCAGATAGTGATGAAAAAACAAATGCTTAATAAATAAATGTTTGCTGGGCCATTGTTAGCAATGAGACACAGAGAGGACTTTGAACAAATGGGTTTTACTAGGTTCCTCTCTATCACGTACTAGTATACAGTCGTCCCTCGCCACTTCGCGCTTCGACTTTCGCGGCTTTACTCTATCACGGTTTTTTCAAATATATTCATTAAAAAGTTGATTGAGACAGTGAAAATGATACAGCGTGCACTCAGTTGTCTGAGTCAATTATACACCCCTGTATTACAATTAAAATTAAAATTACTGTTCGTATGGACTGTAGGCCTCTGTATTCAAGCACCCCAGGAATCCTTCAACAGCAGGTGCAACCCCTAGAGTCTAGAACGGATTAACCGTGATAAATGAGGGATGACTGTATATTAAACTATAGTTATCTGTGGTGATATCCCACTTCTTGGAGCAGGTCCTCTATCTAAATTCCCTTAGGCAGGTAAAGGAGGAAAACCAAAAGTTCTTTCTGAGTCTTGTTCCTTAATTACTTGCTTAAAATAATCAATATTCCAAATGACATATTTTGGGGTGGCAAACTCTGTTTCCCTTCACCTTTCTACCAGCTCTTTCCTTTTACCATTTTCATCCGTTTGATTAGACATTTGGATTATTATAACTGTGCTGCAATTAGCAAAGTGAGTGTTATTTAAATTTTTTATTTTGATGCAGTCATCTAATAGCAAAAACTTTAAAGTAATTCCACTTGAGGGTTATAGTATGATTGCCTTAGAAGAGTTTGTGACAAATAATATACTTTTTGTGGTGTAATGGACCATTTCCATCATAATTGTTAAGGGACACTCAGACTTATGCGAACTATTTTGGTTAGATAATCACTGCATAAATGAAAACAAGTGGAGGAAATAAATTTGTGCAAATATAGTACGCTGAAATAAACTGATGTTTGATCTGATGAGCATATCATCAAGACTGCTCAATCCCAGAGGAACAAGCAATAAGAGAACTACAATATCCATATTATAATGTTTATTTTGAAAGTGAATTCCTTTATTCCTTTCCATTTTCATTAAAGCTGTGCTAAGGCTTGAAAGTTAATTTCTTTCTTTTATGTTCTAATACTCTCCCATTGAATATGCCCTTCATCATTGTTCAAGATACTGATTGACTGTTCTTTTTAATTATCCTAACCATCTAGTTTGCAACACTACCAAAGATAGCCATTTAACAAGATTAAAGAATAAAAAATAAATATCCTCTTTAAATTGCCATATAATAATACCAATTTATTTGAAACATCTATTTTATTATTAATTTATTTTTGTTACAGATGTTTCTCTTTTTTCCCCCATTGACTCCCTCCTCCCCCTACCTCCCTGCCCCATCCCCAGTTTTGTTGTTCATATCCATTGGTTATGTGTACATGCATATAAGTTCTGTGGTTTATCACTCCCCTCCCCCACCCCCTCTTCTGGGAATTGTCAGTCTGTACCCTACTTCCACATCTCTGGGACTACCCTGTTCCTCAGACTGTTATGTTCATTATATTCCAGAAATAAGTGAGATCATATGATATTTGTCTTTCTCTGCTTGGCTTGTTTCACTTAGGATAATAGTTTCCAGGTCCTCCCATGTCATCTCAAAGGATAAGAAATCTTTTTTTCTTACAGCTGAATAGTACTCCATTGTGTATATGCACCACAGCTTATTTATCCATTCGTCTACTGATGGACACTTGGGCTGTTTCCAGATCTTAGCTATTGTAAATAGCGCTGCTATGAACATGGGGGTACATATATTCTTTCTGATTGGTGTTTCAGGCTTCTTAGGGTATATTCCTAGGAGTAAGATCACTGGGTCAAATGTTAATTCAATTTTTAATTTTTTGAGGTAACACCATAGTGTTTTCCATAGTGGCTGTACCAGTCTGCATTCCCACCAGCAGTGTACTAGAGTCCCCTTTTCTCCACAACCTCGCCAGCACTTCTTATTTAATGATTTGTTGATGGCGGCTATTCTGACAAGTGTGAGGTGATACCTCATTGTTGTTTTAATTTGCATCTCTCTGATGATTAGTGATGTTGAGCATTTTTTCATATGTGTCTTGGCCATGTGTATGTCCTGTTTGGAGAGGTGTCTATTTAGTTCCTCTGCCCATTTTTTAATTGGGTTCTTGTCTTCCTTTTGTTGAGTTGTATGAGCACTCTATATATTTTGGAAATTAATCCCTTATCTGATGTATCATTGGCAATTATGCTCTCCTATACAGTGGGTTCCCTTTCCACTTTGATGGTTGTTTCTTTTGCTGTGCAGAATCTTTTGAGTTTGATGTAGTCCCACGTGTTCATTTTTTCCTTTGTTTCTGTTGCCTTAGGTGATATATCAGTGTAAATTCTGCTGCGTATGATGTCCGAAATTTTGTTGCCTACATTTCCCTCTAGGATTTTTATGGATTCATGAGTCACATTTAAGTCTTTTATCCATTTTGAGTTTATTCCTGTGTATAGTGTAAGTTGATGGTCTAGTTTCATTTTTTTGCATGTTGCTGTCCAATTTTCCCAGCACCATTTATTAAAGAGGCTGTCTTTACTCCATTGTATGCTCTTGCCACCTTTGTCAAATATTAATTGAGCATATTGTTTTGGGTCAATTTCTGGGTTCTCTGTTCTATTCCATTGATCTATGTGCCTGTTCTTGTGCCAGTACCAGGCTGTTTTGATTACAGTAGCTTTGTAGTATAACCTGATATCCAGTATTGCGATCCCACCTACTTCGTCCTTCTTTTTCAAGATTGCTGTGGCTATTCGGGGTCTTTTTTGGCTCCATATGAACTTCTGAAGCATTTGTTCTAGTTCTGTGAAATATGTCGTTGGTATTTTGATGGGGATTGCGTTGAATCTATAGATTGCTTTGGGTAGTATGGACATTTTAATGATGTTACTTCTTCCAATCCATGAACAAGGTATGTGCTTCCACTTTTTTATATCTTCTTCTATTTCTTTTTTCAATGTCCTGTAGTTTTCTGCAAATAGGTCCTTTACTTCTTTGGTTAAGTTTATTCCTAGATATCTTAATTTTTTGCTGCGATGGTAAATGGGATTTTTTTTTAGTTTCTCTTTCTGTGAGTTCATCATTTGTGTTTAAGAATGCCATAGATTTCTTGACGTTAATTTTGTATCCTGCTACTTTGGCAAATTCATTTATTAAGTCTAGTAGATTTTTGATGGAGTGTTTAGGGTTTTCTATGTATAATATCATGTAATCTGCGAATAATGACAGTTTCACTTCCTCCTTTCCAATTGGGATCCCTTTTATTTTTTCTTCACGTCTGATTGCTATGGCTAAGACTTCCAGTACTATGTTAAATAAGAGTGGTGAAAGTGGGCATCCTTGTCTTGTTCCTGTTCTTAAGAGAAACACTTTTAGTTTTTGTTCATTGAGTATGATGTTGGCTGTAGATCTTTCATATATGGCCTTTATTATGTTGAGATATGATCCCTCTATTCCCAAATTGCTGAGCGTTTTTATCAGAAATGAATGCTGGATTTTGTCAAATGCTTTTTCAGCATCTATTGATGTGATCATATGGATTTTATCTTTCATTTCTTTCATTTTGTTTATGTGATGTATCTCATTTATTGATTTAAAAATATTGTACCAGCCTTGCATCCCTGGGCTGAATCCCACTTGGTCATGGTGAATAATTTTTTTGATGTATTGCTGGATCCGATTTGCTAGTATTTTGTTAAGGATTTTGGCATCTATGTTCATCAGGGATATTGGCCTGTAGTTTTCTTTCTTTGTAGTGTCTTTTTCTGGTTTTGGAATTGCTATTATGCTGGCTTCATAAAATGAGTTTGGAAGTCTTCCTTCTTCTTGAATTTTTTGGAATAATTTGAGGAGAATGGGTGTTAGTTCTTCTTTGAATGTTCGGTAAAACTCCCCCGTGAAGCCGTCTGGGCCGGGGCTTTTGCTTGCTGGGAGGGCAAGCAATTGATTACATCTTCAATTTCCTTCGTTGTTATTGGCCTGTTCAAATTTTCTATTTCTTCCTGGTTCAGTTTTGGGAGACTATGTGTTTCTAGAAATGTGTCCATTTCTCTTAGATTGTCCAATTTGTTGGCGTATAATTGTTCATAGTATTTGTTAACGATCCTTTGTATTTCTGTGGTGTCAGTTATTACTTCTCTTCTTTCATTTCTGATTTTGTGTATTTGGGTTCTTTCTTTTTGTTTCTTGGTGAGTCTAGCTAAGGGTCCATCAATCTTGTTTTCAAAAAACCAGCTCTTTGTTTCATTGATCCTTTGAATTGTTTTTTTGATCTCCAAGTCGTTTATTTCTGCTCTGATCTTTACTATTTTCTTCCTTCTACTTGCTCTAGGGTTTTCTTTTTGTTTGCTTTCTAGTTCTTTAAGTTGTGAGGTTAGGTAGTCAATTAGAAATTTTTCTTTTTTCTTGAGGTGGGCCTGTAGTGCTCTGAACTTCCCTCTCAGAACTGCTTTCGCTGCATCCCATAGATTTTGTGTTGTTGTGTGTTCATTTTCATTGCTTTCCAGGAAGTTTTTAATTTCTTCCTTGATCTCCATGGTAACCCATTCATTGTTCAATAACATGCCATTTAGCCTCCATGTCTTCAAATGTTTTTGCATGTTCGTGTTGCAATTGATTTCTAGTTTCATGCTATTGTGATCTGAGAATATGCTTGATATGATTTCAATCTTCTTGAACTTGTAGAGACTTAGTTTGTGCCCTAACCTGTGGTCTATCTTTGAGAATGTCCCATGTGCACTTGAGAAGAATGTGAATTCTGCAGTTTTGGGGTGTAATTCTCTGTAGATATCTATTAAATTCATTTGATCTAGTGCTTCATTTAGAATCTCTGTTTCCTTGTTAATTTTTTGTCTAGATGATCTATCCAGTGATGTCAGTGGGGTGTTGAAGTCTCCTGCTATGATTATATTGCTGTCAATTTCTCCTTTGAAGTCCTCCAGATGATTTTTAATATATTTTGGTGCTCCTATATTGGGTGCATACATGTTTACCAAGGTTATATCTTCCTGTTGGATAGATTCTTTCAATATTATGTAGTGGCCTTCTAGTTATGTAGTGGTCTCTAGTTATGGCCTTCATTTTGAAATCTAATTTATCAGATATGAGTATTGCTACCCCAGCTTTTTTTTTCCTTTCTGTTTGCTTGGAAGATTTTTTTCCATCCCTTTACTTTCAACCTATGTGAGTCTTTTGTTGTGAGGTGGGTCTCTTGTAAACGACATATATGTGAATCATGCTTTCTTATCCAGTCAGCTACTCTGTGTCTTTTTATCGGAGCATTCAATCCATTTACATTTAAGGTGATTATTGATATGTACTTATTTATTTCCATTTTTGTTCAGTGTGGTTATATTTTTCTTCCTATTTATTCTACTAATTACAGCAGTCCTTTTAACATTTCTTGCAGTACTGGTTTGGTGCTAATATATTCCCTTAGCCTTTTTTGTCTGGGAACCTCTTTATTTGACCTTCTGTTTTGAATGATAGCCTTACTGGATAGAGTAGTCTTGGATTCAGATCCTTGTTTTCCATGACCTTGATTACTTCATGCCATTCCCTTCTGGCCTGTAGTGTTTCTGTTGAGAAGTCAGCTGATAGCCTTATGGGGGTTCCTTTGTAGGTAACCTGTTGCTTATCTCTTGCTGCCTTTAGGATTCTCTCTTTAATTTTTCTTTAATTCTGTCTTTAATTTTTGGCATTTTAATTATGTGTCTTGGTGTGGTCCTGTTTGGGTTCTTCTTACTTGGGGCTCTCTGTGCTTCTTGAAGTTGAATGCCTTCTTCCTTCACCAAGTTAGGAAAGTTTTCTGTCACTATTTCTTCAAATATGTTCTCTAACCCTTGCTCATTTTCTTCTTCTTCAGGGAATCCTATGATGTGAATATTATTACGTTTCCAGTTGTCCCAAAGTTTTCTTATGCTATGTTCCTGTTTTTTTTAATTGTTTTTTCCTTTTGGTTTTCCGATTGATTGACTTTTTCTACTCTGTCTTCTAATTCACTGATCTGGTCCTCCGCTTCCTCTACTCTGCTGGTCAGTTCTTCCAATGTGTTTTTTATTTCTCTTATGTCATTCTTCATTTCCACTTGGTTGGTTTTCAGTGTTTCTATATCTTTACTCATGGTGTTGATGTCCTTACTCATGCTGTTTAGCTTCCTTAAGATCATGGCTCTGAACTTTACCTCTGATAATTTGCTTAACTGCATTACATTTATCTCATCTTTGGTAGAGTTCTCTTGTTCTTTCATTTGGGATTTGATTCACCATTTTGGCTATCTCAGTGGGTTTTGGAGCCTGCCAAATTTTCCCTGTGGGTGTTGGTATTCTGCTATTTGTGGCTCCCTCTGCTGGGTTTGGATGAGCACGGAGGGCCCTCCTTAAACACCACTGTCAAGTCTCACTTTGCTGGGTAGATTTGCAAGCTCAGGAAAGGTTCAGTTATCCTCTAGCTTTTTGCCTGGAGGCTATTAGCCTCAGTTACTTGAAAAGCCTTGGGTTCTCAGTTGAATGAGAAACTCCCTCAGGTGTTTAGTGTAAGAGGATTTCCCGAGGGTGGGGCTGATGCTGGTTGTTAATGAGCCTCAATTTGCATTTCTTTGCTCTCCTGGTTTGGGTCGAATCTCTGAGGAAGGGGCTGCCACAACTCCAGGAAGGAGCAAGCTGGCCACAGCTCTTTGTGACCTCGAAGGAGCAAGCTGGCCACTGTCCTTTGTGGCAGCGACTCAGCACCAACTCTGAGCGCACTCCAAATCCTGGGTGTCCCCACAGAGTTTCAGTCCAGTCTTCCCTCCCTCTGCCAGAGCCCCAGGTGAGTGGCTGTGGCTATTTAGTGCTCTGTCCCGGCCCTCTGCGCTGTGGAGCCACTTGAGATCTTAACCCCGAGGGCGCGCTGCTCACAGCTAAGACCGCTGTTGTCCCGGGCTCCCAGCCCGCCACCCTCTCATGCCTCCACAGATCCTACCAGGCTCATTCAGTGTCCCTGGTTGTATGGTCCTCTCCTGCTGCTTTTCTGTTGCTTTTTTCCAACGATTTTTCTTTATTTTAGTTGTAATTCCCATTTGGTCCTGGGAGATCATCTGTGTAGCTTCCATTCACTCCGCTGCCATTTTTCTCCTTCTATTTGAAACATCTTGACTTTCTATTAAAATGTATTAACCATATTCTAAGGTTTCATATTTTTTAAAAATTTAGTCAGCAAAGAATAACTCTTGTCTAAAACAAGGCCTGACAATGAGTTGCTTGTTTTATTGTTTTTGTGTGTTTTTTTTAATTGGTAGGGGAGTACAACTGTATTTTTTAAATAGTATTTTGGCATAACTTCCCCCTCAAATGATAAAATTATACTGCTTCGACTCTAAGTCACACATGTTTTCATAATTTGGCATCCCCGAATTAAGAATATACTGAACAATCTATGTTACTTTACTATTATAAAAAATTGGCAAAAAATTTCTTGTCTCAGTGAAAAATAAAGTAACATTGACTTACAGTTGACAAAGTCATAGTTCCAATAAAATAAAGTTGTACAAATATTTAAACAAAAGCATAAAAAATTACTTTGAGCTATCTCATTTTCCTCAGATGTAGCTACACAGACTCTGAATTTTGAGACTCAAATTATTTATTTATGAAATGTTTGTTTTTGTGGTTCTGTTTTTCTCTTCAATAAAATATATTGACTGATTAAGTAAAAGCAAAAAAACTAAAACTTAATTCTTGGATTACTATTTTTAAAAATAATGGGCAACATTCTCCCAAATAATTCTCATTGACTTGTTTTTTAAATGAATCCATTGTCTAGGGATAGAAGAACTGTTTGTGAAATAAGATTTAAATTGTGAACCTGTGGTAGACAGTTAGACAGACATGAGCAGAGCAAGGACAATGGTCCAAGTACAGAATGTCACCAGGGTGGAAGGAAATCCCAGAGTGCCTCCCAATGGGTTAAACAAGTAAGTAAGAACCTTGCCCCCAGGGTACTCTTTCCTCTCCTAGCATATTGCTGGTCATGTGTTTCAGACTGCCAGACCTTTCATATAGCTGGTCATTAGGTCTGGATCTTCCCCTGACCTTTCTTGCCCTGATATATTGCTAGTCATGCGGGTTAGACACCCTTAGAGGGAGAAACAACAGGGGTCCAGAGAATAACACTCGAGCATTAATCCTCCCAGGACAATAAGGTTCTGACCCACATCAAATACATGTAGGTCTCAGTTGTGTTTCAGTTGTAGGCCCCAAAAAAGCAGCAAAACCAGACAATCAAGTAAGAAGGAGCTACATTGACTAATGAACCCCTTCCCTGGTGCAGACCAGTAGGAAGAGATCATGACCCTGAAAAAACATACCTGGAAAGCTGATGAATATTCTATTAGGATCCTCCTCTAAGACGTCCAGATAAATACCCTCAATACAGAGGACCCAGTGGGATTCTCTATCCTGGAAGCATGCCTGTGCCTTTCCCCTCCTCCTCTTCTTTTCCTTAGATGTGTAACCTTTACCTTTCTCTCTCCTAAGCTCCAAGGGCTCTACTTTTGCCTCTGTAACTTGTTTCCTGAGCCCATTTCTTCTACTGCTCACCTCTTCTGTCTCTGTGACTTTCTAAATAAAGTTTCTCTTCTAATTTGAGTCTTGCTCTGAATTGTTTCTTAGCCAGAACTCAAGTACCAAAGTTGCTGAACCAAGGTCTGGTCTTCCCCATTGGTCTAACACCCAGTGCCTTGATCACCACCAACACACCCATTAATAAGATACGAAATTAATTATCTGGTCTGACCAATATATATTATTTGTATATGTTTTTCTCTTTCTATATATGTTTTAAGAAAAAATATCTAATGACATATATACTTCAAAATAAATTTGTTATGAATATAAAAGTGAAGGTCTCCATATATAAAGAAAATATATATATTTTGTTATATTAATCTATGGGCTGAGTCTCCATTCTTGCCAAGTGCTTTGGAAAAGCCTGTCCTGAAAAGCTCTGTGAGAGCTTATGTTAATCACAGCTATAATCTGAAGTATATTTCCTTAGATTGGTGACAGTAATTGTTTCTAAACATTTAACTTATTATTCATTGATAAATAGCTAGAAAAAGAGAAAATCCCTTCCCACCAAAAGTCAATGCTAAGGGATGTTGCATTCAGAGCTTCTTGTGACCAGGATAGAATAGCTTATTACTTTGGTAGACAATATTTACTCTTATGGAAAAATTTCCTCAATCAACATTTTAATTTTGCAAAGTGGAAGCAAAAAACTTGTTTGGAGACAAAACACAAAGCACTCATGTGCTCTACAAAGGAATAGACATGGTTTTCCTAATTGTAGATATTGATGCCTATGTTTCCTTTCAGATCTTCTTATACCTCTAGCATTATACAGGGTGGGGCAGAAGTAGGTTTATAGTTGTGAGTACATAAAACACAGAGTTTATTCTTGTATTATTTTCCATACAAACAACTTAAAACCTACTTTTACCCCAGCATGTATTAGCTTTGAAAGATACAGCTTTTCTTCTTGATGTATACATGTATTGATACAAATCTTTACCAATAACAAAAGAATCCAAGTTGGCAAAGTCCATCTTTATTTTTAACCCTGAAGACTGTGCATATCTTTTAGTTTTTCCTGATTTTATTAATATTATGATGAGGGAGAAGAGCTTCTTTGGCTATATGTGCTAAATATATAGACACACACAAAGAGATTTTAGAATACATTTTTAGTATACACGTTTTTCTAATTTCATAAACTTTACACAAAGACCTAACTACTAAAGATCAGTATAATTTTGTGTAAAGATTTATATTTGTATGCATTAAATTAAGTAGAATTATCTCTAATCTTCAAAATCATGGCTTAAAAGTATATTCAGCCAAATGGGAATATTCAGTAATATGAATGGTAGGATTTAGATCTTTACCTCTATTTATTGGTGAAATTATGTTTAGCTGTCTAATATAATTACATTATATAAATTATATAAATATAAATATAAAATCTGAAATGTTCATAATTTAACACTAAATTTAAAAAGATTTTTTAAAACCCACAATACAAATAATACTTATTTTTTTATGCTTTTTAAATAAAAAAGTCTTTGTTTTTAATACATACAGCATAACAATTACAGTAAAACAATTTCCCAGATTTGTTGATATGCTTATTTAAATATGTCTAGAATATATTATTTTTATCCTTAGGCAACACATCCCTTGAGGGCAGATCTTTCACAATTTAAATGTCATTAGAATAACTTACATTAAGACAGCTCTGGGCAGAAAAGTAATTAATGAGTGTAGTTTACTGACAACAAATGTTGAGATGAGTAAAAATCACAGATAAAATTGATACATAAATCATCATACCTATTCCAATTATTTTGACTTCTAATTTGCTATATGAATTTATCATTATCTGTCTAACATTCAAAGGCATAATTAATTTATTCAACCTATATTTTCTGAGAGCTAACTATGTATTGGGAAATAGTCTAGACAGTGATAACACTTCAGTGAATAAAATGGATACATTTCATGCCCTCATGAAGTTTTCATTCTATTGAGGGAAAGTCAAGTAGGAATATGATACAGTATTTATAATAAGTTTTGTTTCAAGAAACAAAACAGAGCCTTAACATTCCATAATTTTCATGAGTGTGGTTAGAGAAGACCCCTTTGTGAAAATGACACTGAACAATTGCCTCAGTAAAGTGAGGAATAAAACCATGCAAATATCTGGGTAGAGAAAAGTCCTTGGAGAGCAAATGCCAAGTAAAATGGTTACAAGGGACAATGTTAGTCATGTTTGACTCACAGTACTAAAATATTTTGCCTTCTGAATCTTTATACATCTAGTCACCATTGTCTGAATTTTGGCTGACATACATACCATTGTTTCAGATAATATTTAGCTCTCATATAAACAGTTGTTTTTTTATCATGGAAAATAAAACAAAATATTTAAACTTTTAAAAGTAATTGAGTTTACAAAAACTTGATGACAATTTAAAAAGGGTATTTGTATATAGTAAATATATACAGTTATTAAATTGATTTAATTTAATGTTTGCTGGCATTTCATAAGTTTACATTTTTATTTTTAGCTCTTAAGAAACTATATAATACTCTCAGGTACTTTTCCTCCAAATTGAACATTCTGGAATATCAGTTTTAGGCATGCTAATTATTACATATGCTTTATATTTCAGTTTGACTTCTTGATCTCTTTCCTCTATCTGAGAATGTCACAGCCCAGGTAGCCAGTGAGACTTCAGGCTGGAATTAGAAGCACAGGAACAAATTTGAAGTTGACATTGAGCCTGTAACTGAGACGGGCTGAGCCAGTACAGCCAGGAATAAGAAGTAATTGATTGTTGATTTGAGGTTATTTTTAATGATAGCAAAAAGAAAAAATAGATATGTGTGTATATACATATATAATATATAAAGCCACCTCAACATACCACAGTTGAATCTTATGGAAACCGGAAATAAGTTGATACAGCAGAAATCCTAATGATCCAATAGTGGCGATGGTAAGATGGCCTTTTGTTGTCCTCTAAGAAATGGGAATTTTATTCCCTGCTCCTTGGACTTCTCCATGATCACGACTTCACTGCTCTCTATTCTAAGATTCTCTTACTTTTTCCCTCCTTCTTATTATTCCCTCTCTGAGTATCTCACATTCAATTTTCCCATTAGACTAAGATTTGATTGGGCCTATCAGTTACTGTGGAATATAGAGCATTTATTTCTCTTATGTTGAGCCCATAGATGGTGGTCTTTGCCTGGAATGTGGATCCCTTGTCTAATTCATTGGGCCCTTAATAAGAGTGTCATATAAAACAAAACATGGCATGCTGCATAGAAATAACTGACTATAATGTGAAAATATCTGTGGAAAGAGGAACTATGAGATTGGAGTAAGAGAGACATCTGACCCAGACTAAGAGAAAGGAAAGGCTCCACAAAAAAATAACCAAGTGGTGCTCTGAATTTTGTAGAACATAAATCACTCGCTCATACTTAGTAGATCTGTACAGCTCATTCTCTTCACTGAGAATGTTTTTTGTTTCTTCTCTATGTATTGTCTGGGATTCTACAGCAGCTGATTCATGCTCTTTAATGTCTCTGGAAACACTAAATTAGCAAATACCGAACCACGGTTTCTAGGGGAAATGTAAGGTTAGATTCTGTGATCCTCTGGTCACAACATTTTTGTCAGTTGATCAAAACACAACCTCGTTTATGTGTGCTTCTATTTAAAGATATTTTATTTAATATACAAGACTATAATTTATGCTTCAGTGAAGTTTATCTAACTTACATGTTTTCTCCAAAAATGGACATCAACACCTTCTTGTGCTTAGGTACATTAGAAAGCACTTTGCACTATGATTGTGTGCCATTTTTAATAGTGCAATAACCAAACAAGCACAAAAATATGGTTCTAAATAGACCATGCAAAAGAATCTTGTTTACAGAATGAGAGCTGAAATAAGAAGGTGGAGTATCACCTTGTTTGACCTTGGCTCAGAACATGTGTGTTAGACATCTCAAAATTTTTTGTCACTCTGCACATGTCCTTAAATGACAACAAAATCATTGTGAGTATTGATTTTGGGATTACAGATAAATTTCATTGAGTAGGCAAATGTGCAAATATGGAATTAACAAATAACGAGAATCCACTTGACTTCTCTTCACTCTTCCCTATTTCTCTACCTATTGCTCTTCTCCCAGTCCCTTTGCAGAGTTAGCCAGTCTTTTCTCCATGCCCCCACAACACTTCATTCACAGCTGTTAGAATAATACTTAATTTACTGTTGTTTATTTCTTTTTTTCCAAAAATAAAGTGATCACTTTGAAAGCATAGATCATGGACAAACAATTTTTATATTCCCAGTCTAAGAGCCTGGCTTATAGTAAGCATTAACTTAACATCTGTGGATGGAGGGAGGAAAAGAGACACAGGAAAGAAGTTAGAATTGAAAAATGAGTAATTAATTCTTAAAAAGCCATTCACACACAACTCTCTTAAATTTCTATGTGTTACTGCTATATAATAATGTACCCTTCAGAAATTCATTTGAATTCATTTCCTTTTTTCTATCTTTGAAATAAGAGTAATACTATTTTTTAGTTATTTTTCAGGAATATCTGAAGATAATCAAGGGGAAAATTAAATTATTTTGACCTCATTAGAAAGTTTAATCTAAATTTGAGGCCAATGATATTATTAGTGTGTCCTCATTATTTTTGCTAAAGGAACTTAAAAACTGTATAAGTAAAAACTTCTGAATTTGTTCATTTAGCTTGAGGTAGAATAAATGTAATGAAAAATATTCATCTGTAACCAGAATGGCTTAGAAAATGAGCCTTCTTGAATTGGAAAGGAAAAAAATATCACACCCTTCGATATTATACCTTGACCCATAAGCAGCCGCCTCCCATCACTGGCATCATGGTATACCCTTTTCTGAATGCAGAGGCAAGCTTTCTATTGGTTCTCTCACCTGAGTTAGACAGTACCCTTTTAAGGCTCCTACTCTGAGAAAATATTAACTTTGTACAAGATTTAACAAGAATATGCAAGGTATTGGACTATATCCCTCTCTTCATTCCTCATTTCACAAGGCTGAAATGAGATTAGTAAAAGTCTCTGCTGTTGAACTGTATCCTATTAAGATCATAAAAAGAGAAAATAACCAAAAAATGGTGACAAAAAAGGTGATAGCCTGTGGATAAATAGGTAAAGGGAGAAGGTTTATCTCCATTTTATTTAAGACACACTTCCTATACTATATATATATTTCTCTCAATTTTATGTAAGGCATCCATGTCATGATTATATAAAAGCACAAGTTTACCTTCTTTAATAAAATACAATATTCTTTTTTATTTGAGTATTAAAAACTTGAAAAAAGTTGTCATTATCTCCTATATATATCATAACTTTAGGGTTCACATGATTTATGTAAAACAGATGAGACATTTAAATGTTTGAAATTACTTCTGCACTAGGGCTGTCTTCACTTTAGAATAAATATTATGATTGTGAAGAAGAACAGAAAACAGTATCTCCCTCATTCTTAAGAACACAAAGCAATTGGACGTGTTACTTGTTTCAAAACAAGTTATTAAAATAAAGCAATCTTTCAATCAACACAGAAGAATATGTTTATTACACTATTTTAGGTATTTATAGATATTAGAATTATGCAATATTTATTTTAAAATACTGGTTACATAATAATTATTAAAAATATGACTATTTTATCTTCAGTTACATATGTATTTGTTGTTTGCTTATATGGGGCTTTGTAGACTTAACACTGTTTATGTCCCAATGTGGACAAAGATCATGACTAAAAGTCAGCAGAGATCATCATAATCTGCAGTGTTTCCACTTTGATTATATTGCCTTTAATATTTGAATAACATCAGTTTAATCTTGTCTCAAAACTTTTTTTTTGTTAATTTATTTCTGTTACAGATGTTTCTCCTTTTTTCCTCATTGACACCGTCCTCCCCATCCCCCTGTTACCTGTTGTTAGATTTTTTTTTTAAATCTAAATTTAATGCTTTAAAGCAATGACAACACTATTTTGTTCACGAATCTGCAATCTGGACAGGCCTCAGTGGGCACAGCTCATTTCTGTTCCACTTGGCATCAGAGGCTCAGAGACAATGCTGGAATCATCAACGACTCACTCACTTACGGGTCTGGGACTTGAAGCAGATAATTGTGTGGAGTTGCCACCAGAAAACTCAGCATGGCTTCTTCACATCTCGGTGGCTGAGATCCAATGGTGAGCTGCACAAAAGAAAGATAACCACGTGCAAGATGTATTATCTTTTAGGGCCGATTCTCAGAAGTCACAAAGTGTCACTTCTGTATTTTATTTAGTAGAGCAAATTACTAAGGCCAGCCCACATTCAACAGGAGAGGAATTAGATCACTTTATAAGAGCATAATAGATTAAATACATATGAAGTGGCCATGTTTGGAAAATATAATTTGCACAATCTCTTTAGCTTAAGTAAGTACAGACCTGTCCTAATTCTACCCCTCTGTCTCATGTTATTGTGGCTTTTGTTTGCCTTATATTTTATTATTCATCAGGTAGAAGAACAGTTTATCTTGTTCCAATTACTTTGAGTGAGAAGAAAGTATTTCCTAAGAACATAATAATAAAACTACTTGTCTATCAAGTACTAAAGGTACAATTTATAAGTGGTTATACTCAGCTGGAGAAAACTATAATTACATTTTTTGAAATCCCAATATTTCTTTCCTTCATCTCTGATGTCCAAATTATATAACATTTATTGTAAAAAAAAAAAAGAATCATAAAAATTAAATTTAATAGTAATAAAATAACATTCCCCAAATTGTAAGTAAATAAATCATTGTTCCCTGTAAATAAATTTTTAGTTTGCACTTTTTAAAACGCTTTACATAAATTCCTTTTGAACTGATGATGAAATTACTTTGATGCTAAAGTTATTTCTAAGGAATACCTCAAAGTAGCAATCTCTGTGGTTTCTTGTCACTTGTAGCTGTGGCAAAAGACTGCTTCCATAGAAATGAATGAGAGAAGGCATCATAAAAGATTTATTTCTGCTGCCCCATTTTTCTTATTTATTTCTAACATTCAGCCCATTTACCATGAGCTTCCTCACATTTCAGAAACAGCTAGTCGTCTTTGAGAACAAATTGTGCTATTTACTTCTGTCCTCAGAGAAAACGAATGGTGCGGTGGGTGAGATGTCCAGAACAATAAGAAAAACTTGTGCTGTGTATTCCCAACAGAAGAAATAGATCTTCTGTAAATAACTCCCAGCACAATCATGGCAGGTTTCAGCACTGCACAGCATCATATATATGTTATAACTTCAAAACCTTTCAAAAGAAAAATCAACGGAATGCTGTTATGCAGATATATAGACTCACCACAAAATTATGGAAATAGAATATCATAACCTGCAAAGTGTTTTAGTTATATTTCTATATAATTTCGTACACACACACACACACACACATAGACACACATATTGATTTTCAACTTCAATGACAGAAAATACTTTATGTGAAATGCATACACCTAATAATATTAGAAGAAAAAAACAATTTTCTTTTTTTATACAAACTAAAGTGAATGGATTATAAAATTCAATAAACTATTATGCTATATATCATTTCAGTTAAAAAGGAGAGGTAGATTTTAGCATTTACCAAGTCCATACCACATGCCAGACTTGAGAGTATATTTACATATTTATAAAATCTTAATTGTCACAGATATTTTATGTGATAGACATTTTTATTCTCATTACAAAGGAGAAAATTGAGATCGACAGAAGTTAAGCAGCTTCTTTCTTTCTCCCCAACCCCCCAAAAAGGTAAATAAATAATTATTCTCAGCAAATGCATTCAATTCATGATTTGGTACAGTTAAGAAGAAAAATGATCTCTGAAGGTACAGTTTGGGAATCTCAAGACCACCTTCACATCTGACATGAATTGCAAGTTGCAAGGTCAATACTTTGCTAGAAAGACTAACAGAACTCAGAGAATCTGTTTTACTCATTGTTTGGACTAATTAGAGTGAAAGAATGCAGATTAAAATCAACAGAGAAAAGAGTCCATAATGCAGAGTCCAGGAGACATCAGGTGCAGAGTTCCCAATTGTCCTCTCTCAGTGAAATGCTACAGATACCACCTGTTTCTCCCAGCACTGATGTGTGACACTATGTGTGCAAAATTGCCAACCTCATCTGACAGAGCCTTGGTGTACAGAACATTTATTGGTACTTGGCCATATAGACATGGTTGACCACCCATATAACTGACCTTAGTCTCTGAGCCTTGCAGTGGTTGAGCTGAGTCTGAGTGGTCTAAAGCCCCCACCATAAAACCACATTGCTAAGATAGGTTGCCAGGCATGGCCAGAGGTCAATGGGTAAACAGACACTCTTATCAGGAAGGACATTCCAAGGGCTTTGAAATTATCTCCTAGAAGCCAAGGGCAAAGGGTTAATTTCTTTGGTCAAGGTTAATCCTTTGCTGCAGAATTTTTCTAACACAGCTAATAATAAGTGGAAGCACACTCACGACATATATATATATATATATATATATATATATATATATATATATATATTACTGAATGTATATATATATATATATATATGATTAAGTAACAACAACAAAGTTTTAATAAAATTCACAAATGGGATAGTTTTGTTGTATTTTGTTTTTCTTGTAATTTATCTTTTTTTGTTGAAAGTATTACATATGCTACCCCCCCCACCTTCACCACACTATTGTCTGTGTCCATGGGTTATGCATATACATGTAAATTCTTAGGTTAACCTCTTCCCCCACCCCTCTCCTCCTTCCTTCTGAGATTTGTAGGTGTTCCATGATAAAATGATATATTGTACCATACCCCTTCTCAACTTATTAAAGATTATTTCTTAAATTCTGTTTTCTACTAAATTGTATAGCTGTGAAAAAGACTTATATAGATCCCACTATGAAATTTACTTGACAGACTGGTACAGTTCCTAACTTTACCAAAAGGTATAGAACTACATATATTTCATTAGAAAATAACTTATTATCATGGAAGCCTCTTATTTTCTACTGCTCTGAGTCACAAATTTGTCTTTATAGTTTTTTTTCAAACCATGACTATCTTGTAGGGGAGACTCCACTCCAGAGATCTGTGCAGAGGCATAAAAAGACTTGGAGACTTAACGTCAGGAAACAGATTTGAACAGGGACTCCGTGTTTCTCAAGGTCTGTAAGATAGACTTTCCCAAAAGGGTATGTTAATTTTATTGGAAAGTCAAGTTTATATTTCAGTTGAATTTATTATTATGGGCAAACAAGTTCTAGTAGAACAAATAACTATAAAAAATTCTCTGTGACATTCTAAAATTAGGTTTTCAGATGCATTTTTAGTTACAAGATCAAACTTAGAATGCAGTCCTGACTGACTCCCTTGTTTTATCTTGCAAAATATCATCTCAGCAAAAATTTCATCTTCATTATTATACATTCATCTGTTACTGTAAATACATGTGTATGTTTTAAATAAAGTGAACACTTGGGTGGAATGGATCTGATTATATAGAGAAATTTTTGGTTAAAGAATAATACTATCCCAGACAAATATAATTCCAAAAAGAATGAAGGAGCTTTCACAGGTAAACAGCACTTAAAAAATTTCATTCTCCCCCAGCTGGTGTGGCTCAGTGGATTGAGCATCATCCCATGGACTGAGAGGTCCAAGTTTGATTCCCGACCAGGGCACATGCCTGGGTTGTGGGCTGGATCCCCAGTAGGGGGTGTGCAGGAGGCAGCCAATCGTGTTTCTTCCTCACATGGATGTTTCTCTCTCTCCCCTCCTCCCTCCCTAAAAAGTCAATTAAAAAAAACACACATACAACATATTTAAAAAAAAAACAACAATTTCATTCTCAATTGCCTTGGTAAAAAATCAAGGCACAATGGCATTTGATATATATGCTTTTATTTATTATTAAATGCTGTTATCTCTTCTTATTAAATGACTTATTAAATTAATGTTCAATAAAAATACTATATTGTAAAACTATGACTATATACACATATTCCTACTCCCCATATAATTATTTCTGACATAGCTTTATTTTATGGTGCAGCTATTTGTTTTAAAAACCAAGTCTAGTTTATTTCATGCTTATCTCCTTTTTAATTACTCAGTAATAGAAACTGTATTTCTATTTGTTTGAATTGTGAACAGAGCAACTATTTGGGGAATGGAAGTGCTAAGGAGATTGCTGGACTGAGTGGAAATAAAGCTTGCTGTTCCCAATGTCAGATTACATCAAGTTATTTGGAATCATACAGTTTAAAAGAATAATGAATCTTGATTCATTTTGACATATATATGTAGTCTGAATATAACCTGGAATGTATGTCATGCTGCCTCTCAAATTTAATAGAATACCTTGCTTCATTGGGAGAGGAACAGTATGCTTCCTGAGCTTTCCCAGGTATGTTACATTGTTCATTGTGGAATTATGAGCAGAGGCATTGGGTTTACCATACAAAATAAGTGAAAAGTGATTACCCAATTTTTTGAAACCCAAGTTTCAAAATTAATTATATTGTGGTTTTATTTCATTACAATATTTACATAATCATAATGTAATGGATATCTATTGCTTCATTATATTTATTCTAAATCATTTCTATTGTTCTAAATCACTTTATTTTACATGTTCTACGAAATATTACTGTATTTCTTAAATTTTTTTTAAAGTCACAAACTAAAGCTGAAACCCATTATTTAAAGGGATAGTGAATATAACCACTCTAGAAAATTTAAGTTTAAAAGAAATAGCAAATCACCAATTATAGTGGAATATTTGCCAATATTGACCTCAGATTAACATTGGGTCTTTCCACATATTTCATGGTTCCAGTAATGGAATAACTATTTTTTTTTTTTTGCTCACTGTTGACGATAGTATTACACTTTATCTTATTTAATAGTGTTTTTATGTACTAAGTCTCGGGATTGCTTAAAATAGTAATGTCAATTGGGGTTCACTAGCCCTTGACTCAAAGAACTTGAAGTTGATGATTAAAATTGGCTTTATGATTTGGGCCTACAGTCCTCTTCTTTTACACTATTTTCAGGGACGGCCTTTGCCTTATCCATTGGGTACTCTGTGATGTTTAGTAAGCTTAACATTCTTCTCTTAGACATCTTCATCCCCCTTGATTGTACATCTTTGGGGTATCTCTAAGCTTTAGAAAGACTTAGATATAAATTTGTCACATTCTACTTATCTAATATACTAGATGCTCATAACCAGGATATCATGTTTAGCTCTGACATATGGCTTCTGCAAGTATTTGGACAGTACTTGAACAATATACCAATGTTGAAACTCATTGGTTAGGGCTGCTTACCAAAGAGTATTAAAGTCCAAAGTAGAAAGATATTAATATATGGAGACAACATCTGAATTTACTTCTTTATTTTGTGCCACATAACTTATTACAAAATAAGAATATTCATAGGGTTGAAAAGGGACAACTTTGGCAGCGTTTTAAATGATATAATTGGTAAGGGATTTGGACTATTTAAAGTTTATTATTGTTTTGTAAACAAATTTTAGAAGCAATAGTAGCTATTGCAATAATGCTAGACTATATCAAAAAGTAACATTTCCAAAATCAGCACAGTGACTTATTTTATTATCAGAATGTTACCTTTATAAGCACTGCATAGGCATAAGGAATATAAATCCTCTAAGATAATTATATTTTATAAAAATGAACTGTGAACATGGCTGGTATGTCCAAATAAATGTCTACCAAACTGTACTTCAGATAATAGCTATAAACTCTGATATTAGAAAAATTACTTAAGGGCCCTAAAAAGTAAACATAAAGAGTTATATTCTATTAAAAATTCAGTCTTTGGAAGAATAAAATAACATGGAATGAATTATCCCTTTTGAGGGAAAGTCACAACTGGTATTGCTCAGAATAGCTAAAACTGATTAAAAAATGAGAAGGCAAAAAAATGAATGTTTTCAAACATTTATTCATAAAGATATGTGAACCCTGGTGTTCACTGTAGCATTATTCACGGTGACCAAGACATGGAAACAACCACGTGTCCTTTGATAGATGATTGAATAAAGATGTGGTACATATATGAAAATACTGTCATTTGTGATAACATAGATGGATCTTGAGAATATCATGTTAAGTGAAATAAGTCAGACAGAAAATGTCAAGAAACATATGTTGGATATAAAATTAAAAGCAACAAATGAGCAAACAAGAAAAAAATCAAAGACACAGACAATAGTATGGTGGTTACAGAGGGAAGGAGGGTGTGTGGTAATAAAGGGTAAAGGGGATCAAATATATGGTGACAGAAGATTTGACTTTGGGTGGTGGGCACACAATGCAATATACAGATGATGTATCATAGAATTGTACACTTAAAACCTATACAGTTTTATTAAACAATGTGACCCAAATAAATTTAAATTTAACAAAATGAGAGAAGAATGGGAGAACAGAGAGAGCCAGAAAGAGGGAACTTTAAGTTCTTTGTAGAAACTCAGCTCAAGTCTCTGGATGACAAATAGAATAAATGTACCTGGACAACTCAAAGCAGCGTAGTTAAAGATTAAAAAAAAAGAAAATGTGAACCACAATTTTATTTGCTGCCTAAAAGACAAGGTTTGCAGTTTTAATCCAACCATGCTAAATGCTTGCTAAAACACCCAAACAAACATAAACCACATCCAAATGCTTCAAAGGAATATAATGTAATCCAGAGTCTCTGTAACATTATTTACAATATTCAGGATGTAATAAAAAATATTTCTCAACATTTTGAAAATAAGACCTATTCTTAAGAGAAATGACGTTCAACAGAATCCAACCCGAAGAAACACAGCTGTTAACTTAGCAAACAAGAATTTTAAACCCTGTATTATAACTGTACTAAAAAATGAAAGGAAAATATGATCACAATCATTGTAAGTACTGAAAATCTTAGCAGAGAATTGGAAAATATTAAAACAACAAAATGGATATTTTAGAAAAAAAAAGTGCAATATCTAAAATAAAAAATACATTGTATGGGTTAAAAAGTTGGATAAAGGTGGCAGGATGAACTGTCAACTTTAAAAGATTATTACTCTAAATTATACAATATGAAGTAGAGTGAACAAAAGTATTGCAAAATAATATTTAAAAATAATTAAACTCAGACATACTTGTTCAAGACAAAAAAGTGATTTTCCTAATTAATACTTTTAAAACATATGTGCTATTTCAAAAAAATAAGCAGTTAAGAAACATTTATATTCATTTTTTTAAATCATTATTCAGCAAACCCAGAGTTACTGTATCAATCCTCATACATTTGAATGTCATAAAATATAGAAAAATATTGTTTAAATAAACCACCAAATAGTTGCACTCTTTTTACACTATATTGAAATTTAAATAGTCTAGCTGAACCATAAGAAAATACATAAGGTACTTCTAAGTGCCAAGTAAATTTTTTTAGATGTTTGAAAAATTGTAATGCATACTCAAGCTAACATAAAATTGTCATTTAATTAAATATTTATTTGATATTACATTGCTCTTTTATTTTCTTGTACCAATTCTTTTCAGTTTCTTTAAGTTTTTATTTTAATTTATGAATTATTATTTTATAATGTGTATTATTATCTAATATAATATTATAATCTAATCTATAGTGTATATGTAAATTTGATTTTTAGGGAAAGCTTCGGTAGTCTCTAAAACTCCTTGCCTCTTTTCCCAGTGAAGAAATGATAAGGTGTGCTTTTACTTTCGGCTCATGCCTGGATAAGATTTTCTAATACAGCACTCAGAAAAATTAATTTATATTTTGGAGCTTCTGATTTATGTTTGTGAAATCTAAAAGATTGGGAACTACAGCTGCCAATGGTCTAATAATAAAGAGAGGTTGTTGAAATAGAATAGACTGCCAATGCTGCCAAGGTTTTTATCTGGGGGTGGTGGTAATGGGGAAAAAAAGAAGGAAAAATATGTTTTCCTGTGGATCACATGAGGAGTATTCAAGAACTCAAGACAGCTGGTGGGAGTTCCAAGGAGCTCTCAATAAAAAGAACACGGATGGCAGAGACAGGAATTCTAAGTGACCAGCTGGAGAAATTATATCTTTCCACCTAAAAAATCAAAATTACAGGTGAGGAATGACTAGTGATGCAGTGTCTTTAAAGAAAAGAAAGCAGCAGACAGGAGAGAAAAGGTATAGCTCTAAAAATGAGCAAACCCAAGAAGCACAGAAATCAGCTTATGATAGTAGCAGTCAATAAATACACTTTCTGCTTCCTTACTTTTACATAGCCTCACTGCTCCTAACTTAAAGCAGACAAAAGCAACATATTGAGAGAGGGAGTAAGAATAAAAACTCTTAGTTTTCCTAGTTATGCTTTCAAAAAATATTATTGGATCAGATTTATGAGTATGTAGTTAAAAAAGCAACCACCACCCAAAATAACACTTCCATAAATATTCCAGTTATGTGCTCTCTCGGTATTTTTTTTTTTTTAAACGAACTTACCTCTCTCAGTATTTTTAAACCCTCTGAACAAAATAGCCCATTGGCTAACTTTCTGTCCAGGACCAATGAAGCCAGTTACCTATTCTAAGGCATCGGTATGTGGATCACAGGCTCTATGATTGTCTAAGTACCAAGGCTAACCCTCCTTTGCAGGATCTTAGCCTTTATTGTAGATTACTGCAAATCCCATGAAACCCCCCCCCATGCTTTTCTGCTTTGATTATGCTCCCATTTTGTAAGCACTTTTAAATTTCATTCTAATACATTAGAGTTGCTGCACTACAATGCCCCTTAAAAAGATTTTTGTGCTTTACAAAGTCAGTTTTCTTGATTTTTTTTTTTTACTTTTGCTTAATACTACGCTAATGTAGCAATCAGACATATAGGACATTTTCTGAGGTGACTTCTTTTCACTAGGAAAGTTGGAGGTCTCTTGTACTTTCTTCAAAAATTGACCTAGGGTGATCTTGGACATATTAAGTTGCTATACCAAGCCCTTGCCAATACTATTCAAATCACAAGACTACAAGTACTGCTCTGTTGAGTACCCACTCTGATACACTAAAGGCTGAACAGTGTGCCATATTTATAATCTAATGTTCAGTATTCAGGTCAGTATATTTTTCAAAATACAGTTGTGTGTCTTTTGAGGGAGTCCAGTAAATATAAATTGAATATATTGATACTGATTATGGTTAAGATTCATTAACATATAAACTAGACAGATTGCAAATGTGAGTCAAGGACATAACTCAAAACATCAACCCTGTGTTGAAGTAAAACCAGAATTAGCAATGCTTACCATACAGCTAGTCAATTCTGCCCTGATTTCTGATGGCTTACCCATTATATATCCCAGAATTTATTTACCTCATTTTCCACTTTCCAAAAGTTTGATCCTTTGCTCTGTGCAGATGACAACCCTCTGACCCTGCCGAGGGAGTCAGGGAATTCTTGTGCTTTCTCTCAAATTTTTTTTTTCCTTTCCACTTCAGAATGTCTTTGCATTTTTCTTCTGACATGCAGATTTTCCCTCACTTTTTCAAGAAGTGTATACTTAATTTCTTTTGATTTTATTAATAATTTCCTTTTTCTTTTGTATGTTTTTTTTCTATTCATCCACCAAATATTTTTCAACTAACAATTTTTTTTTTAAGTTTTGCTGTCATAAGTGAATCATTGAGGTTTGTTGACTGCACTTACCCATTATCCATTGACTCTGAAACTGCTGATTCATGGCTTTGGTCTTCACCACTTCATTAAATGATTCTTTTCAAGGTGACCAATGCTTCCTCTTCTCAGTCCACATTCCCTTTGACTACCAGGAACCATTGACACGACTGATCATTTCCTTACAGTTCTTCAGTTGACTAAACAATGATTACCTACTAATTATGTTTGTGGAATTGATTTATCCATATGACCACTGATTTTTATATTATTTTTATACATCCTCAGGTTGCTTTGGTGATTTAAGGTTTCAGGACATTTGAATATCAAATGAAAACTTAACTACCCATGCTTAATTTCTCAGAGAGAAGGCTTTGTCTTATACCTTCAAGGCTGATATCTATAAGATTACTCCCTATGATACTTCCATGTTAAGGAAATTCACACATTAGTTTTTCAAGGAGGAGAGATTAAAAAAGGAAAGATTTCTGTGAATTCCCTAAGAATATAAAACACATTATACACTGTAATGCTGTATTTTCATATCCTGATTCATATAATTTTTTGTGGTTGTTGTTAATCCTCACCCAAGGATATTTTTTCCCACTGATTTTTTTGGAGATAGTGGAGTGGACAGAGGGAGGGAGAGAGAGAGAGAAAGAGAGAGAAACATCAATGTACACATCATTTGGTTGCCTCCTGAATGTGCTCTGACCGGGACCAGGGATTGAACCTGCAACCCAGGTGCATGCCCTTGACTGGGAGTCAAACCCGTGACCCTTCAGTGCATGGGCCTACACTCTAACCATTGAGCCACACAAGAAGGGTCATATAGTTTTAATTTGACTATTACCTCTAGCCTAATCCTCAGCTCTTTGAAGTCTCCCTTTTGTCTAAAAATGCATCTAAAAAAAAAAAAAAATCTTTAAACCAATTCAGTTGCCTGCATCTTGAAGAGATAATGCATTTTAAAAATTTGTTTATCATGAAATTTATATATTACTTAACGTAAGCTTAACACATTTTCTATATGTCATTTATAGTAGTCTCCACATAGATGTATCAGATGATATTAGCACATACTATCTGAAAGATTGACTAATATTTTAAAAGTCAGACCCCTTCTTCCACTTTATGCTACAGATACCTATAAGATAACATAACCAAGAGTAAATTTTTACAAATACTATTTATTGATTATATAAACTTAATAAGCTCTATATCTAATTTAAATATCTGTAATAATTTCTAATATCATAATTATAAACCACCAAGGGCATTTATTATCAAGATATTATTTGTGTATAGTGTGTTCCTGTACCTATCTTCTTTTCTTTTGCACATTTATATAAATGGGTTACTCAGACCTTCAGCACACCACAGTATTTATCTAAACTTGTGCTGACTATGCAGGTGTCATTTGGAATTTTTGAAATGCTCATGTTAAAACAAGAAACCTACATAATCAATTTGCAAACCATCCTTCATTATTCCAAGTTTAAATTAAGAAAATAATGCCTAAAGGAAACTCAGACTAAAAATCTACTTCTTGGTCATACTGTTTCCATAGGGAATTTATATTCCATTAATTTCTTTAGGGTATCATTGCCTTAATTTAAATGTGAAGAAATAAAGGGCGATTTTTAAAAATTGCACTGTGTATTTGCATAATTGGTCATTTATTATTGTTTTATAGAATATAAGTTAAAATTCCTCAAATTGATCTACTTATATTTATTTGTAATATTAATTTTTTTCCTCAAACTTGAGGATGTAAAACCCAATAGAGCTAACAAAAATAACATTCTTTTGACCCATTTGGACATTATTTTTACTTATTTTTAATTAAATTTATCAGGGAGACATTGGTTAATAAGAGTACATAGGTTACAAGTGTACATTTCTATGATACATCATCTATATAATGCACTGTGCTCCCACCACCTAAAATCAAATCATCTTCCGTCACCATGTATTTATCCCCATTACCCTTTACTACTCAATCCAACCCCCTTTCCTCTAGTAACCACCATACTATTGTTTGTGTCTATGAGGAAATACTACTCAGCCACAAGAAAAGATTAAATACTGCCATTTACGACAACATGGATGGACCTTAAGAAAATCATGCTAAGCAAAATAAGTCAGACAGAAAAAGTCAAGGATCATATTATTTCACTCATATGTGAGATATAAAACTGAAAGCAACAATTGAACAAACAAGAAAAACAAAAACTAATTTCTACTAATTTTTACTAATTTTTGAGACCCCTTTAATAAGTTTTTTATTAGGCATATGGTATCTCTTGTGGCATGAGATGACAAACTTCAAAGAAAGTCATCAGTTTAGAATTTCTGAGACTCACAACTCCACATCTTCTATGGACAGAATGTTATTGGAACCTGAATCACCTTTTAGTGACTGAAAGTTAGATGTAAAGCAATATCTAGAAAAAATAATGCTAGAAAATGGGTGGAAAGCCAGACAATATGCATAAGGGTGCCAGCAAGACATGAAAAAACACTTAAGAGAAAAGCTGATGAAGTCCAGCAATAGGAAGTCTAGGACCAGGCAAGAAGCAAAGACTCAATAGTCACTCAATAGTCAGGCATCAAGAGAGAGAAGGCATGCCACACTTGGTTGAAGGAATGTGTGTGTGTGTGTGTGTGTGTGTGTATGTGTGTGTGTCTATAATCTCCATTGTATATCTTTTTGGATAAAGCAGTTCAAACGTTTTGTTCATTGTTTAATTGGGTGACAGATTTTTTTTTTTAGGGGGTTTTAGCATCTTTGTCTTTTAAAGAATATGTTTGTTTTATCAAAGCTGAATTTATTGACATGGGTTTTTTATATTATTTCCTTATTATCATTCTCGTGTCTGTTGACTCTGAAGTAATTTCACTTCTCTCATTCCAAGTATTAATGAGTCTTCTAATTTTTTCTTGATTATTCTTGATGGTTTTCCAATTTTACTGATCTTTTCTGAGTACTTGTATTTTTGTCTCACTCATTTTATTTTTTGTTCTGTCACCTCTTTCTATTGCATCTGCTTTTATCTTTATTGGTCTCTGTATTCTGCTTATTTTGAGTATAAATTGATCTTCTTTTTCTAGTTTCTTAGCATCAAGTCTAGATCATTGATTTTAGGCCTTCATCAATATCTCCAGCACAGTGGTACATTTGTTGCATTTGATGCACCTAGGTTAACACATCATAGTCACTCAATCCATAGTTTTCATTACAGTTCCATCTTGGTGTTGTATATGCTATTGTTTTTGACAAATATATAATAACATGTAGCCATCATTATCAGACCATATGGAGTATTTTAACCACCCTAAAATCCTGTGCTCTGCATATTACTCTCTTACTCTGGCCCTCATTCCCTGAAAACAACTCATTTTTTTACTTCCTTTATATTTTTCCTTTTCCAGATGTCGTACAGTTGGAATCATAGAGCATTTAGCCTTTTCAGATTGCCTTCATTCACTTAACAATATGAATTATCTATAGATGAGTACATAGACTATTTAATCCAATATATTGCTGCTGTTATTTTTGAACAAACTAATATCTGTTATATCAATTAAGGAAAAGAACAATAAAACTTTTTATTTTCCCTCTACCTATTTATTTTTCAATGTTCTCACTTAGTTTATGTAGAGGTGAATTTTTGATCTATATCATCTTTCTTCTCTCCAGAATCTTTTTTTATCCTCACCTGAGGACACTTTTGCATTTATCTTCAGATAGAGCGGGAGGGAGTGAGGGAGGAAGAGAGGGAGAAACATCGATGTGAGAGACACATCGAGTGGCTGGACAAACTGCAACTGAGGTATGTGCCCTTAGCAGGAACCGAACCCAGGACTCTCCGGTCCACAGGCCAATGCTCTAACCACTGAGTCAAACCAGTCAGGGCTCTCCAGAACCTTTTTAACATTTCTGGCATGACAGACCTACTGTCCATGAATTCCCCACATTTTTGTTTGCCTGAGAAAGTCTTTGTTCACGCTTGTATGTTAGTTTCCTAGGATACAGAATTGTAGTTTGGTCTTTTTTTCCCCCTCTCAACACTCTAAATGTTTTTATTCATTCTCTAAAATCCTAAACATTATCAACATTAGCAAGTAAAATATTAGCAAGTAAATCTAGTAACACAGAAAAGATTATGCACCAAGATGGAATTGAATTTATTCAAGAAGTATAAGATTAGTTTAACATCTAAAAATTAGCTAATGTAATACACCTTATGAATAGAATAAAATCAAAGCCACATGATCATTCCAAAACACAGGTAAAAATTATTTGATAAAATCCAATAGACATTTATGGTAAACACTTGCAGCATTGAATTCCTCAATTGAAAAACAAGTGTTTATAATCAGAGTATAGCTAAAAATTATACTTAATGAGAAAGACCTAATGTTGTATCCTTATAGAATTACCAGATAAAACACAGGATACAATAAATTTTAAATCTTATATAAACAACAATCATTTTAGTATAAATATGTAAATTTAGTACTTATTTTTTGTAAGTATGTCTTAAATAGTGTATGTAACATACTTATACTAAAAAGTATTTATTGTCTATTTAACATATCAAATTTTAACTGAGTGCTCTGTATTTTCATTTGCTAAATCTGGCAACTTTATCCTCTAAGATCAGAAATGAGGCAAGTACACCCACTTTAATCATTTCTATTTAATATTATACTGAAAGTGTTGCTGTATACTGAAGGTTTTGCTAGTGTTAATACCAGATATAGTATTCCTATACTAAAACAAGATAAAAAATATATATAAAGACATCCAGATTAGAAAGGAATGAGGATGTCAGATGACAACCAAAGGCAACAGATGATTCTGAACTGGATCCTGTACTGAAGGGGGAAATTATATATATAAAAAAAGGGGGGCATTTCTTGTCTGGCCGGTGTGGCTCAGTGGTTGAGCACTGACCCATGTACTAAGAGGTCGCCAGTTTGATTCCTGGTCAGGGCACATGCCCAGGTTTTGGCCCAATCCCCAGTGCGAGGCATGCAGGAGGCGGCCAATCGATGTTTCTATCTCTCTCTCTCTCTCTCACTTCCTCTCTCTCTAAAATCAATAAAGGAAAAAAAAATTTTTTTAAAAGGGCATTTCTGGGACAATATAATAAATTGAAATGTAAACAGTAAATTAGATAAACACTATTGTATTAATTTTAAATTTTCTGAATTTGTTAAGTTTACTATGGTAATATAACATATCATTATTTTTAAGAAATATACATTGAAGTATTTAGGGATTAGGGGCATGGTCCTTAACCTGAGATATAACCTGAGACTCTTAGATTCAGCTAGTCGTTCAGACTCACAAGACCCCCATAGTCCACACTTGACACTACTTTTTTCAGAAGCAACAGGGTGGGAATTGAAACTTGCAAGAAAGAGGGGAAGGGTTGTCAAGAATTGCCCTTCCCAGAAGCCCTTGCTGTAGGCCGACATCTCAAAGGCTATGAGACATGATTCAAATCAGGGGGTTGTAAGAGCTGATCTAGCTTAAAAGTCTCAGGCTCCTCAAGACTCCATATATCTAATAACAACTCCATCAACAGTGCTTCCAGAGTTCCTGCAAAGGATGTGCTGGTTTTTATAGTCAACATATTCAGGGAAGCCCAAAATATGTTTTATTATCAAGTATTCATGCAGTTAACTAATGAGAAATCATGTTTTACCATAAGCATTTAGTAACACAGTTGACATTCCCTTACGTGTCAGATAACCCAGAGGAATGCTCAAATTTCCATGCAATGAAAAATATTTTTTGCTAAAACTTTGATCATGGCAAAGAATTCTCAGTTCATAAGAAGTAATTATTGTGTGTGTGTGTGCATGTGCATGTGTGTGTGTTTGTGCAAGGCAGACAATGTGAAAAAATGTAGCAAACTAATAAGAATTGGTGAACCTGGATAAAGGGTCTATGGTAGTTACCTGTATTATTCTTTTTTTTTTCCTTTATTGATTTTAGAGAGAGAGGAAGGGAGCGGGAGAGAAAGATAGAAACATCAATGAGATAGAACATCAATTGGCCGCCTGCTGCATGCCCCTCACTGGGGACTGGGCCCACAACCTGGGCATGTGCCCTGACTGGGAATCGAACCTGCGACCTCTTGGTGCATGGGTCGATGCTCAACCACTGAGACATACCGGCTGGGCTGTATTATTCTTGATTCTTTTCTGTGTTTGATAGATTTTCAAAATAAATTTTTGGTATTTTTTCCAAAGTGGAACATAGTATCAAGAAATGTAAATGCATTAATATTTGAAATAGTACAACTTTTTTATATAAATAGTTTTGACCCAGATACAATATATAAACATTTAGGGGTAAAAACAGTCTCTTTTAACTTTCAGGGTACCTATGCAACATACAATTTTTCTGGGCTTATAGAAAGCCTTTGCCTTTTTAAAAATCACTTGATAAAAGACAAAATATAATCTATTTAGACTACATAATAATGGCCTTCAAAGAATGCTAAGAGTTGCTTTAAAAAAAATCTGCTTTTTCTCTACAGTGGTTTGGACATTGTAAATAAATATCAAATTTAATTATGCAGATGATAGAAAGCAAAGCATATTCTTTCTTTCCTAATGGTGGAGAAAGTGGCTTTTCCAGCTTTGCTGCCTACAATGTACAAATCATCTGGAATTCTAGACACTTCCATAGAGTTCAAAAGTGCCATCTGCCTCATTTCTCATCCATGAATAACTGGATTGCCCTTAAAGCTTTCAAAGGGAATGGGAACAAAAGCCTCCATTCAACTAGTGAGCAGTAATGAAATGAGATGAATCCCTTTTACTAATATTGTTTCTGTATACTCTTTATTGATCAAATGTAAGGAAAAGATGCTGTATCAAAGAAATAAATGTGGAAATAAATTATAATGTGTGAAGTTCATTTTATGTTGTCCAATTATTTAAGAATCCTACCAAAGGATATTTTGATCCTGGACAATGCATTAAAGACTTATTTTTAAAGTTAATTGTACTTTATATTTTCTTAGTAAATCATAATATTTGAACATTTCATTAGACATTTCTCAGTAAACATTCCTTAAATATTCATTACATTTCAAAATGTGAGAAATTATTTAGAAAAAATACATCAATCTTTCTGAGGTACACATTTTCATTCCCGTTTTATAGATAAATAAAGCTAAGGATAAACATTAAAATCTAACCAGATAAGAAAATGGTTTTTAATATAGAGAATACTATCTCTGTTTTTTTATATTTTAATGTGTATATTCTATTCTTTTTATTTTGACATTATAGGACTATATATTAATGCTATGTGACACAATGCATGTTGATACCTAGATGATCTTCACAAAGAATAGAGAATTCAAACATAACTCTTTCAGTAGCACCTCCTGTTCTGAGCCTGTTCATTGAGATGTAGAGGCCCATTTTTAGTAATTTTAAATGAGTCAGTGATAGACTCTGTTATTGTGTTAAATTAAAACACATTTCAGCAGATAGCACTTGCTCTTTGATCAAAATTGTTTGGATATAGTCAATGCTATGTCAACATGAACATTATATGACTATAATAATCTAAAATTCCTACATTTCTATAAATTTTCAACAAACTGTTATCACAAATATTATTGCTTGTTATCATAACAGCAATTTTGCATTGTAGATATCATTATTATTTTTTTAACCCTCACCTGAGGATATGTTTTATTGATGTTAGGGATAGAGAGAGAGAGAGAGGGAGAGAGAGAGAGAGAGAGAGAGAGAGAGAGAGAGAGAGAGAGAGAAAGAGAGAGAGAGAGAAACATCAGTGTGAGAGAGAAGTATAATCAGTTGCCTCCTATATGCGACCTGACTGGGGATGAAACCTGCAACCTAGGTACGTGCCCTGACCAGAATCAAACCTGCAACCTTTTGGTGTATGGGACGATACTCCAACCAATTGAGCCACCCAGCCAGGGCAGTATTGTAGATATTATTATTTCCAAATTAAAAGTGAGGAAACTAGGGTTCATACCTGCACAAGAACATACACTTAGTGAAAAATATATAAAAGCCAATATCATATCTGGTTTCCAAGTCCAGTATTCTTCTCACTTCACCCAAAATGAATAAATATTGTTTTTCTCCAAACTTTTGTGAAGGAATAAGGATGAGAATTTAGCTGTCATTTTGTCCTTAGGTTAAGCTTCTAGGAAATAATAAAAGTAGCTAAGGGTTTATTATCCCCAAAGATTAAAGAGTTGTTACAATTTTAAAGACTATGTTCATGACAATTATGCTAAGTTATTCTTGAGTGGTGCCAAGAATTGCAGAAGAGCAAGTAGCCAGATCTCAGAGAAAGTTGAATTCTTATAGGAATCTGAGGTCCCTGGAAGGCAGAGTTTGACAGGACTTTATTGTAAAATGTGGTCCAGAGAGCAAGAATGAGGACGATGTGTAAAGCAAGAAAGGAGAGAAAGCCGCAGCAGATCTCAACCTGTGGGTCGTAAGCACTTTGGGGGTCGAACGACCCTTTCACAGGGGTTGCCTAAGACATCACAGTAGCAAAATTACAGTTATGAATTAGCAACGAAAATAATTTTATGGTTGCGGGTCGCCACAACATGAGGAACTGTATTAAACGGTCGCGCATTAGGAAGGTTGAGAACCGCTGCAGTACAGGGATGCATGTTGTTGTTAGCCAACAACGACCTGTTCATTCTCACAGGATTTTCTGACGAGTCAAATAAAATGCATCTCAGGACTGACACTTAGGGAAATAAAAGAGAAAAGTATACATCATTGTTCAAAAGTTGTCCTCATGGGGCAGAAACATCACCTATTTAAGAAATGCATAAGCTGGTCTTTCCAATGTCTTCACTTCAGGGTGAACAACAAAGCTCCAGGGTGGAAGGAAGAGTAGCTTGCCACGTGGCCACAGAGCTGGTTATAGAATCAGCAGCTGAAAAAAGAAAGCTATGAGGGCAAGTGCATCTTAAATAATGCCCAAGAGAGGTTTCATATTAACTACGCCTACACAACTCAGATACATCCATATCCTCTACTAAGTCTTATATATCACAGAATTGCCACATGTCAGTCTCTGGAAGGATTTAAGGTGAGAGGATAATGGGACAAGTCTGCAATGCTGCATTTGTTTGTGAGGGATATTTGTTTCTCATCTTCTCTCATTTTCATTCGCTTATACCCTAGGCCACCATTTCAAATGGCATGTGCTCTTTGTCTTATCACCATGGGATCTGAGCCCTTCCTCTCTTTACCCTTGTCAAGCTGATTGCTTTAATGACACATTTGCAACTTAGTCTCTGTGTTGTGACATATTTTTCCATGCTTATCCTATCAACAATCCAGGCTCCTGACGGAAATCAGGGTTCAATTGTTCCTGCCAATGTAGTAGCACTGTTCTGTGCTTGCTGGATTATTGGCATTGAGAATCTCAACATAACTAGCTATTAGTTGTGGCTTCAAGTTCAGTGAAGCTGTCACTACATTCCCTTGAAGAGGAAGATCTAATCTTGGACCTCATTTTCTATATTAGGACAGTTGCATTTGAGTGTCGAAATATATTTTTAAAAGACAGTGTATCCTATGGTTATGCAACAATTGTATCACTTCTTTTGCCATAAAAATGTATTTCCTAGTAGGAGACAGTGTTATGCATGATACTGTGTCAATAGACTCCCATAAGACCTGGGGGAGCAGGACAGTGATGCTGGCAGTCAAGGAACACCACCCATATCCAGAGTGAATGTTAACTGAGAAGGGCAGAAGAGAGAAGGACCAGCACAAGTCCTGAGCCTGAGATGAAGTATCCTAGGACAATACTTGAATGAATCTAGTTAAATCCTACACAGAATGGTTTGCTTACTGTGTGTGAAATAGTGCATCTTACATGTTTAATGCAGGGTTCTAAAATTACTGAGATTCGATTTTCAAAGAACCTTTTATTTTAAGGAACAAGGGAGAAGATTGCTAGAATTTGTATCCTAAACAGTCCCCAAAGCAGAGTTCATGGGGCCCTGGCTGGTTTGGCTCAGTGGTTAGAGTGTTGGCCTGTGGACCTAAGAGTCCTGGGTTCAGTTCCCACTAAGGGCACTACCTCGGTTGCACTTTGTCCCAGGACTGCTTGGGGTCATGTGGGTGGCAGCCAGTCAATGTGTCTCTCTCACTCTCTCTCTCTTCCTCCCTCACTTCCTCACACTCTATCTGAGGATAAATGCAAAAATGTCCTCGGGTGAGGATAAAAAAAAAAAGAGTTGATGGAGCTTTTCCATGGTTGCTTAGGTATCAGATCTCTGATCCATTTGGTCATATTTGGACAACTCTTTCATATGCTCATTGAAGATTGAAAGTTTATAAAAGTTCCCAAGTCAAGGACTACACTCTGAAACACAGTATTCACTGAGTTTGGTCTCTAGAAATCTGCTTTCTTTATCAGCAAACCCCTCCTAACAGTTAAAGAAACATGGCAGCATTAACCCTGAGGTGCCAGCCCTTACCTTGTTAAACTCTTGATCGCTCAGTGCTTAATCATGGTTCTCATGCCCTGAATATCATAAATCCAAAACAACATGACATTTCAGCAGCTGACATTTGTTTTTCTATAGGGAAGCTTTAGCTCACAGTAAAAATCAGACAGGAAATGCTTCCCTCAAATTGCTCAAATTCCTTTCTATGGCTGACTCACTGATAATATTGCAAAACACATGCTTATTTATGGTTCATGGCTGCTAATCTGCCTGTAAGGGTGAATTCTCAGCTGAAATGAATGAACCAAAATAAAGTGCATATGTACCTTTCAACGCTTGGAATTTTCTTCTGTAATAGGAGGAACTGTGCATGTACACAAAAGGTGGTAAAATTGCAAATATGATTTTAACATTTCTCTTTTTTTGTGTACCAAATCAATTCTTTGGTGATTTGAAGAGGAAAGGATCCTGGGAGTAATAGCGTAGATTGTTTGGTATAAATACCTTTCTGTTAGAAAATGGGAGAAAAAAGATATAATAGTAAAAAATCTAAAACACTTTGCAAGAACTAATGTACACAAGACATATACAAAGAATGCATTAAATAACATAAAACAGATGTTAAAAAAAGAAAAAATATAGCATAAGTCTGGATAGAAAGGTTTAAAAGTAAAGATTTTCATTATTCTGTATTAGATAAGATGAATACAGTTCCAATCAGAATCTTTATAGGCTTACTTCTGTTATTTTTAACTTGATTAATTTGTTATTAGATTAATATGGAATAATAGATGTGCAATTACTGAAAAGAAAGAATACATGTATATAATGTACTAAAGTTGATTTTTAAATTTTAGTAGTTAAAACAATTTATTTGAGAACTGCAGTGTAAGAATAGATAAAAAAGAGACTGGTGCTTCCAAAAGCAGGACACTGAGACAGGAGCCATTATGTATATATTTTATATGAGAGTTGGCATTCATATCTCACACATCTGAGATAAACCTCATTAGTAAGAGCTGCTTTATCAACATCCAAATTAGGTACATGCCCTTCTAATAGTCTTCTAAAGGAAAATTAAAGAGAAATGGAAGATACTACACCATGCGGGTCCACTGATGTCAGTATTTGTTACAGACTTGCAGGATATTCATGGGAAAGAGAAGTTACTAACATATAAATATAAACATGCACTATGAGTTATGGAACACTTTCAGGTTTGTGCAACAGATTGTGTAGTGCAAGTTTGACTGAATTCAATAGGCAAAATATAGCAGTTTTAGGTTGAATTCCCAGAGAAGCTGATAATTACACGAGGGCACATAATTCATTTGAGAGGTAACTCCTACAAGCACTGATGAGACGGTGGGGAGGTGAGACAGAAAGAAGTGAAGGAAGACAGTATAGGTAGATCCCTGCTGTGGGCAGCCAAGACTCAGTCTCACTGGGGACTTCTGAAAAAGTAAATACAATCTGACTCAGAGTTGTCCCACTCTAGGGCAAGGAATCGGAAGTATTTATCCACTAACTCTTATCTATGATTTTTGCAGGATGCCCCTCAGGTTATTAACTCCCTGATACCTTTGGATTATCTATACAAGGACTGAGAATAATTTTGTAGTCAGCAAAAGATTTTAGGTAAAGAGGTGTTGGTGTTTTTAGCAGAAGCCATTGACATTTAAGGAACATGATTTTACATGACATGTCAAGAACAACATGTAAAAGATCAGTGTCTGCTAAAGAAAATGGGCAGCACATTGACAGCATCCATTATCCATACAATGTGATGTTATTATGTTGATATTTACAATTCAAACAATGCAGTCATATCTGTCATTATCACAGTGCCCAACAGAATCAACAACATTCTCACCCCTGAGTTTGGGGAAAGAAATCCAACACATAGAAATTTAGCTTTTGTGCTAAATGACATTTCAAATCAGTGTTAGAAATGGTTCATTGCATTCTAAAAGGGTGATAGGATAATTAGTTCCTTATAGCGGATAATTGTTTTCCTTGCTGTTCAAATCCATTTTCCTTGCTCTTGTAAAATTACTCAAATTTTCCTCTGATTTTACTCTCATGCAGCTCAAGGGGTAGTGCATGCAGGTGAAGGGGGAGGAGAGGCCCACTCAGCAACATCTCTTGACCTGACCATGTTTGCTTTGGGAAGGAGCTTTACACTCAATACAAATCAATGAGAATTAATCCTAGGACTTTTGTTCAAACTGTAAAAACAAGCATCTCTTTTCTTGGGATTTGAAACTAGAAACTGTAAACTTAAGATTCATTAGCCAAGTTGACATGAATCTGAAAATGATGTCAAGAAAAAAACTAAAGGATAAAAATTTTAAAAAGACCAGGTTCTGATTTCATTGTTCAACCCTGAGGTTGAAGGTCATTTGAATTTGGAGATGAAAGTCAGACTGTGGTCCGACCCACCACTGGATTGTTAAGTGATGTAAGCCAATAATGTTCTTTATATTACTAAACAGTTTAAATTGAGTTTTAAATTAGTTAGATTTATTACCATATAGGAGAATGTGAAATTAGAACCATTTCTTGCACTATTATTTCTATTTCTTCAATTTCCAAATCGAAGATTAAATGGTTATTTAAATATAGATATCTACTAACAACTTAAATAGGTAGCAAACAAAAATCCAGTGAAAAACACACAAAAAGTGTTCTAGAAAAACTGAAAGAACACTTCTATAATTAGAATTTTGGAAAGCCTATCTTTGCCTGACTTTGAAGATAGTGACATAAGAGAAAATATTTGAAAAATGCTTTAGCTTCAAAAGGTGCTATGAATAAATCTGGAAGACAACATACTGAGGAAAATGTTTTAAAAGGACAAAGTGTTAATTTCACTAGAAAAATGTTCTAACAAATAAAAAAAAATGAGCTGACTAGATATTAAAGTGGGCATTTAGGTTAAAAGAAACACAATAGCAGATAAAAATATAAATAAAGGCAAATCTAAGTAAACTAATCTAAAATAATTAAAATATTTTATTTTAACTATCAGATTTATTAACAGTAACAAAAAATTGACAATACTTAATTATGGCAGAGTTTGGTGAAAAAAACCAATCATTTTTAGAGGATATACAGTATGTTATAAACATTTTAAACAATTTAATGACATTGTATATCACAATATAAGATATTCATAATCTAATAATCATGCCTACATTTAAAAATTCTTAAATGGAAGTACTTGCAATAATTACAAAATGTTCATTTCAATATTGTTGCTAATAACAAAAATATTTAAAGGAAACAATAAGAAATTTTGTTATGAATTATAGTGTTTTATAGTATTTTACTATGGTTGTAAAAATTTCAGAGATATACTATGAAATAAATGATAGTGATTATTTTTCAAGTTATGAAATGATATTATATTTTCAATTTGTACATATGCATTATTAAAATTTTTAAATTGTAACTATCATGTGCCATTTTTAATAATTATGTTTATGTGTTCTTTTATGTATTTATATTTATTTTTAAATATGCTTTCACAAAAATGTCTTTATTAATTTGAAAAATTATATTGATTTTTTTTTTTTTTTTTTGGTCAATGAAGATTTATTTACAGTCATCACAGTGATCACATACTCTATCTTATTATTTTCCCAATGTGTTCATGGGTGGATTTGTGTGAGGGAGGTGTGTGTGTGTGTGTGTGTGTGTGTGTGTGTGTGTGTTCTCACTCATGAGATTTAGTGGGAATAACATAGCCTATTAGTAAAATTTGTAATATATTACTCTATTGTCTGCCAGATATAGAAGCTAAAGATACCATCATGATTTCTTTTATTGTGATGTTTATTTTTTGTTCATTTTGTTTATTGTATACATTTCTGAAATAATTTAAGATGTTTTCCTCATTTTAGATGTTTTGACATTTTATGATGCTGTGCCTTAACTTGACTCTTTTCTTCCTTCCTTTTCTTTCCTTCCATATTACTTTTTTCTTTCTTAAAGGTTCTGGGGAGCTGGAAATAGGTGGGTATTTAAAATTTGGAGATTCATTTTTTCATTAAATCTGGAAATTTTGCAAATGATTATTTGTTCAAATTTTCTCCTCTATTCATTTTTCCCCCCAAGGTAGTCAGATTGATGAGTGGAATCCACAGAGCATAGAGCTGGGGAGGGCTTTCTCAAATACTGACTTCACAACAGACTGTAATGAATTCAAAGTGAAGTATTGACAAGGGATCAAAGCCCAATGATTGCCTACAGTCAGAGCACAGATGGATTCCCTTTCTGTCTCCCCAAAGCTGACTCACATTGACCCTTTCAACTCTCCATAGGCCCCCAAATGTCCAGCCCTAGGGCCAGCCTGAAACTAATCTCAGAATGATCTCTGATTTAGGCTGCCTTCAGGACCCACTGTCCAATCACTTTCCTTTCTGTTTCTTTTCTACCTGTACAGTATTTCCATCTCAGTCTTTATGCCCAGGAGTACAAAGCTTCAGGTTGCTCCTTTCCTCCCACAATAGAGGTTGATTTCTCATCAGAAAAAAAGTCCTAGAACTTGTAATGAAAGCCTCTTTAGCCTCCACCCCCTTCAACTGGACAGAGGAACACTTTGCTCTCACTATTAAATACAAGTTTAAAAAGTCAGTTTCTGTCTACTTCAGACTTGGGAACCAAGTCAGGCAGCGCTGCTGGGACTTCTTTTCTTCCTTCTGTTTCAAATGTGCATTTGCGATAACGAGAGTGTGATGCGTGAACGGGGAGACTAGGAAGCAGGTGGAGGGTTCTTCCTAAATGATGATATGCCACTTGATGCATACAGTATACGTAAAACAATAACTACAAAAACAGCAAAAGAGCTTCTTTATTGAAAATCGGTATATGTATAAATTAAACATAATGTATTCACCAGCATCTCTAAAACTGTATATATTATAAGGATAACTCTTAGAATAAACTTTGAATTGACAACTTAATGAACTTTTCTTTACAATGTCTACTTACAGTCACAGCCGATTGTCAGTTCTGAAGAAGAGTTTTGTCTGTAGTCGTAGCTTCACTGTCAAATAAGTAAGCTTGGTTTTAAAAACAGGAAAAATAATTTTTCACTCATTAAGCATTTATTTTTGTTAGGCATTGTGTTAACCAAACTGATATGTGCTCCTATAAAAGTTTGATTTAGTGTAGAAGCATACAAATTATAATTAAATATAGTTAAAATTTTAATTTTATATACTCTATATACATATATACACAAACACTGATATATATACACAAATACACATATATGAGCAATTAACTGTAAAGTAATAAAGAAAAGATACATTTTTCTAATTGTATAAAAAGGATGCAACTGGAGATATGTGTGCTGTGATGTGAATTTTAGTTGGCACTACTTAGGGTAGAAATCTATACACTTTTTAAATAATTTTTTTATTTTTCAATTATAGTTGATATAAAATATTATATTAGTTTCCAGTGTACAACATAGGGATTAGACATTTATATAACTTACAAAGTGATAACCCTGATAAATCTAATACCCATCTGACACCAGACATAGTTATTACAATATTATTTTCCCTATGCTGTACTGTATCTCTTAATCCTGTCCCCCTTTTCACCCACATCCCCAACCTTTCTATCTGCCAACTGTCAAAATGTTTTCCATACCTATGAATTTGATTTTGTTTTCTTTGTTCAATTATTTTGTTTTTTTATTAGAAAACACCAATTACCACTGTATGAGTATTAGGTTTTGAAGAGGAAAAGGCCTCAGACTATCCAGACATCATACACATGAAAACTAGCTCAGATCTCTTAACATAACAAGGATTAGTTCAATGAAATCTATCTGCTATCAGGTTTCTAGTAAAATGATCAGGGAGAACATCCTGTGCTTACCTTGGGTGTAGACTGTAAAAATTCTCAACAGTCCACAAGTCTCGTTAATACATTAAAAGTACTTTTGGCAGGTATAGTAAGAACTTAGTGTCTCTAAAATCCTTCTTTCATCCAGTCCATTTAAGACATAACAATACCAACCAAGCAAATAGGACTGTGGTGTAGGAATTATTGTGTTAGGTAATTCTCAAAGTCTTGTCAAATTACTTTTAGTTCCTTTTATAGGCATTTGTCTATTTTAATCTGTTTCATGAAGCATATTTTTGAAAGTGAACAAAAGTTTCTCATGGTATTTAAAGTGGAGTTTAAGTTTGAAGCCTGCCATGTTTCAATAGCAGCTTTTGCAGCTCTATCAGCAAAATTATTGCCTTAGAAACTTTGTCCTTCTGCCCTGTGCAAGGACTATAATGAACCACTGATATCTGAACAGGTGATTGCAAAGTTTCTAAGAGAGTAGCTATACATTTTTCATGAGATATATTAATTCTCAATTTAGTAGAAAACGCTCTATTTAAAAAAAATTTTTTTCTCTGTGGCAGGACAGACACCATAGTTACATTATATTTATGTAATTGTAATGTATATATTCATATTAAATGCAGAATCAAGAATTACAGCTGTAGTAACTACTAATAACTCTTCAGCTTATACACAATTCCAGACAAAACATAGCATCTAAGGTATTATGATAAGTCACCACAACACAGAAAGCTTTAAGTGGGCCACTTTTGTCCCAAGTTCATGGCCCATCAGTAAACATTATCAAATATGTAATAGGAGTATCAGACAAATAAGGTGATCGTTTTAAAATTTAGTAACTGCAAAGCTGGAGAAGACATTATAGCCAGTGTTCAGTTTTTCAAAAGCCTCTGCAGATTCTAGAGTCCAAACAGGAAAATCTAGGGAATTATCATGCAATTGTTCAGTCAGAAATTTTGTTTCTTATAAAAAAGCTGGAATCCACTGTCTATAATATTAGACTAGTCTCAAAAATTGTCTATGTTTTTGGTTTAAAAAAACTAGAGCAAATGGTAGGAAAGTCGAAAAATCTTGAGGTCTACTTTGCTGTAAATACTGGACTCCTTCATAAGTAAAAGCAAGTAAGAATTTAGATTGGTCCATTAGAGGAACATGATGGGAGGAAGGAATGAAAGGAAGAAGAGAGGAAGGGAGGAAGGGAGGAAGGGAGGAAGGGAGGAAAGGAAGAAGAGAGGAAGGGAGGAGGGGAAGAAGGGAGGAAGGAAGAGAGGAAGCAGGGAAAGAAGAAGGGAAGGAGGAAGGGAGTGAAATATTGCAGAGCAAAGATTAATTAGAGATCCACTTTGCAGAGAATGGTACCAAATTCAGAAGTCAGAATAGTTCAGAATACTTCCAGGGTTAGGAACTACAGAGATTGCAGTCTAAGATCTACAGATCCATATAGCGGTTGAACATCTTTACTGAATTAATCATCCTTCCTTATAGAAGTGTGGGAGCATTATAAGGTGAGTGCTCCTTTTTAAATTATTCTTTGTTTTTCTGATTTTTAAATAACGAGATTTATTTCTTTTAATTGAGAACTCAACAATTAATACTGTTTTACATATAGCCATTACCTATCCTTCTGGTAAGCTATTTTTATTGGTTCTACATATCAAATTAAACCAATATCATTATCATTATTCCCTAGGGCTTTGATGCATCCATTTGTTTCAGATATGGGTGCATTTCCTGCACAATATGAGACCGTCAATCTCTGTCATGCTCTCAGTGTATTATTGATTTTTGTTGTGTTATTGTTTTTATTTTTCTTTATTGACTTTTTTAAGAGAGAGAGATAGAAACATCAATGAGAGAGAACATTGATTGGCCACCTCCTGCATGCCCCCCACTGGGGATTTGGCCCACAACCTGGGCTTGTGCCCTGACCGGGAATCGAACCAGTGACCTCTTGATGTATGGGTCAACACTCAACCACTGAACCACACTGGCCAGGCTGTGTTGTTGTTTTTAGATAAGGCACACAATAACCAACTCAAGTGTCTTCTCCCCAAAGAGTTCCACAGACACTCCATCCAGGGTACAGAATATGATAGCTTTCAAATTTCACTGCAGGTCTCTCCTATAATTCTCCTAGATTTACAAAAGAACCAAGAGTCAGTAATAATGTGTGCTTCTCAGTAAGAGCGCCTACCTGTATGGGAACAGTGGTGGAAATGGAAAAAGTGGAAGGTTGACTCAAAACACTAACAACCTGTGCTGCTCTTTACCAAATGGAAAGCAAGAAATAGCCGAGAAAATTGTGGAATATGTAAGACCATATCCATCTGAAGAGGCAAAGATAAATTAGCCTGAGAAAAACTTACTGACATGTATTGTTCACAACTTTCCACTTCCGAGATTGCTTCAATCTGTCAATTTTGAGCCATTTCATAATTATCTCATAGTTGAGGATTATGTCCTTCTGGCTTTCCTATTTCTTTTTTTTTTTCTCTAATTGCTACATCCAGCAGTTTGGTTTTTTCCCCTATAATCTTTGCTTCTTGCAACAGTTACATACACTACCCCCTTTTCCTTTCTCGCCTTTATAAATTGCCCAGAGTAGGGAATATTCCCTTTAGTAAAGAGCGCTATCTGAGCAGCCACTTCAGCAGTCTTTAATTTTTTTTTGGTCTTTCTCATCCAAAGTCCGAAAACTAGGTACCTGATGCCAGGATTAGAGTAATTATCTGTCCTTGCCATCCTTCCATCCTCACTGAGTTTAGATAGTCTGCAATAGAACTCAGACAAAGATTGATAAAACTAGAGCATGATTTTGATCTGTCCCAAGGTCCATGCCAGTGAATTTTGAGCTGTAATAAATTGCTAATGGAAATCATTGGGGGACTCACCCATCTTCTCAAGACACTGCTGCATCTTCTCCCAGTCTACCTTTACTGAACAGGCTTCAAGTACTGCCATTAGCAACCCCTCTTGATGGGTTTCTGTCTTTAGTTCTTCCATAGTCATGGGAGGCGGTGGATAGTCAACTTTCCTTAGCCATGGTATCCCTTGGTGTCCTGATCTTGTGGACCCCAATGTGCTTGCTTCATCAAAAGAGCAAAGTCTGCTGGCCAGGCCTTCAGGCACACATGCCATGTCTTGAAACAGAGCAGGCAATACATTACCAGCTAAGGAAGTTGTGCACTCCTCCATCCTTAGGGAGATATTGATGCTAATTTATACAAATTAAAGGAAGTGTCCTTTGGCTATTGCAAGACCAGATTTTCATATACCCATTCTAAATGTGATAGAAAGACAACAGCTTTTTAAGCAGCAGACTTTCAGGTAAGAGTCCTGGCTCCCCATTTTTCCAACCACAGATGATCCTAATCAGATATTAGAGCCATGATTTTTCAATAGTAAAATCTTGAATTTGGAGAAGGTCGTTCTCCTGGCTAGTATTCCAAAAGATTGAAGAGATGAAAGGGAGACTTTATTTTATTTTTTATAATTTAGAGTTTACCTGACTGTTGTGTGAGCACTATCAGCTAGTCCATTAAATTCAGAAACTGGCATAAAACCTCTCCAAAAGGGTAGAAGAAAAATAAAACAATTTTATTATTGAGTAAGCATTAAACCAAAATGTAATGCTCATCACATTCAATTGCAGGGAGATTGCCAAGACAGAAAGAAAGCTCACCCCTTTCTACAGCCAAGCAGATACAACCCATTACATACACGTTTTCAAGATAAACAATAACTAGTCCTTCAAGTAATGGGACTTGACAGCACCATTTGTCACACTTACATCCTAAATTCACTTGGTAATCGGCATGAACATTGGCATTAGCTAATTGGCTTTATGTTTTTTATAATGCTGACATCTTGTATAGGGCCATAGAGAATGAGGCAAATTATTTTGGACTTTAGTGTGGAGTTTGTGTTCATTTAGTCAGGAGCCAAAGAGATTTGAGATTTATTGTTGCTATGGTTACCCTCAGTGCTCTACAGCCATCCATTTTCTTTAGTAGCATAGTGTTTAGGATGGGGGGTTACTCAGCTAGAAGTTCTTTCCTTAATGTCTGCTTCACCTTGGTGTTTAGTCTTCTCTTTGCACCCTTCCTCTTGCAGTGCTTCCAGCTGTATTTGATGGTTATTTTTACACAAAACATGTTAAGCTGCTGGTGAGTCTGATATTTGGATTAAGCTTGGTTTTTAAGAAGATACTGTGTCCCTGAGCATAGGATGCATGACCTTCATAATTACCTTGCTCTTCTCCAGCTATGATGTTGGGTTTAGCACATATTTCTGACCATCCTCATGGGTAGAGGGATTTTCTTTTTTTGGTCTTTCTCCAACTTCAATGGGTTTTCATCAGTGCCCTAAGGGCAACAGTTTTTGTAAAAGGGCAGAAACGGTTGTCCTCTCGCTTAATATGAGGGCTTGTTTTTCTTTTTTCACTTTAAGTTTTATATTAACAGTACTTTCACATAGGTGGTCAATAAGTGCCTTGAATGCATGCTTTTCAAATTTATAAAAGTTTCCATAGCAGTTGTTTTAAATCCAAAAGAACAGCTTCAAAAATGCAAAGTGAAAATAATTTATAGTTGCCCTTCCTATTGTAAAATTACTTATGGTTTGTTTTGCAATAATATAAATAAAGACGATGGGTCCTGAAGCTGTACTGTTTCTAGTTCAGCACCAGAAGGAAAGCTTTCTCAAGATTCTCCCTGTCTACAATTCTTATGACAGATTTTCAATCTTTTATTTTCTTCATTTCAAAATATTCACATTTTTTATTTGAGAAAAATCAGAGTACATGTAACCATCACAATTTGAGGGTTTCATCACAGCCTATGCACATTTATGAGAAAGTGAAATGCCATGATACTATAATCAATTTGTGTGATAGGAGATGTACCCAAAGATTTGTGAAATCTGCCTGTTGCTCAGCAACACTTCCACTTAAACACTGTGTTTCATTTATATAACTACTTATGTACCCGGGATCTTATTCAGAGTCTAGAAGTAAACCATTGTTTGTATCATCACTGGAATTTCTATGAGTTATTTTCATCTAACACTTTATTTGCTGCCAAAAATTCCCTTCGTTATTTTAATCCAGTTTCTTGCTATTGGTGCTTATTGTAAAATATCCTTTCATATTTTTTACTCTCATGAAACAGCATTCATTAACTACAAATATATACTTAACAGCAATTATGTTTTATTCATTTCCTTGAGACACTCAAGTTAAATATCATTATAATTTGTAATTATATTTCTTCCTCTATATGATTATTATATGCCCTCAGGACTTGTTGATCTGCCCTAGTCCATCTGGCATTATTAATATTATAAAATTGAACTCAATAAAATAGGTTATGTTTGTGGGTTCGTTGTTTTTTTTTTTTTTTAATCTTTTTTTATTTTTTGAGTGAACCAACAGTTTGGCATTAATATTTATTTATCTATTTATTTATTTATTTTTCCTTATTTTATTTTTTCCCATCATCATTTATCTCCTCTATACCCTCTTCCACCTCCACCCACCCCTATCCACTACAATTACTACCCTGTTGTCCATGAGTTCTTCCTTTTACTTTTTTCCTCAATCCCTCTACCCCCTCCCCGTAACCCCCCATAAGAGCAAACTGCCTGTTCTCTATCTATGTGTCTATCTCTATTTTGCTTGTTAGTTCAGTTTGTTCATTAAATCCACATATGAGTGAAATCATATGGTACTTGTCTTTCTCTGACTGGCTTATTTCACTTAGCATACTGTTCTCCAGGTCTGTCGATGTTGTTGCAAAGGGTAATTTTATTTTTAATTTGTTTGTTCTGATTCCAAATTACCAATCTGAGCATATTTCTAACAAAATAAAATCTAAAGTAATCAATAAGCACTTCACTAAGGGACTGTGCCTTTCATCTATTACGAGATTAATGATCAATAGTGGTTATCACCTTTTCAAATCTTTGGGTGAGTCAGAAAGTCCTTGAACTCTCAGTAATAAACTGAACAATTTAAAGCTGAGTGATGACTTCATTTGATTTTACTTATTGTCTCAGACCTGATTTGAGAGAGTTATGTATGATTCAGAAGGTCACCTATGAACCTCTGGACAGCGGGAGACCTCAACAACATGGCAGACATACATAAAACTACAAAATAACATGGACTAGCCTTGGGGAGGACATACACTTTAACCATATTATATGTGTAAAGTTTTTACTGTTATGTCTGTGATACATGATATATCATGTCAAGAAGGAATAGGGACTTTTGTAGGAGAGTAAGATACCAATTCTGAAATAAAACAAAATTCCTAAATTTGCCTCTGACTCCGAATATAGCTATCACCTTGCTAAATACATGTTAGTAATTCTCAGAACTGAGAGTTATCAAACACTGAGTATTTGGGGGTAGGGAGGGGTGGTGTTTGTTGACTTTGTTTCTTTGAAATAAACTGTCATTATCTACATTTGTCACTGTACTCAGCAATGGTGGCTAGATCCCAACGTCATCATATTTTTGCCTAAACTTTCATTAATATAATTCACCAATCTACAATTCCACCATTGCTTCCTTTGAACTTGTCATTGCGTGGATTCTGACCTAACATTCAATCTCCTGGACTCTTTTTGAAATTTCTCCTGTGCTGCATCAGCCTTTAGAAAGTATGTGTCACAGAAAAAACAGCTGAGTCATTTGTCCACACTCCTCATGTGGAAAGTACATGCACTGCACTGGGTCTAAGATAAAAATAGTTTATTCCAACCACTGATTTTGTTACTCAGGAGCTGTAGGAACTGACACCAAAAAAACTCTCGAATTTTTGTTCCATCTTTAGCAAAATAAGATTAATAATATGTTTTCAAAATAACCTGCCACATTAATATCACCATAAATATAACTCTATCCTTTGCAAATATAAAAAGCCTGACTCAGTCACAGAACCAAATCAATCAATGGTAAACTGACACCAAGCCACTTAAAAAACTAATAAAAAATTCCATCATCAGAAAGTTTTTCTCTACTTCTGGCTGTTTTTCGTAATGTAGGAAATGCTTCTATATAATTGACTTAATTTTTTATGAATCAAGGTAGGTATAAATCAGGAAAATGTTTTATAAATCAAGGTATTTGCTTATTCATATTTCATCTACTTCGAAAAAGCAAATGAGTGCATGTATCATGAAAATATAATACAACAAGATCAGGTATTATTAATAAAACATAAAGACAATTTGTAAAGAAGGAGAAGAGGAGATATTGGGCATTTTGATAGCCGACTTGTGCAACAATCAAGCACAAATGATCTCTGAGTTGTATAGCTGTGTGATATAACAATGTGGTAAAGGGTTCCGTTTTTAAATTGCATATGAAAGGCTAGTGTCAAAATAAAATAAAAAAGATATCGTCTGCATATTAATCATTTGTATGTAATTCCCTGGGATTTCTGTTCCACATAGTAAGATGCTCAGTGCCAAGACACAGTCACTTCTTTGGGTAGTTGCCGACAGGCGCAATAAAAGTTCAGGGGAGACTAGCATACAGTGGGTGAGGCCTGGGTTTTGCAGCCAAACTGCCAGGTTGGGCAGCTGACTCTGCCCTTTGTAACCTCTGCAACTTTAAGAATGTATTAACATTTTTATTCCTGTATTTTGGTACCCGCAAAGAGCCTCTGAAAGTAGACCTCCAGTGTTGCTTTGAAGAATAAATGTGTCAATATAAGTCAAGTACTTAGAACAGCGCTGGTTCACAGCCAGTGATCAATTTCAGCGTCGGCTCCTTTTTTTTTTTTTTTTTTAATTGCGATAGTACCATAAAAATTTTCTTTAGAAAAAGTCCTCAATATAGGTACCTAAGTAAAACAAATGTATATTGATTACTCACACACTATTTAGAAAAACCTGTGAGGTCATTTTAAATCTGGGTGCAGGTGCAGCCAGCTAGATATGTTTTAGTGATGTAAGATGTATGTATGGTCTTGATTACAATTTTGAAAAAAGGGGAGATGATTTTCTTACTATAAAGAGAGTAATCAGTGTGACAGTGTGTGTGTGTGTGTGTGTGTGTGTGCGCGCGTGCACGTGCACACACGCACACATGGGAGGGCAGTAATGAGGAGGTAGAGTGTCTAATGCCTCCCCCTACTCCCTCCATTTCCTGCTCTTGAACATGTAGTTTTAAAAAATTTGAATGATTGAGGCCATGCTTACTGGAAAATTTGCTGTAGATGAAAGAGGTTGCATTATCTGAACCATGTCTATTATTAGATGTTATCCCAGGAAATCAAAATATTGGAGCTAATATTAGAGTATCTTGAGAGGATTTCAGCCGGGTCCCAGGGGAGCTGCCGTGGTAATAGTAAGCAGCATATCACTCTGGACCAGTAAGTCCAAACTATAGATGGAAATGTGAATCAACTGATGAGGCTTTAAAAGTCAGATGCTTAACCACACTCCCAAATATTTGGATTTAATTGGTCTAGATTTGCATAGGGATATTGCTATTCTCGAAAGCTTGGGTAGAGGCCATGACCAGGTCCCTGAATGACACACTGGTGAGGGTAACAGCAGCAAAAACTGATTCAAGGACATTTTTTTTTCTTCACTTTTTACTTTCAGCAACAGTAACCTACACTTACCAGTCTGTACTGAGTAAGCAAATACCAGGGATCCTTGAGACTATCTGATGAAAATAATTCCAAAAGGACAATTCTCAAAATAGTGCCAATGATATGGTACCTTATTTAGTATTTCCAAGTGTTTGAGTAGGAAATATCAGACACATATGTCTATGTTATTTTCTCTGCAACCCCAGAATCATATTTTTGTCTCAGTTAGCTGAACAACGGCTCAGTTTTATATATAGGGTAGGGCAAACGTAGGTTTACAGTATGAGTACACACAACACAGTTTATTCTTGTATTATTATTTATTAATTATTGTATTATTTTCCATACAAACAATTGTGACCCTATTTTTACCCCACCTTGTGTATATTAAAAAGTCACAAATACTTACTAACATAGCTTAATTTCTCTGAATGTTTTTATATTGATTTGAAAATAGAAACATTTCCAGTTATCTTATAACTCTTACCTGGATAGAAAATACAAAACATGAAATAACATTCCCTGACTGATAATGATAAATCTCCAATGCTAAAGGATAGAATATTTTATAAAACTGGTAGATGATCATATGAAATTCACCTTTATATCACTGAAGGGCTTATATATCTATCCAATTTCAAAGAGTTTTTGGAATAGAAAGGATACACTGACTGGATTTTTTTTCTCCTATTAAGTGAGTAGGCTTAACTAAGATCCAGTGTCAAAGCCATGTTACACAGGTTTTATCAAAGGAAAAGGAGCAATTAATACAAATGGCAAAGGAAGAATTCTCTCAGAGGTACACATTGCAGAATATCTGTATATTAATAAATTGAATTTCTAGCCATCAGAAAATTACTTTTAAAAGGAAATATCACTTAGGTCCTAGTGTGGATTGTCATAGAAAAAAAAATGATAAAGCGTGAATACATAGGGTATATACATTGTCCCTTTTATATCTTTTAACATTGTGTTTACCATTTACAGGCAATTAAGTTTCAGGTTCACTCTTCAGTTCTTCCAAGTAAACCCAATAAATGCTAAATAACTTTTAAAAAGAAGTGGTTTAATTTACTCAAGCTTTGAGTAGTCATTTCTGATAATAATCACCAACCATCAGCTCTGTAACTCTATACGTCATGTATTTTTTAGTAAATCATCAGAAAAAAATATAAGGTGTATAATAAGTACTGAACTTTGTATAAAATTGACCTAACCAAATATGTATATTTGGGTCTCCTCCCAACAGTGTTTTGAAATGTTGGTACTTGACGAATGTCACTGATTTTTATCTTGCATCTCTCCAGGTCCAGGAATTTAAACCTACTGTCTCCTCTTATGTTATTCTACTTTGTGTGCCATCATTATTCAGTCAGGGTATAATTGGTAGAATTTTCTAGAAGTAGTCAGTCATGAAGTCTATTCACATCAATTTGTTCCTTCGTTTCTGGTTTTTTTCTGCCTTGTTTTGATAAATATAATTACTGTGTGCCAAATATTATAAAATCAACAGTATTTTCTCCATACATTTATTCTTTATGGAAAATACAAATAAATTATTGAAAAGGAAACAAATTATCTTAGGAAACATTCACCTTCTGTATGTTGTTCAATGTTTTACTATTTGTGATTTTTTTATGGCTACCATTAGTTAAAATTATATTTTAAAATTCAAAACATACTAGAAAATTATAGTAGAAAAGAAAGTAAAATTTACATGATTGTGTTTTAGAATATATTATATTGGTTAGATGTTCACAGAAATGGAAGTAAGAGAAATGTCTAAGGTTTTTTTAAAGCAAACATGAAAGATGGAAAGATTTGTAAACAAACAGGAAGGAAAGAAAACAATTCTGAATGTTGACAGTTAGAGAATGTATAAGTTTACCTGTCTCTAACTCTCTATCTCTGATGTCAAAAAGTAGACATTCAAAATCATGAGGCTTTGGGTTGAGGTCTTCTGGTGCTTCAGCTGAGACCTCATGATGAAAGAGGGGAAAATCTTGAAGGCACCATTCCCCACTCTGACTCAGTACCCAGTACCTTTGTATCTCTAACTTTTTCAGCTAGCCTTCCCTTGACCCCAGGGCCTTTTGTTATTGGATCCCTCAACAGTGTGATAACCACTTATCCACCTGCCCTTTGCCAGGGCACCATTCCATGGGGGAGGATAGAATAGGAGAAGGAGGTGTTTTCTCCGGTTTTAGACTCCCGTTTATACCATTGTAATAAGTGATGATTCAACTCTTATTTGTGGCCTGCTGGTCTGACATCTGACAGCTCAATTCTCTCTCTCTCTCTCTCTCTCTCTCTCTCTCTCTCTCTCTCTCTCTCTTCCTCTCTCTCTCTCCCCCCCAGCTCAGCTGAGCTCCTAACACATCCTTGAGCAAAGTATGAATTTTGCACCGACGCCTGAAAGAAATAGCAAAGCCATATCCGTTTTCCCTGTTTGTAGGTTATTCTAATTTAAAAGATTTGAGAGCAAGTTAATTAATCATTGCTTTTTAAATTTGTCAAGAAAACTGGAAAATATAAAGCATTTTATAATAGTTAATTGTTATCAATGTCTCAGATGGAATAATATTAGAGTCTTAGGAAAATCTAACTAATGGAGACTTCTTATGTTCTTATTAATATCAATATGATTAATTCTTCAGACACTTGCTTTGGCTGCTGACAAAATTCTCCATTTTTTTCCTCACTCAATTTCTATTTGTTAACATTCCCCAGGCACAAAACCTGCGCACTGTTATCATGTCACTCACATTTTACTTTTTTCCTGGCTGTACAAATATATTTCCCTAAGTTCAATCACTTTTCATTCTCCAAAAGCAATTTCCAAACCAAAAGTGGCTATTTTCATGCTCTTGATTTTGGAATTCATCACATTGACAGATTCTTTATAAAATTCTCCACTCCCTTCTCAATTAGGAATTCTAGGTCTCTAGGGATGTTCCTTCATGAGAAAAGTATAATAAAGCTTACATAAAGTACATTTTTCTCTGCAGACTTTTTAAAAAGGTGCTGTGTATTTTTTCTTGGCCCTGCCATTCTGGTGATACTAATGCCAGCTGCCAGGCACCACTTCCGTGGCTCTGTCTCCCACTTACAAGAAACGAGCTCCTTTACATTCCTCCAAAACCAGTTTCATCAATTTAGTGAGATTTATGAAGTGCATTGATATGGAATCCTATTGTCATCTGTGGCTGGCTTTACACAATCTGACCCAATACCTGAAAGCAATCTTAGGAAGGAGTGGGTCACTAATATTGTTAAAGAATAAAACCATAAAACACATACTTTTTCTTTTCTCTGGTGAACTATAAATCTAGCCTAGATTAATCTCTTATTTTGATAGCCTAGAATAGAGAATTGCTATTTGAAACACTATCTGCAGACCATCAGCAAGGGCATCTTTAGAGAGTTTGTTGGAAATGCGACATCTTGGGTCTCACCCTGAACTTACTGCATCAGAATCTGCATTTTAACAAGATCCCTAGAGGACTTTAGTGCCCTTTAAAGATTAAAAAACTGTCATAACTATTTGCCAGGTATTATTTAGTTATTCTAAGTTCAAAGATTTCTCCCTCAACTGATACCTTATCAACGGTTTCCTAATGCCTTCATTCATAAACATTATTTCCTACCCCTCCCTATATTCTCAATTTTCATGAATAACACAAATTGATGAACTTTTTAATGAGTGAAGCCAGTTACAATTATCATTGTTTTACTTTAAATTTGTGGAAATTCATGATGAACATATACTTAATATTGTACTACCTAGGTAATTTCCTTCTCCATTTCATTATTATTACTTCCCAATTTCCTCCTCTTCTTAAGTAGGTTTGCAAATGCTATATGTTGCACCCTGTTTACCAAAAGTCTTTAATCAAAGAATGTCATCCCAGAATGATCACACTATGTGTTAAAATCTGTATCCATGGCACTCTGAAATGGCTTGATTGTTTTTTAAAGAGTTACTTAGTCCCTTGGGCCTATAACACTCCCAGGGTTTTTTAGCAGTGAATGTACATCACAGTCACCAAAGGGAAGTGGTTCTAATAGCTAATTACTGAATTCTACACTCAGAGATTTTAATTAGGTGAAAAGGCAAAGTTCTCCAGGAACTCACATTTTGAGGGGAGAGAGAGGGGGGTGCTGAGAGAGAGAGAGAGAGAGAGAGAGAGAGAGAGAGAAAATCCAGCCAATGCTAAAGTGAAAAGCAGTGAAGAAAAGAACATACACCAAATTAGGAGCTAAATAAGGGACTCATGCAAGTGCCTCTCTTCACTATCAGTAATGTACTCGGCTCTGATCCAAACTCGGCATAGTTCTTGTTCTAGATTGGAATTAGACAGTGACTATTCCTAAGTGGCTGAAGGATTTCTATGTTTGCTCCTCATGATACAATTCCAAGCCAAGCCTTCAGTCTCTCAGGACTGGATTATTTTGGCCTGGACCACAGCTTCCAGACAAACAAGTCTCCTTTGTCCATCATGTACTGACTACCTCATTCACATTTACTCACTGCTCAGATTTCCACTGATTACCTATTTTTACCTCCTGCTATGATGATCACCATGGATTTTAGATTTAGCTGGAATTTTAGTTAATTACCTTGAAAGCAGTCTTTTTTATTGTGTACCATGATCTTTTTTAATAGATATATATTTTTGAATTTTGGTGGTTGGTTAATAAAATTATATGGGTTTCAAGTGTACAACTGTATAATACATTATCTGTATATTGTATTGCGTGTTCACCATCTAAAATCTAGTCTCCTTCCATCACCATGTATCCCTCTCATTACCCTCTTCTACTTGCCCCCATACCCCTTTCCCTCTGATAATCACTATACTGTTGTCTGTGTCTATGACTTTTTTGAGTATTTTTGTTTTGCTTAATTCCTTTACCTTTTTACCCTACCCCAGAACCATCCTTTCCTCTGACAGCTGTCAGTCTGTTCTCTGTATCTATGAATCTGTTTCTATTTGGTTTGTTTATTTTGTTCTTTAGATCTCACATATAAGTGAAATCATATGGTATTTGTCTTTCTCTGACTGGCTCATTTAACTTAGCGTAATACTTTCCAGGTCCATCCATGTTGTTGCAAAAGGTAAGATTTCCTTCTTATGGCTGTGTAGTATTCCATTGTGTAAATGTACCACAGTTTTTTAATCTGCTCATCTACTGATGGGCAGGTGGGCTGTTTCCAAATCTTGGCTATTGTAATCTATTTTTAATATTTAAAACATAATCTACACCTCTCAAACCACAGGCTCTTCCAAACTCCTGTTTGCACCTTTCAATACTTATACCTATATCATGGTCTGGCCACCAAACTCCAGCTCTGAAAAAGATAAGAAGAGGCACTTCCAGAGAAGGTGTGGTGTTGTATTCAAACATCATAAATTCAGAGTAATAAGATAAGAATAATTTTTCTATGTATCACCTTTAAAGATGATTTTATTTTTCCAGGAGAAGGAATGATGCACACAAATAGTTCAATCAATGGTATTTGATTGATTAATTCATCAACCCCCAACTGATTTCAGTTTGTTTTCTTTTTGAATTTGCTGTTACTTCTTCATTATTTTTTGGATGATCTTGGAAAAACTCATTATTTCTTTGAGCCTCATTTTATTATCATTTCTTTTGGGATAGTAGTAAATACCGTGAAGTCATCTTGTGAAGGCCAATCATAGCTTTCACAATTTTATATTCTATGAAACCATAGTACTTCCCCAAACTCCAGAAACTCTGGTAGGGTTTGTATGTTTTTCCAAATAAAAACAAAAGGAAACCCCATAACTATTATGTACTATCATATAATAAAATGAATCCATTTTAATACCAAGTATTGTTGTACAATCAGAATAAAAATAAAATCTTATAAAGTTAAAACACATGTATTTAACTTTGTAAAAAGCACTAATTTGCATACTGGTTTTCTCATTTTACTTTGGACTTTTGAACATTTTGTCATGGACCGAGCCACATGTGTGCCGCATAATATAAGCCATAGAACAGGTGTTCGGGGCCGGTTAGTTCTCCTTCTTAATGGTGAAATTAGTTAGAACATTTTAGGAGAAAAATCATTTCAGTTTGTAAAAGATAAAAATGTCCCTGCTCACTTTTTAGACAAGTACAGATATAAGCTATTTCTATTCTTATTACATTTCCAACATCACATAATGAGACTCAAGGATGAGTCCTTCATTGATATTCACATAGTTTCCTCAGATAATTTTTATTTCAGAAAATACAATTGATTCTTTAATATCTATTATATGCATTACAAGGAAAAACAATAAGGTGGAAATTATGACACCCATGGGATTTCCATAGAACTTTGAAATCAGTTCATTATTATACTTGAATGAAAATATTAACCAGAAAACTATATGATGATATTTTACTAAAATTTTAACATCTCTTTAAATATAATACGTAGAATTCTGCTAATTGCTTTAACAGAAACACTTTAAATATTTCAAGGAAGGATTTTCTTGATCATTACTGCCTAATAGCTTTTCAGTTAGATAATCATTATTTTTACAGATAGTGTTTTTCTTTATAAGATGTAACCAGAACTGTTCAAGGTTGTAATTAAAAAATGTAGTCTTATTTTCAGAGAATAAACATACATTTCCTAATAGACTGTGTCCCCTTGAATATTTCCTTTTATTGATTTATGTCACTGGTAGTCAATTAGCTGACAAGAAAGTTTTATTCATTGTAGGATTTTACATTATATGACCAGAGGTTTCCTAATACATCATCTGTCAAAATGTCAACAAAAAAGATAGTTTTTTTTTTTTAACTTTTGAGAATTTTTTCCAGAATTACTATATTATCTGGTATACATTTAATCCAATTTTCTCAAGTAATTTATTAAGCCTTACAAACATCAAATGTTAAAACAAAAATGGAAAAAAAAATATTTTCAGAAAATGCATTTCTTTTGCTACATTATAAAGCATTTTTATTTTTAAACAATCAAAAATAAATCAATAGAAAACACAAATAAGTGGAAAAATATCCTGTGTTTCTGGTTGGAAGAATTATTTTGTTAAAATATCCATTCTACCCAAACTGATCAACAAATTCAATACAGCCCCTATTAAAATTCCAACTGCATTTTTCACAGAAATAGTAAAAAACAATTTTAAAATTTGTATGGAACCGAAAAAGAATTAAAGCAATCCTGAACAAAAGAACCAAGCTAAAGGTCTCACACTTTCTGACTTCAAATTGTATTGTAATGCTAACAACCTCAGTTCCAACAATGGATGAATGAATAAAGAAAATCTGATCTATATAATATATATATATATATTATTTTCAGCCTTAAAAAAGGAATTCCAGCCATTTGTGACAATATGAATGAACCCAGAGGACATTATTCTAAGTATTAGAAGAAAGGGGTATTAATAAGAATCTGTCATCAGCCAGAAAAGCTCTAATAAACTTTCACAGCCTCAAACCACCTCCATACTTTCATCTTTTTGTGTTTCCACAATTATTGCACACTTCTTAGGTTCCAGAGTTCAAGAAACGTTTTAAAACATTCAGTTGCATTTCACGTTGCATCCATTCAATGACGTTTAGGTGAAATAAACCAGACACAGGAAGACAAACATGGCATGACCTCAGTTATATGTGTAGTCTAAAATTTTTAAATTTTAAAGGTCCAAACTATTGTTACAGAGTAGAATAATGGTTGCCAGAGGATACTGAAAGTTGGGGTGGGGGTGAGATATTGATCAAAGGATACAAATTTCCAGTTGTAATGAGTAAATTTTGGGGAACTGATGTATAGCATAATGACTATAATTGATAATATTGTATACTTGAAATTTGCTAAGAGAGTGCATCTCAGTTGTTCTCACCACAAAAAAAGAAAAAGATAACTCTGAGGTGATGGAAACGTTAGTCAGTTTGATTGTGGTTATTATTTCATAATGTATGCAAATATCAAAACATTACATTATACACTGTAAATATATGCATTTATTATAAGAAATATATTAAGTCAATAAGTTAAATAAATTCCATATTTCATATAAGAAGAGAACTTTCAGTTGGGGTAGAGTCATATAAAAGCATTGTGTCATTTTAATAGTAAAATAAAACAAATTTACAGAAAGTGCTCAAATTACAATGCCTACCTTACATGGTTGATTTCTCAAAATTCTGTAGTCATTTTATGGTATTTGATACACCTTTTCCCATTGCAACAATGTTTGAAATGGTAGACCAAACTGCAGAATTGAATACAATTCCAAATGGTCATAATGTATGATATGTTTTCATAATTTGAGTTTTCATCAGGAAATTAATAGAACACACTACGGTCAAAACTAAATATAAAAATAAAATATATAGACATTATTAAATGACTTTATAAATGAAATGGAACTGAATATAAAATACTTCTTGAACTTTGGAAGGAGAAGTATATATTGCTACTGGAAAGAAAAAGATGAAAGTGTGTGGGTGATTTCAGGTTGGAAAGTCTTACAAGAGATTTTCTGACTGATACCACTTGTTCTTACTAATGTTCTAATTCTGATACAAGTATTGTGCAAGCACTCATTTGTGTATCATTGTGATTGCTGCTCATTTTGGCCTATATTACTATAGTATTATTTGTATGTGAGTACATGAGCTGTCCTATGCTTTGAGAATGTTTTTAACAGAATAATTAATTTCTTAATCAGCCAACCTAATCAGTTGCCCTTTGCTTGTTTGTGATGTAAACTGAGTTGATTTTTTAAGTTTATATGTATGGACTTATATCTTAGTATGATTTATTATATGCTTATATAGAGCACTGTAGTAGATACGTTGTCAAAGTTGATACGAAGAGAAGATACACTGAAAAATTAGTTTTTAAACAGAAAGAGTTAAGGCAAGTACAAATCAACTCTAGTGAAAGAATAAGTAAGATTACCTTTGCAAGACAGATATAATTACTATGGCTTTTCAAGGGGAAACAGTGAAATTTTAAGATGAAATATTAAGAAGAGCTTCATGGAAAACTTGGCATTTGAAATGATATTTGAAGGATAGGTAGACATGAGGAGAGAATCAAACCAGGGCACATGCAGCAGCTGAAATCTCTAGATATTATATTTCTAAATAATTTAATGTAAATTATGCTGACAAAGTATTAATTTATTTAATATATGCCAATAAAGATAGTTAAAAGTTTGTCATGATACATGAAATTACCAGTCTATGTTTGTGATGTCATTATTCTAAAGGAATCCATTAAAATTCATTTTTTAAAATGTCTTTGGGTGAGTGAATTTGATTTATTAGAAATATTTTACATTAATATAAATATGAACTTCACCCACTGCAAAATGAGAACTTTTGAAACATTTTCTCCAATTACTTATATTCATTGTGACAAGAACATTAGAAAAACACTTAAAACATTAATATTCATTATAAAAAGAGTAGGGTATGGATGATAACTTAGGAGTTTACTAAGTACAGAAAGATAATAAAATCAAAGAGCCCAGAATCTTCAAGTGAAAACTTACACCAAGATGGCAGAGAAGGAGAAAGTTGCCTGATGACTCCCTTCCCCATCCACATAAAATAAACTCAGCTGCCCTTTCTTGACAGAAAGTCAGGCACTTTATGTCACAGATTTTCCTTTCTCCTACAAAATAAACAAACAAACAAAGAACACCAAGAGGTCTGTCTTCTATTCAATCTGCAAAAGTAAAACATAAAACAAAACCTCTATTAACTGTAAACAAAATTTATTTATATTTTTAGACACTACCAGTTCAAAAAAGTCTTTTCAATGACTTATAATAAAAACACAAAACAAAAGTCGAATAATAAATGAAGACAACATTCTAACATGTAAACACCACTGAGTAGAAAACAGCTCCAAGTTATAAAAAGTCAAGGGAGAAGGGGAAATTTTAGGTAATAACTTACTATCTATAAAAAAATCTCTTTGGAAATCTACCAACTTTTTAATATCTTTTAACTTTGAGAGAACTTTATCACAGGAGCTTAAAATAAGAGATCATCGATAAGATATTGGATAATATCTTAGATATTCTTTGATAATTATTACATTACACTATTTTCTAATGACTTCTAGGCTTAAAGTAAAAATAAACTATTAATTAACTTAATGCTGACATACTCAAATATGCTTTAGTTGATGTTCCCTTCTGAATGTGTCCTCTCAGTGTCAAATTCAGATGGAAGAAATAATAAAACAAGTTAACTCTTCTAACTCCTTATTTTAAATTGACAGTTCTCTCTTTTTCTTTGTATAGAATGAGCCTTGCACTAATAATTTTATATTTCAAAGGCCAGTAAATTTCATATGAGAGTTTTTTATTTTATTTTAAGTAATTAAAATAGGTGAGCTGAAATAGATAATAGATAAAGGAAGATTAAATTTATGAAAAAGTGACATCTAACTCAAGATGGTGGGCTGAACACATAAATTTACTTCCCAAAATTCTAGTCACATAAGTTGTATCAAAAGAAAAGATAAAATGTATTAAATTCCAAGGTTTGCCCTCCACCCCCCAAGAAAGCATAAAATGTTTATGAATATAGAGAAACATGTGTCAGAAGGAGCATGGAAATTTGCTGAATTCCTGGTAGACGGAACACAAAAGCATCTGTATCAATGAATGGCGAGCAGAAGAAATCACAACCCAGATCTTTGTAATAAAATCCCAGTTTCAGGTACACTTTGTCGGGTTTGGAGAGGAAGAGTGGACCGCACGAACAGGAGTCAGAGTAATGCAAAAACTGTGGACACAGACAGCTGATCTTGGCGTTTGCCCCAACTTGCTGCCATGTTACCCACATGAAGCAGTTGGCAGGAGAAAGTCACATTTCTCAGGGATATCTAAGTGTCTTATGTGTATTTAAATGCTTGAAAGGAAACTGAATATTGAACGTGGTAACTGCAAACCATAGAAAAGGTCATGGGATAGAGAACATAGTGGTTAGGAAGGGAGGGAGGGGAGAGGATCCACAGAGGAGCTCACTCTCTAATGAAAGATTGCATGAAGTAATGGTGCTGACAGTCAATTCTATTTCAGAAGTAAGTCAATTTGAGAAAGGAAATTGTAAACCACCAGTGCAAATATTCTCTAACTATGTGTGTACATTATTCAACCTCACTATTATCATGTTTGAAAAATCATGGAATCTACCTTTGAAGAAAACCAACGGTTTGTAAATAATTGATGTGAGTCATGGAAGTCCATGCATGGACTGGCCAGGTGGACTGGAAACACAAGTAGACTTCAAGGCACAGCAAGAAAGTTACATGAAGATCTGAGTGATATAAACTGATGTCCCGACCCTATGTCTTTTTCATTTATTTCATACCCACATCAAATCTTAGTTTAGGTTCTTATTTCCCCTTATACCAGAGCCCATTTGGTTTTCCTGACTCTCATAATTTCACTTAAGGCAGTTTAAACATCATTTTCTTTTTTTTTATCAATTTGGTTTTCTCTGCAGAAAACATATAATTTCAACTTTAACCAATCAAAATGATCAAAATTGTTTCTTTTTTCAGCTTATGTCCCAGCCAAACCTTCATAGACTTTTTGTCTTTTCCTTATAAGATGCTGACATCTTTCAGGCAAGTATATTGATATTGCCATCCATTTTTATAAGGTGGTCTCAGGAGTTGGGGAGACCAAATTTTAGATATTATTTATAGATAAAAACTGCTTTCCCTATACAATATTTCACCAGAAGGGCCCACTACTCTACATCTTTGTTCATCAATCATATTTCTTTTTGGCAAATGTTTTGACCTGAAAGCCTGTTGGCCCATGAAGAAGCTTCATAGGATATATTTGTATATCCATAAAGAATAAGCAATTTATTGTCACTGTTATAGTGATGTGTTTATTCTGGATAGAGTCCAAAAATTCTATCAGAAATTTTTAAAAATTTGGAGCCATTTAATATAGGCCTATAATCCAAATTTTATTTTAAATGTGAATTTCAAATGTGTAAATCTTTTTTTTGTATCATGTCTGAAACAAAATAAATTATTATAAAAATGATAACAAATCATTACAAAAAGATTGGGGGAAATTCATAAATAGTATTTAAATTAAAATTCTTCAATATTTCCTAAGTACTCATTTGTGTTAGTTGTCAAATCAAATAAAATTCAGGAAAGCATTTATTCTGTAGAACAATTCTCCACTTACTTTGAATTGAATATTTCAATTTAGATTTTAGAGATGCAGTGTTTAATTTTCAAAATCTAATACATTTAGATAATTTTAATAAATATGATTAATACATAGAAATGAGGCTTTACAATGGATATAAATTATTTTAACCCAATGTTTATATTTTCTCATAAAATAGAACAGAATCTTCATGCCTGACATTGTGCCAACCTCATTCCCTTTCCCATAGCTGCCACACTGTCCTCTTTCAGCTTCACTGTCACTATCTCAGAAAGTCCACTCTCTCTGATGCTATTGTCTAAACAAGATCACTTCTAAAATTGTCTTTCACATACTCTTATTTGTTTCTCTCAGTGGTAGGGTATCTACTATTCTCATCTGATTAATGTTTCTTTGGTTATTACTATATCCCCAGTATCTATCACAGTGCATGGCAAGTCTTAGGTATTAAAAAATAATAATAAATGAATAGTGGATTATTTTGAGTTCTTACTATTTCAATGCCCAATGAGTTTCTTTGCTCTGGTGTTCCAGGTTCCATTTTCTTTTGCAGAATCTTTTCAAGCCACTTGCATTGGTATTGGTTTTTATATGTCCTTTATACTTGGGAAAATTAGCAGTAAACCACAGGCTCCTGTTTTCTAGGATTGAGATTTTTCCCAAAGTATTATTACCTTGACAAAAGCATACTCTGCTGCAAGTGAATGTCAGGTGGTTAGCGTTCAGGTATTCTTCAAACTTTGCCAGTTCATTGCCTGTTGTGAAACTTTGAACTTGCTTTGATTAATTAGAATGTTCTGCCCTTCTTTTGTGCTGTGTTGAAATCTAGGTCACAGTGTGGAATAGCTTAAGATCTTGCTCTTTTAAACTACCTAGGCTTGTCAAATCTATGCTTATCTTTTAGGAGATTGAATTAGGATGGAAGATTTTAGAACACTGGAATTCTCAAACTCTTTTGGTTTCTCTCAGATATTTCAGTCCCCACGTCCATGATTCCAGTTTACCAAGACGTTTGTTAATTTCACTTCCAGCATGCAGATAAGGAGTGCATTTGGTCCCTGAAGTCCATCGTTGTGACTGATGCACTGATCTGTACCACTCCAGCTGTAATCCCATAGCTTCGTCTCTCAATGCCTACGCCTAATCCGGTACCCTGGACTGCAGCATCTGTCAACTGCATTCAAATGATGTCAACAACTAACATGAAACTCTACTTTTTTATATTTTTTGCCACCAATTCATGTAAACCTTCTAGATCTGAGTATGGCCTGAGTCCCAAAGACAAAACAGCAAATAACTTGACCAATTGAATCAATCACCATCCCCATCTGGCTATGAGTGAATACTTATTATGCACTACAATATGTTCATGAACCCAGTTTTCATTTATTTTTTGAATATTATTTATATGCAACAAAAATCCCACTGAATTTTTTGTACCTCAATTATCCTAGCAAAATAAATCTGCATATCTTTCATGCATAAATCTAATGATCACCTATAAATACTTTCCGATTTAAGATTTATGAATCCACGTTATTTTGAAGCTTACACAAAGCAACTTGAACATAATTGCATTTTCCTCACATACAACTTCTGTGCACAATTAAAATATATCAGAAAACTACCATATTATTACAATTACTTACAAGCAAAAAATTTGTTCACTTGATTAAATTGTCAGGAGCAGGAAGGGGTAAGGAGAGACCCAAAGCTGCAGACAAATATTTCTAATTAGTCAGCTATCTATACATACTGTATTTCAAATGACCCAATTGACCTAGTTTATTTACAAGCTTTGCATTGCTATCAAAAGTGCAAACTTAAATACATAAATAATGAATTTGTGTACTGCTTATATATATTTATAACCCCAGTGTGCCACAGTTAAACTATCATTTATTATTATTTATTTTAATTTTTTTTTAATCCTCACCTGAGGACACTTTTCCATTTATCTTCAGGTAGAGTGGGAGGTAGGGAGAGAGAGAGAGAGAAACATTGATGTGAGAAAGACACATCGATTGGTTGCCTCTCGCACGACTCCCACCAGAGCCAGGACAAATCGCAACCCAGGTAAGTGCCCTTAACCGAAATAGAACCCACGACTCTTTGGCCCACAGGCCAACGCTCTAATCGCTGAGCCATACCAACCAGGGCAGTTCAATTATAATTTAGAAAAAAACATAAGGTAAATGGAATTTTCCACCTGATTATTCCATTATATGTTATCTCAATATTTACTACAAGGTTTCACTATTTTTTCTAGTTATACTATCCAAGCTTCACTTTCATTAAAAATATGTACTCTTCTGCATAATAAAGTCTAATTAATTGATATATAGTGATAACTCATTCAACTAGATTTCTTAAAAAATATTCTTGTTCCAGGTTCAGTAGAGGATTTATGTTTTCCTTAAATCTGAAATATGCTATATAAAATAAACGTCTGCTTTTAATAGTACAGATTCTCAACAACAATACTTTTTATGAATGCCTGGAAATCAAATGACTACTACATCTGGTCACTTATCCTTTCTCTTGGAAGAACCATTCGTGTCCCAGAAAGTTGGTGCACTGCTAATTCCACAATCAATGAAGATCTGTTCTAGCCATCTGTGATGTTGGAATAAGAATTCATCTTTGAAGGCAACTGAGTTGCAATAATCTGTTATGTTGTCTAAACCTGGCTATAGCTGCAGTACCTACGCTTCCAGATTTAGATGCTGTGTGATCAAAAGTACAGCTTCTCTATGTGGGAAGTGTCTGAGAATATACTAAGCAACCAGTTTGTCTATCATCTTGTAAAACAAGAAAATGTTTGGCACAAATAATACTTAAATTAACTGGTCCTGCTATAATTTTTTTTAATGGAAAAATACCTGGAAACTTGATTCTACAATTATTACAAAGACAACTTTATCAGAAAGACAAGATATGACATAAAGCTAATTTTAGATAAAACATTGACATCTTTTTAAATTTGAAGAGGCCTGTAGCAGTTTATATACTGTATACTTCCACAGGGAATGAGATTTTTTTAGAACTATCTCAGTATTATTCTGAGGATCAGGAAATTAATGCTTTCTTACAAAGGAAGTGGTTTATTATATTCAATATAGATTGTTAAGACTATCAAATTTACTTGTTTGTTAAAACACAGGCAACTAAATCACAAAAGAGAATAAAGAAATGCACGGGGTCTAGTGGAAACACTAAACTAATTTCAGACAACTTCAGTTAAGAGTATTGTTTTACTAGAACAAACTTATGGTGCATCCAATCTATTTCCTGACTCTGAGAGTTGACAGCAGGTTCATTCATTTGAAGAATTTATGATAAACATCATAGTTGAATTGCATATTGAAATTTTTTCTTATTAAATATATGGTATAGTATCAATATCATGAGTAGATCAAAACATTTCAAGCAGGTAAATTAGTATTTTCAAGAGCAAATGTTCAGACCAATTAGACCTTAAAGAGAGTAGAACCATGTGGGAAGAGAAAGGCAAAATGGGGCGGGGGACGGGGGAAGACCAAACTGTGGACTGATTTCCATTCTTTTCCCACAGTACTGAAGATGGTGAAATGTTTCATTGTGTATGATCCTTTCCCAGTTTATTCAGAAATAGGATCCCTATTTAAAGTTATTATAAATGGTAATTTCTTGTGACATAAACATGCATTAGTTCAGGGTTCACATGTGATTTAATTAGTTCCACTTCAGGGAAACAACTGGAAAGGAAGTTCAAAGATGATTTCCACTCACAGAAAGATGTCCAGAATATGAGATGTGGAAAGAGTTGACTCAATCCTGACAAAACGAAGATAACTTCTGTGATTCACTTATTGCATATCCCACTTTCTTTGGTAAACATCAGGAGTTGCTGTGCCTGGACTATTCTGGTGTCACTGCTTTGAAAAAGTGGGTTAACAACTCTGCTGGTACTCGGGTAGACGTCTTTCTAATCACACATCATAGGCCCTGCCAGGGAAAAGTAACCATGTTCATAAAATCACTTCCAGCTTTCTGGGGGAATCCAATCAGGAAAAATACCTACTTTATTTCTTAAGCAGTTTTACAAAACTTTTTTGCAATTGATAAAAGTAATGGTCATCACTTACCCTTACCTAAGTGGATCATTTTGTTTTCCTGATAAAAAAAGGAGAATGGATAAAAATTATAAATATGGAAAGATGAAAATAATAACTGATTTTTTCTTTATTTATATATGTAGCATATGCCCTTGTTGAGACTGTATAAACTAGAAACTAGATATAGCTTACCACATTTAAGTACTGTTAATACCTTGCTATAGCTTCTTTCCATCTACATGTGTTTTCTGAGTATTAGTAATATGAATATACACATTTTTCAGAATCTCTTTTTTGAAAACAGTATTCTTTAGCGTGTTAAAGGTGCTATGTTGTTTATAAGAATTAACTTATTTAACTTTGTTTAAACTGGTGTTTTCTTAACATCCTGTGGAATATAAAAATATTTAACAGTGTTCCACAGATCACCAGTTAGCTAAATGCAATTATAAATTGTTGATGTATGATATACTTTGCTCATATTTCTTCAGCTGGATAAAGGACAGATCAAATCTGGCAGGATGTTGGTTGTGAAACAGCAATGGAAGCCTGCAGGAAATGTTTAGTGCAGTATGCCAGAATTAGAGGGGGGCTGTATGCTAGAAGGGGAGGGGCTGAGAGGATGTGTGGTGTGTCACAAGATGCTCCTCTTGCATCTCTTCTAAGAATATTTTAGCAAATCTGCAAAATATGGATTTAAATATTTTCATAGGTAAATGGTAACATTTATTTTGTTAATTAGCAAAACTTCCTATGTGGAAAAGTAGTTTGAAGTGCTTAAAGTAGCCATCTCTCGAAGTATTTTTTTTTAAAACAGGTAGCGCATGAGGTCTTTTTAATTAACTGGTAACTGACATCCCTACAGTGAGTAATTTATCTGAGCAAATGAATTCACCATTCACCTGGGGTGTGACTTACCCTAACATACACACACACACACACACACACACACACACACACACATACTATATAGCACTGCATATGCTGAGATATTTTTCAAAAAATTACAAACACTGCCCTGGATTGGTGGTTCAGTTGGTTGGAGCCCCGTCCCATGCACCAAAAGGTTGTGGGTTCAATTCCCTGTCAGGGCACATACTTAGGTTACCAGGTCGATCTCTGGTCAGGGTGCATACGGGAGGCAACCAATTGATGTTGCTCTCACATGGAGGTTTCTCTCTCTCTCTCTCTCTCTCTCTCTCTCTCTCTCTCTCTCTCTCTAAAAAATCAGTAAAAACATATTATAATTGACAGATATCGAATAATATACCTGTTTTTAAAGAATGTTTGCATATAGCTATATAAACATGTTTAGATTACATATACCAATGAGAGCATTTCTACCAAATATTGTAGCACTAAGTCCCCCAAGAAAGATATTGTCTCACTCCACTGTCTTTTTCTGCATAGTCTTAGAATTACAATCAATTGCAAGTCTACAGAACCCTCTTCAAATGGAAATTCCTGAGGCTGAAGGAGAAGTGACAATTAAAGTGTTGTTTACTTTTAAGTTATCATGTTTGCATTATGACTCCACTATCTTATTCACAGGGATAGCCTCCTGACTAAAAGGCAGCTGATAGCCTGGCCACTGTGGCTCAGTGGTCGAGCGTTGACCCATACACCAAGAGGTCACTGGTTCGATTCCGGGTCAGGGCACATGCCCAGGTTGTGGGCCCGATCCCCAGTGGGGGGCATGCAGGAGGCAGCCAACCGATGTTCTTTCTCTCTCATCAATGTTTCTATCTCTTTCTCCCTCTCCCTTCCTCTCTCTCTAAAATCAATAAAGAAAAAAAAGTTTTAAAAAGAGGTATCTTCTACAAAATAAAAATAAATAAATAAATAAAAGGCAGCTGATACATTCTCTCTAAACAGTAATCTACCAGGCGGTTGACAGAAGATGCCACTCAACAGGATTTGCCTGGAGATGTTGCAAACTCAAATGCCTTAAATGACCAATTAACATTTGTTATGGTGTTTGTAATTTTTTTACAAATTGGTATGTGTTGAAAAAATGTAAATGAAGAACAAATTAAGTGATACCTGAATTACAAGAAGAATGTAAGAACTAATCAGGACATTTAGAATACCTCAATATGACTTTCAAATGATAAAACTCATTACAAAGAATTTGACCAGTTCTAATACAACTTTAATATACACGCATGTTAATAATTTTAAGGCACTTTCATGATCTCCTTTGACGTTCATAATATCCTGTAAACTGAGTTCATTGTTATCATTTAATAAACGAGAAAACTGAAGACCATATGAATAGCTAAGATGGAATTCATGAGACGGGTTTTGTGTCTTATCTCGGTGTTGATTGCATATAAATTTAGTAAAAAATTATCCATGTTTAAAGCAATGATATGTGTACTTTTTGCAATTAGATTAGTCCTTTTTTTGTTATCTCCTTTTATTATTGTTAGTTTTATTTTATTTTTTTATTTAATTAATTTATTTTTGTTACAGATGTTTCTCCTTTTTCCCTCATTGACGCCCTTCTCCAGTTCCTGCCTCCTCCTCCTCTCCCAGCATCATTGTCTATGTCCATGGGTTATGTTTATATGTATAAGTTCTTTGGTTTATCTCTTCCCTCCCCCACCACCCCTTCCTCTGAAGTTTGTCAGCTTGTCATCAAAAGAAAACAAAAATAAAATAAAATTTTAGTCCTCTTCCAGATTGCCCTTTTCAGCCAGAGTAAATGTCAAAGTATCTATAATGCCTTACAAGGCCCATAATCTAGCCACCGGCCCCACCTCATCCCTCCTGCTTTATCTTTCTTCTCCATTCTCTGATTTATTTTTCTTTATATAACTTTTCAGAATCTAATATACTATGTATTTACTATGTATTTTACTCAGTTTTTAAAATGTTTTCTCTCTCTCCACTAGAATAGAAACAACAAAAGGCCAAGAATGTTTGTGTGTTCTATTCACTGTTACATAACATATGCCTGCAACACACTAGGTGCTCAATAAATACGTACCAAGAAGGAATCAATCAATTAATCAACACTGGAAAAAATGCACATGGTCGCATTGCACCCATGCACTATATTCTTCTTGAGATCCTATTCTATTTTATGTAGATTTTTGTGAAAGTAACTCTCACATTTCATTGTGCCATTATTATTTTAATTTGTATTGAGGTAATTGTATATCCAATGCAATTGTAAGAAATAATACACAGAGATTCCATCAATGTTTTACTCAATTTGCTCTAATAAGAATATTTTGTAAAACTAATAAAATATACTAACCAAAATATTAAAATTGGTACAGTCCACTGATCTTATTTAGATTTCATCACTTTTATCTATACTCACTTCAGTGTGTGTGCATTTGGTTTTATACAAATTTATCACATCTGTACGTTATCTACCACTCCAGTCAAGATACTGAACAGGCCATCACCACAAAGTTTCCTCATATTGTTCTTTTATAAACACATCTAGCTTTCCCTCCCACTGGCAACCAAAATCCGTTCCCATTTTAATATTTCAAAAATATTGCATAAATGCAATAATGCAGTTTGTAATCTTGGGAAATTTGTTTTTTTCATTCAGAATAATTCCCCGGAGTTTCATCCAATTGGTTGCATGAATCAGTTGTTAGTTCCTTTTTTATTGATGAATAGTGTTCCATGGTATGTATACACCACATTTTGTCTAACCATTTACCTTTGAAGGACATATAGACTGATTTCAGCTTTTATAGTGCAGATTTATGTATAGATTTTTAAGTGAACACAAGGTTTCATTTCTCTGAAATAAATTCCAAAAAGTGTATGTGCTGGGTCAGATTGTAGTTGCATGTTTAGTTTTATAAGAAACTGTCAAACAAATTTCTTCAGTGGCTGTAGCAGTTTGCCTTCTTACCAGCAATGTATGAGTTATCCTCTTTCTTTAATTTTTGCCAGAATTTTGTATTGTCTCTTGGGTTTTTTTTTGCCCAATCTGATAGGTATATAGGCACTTTTTATTTATAAGACAGTCTCTCTTTCTTTAAAAAAGTATGGATTTGAAAGCCAACACTGTATTATTCAATTTTGTATTTTCAGTGCTTAACACATCACCTTGCACATAATGAGTCCTCAATAAATATTTGTTGGAGAAATAAATAAGTTAATAAATGAAAGTAGAGTTTTTTATACTTTAAAATTTTAAAGTCAAATATATTTAAATATTATATTGACACAAAATCAATGAGATCTAAAACTGAAATTTATACTGCAATTAAAATAGGCTTCAAGCCCAGCCGGTGTGGCTCAGTGGTTGAGCATCGACCCACGCACCAAGAGGTCGCTGGTTCAGTTCCTGGTCAGGGCACATGCCCAGATTGTGAGCCAAATCCCCAGTGGGGGGTATGCAGGAGGCAGACAATCGATGTTCTCTCTCATCAATTTTTCTGTCTCTCTCACCCTCTCCTTTCCTCCCTCTCTAAAATCAATAAAGAAAAAAAAATTAAAATAAAATAAAATAGGCTTCAGTACCTATAACTAAAACAAGGAGATATTTCCATTATATTAATTGAATTTTATAAATATATTATTTGAAATTATGATGTTATCAGCTGATTAAATCCCTGAAGTCAGTCATTCATTGCATTATATGCTTGTGGTGACAAAACAGTTTCTGAAAATATACTAATATTATATCACAATGAAAAGATTATCCCAGTATCATCATTATAGTTATTCCACAATAGACTTCTTACTGAAACTGAATATACTCTAAGTGAATAATTTTAGAGACTATTATGTCTCATAATGAGTAATTACAGCAACATTGTACTATATTAGCAATAATAACATATTCACTTCCCTTCATAAAGCAGGTAAGCTATTATATTATCAGAGCAAATTACTAAAGACTCCCTACATAACAAAAAATTTCTCACCACTAGGTGAGAAAATAGAATTTTGTGTTTTGTATTCATTTTGAACAAAACACTTTTATTACACGAAAATGTGAATTGGTGTGGAGTAAGTAGACAGTGAACCAGCCGAACTTGAGGTTTCATTTCTTTTTAATTCATGGGGAAAGAAATATGAAAGGCTCAAAATGAAATTACTTCATCAGAATTCACATTTGATTTTCATCTTTTCAGCAACCCAGATGCATCAATGCTCAACTGACTATACTCCCAGCTGCGTTATTCAAGGATGTTATTCAAGAAGCAATACTTGCAATATGTGTTCTACTGAGCAGTGCAGTAATTAAAATAAATTCACAGCTGGATTTTAAGAAGGCTTTGATCTTAATTGTGAGGTGCTAAAAATGCTTGTTGGTTGGATTTTTGTTCTTTTTATCCTAAATCTATAGTCTTCCCTTGTAAGGAAATTGGGGAGAACTGTTCGTGAATGAATGAGTGAATCCTTATCTCTGTTCTCTGTTTTTCTGTTAGAGCGTAATAAACTATGCATCATACATAATTTTTTACATTTCTGAGAGATTCCCCCGCATAGGAGTAAGGGTAACTATGCAATACTAATTAAACCAAGAGCAGTGTTCTGGCTGGGTGGCTCAGTTGATTGGAGCACTGTTACCTACACTGAAAGATGGCTGGGTCGACCCTTGGTCAGGGCACATACCCAGATTGTGAGTTCTCTCTCTCTCTCTCTCTCTCTCTCTCTCTCCATCCTTCCCTCTCTTCCTCTCTCTAAAATCAATTTTAAATTTTAAATAAAAAACATAAAAATAAATAATCATTCACTAGGGACAGATAAGATAAAATTATTTTTGTAATTTATATTTCTTTTCACTAAGGGAAAATATACCAGACAACTCCGTTTTCATCACTTTAATTTTCCTACTCTTAAAATTTAGCTTCTAGCCGTTTTTTTCTAGTGTTTGAACATAAAATATTTTATTTTATTTTACTTATTTGTATCAGTATCAAATTTTTAATATTTACATTTTAAGCACTCATTTGCACATGGCACCAAACGAGGAGCTGGAAGCATTAGGAGTTGTGTACTCACATCTCCACCCTCAAGGAACTCACAGTCTGGTTGATTAGACAGGACAAAAACATCACAACAGAGAATTCAGTACACTTTAACTTGGAGTTTAGTTTCCTGATATTCTGAATGTTGGTAGAGAATACTGTAAATCCATAAGATTGGCTCCATTACACATCTATGAATTCCTAATTCATCTGGATCTTCAACAGCATTCTGACACAATTCTAATCAATTTCTCTTCCTATATCTCACAGCAACTATCTTGGCACTGTTAGAGGTGGTTCCTAGTTGTCCAGTTACCCACCTTGGGGATTAGGGTAGGGGGATCCTGTCCCAGACTGCAAGAGCCTGATAAAATGAGGCAGATGAGGGTATGGACTCAGATTGCTTGGTTTGCATGTCAAAGAAATGCTTCCAGGAAAATCATTTACTATCTCCAAGAAATAGCTAACTCTGGGAGGGGCAATTCCTCCCTGATCAGCAAGGCCCCGGAAGTCAGAACATCAAGAATACAGGAAAATATTTTTTTATATATTTATTTTAAAAATTCATCACCAGAGGATATATTTATTTATTTTAGAGAGAGAGAGAGAGATCAAATGTGAGAAAGAACATCTATTGGTTGCCTCCCATACGCAGCCCAACTGGATATGGAACCCATAACCTAAGTATGTGGTCTGATGGAGAATCGAACCCACAGCCTTTCAGTATATGGGATTATGCTCCAACAAAATGAGCCACACCAACCAGGGCAAACAGAAAGTATTTTAAAAGATTTACCACAAGTTTAATCTTTTTTGTCTAGGATAATTTCCAAATCACATCATGCTTCTTCCATCGTTTCGTTTTTTGGTGATATTCATTATTATTTGCTAGGTTAGTCACAAATCCTGTCCCTCCAATGCCAAAGGAACAGTGCTGTACAAAGTACAATTGTCAACATTTCATCATAAAAGTATTTATAAATGCATGGATAATAACTGTAATATTTGTGCTGTATAGGTTTTTAAATTAATTTTTATTAAATGTATTGCATTTTCAAGGCTACATTTCTACGATACATGATCAGTATATTGTGTTGCATGCCTACCACCCAAAGTCAAATCATCTTTCATCACCATATACTTGATACTTTTTACCCTTTACTGCCTGTCCCACCTCCTTCCCTCTGGTAACCACCACACTATTGTCTGTGTCTATGAGTTTCAGTTTTATATCCCAGATATGAGTGAAATGCTATGGTTTTTACTTATTTTTGACTGGCCTATTTTTCTTAGCCTGATGTTCTCAAGGTCTATCTATGTTGTCACTAACAGCAGTATTTCATCTTTCCTTGTGGTTGAGTAATATTCCACAGAATATATGCACTACATTTTCTTTATTCAATCAGCTTTCGAAGGACACCTGCTTGCTTCCATGGCTTGGCCAACTTGGATAGTTATTTCCAATTTGTTAAACAAAACTGACAATCTTTAAAGAAATTGCTCCTATTTACTTTAATTATTTTATTTATAACTTCCTGCAATATATACCCAGTGAAATTTTAAAAACTCACTGAATATACTTCAAAAATGAAACAAATTTGTGAATACTTGACTTACTCATGTAGAAGTTGTCTTGCTACTGCGTGCTGTTTACATAATAACGATAACAACATTGTGTAGCAAATGTGCAAATGGTGTTACAGTATGTTACTTAAAAGAATGCTTCCTCTAAAAAATGCTGGATCTTGAGGTTTTATATATATATATTTAAATTAGAAAAATTATATCAGAAAAGATATGCTGTATCTAATTTAAAATATTTAAGAATATATTACTAACTAAAATTTAGAGTTGAAAATTCTATATTTCTATTTAAAAATATAAATGAATCAAGTAGAATTCTAGTTTCACCATTTTCTTCTAAAAAGTGAACGTGATATGCAATTTTTAACCAAAAATATATCACAATGCGTTAAATTAAAACATTTTTAGTATTATTTCAGCTCTTAAAAATTCAGTACATATATACCATGGAATACTACTCAGTCCTAGGGAAAGATAAAATAGTCATTTGTGATAACATGGATGGACGTTGAGAACATCATGCTAAGTGAAATAAGTCAGCTAAGAAATTCCCCTGTAATGTTATTTCTATAATTTTTGTATTAATATTTCCTTTATATGTTTGTAGAATATAATTTTATTATAACATGTCAGGATGTGTGTACGTGCATATGTAAGATGAGTTGATTTGTTTGTATGTTTGCTTTGTCTGGATTCTTGTTCTGTGATTCCCTAACATACCATTTAGACAACACTGAAATGACACTTAATCCATAGTTGATATCAAAGTAATGCCGAACCATAGATAAACATGCATGATGAAATAACAACTCAGTGACATTTCAAAAGTTTATATTGCTTGGTTTACCAGATGTTCATGCAGTTCATTATTATTCTCTATCTTGATGAGTACCTAATCCTCCAGAATCACAATCCTCTCTAAGATACCTTTATTTGAATTCATGCATCTTACTTGCTATGAAGAAAATTGCCTTTCTGAAAACAAAAACAAATGCTCCATACCTCTATAGTATACCAGGTTACCAAGGCAGAGCAAAAGGCATTTAACCACCAGGTTTGAAGCATCTATTGTGTTATTTATTTCTAATGTATTTAAGCTTAAAACCTTTTATTTTAAATATTTGACAAAATGTATTAAATATTTCTTTTCTTTCTCTGAGGATGTAAAACATAGTTTTTATAATTCCTTAATGATGCATTCTAATTTTCAGACAATGTTATAAAACAGTAATATCCGGGATAATAGAAATATAAGTACTGTTAGATTCAATAAAATAACATTGATAGTAAGTAGCCCTTGGCTGCTATGCAGTTTTAAATTTATGCATTTTTTATTTTTAATTTATTTTTAATTAAATTTAACTAAGCATAATAAAGAAAAGCATCCTTAAATGAATGAAGTATTAGGTTCCACCAGTTTTAACCAGCCCCAGGCGCAGAAGGGAGGGGAGGGGTGGAACAGTACCAGAAAATCCTGTTAGGTATCTATCTGTCTAACATCAGGTTGAAAGGACTTACATGAAGATTACATATATGCATATGGATAACAATAACTAATGAGCATAAATACCAGAACAACACTGAAGCAGCATTCTAGAGATCTCCATGTATGTCTTTTAGTTGCACTATTAGGAGAAGTGAGGTTCTTGGAACACAGGACAAAAGCAGCTGTGACTGTCAAGGGATTCAAGCTATTTATAAAATAACAAGCGTTGATGAAGATGTAGAGAAATTGGAATCCTTGCAGAATGTTAGTGGAAAGGCAAAATGATGCAGCTGCTATGGAAAACAGTATGTAGGCTCCTCAAAATCTAAAAATAAAATTACTATATGATCCAGAAATTTATTTCAGTATATTTATCCAAAAGAATGGAAAACAGGATCTCAAAAAGATTTGCATTCTCATTTTCATTGCAGCATTTTTCACAATAACCAGAAATTGGAAACACCTTAAATGTCCATGGATGGTTGAATGGATAAAGAAAATAAGAAATATGCACAAAATGCATTATTATTCAGCCTTGAAGAAGAAGGAAACTCTGTCATGCTATTGCTTGGGTGAACTATATAGTAAGTGAAATAAGTCAGTCGTAGAAGAACAAATACTACATGATTTCACTTATATGAGGTATCTAAGGTAGTCAAACTCATAGAAGCAGAAAGTGGAATGTTGGTTGCCAGTAGCTGAAAGGAGTTAGAAATGAGGATTTGCTGTTCAATAGGTATAGATTTTCAAAATGAATGGGTTCTAGAGGACTACTGTACAATAGTGTGCATCGAGTTAGCAACACTGTACTGTCAAGTGTTAATTTTTTTTTTAGGAGGGAACATCTCATGTTTATCATACTAATAAAAAGGAAACAGCCCTGGCTGGGTAGCTCATTTGGTTGGATGTTGTCCCATACACCAAAATGTTGTGGGTTTGATTCCAAAAGAAATCACAAAAACACAAAAGAAAAAATGGACTGTGAGAGGGGTTGCTAAATACTCTTTATTTAGATAATTTCAGTTTTCCTGAATAATAAAGGCAATACTACCACCATTACTAGGATAAGAGAAGTTGCAATACAATTTGGATTTGTAATTCATTAACATTCTATAAGACTTCTAGAAGGAAATATTTAAGCAAGGTATTACATTGTTTTGTTTTTAAAAATTATCTATTTTTAAAAATAAAACATCCTGGTTAAGTCAGATTTGTCTGTGCTTGGTTTTACATATTTCTTCAGTAAGCTCAAAGAAAGGATTTTTGTATTTTTTTCAGTGTTCAATTCCAAATAGAATAAGATGTACACAAAACACAGAGCAATCTTTTAGCTGAAGTTTAGCTATAAAATAACACAACAAATTAGTAAAAGAAGAAATCAACTTATATATGCCACTCTATCTTTGGTGAGTCAGTAATATACAGCTGGAAGAATAAGGGCTTTGTTTCCAGACAGACCTGGGGACATCTGGTTATACTTGACCCTTGGTGAATTAAGCTTCCTCGAGGCTCAGTGTAGAAGATACCCTTTAGATTATTATTATTTTTTTAAAGATAGCTATGTTTTGTTTTTGTTTAATTTTTTTTCCTTTATTGATTTTAAAGAGAGAGGAAGTGAGAGGGAGAGACAGATAGAAACATCAATGAGAGAGAATATCGACTGGCCACCTCCTGCATGCTCCCTGCTGGGGATCTGGCCCACAACCACACGCATGTATCCTGTCCGGGAATCGAACCAGCAACCACTTAGTGTATGGGTCAATGCTCAACCACTGAGCCACACCAGCCAGGCAAGATTATCTTTAAGGTCACTATTCCTATAACCTAGGAACCACCACTTCCACACAGAGATGAACCAAAGTCATGTGTGTATTCCCTGAACTGGTACTCTCACTACAATTGCTTGAACGAGAGGATTCTGAACTATCCTATATATTTAGATCAGAGATTCATAGATTTTTAGTAAATAAAGAACTTCTGTTTCTCTTTTTTTTACCATAGGTCAGCATAGCAGATGAACTCTGTACACACACACACACACACACACACATACAACACACACACACACACACACACACACACACTGATGAAGAGAGGATCCTGATGGCTTTCCAGGCCCTTTCTGACATCCAGATGGATTCTTCCTCTCATTTTTGCATGATAAATTCTCCAATTCTCTGACTCAAATACATTTCTAGTACTTGTAAGGAATGGCCTTAACTAACCCCTTCAGTTTCCTAATATGTAAAGAAACAAAAATGTTACAGCCTGACTGTCATGCAGTCAGGTTATGATAATCTGCTGTAGGTCTGATGGTTCTCGTGCAGTTAGAAGGTGCTCAATCAGTATTAGCAATTATTTTTTACTTAGGATTTCCTCTTGGAAGTTAATGAGGTAAAATCAAAATTCACCTCAAAACATTTAAACCCAAAAGGGATCTTAGAGTTATAAGTTATAAGTCTGAAGCTGGAGATAATCTCTTATTCATCTAGAGATACTAGGAAATAATCAAATTAAGTTTTTTTTAAGTAAACATTCTATAATTCAGATATCCTTGTTCAAGAAGAATTTCTATCAAATAAGTATCCATTACTTATGAAAGAATTTTTATATTTAACTGCTTAATTTTTATCAATATTAATTACTAAAGGATCATATTTCACTAGAAATTATTTCAGGTTTTCACCTTCAAATGAATAAGGATATGGACATATTTCTTACTGTTGTTTAAAAACTACTCTTTTTCACATTTAACATTACTACATTTGAAGTTTATGATAACAGTGTATCTTAATATTTTACCACGTACCCTTAGATAAGGAATTGAGCCATTAACGTACAGTTAGTTATTGCCTCCAATCTACTAAGTACAATTATTAGCAATTCTTTTTCAAAAATTTACTTCCAACCTACAGAAATCTCCTTAGCAAAGTCATGATTTTCTTTAAGGAATTTGCCTATGGAGGTTACTCCATTGTTACCAATTAGAATATCATCAATTTGATCAGTGAATCAGGTTGAAAGTGGTCAGAGAGAAGAACTTTATCAGAAATATTTTGGAATAAACTGATACCCTTAAACAAATGCTTTACAAACTCTTCTCTACTTAAAACATGCCATAGTATAGTTCTAAAATTTTAGAATCCCAGACCAAACTTCTGATCTATTAAACAGGTTGTTCATTAGAACAGTTTTGGCATCAATAATTTTTAAATTTTTAGTTTTTATTAAGTTTATTGGAGTGATTAATAAAATTATGAAGGTTCCAAGTGTACAGTTCTATGGTACATCATCTATATATTGCACTGTGTGTTTAACACCCAAAGTAAAATCTTCGGTCACCATATATTTGAACTCCTTTACCCTATACTACCCCACACCCGCTTCTTTCAGGTAACCACCATACTGATGTCTGTATCTATGAGTCTTTGTTTGTTTTTCTTGTTTGTTCATTTGTTGCTTTCAGTTTTATATCACATATATGAGTGAAATCATATTAGTCTTGACTTTGTCTGACTAATTTTGCTTAACATGATATTCTCAAGATCCATCCATGTGTTCACAAATGGCAGTATTTCATCTTTTCTTATGGATGAGTAGTATTCAATTGTAAATACGTACCATGTCTTCTCTATCCAGTGATCTATCAAAGGACACTTCAGTTGTTTCCATGTCTTGGCCATTGTAAATAATGCTGCAATGAACAGAGGGGTGTATATATCTTTGCAAATAAATGTTTTCAAAATTTTCGGGTAGATATCCAGAAGATAGGCTTCTGGGTCATATGGTAACTCTATTCTTAACTTTTTGAGGAACTTCCATACTGTTTTCTATTTTAGCTATACCAGTTTACATTCCCACCAGCAATGAATAGGAATTCCTTTCTCTACACAACCTTTCCAGCACTTGTTATTACTTGTCTTGTTGATACTGGCCATTCTAACAGGATATCTCATTGTTGTTTTGATCTGTATTTCCCTAATAGCTTAGGGAAGTAGAGCATCTTTCCGTATATCTGTTGCCCATTTGTATATCTTCTTGGGAGAAGTGTCTCTTTAGGTCCTCTGTTCATTTTATAATTGGATTGGCTTCTTTTTTGGTTTTGAGTTGCTTGAGCTCTTTATATATTTTAAATATTAAAGCCTTGTCAGAGCTGTTGTTTGCAGATATCTTTTCCCATTTGGTTGGCTGCCTTTTGTTTTGTTTGTAGTTTCTTTTGTCATGTAGAAGCCTCTCAGTTTGACATAGTCTTATTTTTTAATTTTAGAATTTCAAAACTACTTTACATTTAAATTTGTTGTGCAATACCAAAGCTACTTTTAAACAATCTCATTTCACATCTATCTGTAGATGTAATTATTTAAAACAAACAAGCAAAACAACTTTCTAGCATTAAACTTTTTAACACGAAATTTGATAACAAATAGTGTTTTAGAAAAATTATAGAGTCATAAATTTGTTATAAAATCTAATTATTTTTCTCAATAGAAAGAAAAACATTTTAAATGTGTATGTGTTTGTTTATGCATTGATAACCAAAATATGGTCTGCAGGTATTGCTTTGAATTCTTTCAAAGTAATCAGAATAAAATGTTTTTCTTTACGAAGGTCAGATAGTCACATTCATAATAACACCTTATCTGTCAAATCAGCATATGCTCTTCCTGCTCAGTGACTATATTACTTGGCCCCTGTTTTTATTTTTTGTTAGTTTTAGAAAACATGATTTTCTTTTATAGTGGTGCATTACAAACGTGTGTGTGTGTGTGTGTGTGTGTGTGTGTAATGATTGTATATATAGTTTTCATCTTATAGAAAATACTCTCACAAAATTAAATACTAAATAAACAGAGTTTGACAAACACTAATGAATGTTGTTCCCTCCTTTTATTTTAAACAATGTAATATATTTTCTCATAATACTGCAGGCTATAAGTCCAAGATCAAGGTGTCAGCAGGGTAGGTTTTTCTGAGTCCTCTCGCGTTGGCTTGTGGATGGCCGTCTTCCCCCTCTGTTTTGTTTTTGTCTGTTTTGAATGATTACATTCACAGATAGATATGAAATAACATTGTTTAAAAGTAGCTTTGGTATTTGGCAATACATTTAAATTAAAAATACTTTTGAAATTCCTCATCTACCAACCTCCATCTTTACCAAATGCATAAGTCAAGATCGTCTCAATATTATCTTTATTCTTGCTGTCACTCTGTCTAAAATTCTCTTCTCCAGACACCCAAATGTCTCATTTTCTACAGGTCAGTATGCAGATGTCAGTTTACCAGTGAAATCTTCCCTGCCACTTTCACTGTAGCAGGAGTGTGCTATTAGAAAAGCTGACTGGGTCACTTAAACCTGAGCCACAATCTGAAAAGGACTGCAGCCTTGTTTTAGGTTATCATTTACAGTAAGCAAGCCTGGGAGACAGATTCAGCAGAGTGAATTAACTAAAAAGCGACCCTTTAAAGGTAAGTAGGTCCTGGGGTATTGCCGTGATAGGAATTCTTGTAACTGAGAGAAACAGTTTGAAAGAAAGACAAGCATAGTACTGGTGGCTGAAGTCAAGATAAGTGAAATGTAAGAACTGGAAGTATTCTGTAATGAAAAAGAAGTGAATCGTTTTGAAATTTTTGTGATCTTGCTAAATCCTTGCAAGGAGTTTTAGAGTTGGGAGTGTCATATTCAAGTGCATTTATAATTTTAAACAAATTATTTTATGCTTATTATGTTGTTACACTTCATTGTTAGTGCCAATGTCAATTTAGGCAGTAATGGTCATGACAAATCTGTTCTACTTACCCACCTCTCTACAGGGTGTATTTATTCTGTTAGAAACAGTCATAGCTAAAAAAATAAAGGTTTAATCTCAGCTAGTTTCCAAATATAATTTTGATATATTAATCTCTAATAGTTTTCAATATAATTCTGTAGTTATAATTATTTTTATCTCTTTTTCAGTCTCCAACACCCAGACTTTTTTGTTTCCCTAGCAACCTTTATCAAAAGACTGAAATGACAATATTGAGAATAACATAAAATAACTCACATTTTAGATAGAAGTGTCTGTTAAGGAAATAGCAAAATATCTCATTTTTTAGAAAAACATTGCCTACCAGAAAAATAAATAACCTATCTTTTTTATGCTTTATTTCTAAGTGACAATAATAACATTCAAATGCATGTTTGAAACTAGAGAAATGCCAAGTTAAAAACCATTAACAAAACTTTTTTGTGACTTTTTGTAATCATCTTAATGCTGAATGGACTCAGCGGCTTCCACAGAGTACTTGGATGTCAGACATTTCTGATTCAATGACCTCTTTAAAATATTGATGATGAACTTTGTGTCTTTGTTATGGGATCTATAAACTAAAAAAGATTAATATATATTATAATTTTTATTATAGTTGGACATTTGCTATTTCCGATGATCATATGTTCGTTAATTAAATACAGAACAGAAGTATCACATACTATTGTATACAATTAGCAAATTAAAGTCATCTGCAGCTAAGAGAATACATTTAAAAATATAAAAATGTCATTTTTAAAGTTTTTAGAGTGACATAATCAATGAATATCTTCTACATGTATAGATAAAATTAACCTAAAATTTATCATTTTTTAATGTAAACCTAAGTTGATCGTTTTATGTTTTTAGAATATTTTAAACTACTTTTCATAAGTTTTAGTATAATAATTTCAAGTTACGTTGCTTTACATGGTTCTTCAAATTAATATTCTCTCCCTTCAAAACACACTTACTTTTTAAATTGATGGGATTATGTTGCTGTTGACATTAATATTGCCTAAACTGGGTGAAAAAGTATTTCCAAATGTTTGTATATAACAATTTAATCAGTTTTTCTATTTTCACTAATCATACTTATTTTTCTGCAAATAATAGACATAAAACAGTATCGAAGGCATTCAGATAATTTGACATTTTAAAAGTATTATTTGATGATTTTCATTTGCTAAACTTAAGGAACCAAAAAATTGATGAAACAGGTTGACATATCATACACAATAAAAAGATCACTTTTCCAAGATACTGTCAAACTCAGAATATAATGAATTGTCTTCTAGATGATAAATGTATGCTAAATGTAAAAATGTATGTTATTTTACTTTATTTTTTTTATCCTCACCCAAGGACATTTTTGCACTTTAACTCGAGATATAGAGTGGGAGAGAGAGAAGGAGGAAGAGAGAGAGAGTAAGATCAATGTGAGAGAGACACATCGAGTGGTCGCCACCCACACGACCCCAATCGGGGCGGGGGACAAACTGCAACCAAGGTACGTGCCCTCAGTGGGAACTGAACCCAGTATTCTCTGGTCTGCAGGCTGATGCTCTAACCGCTGAGCAAAACCAGCCAGGGCATATTTTACTTTATTTTTTATTCTCACCTTTGGGAAAGCATACAGGTCATATGAATGGGGATTAGTATAAATATCTGGACAGCTCAAAAAGCCAACTTCCAGTCAAGATGGTGGTGTAGGTAAAGGTAGTACTCATCTCATCTCACAACCACATCAAAACTACAACTAAACTACAGAACAACCATCATTCAGAACCACCTGAAATCAAGCTGCATGGAAGTCTTACAACTATGAAATTAAAGAAGAAGCCACATCAAGACTGGTAGGAGGGGTGGAGGCATGGATGGGCTAGTCCCACACCCATGTGTGGTGGATAAAAATCAGGAGAATACCTAGGCTGTGAAGGTCCTCTCTGAGGAGTGAGAGGTCTGGACATAAAATGACCAGTAAAATGGATATATAATCAATATATTAAAGTATTGTGTATTTTATGCAAATATAATAAGATTCTACCTGCAAATCATAATTAGCAATAGTATAATTATTTGTGTAAAGAACATCTAGGACAACTTCAAGCACACTAACATTTGCATTATGGGGTTGCTGGAAGGAGAAGAGAGAGAAAACCTATTTGGAAAAATAATGACAGAAAACTTCCCTAACTTGATGAAGGAAACAGACATACAAGTCCAGGAAGCACAGAGAGTCCCAAACAAGATGAACCCAAAGAGGTCCACATCAAGACACATCATCATCAAAATGCCAAAGGTTAAATACAAAGAGAGAATCTTAAAAGCAGCAAGAGAAAAGCAGTTAGTTACCTACAAAGGAGCTCCCATAAGACTGTCAGCTGATTTCTCAAAAGAAACTTTGCAGGCCGGGATGGAGTGGCAAGAGATATACAAGGTTATGAAAAGCAACAACCTACAATCAAGATTACTCTATCCTGCAAAGCTATCATTTAGAATTGATGGACATATAGAGTTTCCAAGACAAGAAAAAGCTAAAGGAGTTCATCCCCACCAAACCAGTATTATATGAAATGTTGATGGTCTTCTTGAAGGAGAACAACAAAAATATGAACAATAAAGTGGTAAATAATACATATCTATCAACAATTGAATCTACAAACAAAATGGGCAAGCAGACAGAAACAGACTCATAGATACAGAGAACTTTTTGTTGCTTGCTAGATGGGAGGGAGCTGGAGGGATGGGTGAAAAAAACGAAGGAATTAAGAGGTACAAATTTGTCGTTAGACTGATGAGGCTCAAAGGGAAGGGGGGAGGGAGGGCTGGATGAGATAAACCAAAGAACTTCTATGCATATATGCATAACCAATGGACACAGACAATAGTGTGGGGAAGGCAGGAGAGGGGTGGGATTGGGGAGGAGGGAGTCAGTGGGGAAAAAGTGTGGGAGGGGGACAGCTATAATACATTCAACAGTAAAGGTAAGTTAAAATAAATAAATGTCTGGACATAAAATGAGCAGTAAAATGGATATATAATTGGTATTAAACTATTGTGTATTTTATGCAAATATAATAAGATTCTACATGCTAAATTATAATCAGTTATAATATAATTACTTGTGGTAGAATAGCAAAAGTTATAGGAGTAAAATAGAGATGTTTATTTTAAATCTTAATGCTAACTCTGTATAATGAATATAGCATCTTTTGGAACTGTAATTTCTTAGGTCAAATTTAATTTGATTTGAAAGATTAATGACTCTCAATTAGTGGATATTTCATTGATGCATTTTATTAATGTCCATTATCCCCCTACTAAATCCAATATATATGTCCATTTTTTTTGGCGAGGACTCCATATCTGTTATTATATTCTCAAATTGTTAGGGACTGCCAAAAAAGGAAAAATTAACAACCTAATTTTCATTTCCCACATAGTTCTTTTAATTTCCAAATTTCTATGGCTCAATTTTAAATAAAGCCCATAGACTTACTCTGTCTTGAAATAACCATTATTATCAAATAGTGTAAATTAGGCTGTTATAAATAATTTGCACATGTAAGAAAAACATAATTTGAATAATTAGAAAACCAAACCTTGAACTGAAAACTACTGGGTGTCTTTCTGTTGTGAGAAGCACACTCTAAATATCATTTCCAAATAGAGTGGTTGAATTTATCCTGCTAAATTTGGCTTCTAGCACTTGAAAGAAATTGAGAATAAAGAGAGAGAGAGAGAGAGCTATGAGTGCATGAGCACCACTATAGAACTATATAATTAAAGAGCACGTTGTTTGTAGAGAAAAGTCTGCCTCACCAGCATTTGTTATCTTTTTGTTAACTTTACAGCCATGATTGTCTGCAAAGAAGCACCAGGGATGGAAAGACTCATTCAGTGAATGCCAACAGCAGCCATGCTCTTCACACACTGCCTATTAAAGCACCACAAAGAATTGCATTATTTTCCATTATGTAAATCTCAAATTTTCACAGAGCACTTTCTTTGGTCCATGCCAGTAAAAATTCTCATTGCTCTTTTCCACATAATGTACTTTATCATGAAACTCGGTAGGGTTTAGCAGATAAAAAAATACCATTTTGTCATAGTCAAGGATTGGAAATGCAAATTTTCCACACTAGCAAATAAGTAATTTAGTTAAAATACCTGAGCCTCCATCAACACATCTGGAAAAGGGTTATTATTTTACTTACCTTAAAAGGTTAGTGTAAGTATTAGTTGTGATAATGGATGTAAGTATTGACATGGTGCACGGAATGTAATAAATGACTAACAAATGATCAGGTATCATAATACATCATATATAAAATTGGAAACTGGAACTTTTCTGCAATTTATTATAAAAATCTGAATTAAGATGTTTGTATTTATTATCCTTAGATGTGTAAGTAAATAATAATCAATTAAAGTGCTAGTGATTAATCTTTGTAAATCACTTCCTTTTTTTATTTTTTTATTGTTGTTTTTTTTTTAGAGAGAAAGGAAGGGAGAGATAGAAACATTGATGTGAGAGAGAAACATCTATTGGCTTCCTCTTGCACACCCCCTACTGTGGAATCAAGGCTGCAACCCCAGGCATGTGTCCTGGCCGGGAATCGAACCAGGACCTCTCAGTCTATGGGATGATGCTCAACCCACTGAGCCACACTGGTAAGGCACAAATAACTTCTTTTTTAAGGGGAATAGATTCTGAGCCAAATTCCTATGCATACACGTGTGATATGTTCACATATTTACAGACCATAATGTAATGAGCAATAAGACCTTTATCAAAGTAATGACCTTCATCAAATAGAGTAAAATGATTTTAAAGGAGAGGGATTTACATAAATATACACTGATACTAAGTTTAAATTGAAATGAGGATAAAGCACAAAGATTGAAAGTGATGTTTTAACACTTTGAAAGTCTTCAAAAGATGAAAAAGGGGAATAATACATCAGACATGAAAGGTTATCATTTTAAATACCTGGCAAGTGTTTCTTTTGCATTCTTCTTATCTTCTATATTTCAAATGAAATTCATCCACTGTCTAATATTTCATTGGGTATGTATGTCTTAGGAGGTGAAATGTGTACATAAGTGTATCAAACTCTAGTTTTCTGTTTTTCATCAATATAATTTTAAAAATTCTGAACATATCATATTGCATTATTTTAAAATAAGTAATAATTATTTCAAAATAAACAATAGGAATCAATATTTCAATCTCTTATTTTGTTTTATAACAATAAAAGCTATTATTTAATCTTATCATATAAATCTTGAGAGCTTCTTAACTTCTACTTCTAATAATTTGTTTGGCAATGTATGTTCCTTATTTATTTCTCAATGTTTTTTTTTTTACCACAAAGACTGTTCTGCTAATTAAATTATGTTGTGCACATTTTCTATAAGTCAAATGTGTTAAATATTTAGCTTTCAAGTTTTCATGACAATATATTTGAATCATGCTGTTAAAATCAAATACAAAATGGACACTGGACTTAGAATTCCCTGAGCAGACAAAACTATTTAGGCCATATAAGCAAAACTAAGCCTAGCTCATTTCAAGAACATAAAAAAATGTAACTTCGGTTATTTTTGGTAAATTCCTCTGATAATCATAGAAGAAATTGTCACCTTCCTAAAAGTGGTATAGCACAATCACTTTTGACCAATCAATTTTGGTAGTCCCCTGCTAGATGGAAACTCATTTTTGGATTTGTAATTTTGTGTTTTTTTAAATAAAGTCCTCCAAATGTAGAGTGGGGGGGGGGCAGCCCAGCTGCTGTGGCTCAGTGGATTGAGCATCATCTTATGGACTGAGAGATCACTGCTCGATTCCTGGTCAGGGCAAATGCCTTGGTTGCAGGCTCAATCCCCAGTGGGGGGCATGCAGGACACAGCCAACTGATGTTTCTCTCTGACATTGATGTTTTTATCTCTCTCTTCCTGTCCCTTCTTTTCTCTAAAAAATAAATAAAACCATATTAAAAATGATTCCAAAATGGCAGCAGAGTGAATGGAAGCTACACAGACCATCTCCCAGGACCAAACTGGAATCACAACTAAAAATAAGGACAAATCGTCAGGAAAAGACAACAGAAAAGCAGCTGGAGAGGACCCGCATAACCACGAGCCTGGTAGGAACTGCAGAGGCACGAGAGGGCGGGCTGGGAGCCCACGGACAGCAGCTGTTTTAGCTGTGAGTAGCTCCCTCAGGGTTAAAATCCCAAGCTGGCTCCACAGCGCAAAGGGCCAGAACAGAGCAGTAAATTAGCTACAACCACTCACCTTGGGCTCCAGCAGAGGGAGGGCAGACTGGACCGGAACTGTGTAGAGAGACTCGAGATTTGGAGGGCAATAGGAGTTTTGTGATGAATCACTCTTTCATAGGACAGTAACCATCTTACTCAAAGAGCCCCTTCCCAGAGCCCCAGGGCCAAGCAACAGCCCCTCCCTCAGGAATTTAACACCATTCAGCCAGGCCAGTGAAGTGCAAACTGAGGCTCATTAACAGCCAGAAAGCATCTGCCCCACCTGCCAGAAATCCTCTCATCCTGAACATCTGAGGGAGTTTTTCACTCAGCTAAGGGCTACAACCCAAGGCTCATCAAGTAACTGAGACTTATAGCCTCCAGGCAAAAAGCTAAAGGATAAGTGAATCTTTCCTGGCAGGCTCCAAAACCGACTGAGATAGCCAAAATGGTGAAACAAAGAAAAAAATCTCAAATGAAAGAACAAGATAATTTGACAGAAGATGAAATAAATGAAAGAGAATTGAGCAAGATATCAGAGGGAGAGTTCAGAGTAATAATCATGAGGAAGCTCAACAGCATGAGTAAAGATATAGAAACATTGAAAACCAACCAATTGGAAATGAAGGATGACATAGTAGAAATAAAGAACACATTGGCAGGAACAACCAGCAGAGTAGAGGAGGCCAAGGATTAAATAAATCAGTGAATTAGAAGACAGGGTAGGAAAAATCGCCCAATCAGAGAACCAAAAAGAAAAAACAATTAAAAAACAAGAAGACAGCCTGAGAGAACTGTGGGACAATAAGATACATAACAACATCCACATCATAAGAGTTCCATAAGAAGCAGAAAATAGCAAGGGTTAGAGAAAATATTTGAAGAAATAGTAACAGAAAACTTCTGTAACTTGGTGCAGGAAAAAGGATACAAGGTCAAAAAGCACAGAGAGCCCCAAGTAAGAGAACCCAAACAGGCCCACACCAAGACACATAATAATTAAAATGCCAAAAATTAAAGACAAAGAATCCTAAAGGCAGCAAGAGATAAGCAACAGGTTACCTACAGAGGAATCCCATAAGCCTATCAGCTGACTTCTCAACAGAAACATTATAGGCCAGAAAGGAATGGCATGAAGTAATCAAGGTCATGAAAAACAAGGATCTGAATCCAAGACTACTCTATCCAGCAAGGCTATCATTCAAAATAGAAGGTCAAATAAAGAGCTTCCCAGACAAAAAAAAAAAAAAAAAAAAGGCTAAGGGAATATATTAAAACCAAACCAGCACTGCAAGAAATGTTAAAAGGAGTGCTATAACTGGTAGAAGAAATAGGAAGAAAAATATTACCATAATAAACAAAAATGGCAATAAATAAGTACATATCAATAATCACCTTAAATATAAATAGATTAAGCGCTCGGATCAAAAGACACAGAGTAGCTGATTGGATAAGAAAGCATGACACATATATGTTGTTTACAAGAGACCCACCTCACAACAAAAGACTCACATAGGCTGAAAGTGAAGGGATGGAAAAAAATCTTCCAAGCAAATGGAAAGGAAAAAGAAGCTGGGGTAGCTATACTCATATCTGATAAAATAGATTTCAAAATGAAGGCTGTTACTAAATACAAAGAAGGCCACTACCTAATATTGAAAGGATGTATCCAACAGGAAGATATAACCTTGGTAAACATATATGCACCCAATATAGCAGCACCAAAATATATTTAAAAACTTCTAGAGGACTACAGAGGAGAAATCGACAGCAATACAATCATAACCGGGACTTCAACCCCCACTGACATCACTGGTTAGATCCTCTAGACAAAGAAGTAAAAAGGATGCAGAGACTCTAAATGATTCACTAAATCAAATGGATTTAATAGATATCTACAGAGAATTATATCCCAGTGTTGCAGAATTTACATTCTTCTCAAGCGCACATGGGACACCCTCAAAGATAGACCACATGTTAGGACACAAACTAAGCCTCTACAAATTCAAGAAGATTGAAATCATATCAAGCATCTTCTCAGATCACAATGGCATGAACTAGAAATCAATTACAATAAAGACATTTAAACACATGGAGGCTAAATAGCATGTTATTAAACAACAAATGGGTTACCAAGGAGATCAAGGAAGAAATTAAAAACTTCCTGGAAACCAATGAAAATGAACACACAACAACACAAAATCTATGGAACACAGTGAAAGCAGAGCTGAGGGGGAAGTTCATAGCACTACAGACCTACGTCAGGAAACAAGAAAAATTTCTAATTGACTATCTAACTTCCCAACTTAAAAAACTAGAAAGCAAACCAAAAGAAAAACCTAGAGCAAGTAGAAGAAAATAGTAAAGATCAGAGCAGAAATAAATGACATAGAGTATAAAAAAAAACAATTCAAAAGATCAATGAAACAAAGGTAAATAAGATTGATGGACCCTTAGCTAGATTCACCAAGAAACAAAGACAGAGGACCCAAGTAAACAAAATCAGGAACGAAAGAGGAAAAGTAACAAATGACACCACAGAAATACAAAGAATCATTAATAAATACCATGAACAATTATACGCCAACAAATTGTGCAATCTAGGCGACATGGACAAATTTCTAGAAACACATAGCCTCCCAAAACTGAACCGAGAAGAGATAGAAAACATGAATGGACCAATAACAACTAAGGAAATTGAAGATGTAAACAAGACTCTCCCAGCAAACAAAAGCCTGGGCCTGGAAGGCTTCATAGGGAAGTTTTACTGAACATTCGAAGAACTAACACCCATTCTCCTCAAACTATTCCTAAAATTTCAAGAAGAAGGAAGTCTTCTAAACTAGTTTTATGAGGCTAGCATAATTCTAATTCCAAAACTAGATAAAGACACTACAAAGAAAGAAAATGACAGTCCAATATCCCTGATGAACATAATTGCCAAAATCCTGAATAAAATATTAGCAAATCGGATCCAGCAATACATTAAAAAAATTATTCACCATGACCAAGTGGGATTCATCCCACAATGGAAGGCTGGTAAATTTTCAAAAATCAATAAATGTGATAACACCACATAAAAAAATGAAAGATAAAAACCATATGATCATATCAATAGATGCTGAAAACCCATTCAACAAAATCCAGCACCCATTTTTGATAAAAACGCTCAGCAATGTGGGAATAGAGGGATCATATCTCGACATAATAAAGGCCATATATGAAGAACCTACAGCCAACATAATATTCAATGGGCAAAAACTAAAAGCATTTCCCTTAAGAACAGGAACAAGACATGGATGCCTACTTTCGCCACTCTTATTTAACATAGTACTGGAAGTCTTAGCCACAGCAATTAGACATGAAGAAAAAATAAAAGGGATTCAAATTGGGGAGGAGAAGCTGAAACTGTCATTATTTGCAGATGACATGATATTGTACATAGAAAACCCTAAAGACTCCATCAAAAATCTACTAGATAAATGAATTTGGCAAAGTAGCAGGATACAAAATTAACGTCAAGAAATCAACAGCATTCTTATACACCAACAATGAACTCACAGAAAGAGAAACTAAAAAAAAAAAAAAATTAAGGTACCTAGGAATAAACTTAACCAAGAAGTAAAGAACCTGTTTGCAAAAAAACTACAGGGCATTGAAAAAAGAAATAGAGGAAGATAAAAAAAAAAAAAAAAAAAGTAGAAGCATATACCTTTTTCATGGATTGGAAGAATTAATATCATTAAAATGTCCATACTAGCCAAAGCAATCTATAAACTCAATGCAATCCCCTTTAAAATACCAACAACATATTTCACAGAACTAGAACAAATACTTCAAAAGTTCATACAGAACCAAAAAAGACTCTGAATAACCATAGCAATCTTGAAAAAGAAGAACAAAGTAGGAGGGATCACAATACCAAATATCAGGTTATACTACAAAGCCATTGTAATCAAAATAACCTGGTACTGGCACAAGAACAGGCAGATAGATCAATGGAACAGAACAGAGAACACATAAATAGACTCGAGACATTGTGCTCAATTAATATTTGAAAAAGGTGGCAAGAGCATAGAATGGAGTAAAGACAGCCTCTTTAATAAATGGTGATGGGAAAATTCGACTGCTACATGCAAACAAATGAAACTAGACCACCAATTTACACCATACACAAGAATGAACTCAAAATGGATAAAAGACGTGAATCCATAAAAATCCTAGAAGAAAATGTAGGCAACAAAATTTCAGACATCACACACAGCAGAATTTTCACTGATACAATGCCTAAGGCAAGAGAAACAAATGAAAAAATTAATACATGGGACTACATCAAACTAAAAAGCTCGTGCACAGCGAAAGAAACAACCATCAAAATAGAAAGGAAACCCACTATATGAGAGAGCATAATTGCCAATGATACATCAGATAAGGGGTTAATTTCCAAAATATATAGAGTGCTCATACAACTCAACAAAAGGAAGACAAAGAACCCAATTTAAAAATGGGCAGAGGACCTAAATAGATACCTCTCCAAAAAGGACATACAAATGCTCAATGTCACTAATCATCAGAGAGATGCAAATTAAAATGACTATGAAGTATCACCTCACACCTGCCAGAATGGCTGCCATCAACAAATCATTAAATAAGAAGTACTGGCGAGGGTGTGGAGAAAAGGGGACTCTAGGACACTGCTGGTGGGAATGCAGACTGGTGTACTCACTATGAAAATCAGTATGGTGTTTCCTCCAAACGTGAGAATTGAACTGCCATTTGACCCAGTGATTCCACTTCTAGGAATATATCCTAAGAAGCCTGAAACACCAATCAGAAAGAATATATGTACCCCTCTGTTCATAGCAGCATCATTTACAACTGCTAAGATCTGGAAACAGCCCAAGTGTCCATCAACAGATGAGTGGATAAAAAAGCTGTGGTACATATACACAATAGAACACTATGCAGCTGTAAGAAAGAAAGATCTCTTATCCTTTGAGACAACATGGAGGGACCTGGAGAGTATCATGCTAAGTGAAATAAGCCAGTCAGAGAAAGACAAGTAAGTACCACATGATCTCACTTATTTGTGGAATATAATGAACAAAAAAAGCTGATGAACAAAATAGACCCAGAGACATAGAAAGGAGTATGGTTCAGACTGACCAACTTCGGGGTGGTGGGGGGGATGAGATAAACCAAAGAAGTTATATGCATGTATACGTAACCAATGGATATAGACAACAATGCTTACAGGGTGGGAGTGGGGGACGTGATAGGGAGGAGTGTGTCTGTGGGGAAAAAGGAGAAACATCTGTAACAAAAGTTAATAAATTAATTTTTAAAAACATTAAAAAATAAAAATAAATAACTAAAAGTTTGGGCCTCAAAAAGTTCTAGATTTATTCCTGACATAGAAAAGATCCTGTAAGGACCAAAAGAGCTAATGGTTTTTTATGTTGTTTCAAATATTGTTATTAGTCCATTAAAATGAATTAAGAAATGCAGGAATAACATGTTAGAACTTCAAAAGAACAAAATAAAAGTGACACGCTTACCTCATAGAATTGTTTTTCCAATATTTTGTGAGTGAACTAAGGCTGCCAGAATGATGGTTGAGTGAACAGTAAGTTTATCTGTTAACAGTTCGCATGGTTATATTGCTCTCTTAGCAAAACAATCAGTAGAAAATGAAAACAAAATAATGAAAAGATTAAAATTTATCATAATACTAAATAAGGCTGCCATGGACATCAGTGTAGAAAGTTTAATTGTTAATTTCTTTGTTGGTCTTACCTTACTCATTTTTTGTAGTTATGTTTTAGCTGTTGATTTACCAAAGCAACTACAGTATAGTGGAAACGTATAAAATGCCTTTTCATGCTTTCCTTTCAAAAAACAAAAATGTATTACTTTCTATCTCATTTTGGATTGTAAATGAATAAATAAATTCAATGTAAGAAAAACGTTTTTAAGGAAATATTTTACTACAAAAACATTGTATGACAAAATTAAGTAGTCAATCTAAATTCACTTTAGAGTGAATTGGAAAAAAATGCAGTAATCCTTATTTATTTGGAATCTCATTCACTGAAGTATTCAAACAACTAGATACATATTTTTCACCATATCAGCTCAAGCAATCTAGACAGACCTGACATTTTCTTACAAAATGTGAATCAGTGTTTGTTGACTGAAGGCAGACTGATCTATTTCCCTTTCAAAATCTCTTAAGGTGTTTACAAAGAACATTGATACTTTCATAATCACAGTCCAACAACTGGTACTGCCTGGGTTCTTTTAGCTATTTACAGTGAGCATATGGTCCCAATCCCTACATTTCTACATATGTAGAAAATTACCATCTAACCAGTGTCTACGAATTTGACACAGATGCATGATTACATTCGGCATGGTCTCCTGCATTCAATAATTAATCTGTTAACTCAATTGACATGAGCTGTGTGCTCACCATGTGCCCAGCACTGAATAGTTAGAGAAGATTTCTGGTCTTAAGATACATTTCTTACTCAATATTAGGAAATTCACTTTGTCTTTCATCTAACCATTACGTGCGTTTTCACAATCAAGGTCATTTGATACACCTTAGCTGTTTAGAGTTGCCAACTGTCAAGTTATTAATTTGTCATATGATTGTTGATATTAAAAATGAATCTGCAAAGGCAAATAAATAAATAAATAACAAATTCAAACTCTCATATTATACAGGGTATTCTTTCTAAAACAAAAATTTGACTAACTCTTTGAGTTAAACATATTTAAAAGCTCTCCATGACTTTTAGGCTAAAGAACAAATTTCACAGGCCCATGTGCAAGACCCTTAATGATCTAACTTTCCGTCTATGCCTTTAGCTGTTTACCTACTTGCTTTCTTTACTCCCTTTATGCATACATATTTGTTGGTTTGTTAATTAATACCTTTATCATTTTGTAGTTTTATTTCATATATGATTTCAATGTAGATATAAAAGACAATGTAGATATATAAATATAACACACACAAAATAGCATAAATAAAAATTGTAATAAAAAAGAAAAACAAAGGTGGAGACAAAGCAGAGTTATATATAAGTCAATAATTAGGTGCACAATTTCTACAACCTTTCCTTTTACCAGTCTACTTGAAAAAGGACAACTTTGTAACAATACTACTTTTCATTGAGTTAAAAATAAATTAACTGTGCAGAATAAATACATGTATAGAGACAGAGAAGATACTTTCCAGTGCTCCACATAGAGGGAATAATGTTTAAAAAAATCTTCTCAGCATCTTTGAAGTAGACACCATTATTTTCATTGGCGCTTTTTTCTTATAATTGAATTCTGCACAGGCTAATCATATTCATTAAGGCATATTTGAGAAGAGCCATTCTGAGAGGGATAGCAATGTCTTTCTCCTGATTATTTGGTTTCGATAACATCTTGTTCATCATATATCTTTACAAATCTACAATGCTATGTATTATAGTCATTGTCACCCTCAGTATCCCACTAGACTAAAGATCCTTGCAGGAAGTCACCGAATCTTATCGTACTTGGTACCTCAGGGATTTCTACACAGTTGAGAAGATATTAAATAAGTCTTGAGAAGATATAAACTGCTTGCTATTTAATTTCTTAAAATGTCAACTTTATAATTACAACAGACTGTGGGTTAAAGAGAAGTTATTAGTTAATTTAATAACTTGTTTCTAGGTCATTTTAATAATGGGAATTTATTTTCTATGACTTGAATTTAAACTCCCAATTCATCAATCCAGGGAAAAGCATCTTTTCTTGAAACACAGGATACATCCTATCTATCATTCAAAGTCCAAGCAATCCTTATACTGTGGCTTAATCAAAATGCTTGGTTCTCTCTTATCACTTTTAACAGCCAGCAACTGGCCTTTATCATCAAAAGAAAACAGTATAATTTTTTTTAGTCATTTGATCAATGAAATCTTTATCTTTGCTTATTATACTTCCTCTCACCAGTCTGCTAACTGCTGAGGATAATTTAGTTTCAGATTAAAGGTCTCATATTGGCTCCTAGTGACGCTGAGGCATTAAAGAAAACTTCATAAATCAGCCCAAGTCAGAGCATTGACAATATGTTACATCTATGAGCTTCAGCACATTTTTTATATACCGAGTTTTCAATAATACATATAATTCTTTTTATTCTGCTTTCATCATTAATTGACTTAAAATTTTATTTTTACGTATTTTTCCCCCAGTGGACTTGCAAGGGTGTGTGCTATGTGTGGAAAGCAATGAACATAAGAATTAATTGTAAAACCCATATATTCATTCACATTTCATGCCTGTCAGCCTAGTAAGGGATGGGTACTATTAACTGTCACAAGCTGCTGTGCTTTCTCAGGTTCATCTGAGACCGTTGTACTAGCTGGATTTGGTAGACTTGTGTGTAGTATTTTTGTTGAAGCATTTTTGTCATGGACATTTTTGCCTTAAGCATCCTTGCTGCAAATATTTTCACCAAAAAACAAATCAGCGATAAGGCAGTATTGCTGTAAAAAAGGATAAAATCACAACAAAATTAAAAGGCACATAAGAAAATAACATGAAACTAAAAAAATAAATGACAAAATTAAAAAGACTTTATTTAAAATATGTGTAGAATCATGGCAATATTGCACAAATAGCTGATTTTATTTGTGGATTGCATGTGAGTAGTTATCTTCATTCTATTAGAAATGTGGGTTCAACTCTGTGCCCTCAAAGAGTGCCCCTGGCCTCTCTTTATTCTCTCAATGAAGTGTGTCTCAAAACAAGAAACCGACTATTGGGGCAAATCACCATTATCTGGAAGAAATACTGACTATTTTAAGACCACCACCTCCACATCTACTTGTCACTGGATAGACCATTATGAGGGCCAGGTAAGATTTATATCTAATATAAAAATGGAAGTAACTGCAAAAACTTCATCAATGGAGAAATAAAACCAGCCAAACCACAAAATCAAACTGTCAGTCAGTTATTTTATCTTTTTTTTTTTATGGCAAAATTGTCTTGTGGCCAATTAGTTATGGGCAAAAATGCTTGTAGCAAACGTGTTTGCTGCAAAGATGCTTAAGGCCAAAGTACCTGCAAGTGGTTAGACTATTTCTGTCTGATTGATCTTTAAAACAGGCCATAAAAGAACATGTCAAATAGCCCCCAAAATATGTCTTAGTTATTAGGTTTAATTTATGTTTAAAAGTATCTCTATCAGTTTTACAATTATCTATTTGGGAAGATGAGATTTGGACATTATAGCATCACCTCACTTTCCTTTTTGTCACCTGCTTAGTTATAAGATATTATTGATCTCGACATTAGTCCTGTCCACTCATGTGCAATCTGTCATTCTTTAGCTCCTTACCCTTCTCTAAGTTTTATGTTAACATTTGTCACTACCTCATAATGCATTTTATTTTGATTTGTATATTTCTTCAATTTCTGTGTCTTATTATTTTTTCTTACAGTGTAATTTCCATGAGATCAGGGATCTGGCTTCCTTTCTGCTTAATCTCTAGCACTAAACAATAACTGGAATATACATTCAATAACATTTTGTTGAAGGAATGAATACAGCTCACTGCTAAAACTGATTCTCTGTGTGATTTAATTTTGCTTTTTATTTTAACATTTTTTCTAAAATACAATGTATTCTCGTTTATTTCTGAAATCAATAATGCCTTTTTTCTCTCCTTTGTTTCTTAATTTGTTGGGTATTTATCATAAGATCTTCCCAAACTCTTCAATAGAACTACAAAAGCCCATTCAATAAATGTTTTAACATGATCGAATGCATCAAGTAATCTTTTTTTTTTTTTTTAAATGTCCAAACTGATACTCTCTATTTACACCTTGGTCTAACCTGATATCACAGTAGGCCAGATGTACAGCTGTTCTTATCTTACTGGGAGTTTCCTTTGTCTCTTCCCTGTGTTGTATTCCTTGTTCCTATGATACCATACACATTTTTCTTTGTTCTCTTGCTTTGTGGAGCCCATCTTCCATTTCTTCATGGAAAATAGTCATGATAAATGTGACAAACATATTCTAGGGTATACTCCATAATCCTCACTTGTTGGTATTCCTGCCTATGAGTAATCTCCCCTTGCCTGTGGGTGGACCTGTGACTAGTTTCTAACCAATGGATACCGAAAGTATGTAGGATAGACTGTACATTATTATATATGATTGAAGCATCATGCTTGCTGGAGTCCCTCTCTCTCTCTCTCCTTATTGACTTCATGTAGCATGCAGCCATTCTGGGGTAGTCCACATAGCAAGGAATTATGGGAGACTTCTAGTAACTGTTGGTAGCTTCTAGGAGCTGAGGACAATCTCAGACAGCCAGAAAACAAACAAACAACAACAAAAAAAAACCCTGTAACTCTTAATTTTACAACTGCAGAGACTAGATACTATCAACAACTATTTGACTGGGCAAGTGGATCGTTGCCTAGCTCAGCTTCCAGATGAGAACTAAGTCCTGGCCAACACCTTAACTGCAGATTTGTGAGGCCCTGAGAAAATGTAGTGCAGGTGTGCTTGGACTTCTGACCCATTGAAACTGTGAGATAATTAAAATGTTTAGTTGTAAACTGCTGAAATTATGGTAATTTGTCACGGGGCCTAGAAAATTTATACAGCAAGTAACTTTGTGAGTCCACATGTGTCAAAATATTTATTTTTCTACTCTAACATTTACTCTTGGATGGGCTGAGCTTAAATTCCATAAAACAATTTTCTTTCATAATTTTTAATACATTTCTCCTTTGCTTTTTAGTATTTATTGTTGTTGAGCAATAAAATTTACTCTAATATCCAATAATGAATTTGTTTTCTCCAGTCTGGTATGTTTTTAATGATCTGTTCACATCTTCCAAAAATGGTTTTATATCTCAACATCTGGTGTTGTCTCCTCTATTCAGCCTGCTCTTGTGTGTTTATAAATTTTGAACTACAATTTAGGATTAGTGGAAAAGGGCACATGTTACACAATTCCTCTGTTAAACTAGCTGTTTCAGATACTGCTTTTAGATGTTTTATTTTTTTTGGCCTATTTGGGTCCTATTGGGTGCTGTCAATAACTTCATTTTACTTATCACTTTCCACAGAAATTTCTTATAAGCAAGAGAAAGTCAGAGGGCTCCTTTTCAAGAGAGGAGGAGGAAATTTTAATGCTTCAGGTTTATTGCAAAGGTCTAGACCTGGATTTTTTTTTTTTAATGCCTCTATCACTGCCCACCTATATACCCACGTGTATTTTTTTTTTTTTTCGCTCTCTCTCTGTTTCCCTATTTGTTTGAATATATCTTCCTTTTCCAGTAAGGACAATGTTGGTGTACACAAGAATAAAGAACCACACAAAATCAGTTATAGAACACTGGAATGCTCTGAGAACACTTTCCCTTTGAAATTCCCAACAGCCACTCTACCATTATAGGTATACTTCTGCGTTTCAGTATAATTCAAAGATGTCAACAGAAAAAAAATTTAGAGTTGTTTATTTGGGTCAAAAAGAGAACACATGTTTTGTTTTGCTTCTTTTAGAAAGTCTTGAAATTTTAAATATGTAATCCAGGCAGTTTATTCTCAATTATTTATTTTAAATGGAATAATGTTATTATTCCCCTAAGTAAAAAATGTTAAGCAATTCAAGAATATTACATATAGCTTGGTGTTATTCCAGAAACTACAATTAATTTGTTTTTCACATGCTTTTAAGGTGATCATATCATGATAAAAATAAGGTAAAGATATTTATCCTTTGTTACCAAGAATTTATTGGGTAAGAATTATCTGAGTATAGGTAGAAGTGAGCCATAAACAATTCACATATATAAAGTCCAAATTTATTTAGGTCTACTTTGTAAATATTAAATTGATCACAAGATTTGAGAAAACAAGTTAACATTATTCTAAATGTTTCTAGGAAAAATTATCCTTGAATTTTAGTTCCATATTTCATAAATTATTTTGATGGCTTAATCATAAATCACTAATCCTTAATAGAGCTTGAGTTCCTTTTACAAAAATATATATTCTGATGGTCAACAATTACTTGACACAAGTCACACAGTAAGTCAGTGAACAAGGACTAAATTAGCGACTCACATTCCTGATTCAAAAAAAGGTTATTTATCTAACCTTGTAAATAACACAGTAAGTTAATGTTTTTTTAATGTTCCGTTCTTTATCAGTCCATTCTACCACTTATCTTCCCCGAACATTATCACCTCCCTATCATTAAAGCTGCAGATAATTGCTATTATCTGCAAAAACCATGTTTTACTGGTTTTTAAGAGAATTCCATTTGTGGTATATTTCATTTTACTGCTATGACCTTATACTTTTTACCACAAGTGTGTATAGATGTCATAGGTGCTTCTACACCCTTTCTCACCAAATATAGTGCTGTTTTTGTAATTTCTATTGTCAAAAAATTTCTGAATAGCCTCCATTGTAAATGAGCAGACTATATAAATTATTGAAATAAAAGTGTATATAAATAAATCCTTTCCTTTTAAAAATTTTCAATTAGAAAGAAGACACAAAAGCTAATTTTAAACTATACATATTACACATCTCAATGATTTTTATTTAACATTTGTATTGAAAAAGGTATATGATTGCTCTCCTAAATTTTCAGTGTGTGAACTGCTAAATCCTAACAATACCAAAATGCATAGACATAAGAAAATATTCCACAATCAATTTGAAAGAGAGGATCAAGGAAATTAGTAAAACCTGAGTTTATCCTGCACCCTTTGGCCTCAATTAATAGGCAAATCTAGGACAACATGACTCATGCAAAGTACAGTTTAACTGGTACTGCAGTACTGTTACATTTGTTACAGAATGAATGCAATTTAAAATAAATTTTTGCAGAACACCAGTCTAGAAAGGGTTTTTTTTCCCCCTTATTTTTTTAATGCTAGCATTTTTCTTTTTAGATTTAGAACTGCCAGGATTTCAAGGCTATCTTTAATTGTTTCCCATCTTATGTAAACATTCATTGCTCAACTATCACAATGTGTACGCTCCACTCTCTCTATAGCAAGGCCAGTTTCTAGACACCAACACCAATATATTATATTCAATGTCTGGTACTTTTTGTCTCCTCAACATACTCTCGATTTGAGAACTGCAATGTTTTCACCGATTCAGGCTGTTATTCATTTCTCAGTTCAAATGTCACATTCTCCTGATAGTTTCTCCTATAACTCAGATCTACATTTGGAAGCAAGGTTAGGAAATAGAGGTCATGGCATCTTCTGTGTTCTTTATCTCCTCATTGTTCATGTGTTCTTTTTACCCAAGGGTTAGAGAACAAACCATCCTAGGAGCACGATTCCTGGGCCACCGACTTTCCATTTCCAGCTAAAATAAGATGATTTACAATACAAAAAGAAGCAAACAATGGATACAACTTTAATTTTGATTAAGAGAGCAATGATTTAAAAATATTATGCAGTACAAAATATCAAGACTTTAATGATAAAAAATAATCACGTAAATAAAAAACAATACAATAAGATGTTTCTACTGCCTGCACGTAAAATGCAAAAAGAAAAATCTATCATCTGTCTACATTATGACTGAAAGAAAAATATATTAAAAGTTAACAATAATTGTTTCTGAATAAAGAAATTGAAAATGTTATTACTTCTTATTACCTTTTTACTTATTTTTTTATTATAGTATGTGCTATGTTTAATGTAAAAATGTTTATGCTCCCAAAATATATTTCAACTCAAAATAGTTTCTATTCTCTGTGAATCTACCTAATAAGTTTGCTTGTATACATATGCTTAGATATTTTAAGTGTTTCATTTTTCATTCCAGGATTTTCAAATACATAAGGTTTAATTGTTAAACATATAATATTTAAGATTTTTCCCAACCATCGATTGGTTGCCTCCCATATGCACCCCAAGGAGGGATCAAACCTGCAACCTAGGTGTGTGCCCTGATCAGGAATGAAACCCTCAACACTTTTGTATACGGGACGATGCTCCAACCAACTGAACCACCTGGCCAGGGCTTTTTCCCCACTTTAACTTCTTTTCTTTCTTTTTTTTTTTTGCTAAAATTATCAGAAGTTAATTTACTTCTTCAATTATCATATGTAATTTAGTTATTTTTCATATTTATTGAATCCTCATAATCCTCATATGCCTTTTATTTCATTAGTTCTGACCTCATTTTAGTCTACATTTACTATTCCTTTTTACTTCAGTTTTTATACATATTTATGTGATCTTCAAAATTTCCTTTTAAATCTTCTTTTTACTTTCTTCGAGAATATTTAGTTTATCTCTCTTATTTCACAAATAATTATCTGACTCTATGTTAATCTTCCTTTAGGTTTTCTTCTGTATTAGGTATATATAATCTATAATCAATATACCTGAGAGAATCATACTTCTAGTTCTTTCACTCTATTTATAAATATTTATAAATATTAACATTTTTGGACCATCACTAACAAGATGGATTTTTTCCCCTGGAAATAACTGTTTTAGGTTTGTAAGATATAAGCAATTATTTAACTCATAAATATTTATAGATAAGATGGTGAATGAACATTTCCAAGATAAATTAAAATCAATTTTCTTGGTAAGTGTACACAATGATATAGTTCTTTATTATCACAGTTTAGACTGCACCATGTCTAATCATCGCATTTCTTTCTCAGGAGGCTTTGAATGATAGCATAATATAATTTAGGATTTGAGTAATTAGGGAGATAATGAAGAATAAAACCAAATTCTGTGTTTTTATAAGCAGTTTCTAAACTCTTCACTAGTTTCTGCTCCAACTTTCAATATGTATACAATGTAGAAGTAAAACTAGGTTTGTTCTCCTGCACAGACACTACTGCAGAGGTCGACAAGGCAGATTTTTCTGCATAGTTCACCTGAAAGTGATTTCAGTAGCATACATGCTCATGTGCACACACGCACACACAGACACACAAGCTTTCTGAATATAAAACAATGCATCACTTTGCATGGTTAGAAAAAAGATTAGCTAGAATTGATGGTTCCTGAACTATGTTATTGCATTTTTAAAAACTAAACTAAATTGAGTAAAAAACATATATATTCTGTTTTTAAGAAAAACAGTCATGTTAGTCAATCCATTTTTTCCCCAAAATCCAAAAGAATGTTTTAGTTTGCTAGAGTATCTAACCAATATGACTCAGTGATGCTAAGAATATTTTTCTAGGTAACAAAGTTAAAGCATGATTTTACAAAAATACTGTGAACACAATTTTAAAGAAATTATTTATGTTTACAATCATTAATTTACATTTTATTTTATACATTTCAGGAATTTAAGGATAATATAATGGAAAATGATACTAACCTTTCCCAATATACCCTTTGGGAGATATTGGTGTGGAGATGTACTTCTTAGAAGGAAGAGATGGGAAGAGGGAGAAAGAGAAAACAAACAAACAAACAAAAAACATAGTTAAATTATCCTTGAAACAAAAACATACAGTATAGGTATAAGATAACATGGTCAAACCTCTCAGAAATCGTAATTTAAAATGTCTAATCATATAAAATCAATGTTTTTTCTTTGTTGAAAAAGGAGGCATTATTGAAGATATACACATTTCATATGCTAATGAAAATTTTAACCACCATAAAGATGTTTATACTTAGAATTTTTCCACTTTTTCCCCAGATGATCTCTTGAAATAAGTATTCTTATTGAGCATTGTTTATCAATTTTGTAGCTATATTAGGTTATATAATGATTCTTATGTTTTAGATCAAATATTAAAAGAATGACACTTTACTAAGGATGAAAAAATAGGAAAACAATTTTTTGTCTTAAATATTTAAGATATAGACCCTATATATCTAATTCATCACTGTATAATATTTTATTGCACATAAGAAATAAAACAATATAATAAACAATTACAAGTTATTTTTATGGTAAAACCTAATCTCACTCACACAAGAGGAAATACTGAAATACCACCTCCCCTATGGATAAACTTTTTGATTCTCAATCACTTATTAATAAGTGATTTAATTATACCTCAGTGTTTGTTAACATGCAGTTTAGTCAAAAGTACTGAAATATTTTATAAGCATCTTTGACATATCTATTTCTAGCAAGAATTTTCTATGAATTAAGTGCAAAATCAAATCTCACAGGATCAAACATAGCTGTTATAATAGGTAGAGGAAGAAAGAGTTTAAACAACAACTAAAAAAGAAAATGCAGTCTATCTCTATAAATTTGTTAATTTTCCTTATTTTTCTTTAGAATCTCTTCAAATTTTGCTCCTTTTTTATTGGTATAAATGAACATCACAGTGCAAATATTCATATTGAAATAAATTACTTATACAATATTTAAAAAGAAGGTGTTAACAATCTGGGATTAGCTGTAAAATAGCTCCAATTTGAAGTCTGGGTAGTTAGACATTTTAGCAATTCTCTTATTCTTTAATGAAATTAAATTAAGTTAAATATAGGTATCTATCTTCCCTGAAGTCATGTGTTGAATTCATTCTGGCTCATTATGAATTTGGTAAGGATGACCAGAATGGTTTTGTCTGTAAACTGTTCCTTTGGGGTTAGAAAATGCTGAAGCTCAGAGAAATCAGTGATACAACTTGGACTGAACAGCACCTTTGGATTCTCAGTTCACCTTTTACTTTTTTCACACTACATCATTTCATTATTAAAGTTGGATAAATGCTTCGTTTTCTTATGTCCTTTACTTTTCTGATATTTTCTTCTCTTTTCAACTTGGGATTGTTTGCTTCCTTTGACATGAGGAGATCACTCTCTCTGCTTTTCAATTCCATCTAGGCCAATCCTAAATGATCCTCAAAAGTTTATTTTACTCTCCCAAGTATTAAATGTTGATCTTTCCAAGAGTTCTATCCTTAGCCCATGGTTTTCCTTTAGTTATATGCCCCTCGGAAGATATTTCATTTACACACAGTATGCTGAGTAAGAGACTAACTTTTGAGTCAGAAAAAGCTGGGTTTGAATATCTAAGGTCATTACTTCTAGCTGTGATGTTTGATTATTTTCTACCTGATCCTCTTTTCCCTCGAATGTGAAAAAATGGTTGCTAATTTTAGCAAATGCCTGTTGACTCATCTATCCAATAACTCCCCCTCTATATTCTGGAATTTGTCCCCATTTTTCTACCTCAGCATTCCAATACCTCAGCTGATTGTACCACCATCTTGCCAGTTATGAACCACACAAGAACATCACCTAGGAATGTGCTAAGCCAACTCTTCTCCACTGCTGCTCTTTCTTTTGATGCTGGGCTCTTGGCAATTGATCACCTTTGTGCTGCAATTCTTTACAGCCTTGAAATTCTCATTCCTGCAAAGTTAAATGTAATGCAACTATGTCAAAATGATTTATAAAATTTAAAACATCCAGATATTATTAATCTCTGAGCTAGCAGGCTCTATTCTCAAGCACAATAATAAATTTATCTGAAATTTTACAGCCTAAAATCTAAATGCACATTCTGTGCTCTCTAGTAAGAAGAAAGTTGGCCACTGTGTCTATGGTGATTCAGAAAAATCAGTAGGTATAGCCAAAAGTTAGTACTGCCTTGTTGAATCAGTCAAGTAGCAGAACCTGCCCAACAGTCTTGCAAACTTGGGAGAATGATTTTTATCAAGTCACCGAGAATGATTTATTTTTTTAAGCAGTATGAAGTCAGAGCTACAGCTATCTTTAAATAATTCAAAGCACCTTCTTGAAATTCAAGCCAGATGTTCAAATATAAATATCTGAAATTAAATGCCTTAAACCTTTCATTTGCATTCTTGGTTTGGACAACTCATGAATGACTTGGAAAGTCTATGGCATGGTAATGTGCTACTTGCAGTGGAACAATTTCAATATACAAATGCTAGAAGGCTTATATGGGGAAGGGAGGCATTTATTTGGGAATTGAGCTTAACTTACTCCACAGCATCAAAAATTCAATGCAGTATTCCTCTTCCCCACTGTAATCTGCTCCCACAATACTCTTAATGTTGGCTGAAGGATGTTGCCTAAATTTTTCACTAGCAGTGTGTATGTATAAAGTTGGAAATTTGAATCCTAGGAATTGGTTTACAAAATTTTGTAAGGATCCTATTAAAGGTAAGAATTAAATAATTCTGTCTTCAAAAATAACCAAACCAGCCCTGGCCAGTCTGGCTCAAAGGTTGGAGCGTCGGCGTGCGGACCGGAGAGTCCCAGGTTCGGTTCCCACAAAGGACATGGACCTCAGTTGCAGTTTGTCCCTGGTCCCGGTTGGGGTCGTGTGGGTGGCAACCACTCAATGTGTCTCTCTCACAGTGATATTTCTCTCTCTCTCTTCCTCCCTCTCTCTCCCCCCCACTCTATTTGAGAATAAATGCAAAAATGTCTTTGGGTGAGGATAAAATAAATAAATAACCAAACCAAACCAAATGAAACATTACTATGTGGTGCTAAGAAAATTGTAATTTTATGGCCATTAGAGGGCAAAACCAAAGTTAAAGAAAAAGTGATTTTGCTTTTTTGTCACTGAAGTAAAAAAAAAAAAATCTTAATTATATTTAATACCATTTTCCTAAAGACAATCTAAGCAGACCATTTTAAAATGACAATTTCAAATGACACTGTAGTAACCCCTATAATTACAAGTCAATACATTTTTCTAAGATAATATTCACTATAAAATATATAGAACAGAAAAAGCATATAAAACCTATTGAAATGTTTTATGCTCCAACACTAACACTAAAAATTAAAAATTCTGTCAAAAACAGTTTTTGGTGTCTCTCTGTACCCATGAATTTTGAGATCTCATGAATGGTGGTCATCAAATATAAATAAGTCATTTCTGGACAGTATAATTTAAGGTGATTTAAAAATTTTTCTCTTTCTAATGCTCTATTTTGCTTAATTTAAAAAAATGTCAGTTAAAATATTTACTTACATAATAGACAACTAGTGAAAAATAACGAACATTTCTAATACTTTAAAAACATTATATAGACATTGTAAAGATGATTTGTTTTATTGTGTGTTTTTATCATGCTCTAAATATTTGAAAGCCTAGGTTTCAAATCAATTAAGGTTTTATTTTATAATGCTTTTTGACTGGGGTGGGTGTAGGATGAAAATGCTCTCCATAAATGATCTTTTTTAACATCTCTACTCAAGATGAAGCTGGACTTACAATGCAATCACAAACCCGGCTTCACATTTCATATATTTTACATCCAGCTCTCCTTTGTTAATAGACAAAACAATGTGTCTAACCAGAAATATTTATTCAATTTAAATGTATTATTTGTGATGATAATAATTACTAATAATGTATTGATGACTTAATGTGCTAGCCATGTGTTATCTCATAGGTGAATATGTCTACATTTTTTAATTGAAGTAAGAGATGGAGAATTAAATAATTTAGTAAATGTATACAACAAATGAGTAATACAATAGGATTTAAATCCATGCCACATGACTCTTGTTTGTATTATTCATAGTATTTTTTTCTGAGATTAAGAAAAGAATAGCTAAGCTACATTGACCTCTTTTTGTGTATCAGACTTTCTTTAAATTATTTCCAAGGATCACTTCCTTTCATCCATACAAAAATACAAGGTAGGTACTATTATTATCTCTTTTTCTAGATGAAAATAACTATGTAATTTGCCCAAATTCATAAACCTAATATTTCCAGTAGTGCTTATTGATATTCAATACCACACCTGTCTTTCTAAATCCTCACCATAGGGGTATTAGATATGTAAACTTTCCTGACTTTTTGGCCAAAATACTGCTGCTTCTTCGGGGAGTTTGTGTTGATTCAGAATCCAAAAGAGAAGTCATTATTCCACAGTGACAGCAAGGGACTGGAGGATGGACGTCCTCAGGAAATAGATGAGAGATTTTGCCTGTGGTGATTAGGCATCTTCCTGAGACAGAGTTACAGGCTTAATTTATAACATATGGTTTCAAAACGTCTGTATATTTTAAAACAGCAGTACTGAATGTCATTTGAGGTTATACGTTAAATATCAGTGTATTAGTTTTCTATTGCTGCTATAACAAAATATCACAAACTTAGTGGCTTAAAATGACAAAAATGTATTATTTTATAGTTCCGGAAGTTGGAAGTCTGAAATGAGCATCACCAGCTGGAATCCAGGTATCATCAGAGCTGCATTCTTTCTGGAAGTTTCATTTTCTTGTTTTTTTTCAGCTTCTGTATATTGCGTGTATTTCTTTTCTTTTGCTTCTATCTTCAAAACCAGCAATGGCCAATTGCATTATTTAACACTGACTCTCTTCTGCCTCTCTCTTCCACTCATAAGGATCCTGGTGATTACATTGGGACTGCTCAGATAATCTAGGATAATCTTCAGACCTCATTTTTTACTACAACCTTAAATTCCCTTTGTCATGTAAACTGACATATTCAGTTTCCAGGGATTAGGACATGGGTATCTTGGAGTGGGGGTAGAGGGGAGGGGGGTATTATTCTGCCTACCACAACTGGATATTACTGTAGAAAAAATGTTAAGGTTTCAGATCAACAAAATTTAATGGGATGATTTTTTCTGATTGCTGTGGTCTTGTGTTTGTGCAAATGTACCAAGTTTTGTTTGTTTGTTTGTTTTTTAAAATGTATTTGCTATGGTAGTTTTTGTGGATGCAGTTGTGGCAGTGTTTAGGTATTTGTGGGGGTTTCACTATTATAAATATAGAATGTAGAATGCAGTGTCCAACATTTTCATTTTATAACATTGCTCCAAGCAAGGAAAATTTTATTCCTTTTAAGGAAATGTCTATTTTAAAAGTTAACAATATCTGAAGAGATAAAACACATTTCTGAATCCTATTTTAAACCAATTTACACCTATTAGGATGTGTTGAACTGAAAAAGGAAGCATCCATATTTTCAGTATGTCTAATGCAAATGTTTCCTGTATTTTGATGTTTCAGCGGTGAGAATGATCTCGGGTCAGCTATATTTTACCACATGCATACCCAATTTAATGCAGAAATCCATCAGTGCCAAAGTAAATAATACAGATTACTGTTTCCCTATGAAATACAGCATTTAAAACAGAAACAGAGAAATGGAGTTCCCCAGGAATATTCATGAAAATAATAGCCATTTTATTAGAGGAAACACTTATTTTCTGCCACTTCAGATACATGAAGTGAATGAGAAGGCATCAAACTGGAATACTTTGCAGCCAAAAAGCTGTGATTCTAATCCTTGCTCTTCCTCTGCTCACTGCCTGATGTTAACAGTCCATTTTCTCATTTTTAAAATAGTGGTAAAAAAATACAAACTTCAAGTACTGTAAGAAAAATTAAATGAGATCAATTATTCCTCCAAAAATATTTATTGTGTGTCTACTCATTGACAGGTTCTCTTCTAGGAATTAGGGAGAAGGCAATGAGCAAATAATACAAAGTCCTTTTCTCAAAGAGCTCACATTCTGGGGGTGGGGAGACAGGTCATGTACCAATGTGTGATGAACACATATAGGTGCCTTATGGTAATGAGTGCTCAGAATGAGCCATGGAAGGGGGAGTGCAAGGTTGTAGTGAGGGACAACGTCACTGAAAAGGTGACAACTGGCAAAGATCTAAAGGCAGTGAGGGAACTAGATGTGTTATTACCTGGAGAACACAGGGTGTCCAAAAGGAAGATTATGTTCCAATGCCTCAGGTGGAAGGAAGCGGGACATGTCTTGGAACACAAAGAAGTTGAGTATAACTGAAGTAGAGAGAGTGGAGGAGAGTGTGACACAAGGTAAGTGTGGAGAACTAGATCTACACCAGATCAAGAAATCCTTGGGCTCATGTAGGCTTTAATTCTACCCTAAGAGTAAAGGGAAGCCACTAATGGGTAAGCATGGTGGTAATATAAATGTATTTGTGTTTTTATTTTCAAAAACTAACACTATGACTTCTGTAAAGAGAATGGAGGAACTTTGAATTGAGGAAATTGAGGGAGATTGAGTAATTAATGGGCTATGGTGCGTTTCCCTATGAACCACAACAATGGCTTGCACTAGGATGGCAGCAGGAAAGATGAAAAGCAGAAAGAAAGATTTATGACTGTAATTGACAGAATTTGGTGACACATTAGATCTGAGGTATAAAGGAGAAAACACTGTCAAAGATGAGCCCCAAATTTTGGTGTATAATAGTGGGGTCATATTCTGGAAAAAAAAAAAAAAGAATGGCTAAAGAGCTAATTTGACAATTGAAGTGGAATTGGGGAGGTGGGCAAGATCAGGAGCTCATTTTTGAGAAGTTCATATTGGAGGTGCTTGTGAGATGTCCAAGGACCTACTGAGAAGGAGAGAGTTGAATACAGAGGTGTGAAGCTCACGGCAGAGGTCTGGCCTGGAGTTCAAGATTGTTGAAGTTTGAAATAATAAACAGCCAGAGAAGCAGTTACATCAGGCATCCACCAGGCTTCAACCCAGGACAATAAAACATGTTGTTTGGGGCAGTTGGAGAAGAAGTTGAAGACCTGGGCATTTGCTGACTGAAGCTAAAATGTGTTAAGGCTCAGAGAAGGGTTAGGAGGTTGAGAGGTAAAGGTCTGTGACAGGGGAAAGTATGTTAATTTGAGAGACAATCTTACTTCCAAATTGTCAAGATTTGCCTTACTATAATCTCTATGTATAGATAATGTTTTATATTTTACCTAAATACATCAACTGAAATTTAAAAGTAGACATATGATAAATGCTAATCTTATTATACTACCAGATAATTACTTTTTTCCCAAATAATTATTGTATACTGTGACTGAGATTTTTTGCATAATAGATCATATATTTCAAGTATAAATTTCTCCTGAGTTATAATTTTTTCAAGCTTATTATTAAAAAATGAGATACTTGTAATAAGTACAAAATATAGTACTATGTGCTTTCTTTTCCAGTTAACCTATTTTACTGTAGTCTCATTTTTAAAGTAAAATGATATAAATGGTCTCTACTTCAATATTTCCCTAAATGGACTATTTCACTAAAATTAGGGCATAATGGCATATTATATTTAGAAAAACTAAGAGCAGATTTAATCATTAGAAATATACCAGGTAGGATGAAATTTCTGTTCAAACATATTAACCCTTCAGTACAATTATAGAAACCTAAATTAGGTTATCTATTATATAACTATTTTGTTATATAAGTTAATATTAGAAATATACTTCTCAAGCATTTATATGTAATGTTCTGCTTTCATGATAGTCATGGTACACAGAGGAATGTACAAAACATTTAATGAACAAAGCTTAGCAGTGCAAATTAGTATGTTTGAAACTTTTTCTAGCCATCAAAATATAAAGCAATGCTGAGCAACTTGATAGTACTAGAGATTAAAATTATTTTTTAGCATTTAATATTTCTATTGCCATTTTAATAAGAAAATTTTGTTGCATACATTATATGCTATTTAAAATATTTATTTAGTTCAAATATTTTATTTTTTCTTTATTGCAATCTGAACAAGTAGGAAACTTTGCCATGAAACTAAGTGAGGTGTATTTTTTTTTAATTAAATGTAATAAAGTTTCCAGTCACAAACCAATAAAACACAGCTGTTTTTTTAGTAAACAGAAATTCCGAACACAGGTAAATCAGTTATAGTCAATGCAACATAACAAAAATCAATCAGTCTCGGTTCTGTCTTATTAGGCCTTTTGTAGCAAGTCACAAGTGTAAGAACACTAGCAACTGAGAAAAAGGAATAAGAAAATTCTGTCAAAAGAAGCTTTACATCTATTAGTCATTTAAAAACATGAATATTTGAATAACTATTTAAATTTAAGATGTAAATATCAGTAAAGTAGATGAATTAGTTCATTGACTATGCCATTATATGAATGATTATCCAATGAATAATGTACACAATAACTGGAGAAATGTTAAAATATGTTTTAATTGACAAAAAAGTTACACAAAAGAACTTGACATGTGATGAAGACTGAGCATTTTTAAAATAAAGTTCAGGAGACGTGAGAAGATTACATTTCACAGAGATATCTTTCAGTACACACCTGCTATGCCTGGGTGCCTTTCATGCTGCCAATCAACTGATGAGATAGGCCTCATCCTAACTACCCCATCTTTTGAATACCCAGCACTAGCTACTTATTTGCCCTGTAAGTAAGTATTAACTTTTTATACATGAAGAGGAAAATGAGGGGTAGTTAGCCAAAATGAGACTGCGTAGTGTATTGGTAGAAAATGTGATGTCTAGAGTCATTTTATCTCCAGTATTTACTAGAGATATGACCTCAGCATGTTATTTAACTTTTTGTTCCTTACTTTTCTCTTTTATAAAATGGAAATGATACTATTACATACCTATTAAATGCTGATAAACAAAAGTTAATATTTTTAAAGTGTCTTACACAAAACAACTGTTTTAACTACTAGTATAACCTATAACCATTTATCTAGTATTGTGTAATATGGATTCAGAAACAGGAATTCTGACCTCACAGTCACTGTCCTTAATTCACTATGTCATAGTTTCTCCTCAGATTGCAAAAAGTCTTTCATGATAAACTAACAATATTAGACTTTAATTCTGTTGGAAAGAAATGAAACAAGAAACGTTTAAGCATACTGAGAAGGAAATAAGGAATCATGAAAGTGGAGTTTGAGAACAATTTATTTGGAGGTGGTATCCAGGGTACATTACAGAATGGAGAGACTGAATGCAGAGATGCTGCTTAAGTTTTTTAATGATATAAACTTGAGTTGATGAGTCTCTTAATTAGGTGATAGTTATTGTAAAGAAAAAAGATAAAATTGGCAAATACTATGATGCCAAAAAAATGGACAAGGCTGTAAGGATGAGATAGAAGAGACTGTAAACAAATGCAAAATGACGTCAAGGTTTGCAAATATCTGAATCAGCACTGTGACCCATTCAATGAAAGAAAGTTAGCAGTGGGGAATCTCTGAGAGAAATGTGAGGATGTATATGCTCTCTGACCTGTGAACATCTTTCTGATCCTCAGTTTGTGAGTTATAGATGTCATATGTTTAGTTTCTAATTATGTGACTTTGAGAATACTAAAGTGCATACTAGTCTTTATGACTAGTATAACTTAAAGAGTGGTGTTGTTGGAAAAGATTACATAGATCAATTTGTATATATATATATATAAAATCTCCAGTGGTTTGTAAGAGGTTAATACATTGCTTAGACACCCGTCAGGTAGCTTAGTTGGTGAGAGTGTCATCCCAGTACACCAAGTAGGCAGGTTCCATCTCCAGTCAGGGCACATACAAGAACAACCAATGAATTCATAAATAAATGGAACAAATCAATGTTTCTCTCTCTTAGAGTTTCTTCCATAGTTTCATAGATCTCACTTTTTTTTTTTAAAATAGGTATACAATAGTGTATTTATCACCCCCCCAGTTGAGGGACATTTGGGTGGTTTTCGGGTTTTGGTTAGTATGAAAAAAGTCATTATATCTTTTACAAATAAGTCTCTCTGTGAACAGAATTCTTTATTTAACGTGGATAAATACACAGGAGTGAGATTGCTGGGTCATGTGATAGGTGAATACTTAACATTTTAAGAATGTCAAATTGTTTTCTGAAGTTGCTATACTGTTTTGCCTTCCCACCAGCAAGGTTTGAGAGTTGCAGCTGATCTACATCCTTGTCAGCATTTAATATTATCTTTTTAATTTTATTTTAGCCATTCTAATTAGTGTGTTGTGGTATCCCACTGTGGTTTGAATTGCATTTCCCTGAATATTTATGATATTGGGCATCATTTTATGTGCTTATTTGTCATCAGTATACATTCTTTGGTTGTAAGCCATTTTTAGTTGGCTTATTTTTTGTTGTGTTTTCAGAGTTCTTTATATATATTTGGATAAAACTTCTATATCAGATACATAATTTCCAAATATTTTCTCTCAGTCCTTGGCTTAGCTTTACATTCTCTATACAATATCTTTTGCGGAGCAGAAATTTTATTTTTTTAAACAATTTACCAACCTCTTTTCTATAATATAATATGTTTTCTACTTTTGATATCATATCAAACAAATATTTGTCTAATCCATGGTAGTAGTTTTTTTTCTATATTTTCAGGTGTTTTATAAATTTTGGATTTTATTTAGGTTTATAAACTATTTGAATTATTTTTAATATGGTTCAAGAGATGAATTGAGGTTCATTTTTTAAATATATGGTTGACATATGGTCCCAAATAATTTGTTGAAAAACTGTCATTTTTTAATGGATTACATTTTCACCTAAATAAAAAAAATCAATTAGGCATTTATGTGTGGGGATATTTATTTGCACTTTATTTAAGTCTTTATCCACTTTCATACACATCATGCACATCACATAATTTTTCTCTAAAGAAGATGTACAAATTGCCGATAAGCACATGATGAGATGCTCAACATAGTTTATCATTTGGATCAAATGCAAATGAAAATCACAACAAGATACTACTTCAGAGTCTCTAGGATGGCTATACTCAAAAAGACTGACAGTATCGAGTGTTAGTTAGGATGTGGAGAAACTAAACCCTCATATATATGGGAATGTGAAATGTGCAACCATTTTGGAAAACAGCTAAACACGGAGTTTTCATATGACCTAGCAATGCCATTCCTAGCTATACTTCCAAGACAAATTAAAACACATGTCTTGTACACAGAATTATACACACTTATTATAGTAGCATTCTTTGTAACAGCCAAAAAGTAGAACTAATTTAATGGCAATCAATTGAAGAATGGATAAAGAAATGTGGTACAGCCATGCATCAAAATATTCAGCAACAAAAGGAATGAATTACTGATACATGTTACAACATAAATGACCTTGAAAATATTATGCTAAGTGAAAGAATCTAGTCACAGAAGAACACATACTGTATCAATCTATTTCTATAAAATGTCCAGAATGGACAAATCCATAGAAACAGAAAATATATTAGTATTGCTGATGGTTATGGAGTATTTGGGGGAGATGATGAAAATAATCTAAAATTAGATACTGGCAATGATTGCACAACTCTGACTGAATACACTGAAAATAACTGACTTGTACACTGTAAACCATGAACTTTATGGCATGCGAATTATAATGTATTAATGTATTAAAATTATAAAATGTATTAACTTATTGCAGAGATGATATAAATTGAAAATCAACAGACTCAAATTTATTATTAATATTCTGTCAATCTACTGTGTTTTTTTTTACCCTACAAGAAATACACACATTTCATCTGGAAGAACTAATAGATATATTAGGCATGGCTCTGTACAATCTCTCCTATGCATAATCATAGTGGTTATTCAAGATCAGAACAGCTTGTTTTTTTGATATGTAACATTTTTTTCTTCTGTTTTGTGTCCTGAAGGGCTCTCTGCTTTCACTGGCATAGGAGTCTCCTTTGAGCCTTTGCCGTCTCACCAATATCGTTTCTTCCATTGGCTCGTTTGAGTATAATGAATGGTTTCACTGTTCACAGTTGTTCAGGGTTGAGTTCAGAGTTCAGTCTTTTATGAATGGTTTCATTGTGCACATTGGGATAGTTTCACCACCCAGGAACTTAAAGAATCTCAGCAGTGTAAGACAGGTCTTTTCTTTTTATGTCTACAGCTTCCCATCCCTCGTGGTGGGCCTATACTGAAAATCAGTTTCCTTCCAAAATTCTTAATGAGTAGGGAGTCAGGAATTCTTCACTCTTTTTTCCTCAGCTCAGAGCAAAAATATGTCCTTTTCTTCACTCTGGCCTTTTATGTACTGTAGTGGGATACGAGTTCACAAGGTTGCCCTTTTTTTACCATTGTCTTTTTTACTGGAAATTTTCTGGATCCAGAAAGATAGTATGACATCTATATTTCACACTCTATCTCTTATTCTCTTCTTATTTTGATTCCACCCACAAAAATAAGCCTTAATGAATGATTTATCTTCTCTACCATTAAGCCATAACAGCTTAGTGCAATTTTGAATTTCATCATTTTTTTTTGTTTTGTTTTACATATTTAACACATTTATTTGCACCTAGTAAAGAATACTAAGATATTGGATACTGGGAGAAGGAAGGCAATCCCTGTTCCTTGGCCGCAAAAGCCCATAATCTAGTTAAAATATTTAAATATCCAATTTCAATTTTAAGTTAATGTAATACAGGTAATACTATGGAGACATGGAGGATGACAGAATTAATTCTGCTTCAAGGAATCAGAAAATCATGGCCATTAATTTAACAAGTGAAGCTTAACTATAATCTGGTAACAGGAGTTTGTTGAGAGAATAAGGCAGAAAGAAGCAGCATTCTCAGTAGTGGGAGAAGGAAGAAACAAAATGAGTCTGGGAGATTAAGTTAATATTAAATTTCTTTATCAAAACTAAGATATATCTTTCCAAAATATTCCATTTGCATCATGTTCTTCAGCAGAACGTTACACTGTTTTGTCTTTTTTTTTTTATAAAATAATTTTTTTTTTCTTTAAAAACATTTTTTTTCCTTTATTGATTTTAGAAAGAAAGGAAGGGAGAGAGAGAGATAGAAACATCAATGAAAGAGAACATTGATTGGCCACCTCCTGCATGGCCCCCACTGTGGATCGGGCCCACAACTTGGGCATATGCCCTGACTGGGAATCAAACCAGCGACCTCTTGGTGCATGGGTCGATGCTCAACCACTGAGCCACACCAGCTGGGCTTTATACCTTTTTTTAATTTATTTTTTTTATTCAGTTCAAGCCTTTTGTATGATGGTAAGATTTTTGGATTTTGTATGAGGAGGATCACTGAAGAAGTGTAATAAAAAATACAAAATAAGATTGGTATTTTAGATTTTTAATATATTATGTAGTAATTGGGAAAGTTAAGAGGAGATTACAATGGAAACAAGAATTTATGAAGTTCTAAAAAGATGTTTCTGAGTTAGAAACAATAGAGACCTGAATTAAAAATAGAGAGGAGATAATAGATTGGAGAGGGATTGAGACTATCTTTGACATTGGTTCATTTTATTTTGGATCACTGAAAAGTATCCTGCTGTAATTATTGCTAAATTAATCTTCTTAGTCCTAAAATCAGATTTATAGTATTTATTTTGTGAATCCTAGGGAAGATAGTGAATATTCATATATATAGTGAATATCATACTTATATATAAAAACTTTATCTAGATCATCTGTATGTTTTGCAATACAGCATTAGTCACTACTTATGGACAATGAATATAGCCAAGATTATGCAGCTGATATCACTCACTACACAGCAGACCATTAAATATTGGAACCAGAATTCAAATTCAAGTTTGTTTGACTCCCAATTGTATTCTCATTGGGTAGGCAAATGCATACGTCACATAAAACAGAGTTAACATGGATAAAATGGGAATGGGGTAGAGAACTTAGCCTGCTACATCTCTCCCTTCTATATTTAGAAAGGCTCTGCAGAAGTTTTAGGGCTTTTGAGGGGGCAAAACTTCTAAACTATGAGTCTATACTATTTTATACATTATAGCACCGATAGCATGCTAACTGTCAAGAACATAAAGTAAGTAAATTTATTTTAGGTCAATAAAGTACCATATTTGAGTATGTTACTTATTCATTGAAACAGTTTTTAAGGAAGAATCCTCAATTTGATTTTTTTTTTCAGTGTTGAAAATATATGATGACTTCCCATGAAATAAGGGATTGATTATCAACACATGTTAAGCTTCTCTCTCTACCTATTTAGCTCTAAATGCCAACGATGTTGTATACATTTTTATTTGTTGTTGGTACTCAGTAAATACTTGTTAATTGATTATTGTAGTGATTCTAATGTTTTTTTTTTTCTGGCACAGAATTAATTTAATCTATGGTTTTTAGAGTCTTTTATGGATCCTTATTTCTTGCAGGGACTTGTTTTATCATTTTGATAGTGGTCTGTCAAAGTACCCTCAAAAGCTATCCATTTTAGCCACCATTTCCAAAACTACAAAGATCCACTGCATGAATCTAAACTCAACTCTCATTTAATACCACTTTATTTTATGTGATATTAATCATTCATTTATACATTCATTTATTTGTCAGGTATATATTGACAAGTATCTATTCTGTGCCAAGAATAGTTCTAGACTTCAGTAATAGAAAGGAGAATAAATATATATACATCCATGGCTCATGGAGTCCATACTCTAATAGAAGAAGTAAAAACATAACTAAACATATAAATAACTTTCAAAGAGGGTTAATGGCTATAAAAGTAAAATAGGTACATTTTTAGTCAAACAAAGTTGGATTTATCGACTCATTACAAGGAGGGAGAGAACAAACGTAGGAAACCATGGAATGTCTCAGTGACAGAATATTTGGGAGGACTTGTTATAAGATATGGTCTTGTGTCCTGTCATTTGAGGAAAGTTTCAAGGATGCATGGCTTTGCTCTCAGAAAGGACAATTTTATGATTGATTATATTAAAACTTGTTTTTTTTTTTCTAGGAGCTGGAATGGGATAGGACTGAAGCTTCAATTGATAAAACAAACAAACAAACAAACAAAAAAACAAGTTATTCATATTAGCCCAGAGAAATAAGTGGTTAGTATTTTTGTGATCTGGCTAGTGTTTTCATTGTTTTTTGGTTACAAAATGATTAGAGTTGTCTTGTTTTTGTCTTACTCCACTGCAGTTAAGGAATGAAGTTGTCTGATGTTGGCATTTTGTGAAAATGCTATTTTCAACAGAAAAACATCATGGCCTAACTTTTAGTGCCAAGACAACTCCAAGCTGACAGCAGTCAGTGATTAACATATTTTCTCTCAACCACAAGTAGTGACTATGCTTGAACACATTTCTTTGTGCGCCTCTATGAGAGCATCTCAAGAGTGGAACTCTGGATCAAAGGGAATATACAAACTTAATTTCACTGAGTACTGCATGATTTCCCTCCAAAAATGGCTATACTCATTTATAATCCTATTTGTAGTGACTGTGGATTCCTTGTGAGCACCTGGTTTTGTAATGTATAATGTTTGTCAATTGTCCTCAAATGTTATGTTTCGTGGAGTAAACTTAATTTATTATTGTTGTTGTTGTTATCATTATTAGGTCATTATTATCATTATAAATTTATCTGGTTTTTGTATTTTGAGCTATAAATTGTCTTCAAAATTCTATTATACATCTAATTATTTTGTTAGAAAATAATTACATAAAATCACAGATATTAGTTGATTAAATAAATTCAAAGCAGCCTAAGTATTAAAAGCATACCAGTGAATACAATGTTAGACCATAATTTAGAGAGTTGTCCAAAATGAATGAATGAGGTAAGATAATTTATTCAACTAACTAAACAGAATAGACAGTAATTTTTTTAATATATATATACAAAACTAGAAAAATATATTTTGATTTCTGCTATGGGCTGAATGTTTGTGTTGCTCTCCAAATAATATATTGGTATTCTAATCCTCAAGGTGATAGTATTTGGATTGGAAATGGCACATCTGGGAGGTAATTAGGTCATGAGGGTAGAGCCCTCATGAATTGGATTAGTGCTTTATAAGAGACACCAGAGAACTTGTGTCCTTTCTCTGTGCTCTCTGCCATATGAGGATACCATGAGAAGATATCTATCTGTAAACCAGGAAGAGGGCCCTCAACAGACACTAAATCTGCCAGTACCTTGATCTCAGACTTTCCAGCCTCCAGAACTATGAGAAAGAAAGGAGTGTTGGTTAAGCCACTCAGTGTACGGTAATGTGTTAAAGCAACCCCCAAAAAGACAACTTCCTTTGGGAAAACAAAGAGAAATTGTATATTTTGTATGCTTATAGACATCTTAGTTTTTGTTTTCCAATTAAATGTACTTACTAAGAAATAATTAAATCTGATGAGAACTGTTGGTACATAACTAAAATCTACAAAACATTGAAGAAAATATTGTATACAATTATACAAATATTTCACTTAATTAAAAAATTATTTTTAAAAATTATATTTTAGTTATACACATATATTAGTAACTAGTTTACAGTTTCATCTGATATTTAGCAAGGGTAATAGAACTATTTATATCCTACTAATTATGTTTTAAAAATTGATTCTAGGACACATTAACATAACAAAATTAGTGTTTATTTTATCATTTTCTGGACAATAACTTTAGATTGATCTTATGAAAATCATGTTTTATACAATATAAAAAAAACCAATGAAGAGGAAAGCTTATAAGTATGGTGAAATGTAAATCCAGATGTTACTGTCCTTTTGGCAACTGGAATTGATGATGATCTTCATGACCAGTTGATTTCTATTGGTTCATCTAGAATAACATTATTCACTGTCAGATCAATATTTAATATCTAAAAAAAAGAAAAATGGTAATTAATTGTTTAATCAGAACCATTGCTTCAACAAAGATTATACACATAAATAAATGTTCTCTAAGTAAACAAGGTACACTTTATTTTTTATTTTGATGAATGTTTTGTTCCAGAGATTTTACAACCATTTCAGAAATAATCTCACCCAATTCACCCCATTATTCAGATGATGAAAATAAATCCCAGAGTGGTGGGATGGTTCTCAAAAGACAGTGAACAACTAAGACTATTAACTAATTATATTGATTTCTATACTTTAATTTGTCTCTATGAGTACTACATATGGAGTTATTCGTACTTGAACTACATAAATATCTATGCTTCCCACCCTCAAATATTACCTAGTCATCTACACACAAAATTTAGATTAGAAATCTGTTTCTTTTACATCAAACTCAACAGGCTTTAGCATGCTGAATTTATTGCCAATGATTTCCATTTTGTGTGTGTTACTCTTTTTCATAGGAGAGAATCTTAAACCACATAGGGACTAATTTTAGAGGTGACCAGTTAAGCAGCTGAGGACAATCATCTGTAACAGTTTTATATGATGATGTCAGTAGACCTTACCATTACTGCTTTTTCTCCAATACTCTCTGTGCCTTAGCTCAGAAAATTTATATTCAATCATCAATTATGCAAGAGAAGATGAAGAGAATCAACTTTTCTTTAGTACTTATTGAATACCAGACACTCTCCTAGGGGCTTTATAAAATTTGTTCTTCACTAAAGTACAACATCTTAGAATTTATTTCCAGTATTTTATAGTAGAAGAGTTTAGAAAGGTAAGTTAAATACTTTTTTTTTTAAATATTCATTACTTATATTTGAAACTGACCCATCTTACACCGAAACCTAACCTAGTTCCTTTAATATCAAAGTAAAAAGCAATAAATACATCACATAGCTTTTAATACTTGTACAAAAGTTAGTTAGGCACAACTATTGCTAGGAAAAAGTTTTAAAAATTGTATTCATACAGCAATTAAATCATCCTTTGCATATAATTCCCACACCCATGGAGAAGAAAAACCAGGCAGAGAGAGAAATTAACCACTCTCTCCTCTTCTCATGTATTTAGAAACTGGTAAAATTTTATAAAGAAAAAAAAAAATGAGGATGAGGCTCCTGGATATCAACTTTTTATTTTACTAAGAAAGGATGTTAAATATTCAAAACTTTAATTTCCCAAACTTTATATAATTAAAAAAAATAAAAGTATTTTAATTAAGACAGTTTCATGTTAAAGGGGAAATCTCATTTGACTACAAAACCACAGTAATAATAGGACAGCTTCAATTGGATAAAATGGCCCCTCAGGTGATGTTCAACTCTCACATCCCATAATACCTATGAGGACTTAAGACTGTATCCAAGTTGAAGTCAGTCAAACAACTGGCTATTGTGTAAGTTAAATTCATGTGAAGTGAACAGTTGATTAATAGCTAGTTGTTTTCATTCAACTTTAAACACCAACACATACTTGCACACATATACATGTTAGCAGTGCAGATGTAGTCTTAAACTTAGATAAAACAATTTTAACAGTTACTTGGTTTCTAGAATATGTGTTTTTGAAATCAACCTTTACAGGACATAGATTCACAGAATTTAGTACTGGATGGAGCTTAAGAGATTGTTTACTTGCATATTCTAATTTAATTGCAAAGAAAATAGAGGCCTACATTTATTTGTTCAAAGTAAAAAGCTAATTATAGTTAGCAATGGAAATTTAACATAAAAATTCTGATTCCTTGTTCTATCTATGAATTATAGCTTCATACACCTGTATGTCAAATTATTCTTGAGTGCTAATAGACAATTTTATTAATTTTGTAAGAGTTTTCAAATGTATTTTATCTAAGACATATTAAAAGTTGAAATGCAGATAATTTTACTTTTGAAAAATATAAATTTGGAGGCATGTTACCATATATGGATGACAATGATTTAGAGGTGTAAGGTAAATTTAATCTTGCTTTAATTATGTTAAGACAATTTTTAAATAAATTTCATTAAATTGATTTGTATGATAGGTTACCAAGGATGATAATATAAAAATAGATATGGAATGTCAATGAAAATAAATAAATAAAGGAGATGGGTGACCCACAATTGTGTTTCTTTAGGGCTGAGAAATAAAATACATCTATGCAGTTATTTTGAATTACTCCACTTAAAGATAATATTTTCTTATATCATTTACCTTCTTATTTGGTTCTGGAGTAAATTTTAGTGGCTCTTTATTTCCTTTATATATGAGATTAACTTCTTTAACAGAAGTCGTTTCTATCCCCCATATATTGATGAATCCAAGTCTCATTTCATTTGTGTTTACGTAACCATTTTTCAATATAGTGCTTGTCAAGGTAGTCTACAAAGACAAAGAAATAATTTAAATCCTTTATTTGGTAAAAAAAAACAATTTAAACTTTAAAAAGTATGTATATTAACCAAAATGTATTCCATAGTACAACAAATTGTTTATCCATATATGTGAAATAAGGTATGTTAAATACTAAATATAAAATATGTAAATACAAAATAAAATATGGCATAAAACTTCAAATATTATTTAACAAAATTACATAGCAATGATCTGAAATGAATACATACCTTGTTTAAATTAAACTGTACCAAAAAATATAGGTCTTTTTCATAGGTGTCTGTAAAGAAAAATAAAAGTGTTATCTATATTTCCAAGGAAATTATATATCTATACCACTTCTTTATACAATTGTCTCTTGATGGACACTTAGGTTGCTTCCGAAATATCTTGGTTATTGTATATAAAATGTCCTTCTTTGTCTCATGTTATAATCTTTGCTTTAAAGTTTAAAACAAAGGTGGAAAGATACATAACTTGGGGTGGTGAATACACAATGCAATATACAGATACTGTATTATAGAATTTTACACCTTAAATCCATATAATTTTATTAACCAATGTAACCCCAATAAATTCAATAAAAAATAAAGTATGTTTTGTCTAAGTATTGCTATCTCAGCTTCTTTTGCATTTGCATATGCACTTTCATAAAATATCTTTTTGCATCCCTTTATTTTCAATGTGTGTCTTTTTTTTATTGTTGAAAGTATTACAGATGTCCCCCCTTTTTCCCCATTGACCCCCTCCCTCCCACTCCCACCTCCCTCCTGTCTTCCCCAGCCTAGTGTCCATGTCAATTAGTTGTGCAATGTATGTCTTTCAATCTGAAGTGGGTCTCTTGTAGGTAGCCACCCAATGTCTTTTGATAAGAGCATTTAACATATTTACATTTAAGGTAATTTTGAATAGGTATGTAGTTATTACCATTTCATTATTCATTCTTATCTTTTTTTCTTCCTCTTAAAGAAGAAAAAGTCCATTTAACATTTCTTGTAGTACTATTTTGGTGTGGTGATGAAATCCTTTAACTTTTCTTCATCTGGGCTGCTCTTTATCTATTTTTTAAATTATTATTATTCTAATGATATAGCCTTGTTGGGTAGAGTAATCTTGGCTGTAGGTCCTTGCTTTTCATCACTTTTAAAATTTTCTGTAAACCTCTCCTGGCCTGCAAAGTTTCTGTTGAGAAATATGCTGACAGTCTACGGGTGTTCCTTTTATGTTAATAACTGTGTTTCTCTTACTGCTTTTAAGATTAGGTTTTCTCCTTGTCTTTAACCTTAGCCACTTTAATTATGATGTCTCTTAGTATAGGCCTTTTTGGGTTCATCTTGTTTGTGACTTTCTGTGCTTGTATGTATATTTTCTTTGCCTGATTAGGGAAGTTTTTAGTCATTATTTTTTCAAATAGGTTCTCGGATCCCTTTCTCTCTCTTTTCCTTCTGGTACTCCTATGGTGTGAATGTTGTTACACTTAATCTTGTCCCAGGGGTTCCTTAAACTATCTTCATTTTTTAAAAAGACTTTATACTTTTTTCTGCTCTGTCTGTGTGTTTTTCTGCTAGCTTGTCTTCCAAATCACTGATGTGATCCTCTGCTTCATCTAACCTGTTGTTGATTCCTTCACTGTATTCTTCATTTCTGACTAGTAGCTCTTTTATGTTTTATATCTCTATTTCTATGTTCCTTGTCTCTTTGTTGAATTTCTCATTGAGTTCATTGAGCATCTTTATAACCAGTGTTTTGAACTCTGTATCTGGTAGATTGTTTGCCTCCATTTTGTTTAGTTCTTTTTCTGACGTTTTCTCCTATTTCATCATCTGAAACATGTTTGTTTCCTCATTTGGCAGTCTCCTTATGTAGTAAGTATCCTGTAGGGCCCAGGGCTTCAGACTCCCCGGTCACCTGAGCCAGGTGCTCTAGGGGTGTCCCCTGTGTGTGTTGTGCGTGCCCTACTGTTGTAGTTGACCTTGACTGTTGTTGGCATGTCAGTGGGTGAAACTGACTCTAAGGCTGCCTGGCCGTGAGGACTGGCTGTGACTATAGGAGATAAACTGTTGTGCAGGGGCTGACCCCATGAAGTAGAATTCACTTTAGGTATGCTCTGGTGCCTGCTTAGTCCACACTTTGGGCATGTCATTTGTGAAGCTAGTTAGTGGTGCTCTGGTATGGTCTGAAGCTGGCCACCAGGTGTGTTGTTTCAGGGGGGCTCTGGTGCAGGCCCAGGTCAGCTGCTGCCTGTTCCCATCCTGGGGCCACCTGGTAGGAGCTACAAGTGATCTGCGTTTGGTAGCTGCCTGCATTGGACTTAGAGGTGCCTGGGAGAGGCCGGAAGTTCATGGTTTATCTAATGAGTTTTGAGGCAAAAATTTTTAGTCTTAAACTTTAAATATAGTATTATGGCTTCAATTTTTAAGGGGAACTTTTAAATGTATGAGATAGAAAATGGAACTGACAGCTATTAGAAAGTTATGAGCAGTTTTGCCGTTGTTTTCAATGAATAAGAGAAGGATACCACTTGTGATATTATTCAAGGGCACACATATATCTATTTCATTCAGATAAGTACAAATTAACATTTTACTGAGCTATGGTCAAAATGTACTTAATGCCATACTCAAATTTCAAAATAAGTTTATTTTGATTTATCTTTTGTTTTCTTTGAAAGAAAGACTATGTCAGCAAATAATAATATTCCATAAAATCTGAATATACTTAAAGGAGTAAATCATTAAGAGGGTGTCTAGCAACTAGATTGGAATCTTGCTGGGACAGACAACTTCTTGAAGATTCTCATCAAATAAATCCAGAGGCTCTAAGCATTTGTTGTCTATTGCTGCTATTTACTCAAGAAATTACAGGGCCTCCATTTCCTCCTCCTCCTTCTCTATTTCCTCCTCCTTCTCCACTTTTTCCTCCTCCTCCTCCTCCATTTCCTCCTTCTCCATTTCCTCCTCCTCTTCCTTCTCCATTTCCTCCTCCTCCTTCTTCTCCATTTCCTCCTCCTGCTCCTTCTCTATTTCCTCCTCCTTCTCCATTTTCTCCTCCTCCTCCTTCTCCACTTCTTCCTCCTCCTCCATTTCCTCCTACTGCTCCTTCTCCATTTCCTCCTCCTTCTTCTCTATTTCCTCCTGCTGCTCCTTCTCCATTTCCTCCTCCTCGTCCTTCTCCATTTCTTCCTTCTTCTCCATTTCCTCCTGCTGCTCCTTCTCCATTTCCTCCTCCTGCTCCTTCTCCATTTCCTCCTCCTCGTCCTTTTCCATTTCTTTCTTCTTCTCCATTTCCTCCTCCTCCTTCTCCACTTTCTCTTCCTCCTCCTTCTCCATTTCTTTCTGCTGCTCCTTCTCCATTTCTTCCTCCTGCTCCTTCTCCATTTCCTCCTCCTCCTTCACTTCCTCCTCCTGCTCCTTCTCCATTTCCTCCTCCTCTTGCCCCTTCTCCATTTCCTCCTCCTGCTCCTTCTCCACTTCTTCCTCCTCCTTCATTTCCTCCTTCTCCATTTCCTCCTGCTGCTCCTTCTCCATTTCCTCCTCCTTGTCCTTCTCCATTTCTTCCTCCTCCATTTCCTCCTCCTCTTCCTTCTCCATTTCCTCCTCCTCCTTCTTCTCCATTTCCTCCTCCTGCTCCTTCTCTATTTCCTCCTCCTTCTCCATTTTCTCCTCCTCCTCCTTCACCATTTCCTCTTGCTGCTCCTTCTCCATTTCCTCCTTCTCCTCCTCCTCCTTCTCCACTTCTTCCTCCTCCTCCATTTCCTCCTACTGCTCCTTCTCCATTTCCTCCTCCTTCTTCTCTATTTCCTCCTGCTGCTCCTTCTCCATTTCCTCCTCCTGCTCCTTCTCCATTTCCTCCTCCTGCTCCTTCTCCATTTCTTCCTGCTGCTCCTTCTCCATTTCCTCCTCCTGCTCCTTCTCCATTTCCTCCTCCTCCTTCACTTCCTCCTCCTGCTCCTTCTCCATTTCCTCCTTCTCCTTCTCCATTTCCTCCTCCTCTTGCTCCTTCTCCATTTCCTCCTCCTGCTCCTTCTCCACTTCTTCCTCCTCCTCCATTTCCTCCTTCTCCATTTCCTCCTGCTGCTCCTTCTCCATTTCCTCCTCCTTGTCCTTCTCCATTTCTTCCTTCTTCTCCATTTCCTCCTCCTGCTCCTTCTCCATTTCCTCTTCCTCGTCCTTCTCCATTTCTTCCTTCTTCTCCATTTCCTCCTCCTCCTTCTCCACTTCCTCCTCCTCCATTTCCTCCTCCTGCTCCTTCTCCACTTCTTCCTCCTGCTCCTTCTCCACTTCTTCCTCCTCCTTCACTTCCTCCTCCTTGTCCTTCTCCATTTCTTCCTTCTTCTCCATTTCCTCCTCCTCTTGCTCCTTCTCCATTTCCTCCTCCTGCTCCTTCTCCATTTCCTCCTCCTCCTCCACTTCCTCCTCCTCCTTCTCCATTTCCTCCTCCTGCTCCTTCTCCATTTCCTCCTCCTTCTCCATTTCCTCCTCCTCTTTCTCCATTTCCTCCTCCTGCTCCTCCATTTCCTCCTCCTCCTTCTCCACTTCCTCCTCCTGCTCTTTCTCCATTTCCTCCTCCTTCTCCATTTCCTCCTCCTCTTTCTCCATTTCCTCCTCCTGCTCCTCCATTTCCTCCTCCTCCTTCTCCACTTCCTCCTCCTGCTCCTTCTCCATTTCCTCCTCCTTCTCCATTTCCTCCTCCTCTTTCTCCATTTCCTCCTCCTGCTCCTCCATTTCCTCCTCCTCCTTCTCCACTTCCTCCTCCTGCTCCTTCTCCATTTCCTCCTCCTTCTCCATTTCCTCCTCCTCTTTCTCCATTTCCTCCTCCTGCTCCTCCATTTCCTCCTCCTCTTTCTCCATTTCCTCCTCCTGCTCCTCCATTTCCTCCTCTTCTTTCTCCATTTCCTCCTCCTGCTCCTTCTACATTTCCTCCTCCTTCTACATTTTCTCCTCTTCCTTCTCCATTTCCTCTTCCTCTTCCTTCTCCATTTCTTCCTCCTCCTCCTGCTCCATTTCCTCCTCCTCCTGCTCCATTTCCTCCTTCTCCTCAAGAAAAATTTTTTAAAAAAGAAAGAAATTACAGGGAATTTAAAAAATCTTTATATTTAATTATATCAAATGTAGTGGTTATATTCTATAACCAAAAAAGTACATATAATTGGCCAGAATCATTTGGTTTGCCTGCATGGAAAAATATCTAAATTACGCTCAGTTACTTTCCAGTGATTTAAAAAAAAAATGCAATGAAACTTCAATAGGATCAAGGTCAGTAGAACCTCAGTTAATATATCAGTGAAGGTCAGGGCTCTACAAGCATAAGATTTTAACTAAATGATTCTTCAACTCCTAAATTACAAAATGCTAGGAAGAGATTTTTTTTTTTTAATTTTAAGAATCTTGCTTACTACCATATAATTCTTATATCAACTTTCTAATATATTTTATTTACTCATAGATTACTGTTTCTTATGGTTACAGATTTTTTTACTATAATTTACCTGAAATGATGAAAGATATGTTTTTCCTATTAATGAAAAATCTCTCATCTATGCATAATTTATTTAAATTGCAGAGAGCAGCCCATGAGAACCTCAGCTCCACTTAGATGTTAGTTTTATGAGTAAGGTTTTTATCATGAAAATGTGCAGAACACCCATCTAGTAGAGCTAGTATTGTAAACCTAATCCTCTACCAGTGTGATAATCAGCTGGGGCATTTTACTGGAAGACAGATTCTTGGGCCTCTCCCCAAATTAATGAAATTTGAATGGGCCCCAGAATCTGCATTTTTAACTGAATTTATTGAGGTGACATTGGTTAATAAAATTATACGGTTTCAGGTATACAGTTCTAGAGTACATCATCTGCATATTATATGGTGTGTTTACCACCCCAAATCAAGTCTCCTTCCATCACTATTTATCCTCTATTTACTTTCTTCAGAATATGCATTCTTTACACATTACCCCAGATGATTCTGACAACAAAACTCAGCAGAGCACACACCGCTAAAAGTTTAGCAGTTCAGTCTGATCCTGAGGAACAGTCATAGAGTAAACATATATATCAGTTTAAATCCTTAAACTTTTCATGTCAAAAATGTTGAATATTAAAAACAAAAACAAGTCCTGGCCAGTTTGGCTCAGCGGTTAGAGCGTCTGCCCGCAGTCCAGAGAGACCAGGGTTCGGTTCCCGCGAAGGGCACGTACCTTGGTTGCAGTTTGTCCCCGGCCCCGGTTGGGGTCATGTGGGTGGCAGCCAGTCAATGTGTCTCTCTCACATCGATGTTTCTCTCTCTCTCTTCCTCCCTCGCTCCCTCTCACTCTATCTGAAGATGAATGCAAAAAGTGTCCTTGGGTGAGGATAAAAAAAACAAAAACAAAATACAAAATAGCTGTAAAGTACAGAGAACTAACTTGACTTTTGATTCTGTAATGTCTCATGTTTCAGAGGCACCCTTATGCATCCATAGTATGTAAACATGGAACATAGCTTTTCAGCCCAGCTGACCTCATTCATAATGAATGTCTATGAGTAGCAGTGTGCTATCTTCTAGGAGAACAAAAATGATCCATATATAATCCCTGCCCACGTAAATCTTAGTTATCCAGACATATACTGTAGAGATTAACTATATTTAGGATAAAAAGAAATTCTTTAAATACTTATAACACTATTTCAAAAATTCATTCAACTATTTATTAAACTACTTTAACTTTGAATTATATGGTTGTATTTTTATTAAGCTTCCAAAGTACAATAAAAGGTAACATATAAGTAATATGACAATATGTATGTCATCAATTACATTTACCTAATAAATGGATCACTCACCTATAGTCTCTCCATCATCCCAAAACAGAGATCCCTGTGCCATCTGATTATCATCTGCGGCAACAATGAGCCTCATGTAATTTTGTCGACTATAAGGAAGAAATATCATTTTATCAATGTTTATAGTGTATGATATGTGTTGTTATGATTTGACATCCATGTATGTATCCAAGGAAATTCAGCTAAGAATATTAATTAAGGGGAATGCAAACATTTTTAGACAAAGAAAATAAAGCATTTACTTTTTCTTATGAGTTTATGGGAATGACATAGGCCATAAAGTTATTCGTATTTAATAAAAATATCATGCATGTCTTTTGATCTCAAGGGTTCACCTACTGTAATAAATCAGAAGTGGCCTCATATATAATAATTAAAACCATATTAAGTTTATTGACATATTTATTCTTCTTACTGGTAATCCTGTCACTGATCATTAAACATGAAACTATTTTAATAGTATTTTTTTATCTCTTATGTCATATGTCTTCCTCACATTTCCATAGATAAATCACTGAATTATCATTGGCACTTGTTAAAGAGAATGTGGAGAATAGCCAGCAAGTTGTAAATGCTATCACTGGAGTGGATAATACCTCTCAAGCTTGTGGCTACATAGTCCTGTCTTAGAACTAAATATCTGCTTCCATGATCACTGTATGAGATTTGACAGCCTCATATTGCTAAGGAAAGATTTCTCAGACAAATATGCTTAGCTATCTGCCTTCTCCAATCCCAAACGCTGAAGGCTGTACTGCCATGGAAGTCTCCTAAAATATCAGATTACCTAAAATTTAAACCTTCATAGCAACTTGATATTTTCCATGTAAAAATGTTAGCATGTCTTAGCATGAATATATATATGTATCTCAATTCCGTTCGCTGGGGTAGAAAATAAGTATATCTTATTAGCAACATTAAAACTCTGATTTAACCCACAATTTTCCAACACATTTAAAAACAGATTAAAAAGAATTTCACAACTTGCATTCTACCCCATTTTACAGGGAGGGGGAAAAGTAGGTTTACAGCTGTTCGTATAGAAAATAATAAAAGAATAAATGAATAATAATACAAGAATAAACTGTGTTTTGTGTGCTCACAACTGTAAACCTTTATATATCCAAACCCAATATCCTATTTACTTTACCAGAGAGAGAGAGAGAGAGAGAAAGAGAGAGAGAGAGAGAGAGAGAGAGAGAGAGAGAGAGAGAGAAAACACACAGAGAACAGCCTCTCTTCTCTCTCATAACAAAAGGATCCTTCAAGGAACACCTTTAATGGTCCCCTCCATGAAGCCCTCATTTTCACATAAAATCATTTTTCTTTAATTGATATCAGGGTAGAATATGATAAAAATGAATCTAAATGGTTCCAGAAAATAGAAAGACTGTTCACACCAACTAGGGCCATGAGCATGTAGATGACCAAGAGAGTGGATACAGGATGAAAAGATATAGAAGGACTAAGTCCTCTAGAATCTGAACATCTAAGCTAGGAATCCAGGGAGGGGGAACAGAGACTCTGTTGCTTCACAGAAGACACAGTTTGGACATATTGCTGAATGTGAGGGAGGAAATGTCAGGTAGGGGGTTCTGGGGCAAAGAAGAGAAGAGTGAGCATTCTAGCCAGCTAATCTCTTTTGAATGACAATGAACAGAAAAATCTGAATTATATTTGATCTTTATGGGACAAGGCTACTAAGAGACGCATCTGGTTCTTCTCTGGGCAGCAGTGGACTTAGTTTGAAGGACTAGTGAAATCATCAACGGATATTCACATTTTCATTGACTAATGTGACTCAAAGAATATTTCACAGGACTGAAAAAGGGAGGCAGAGAAAGGGGAACAGAAAAGAATGAAGGAAAGAGAAATCTTCTGAGCAACATTTGCTTTAAGTTTTTAAAAGGGTCATTTAAAAATAATGTTCATGAAGTAAATAATATTTCTTTCCACATGACAGAGGCAGAAAAATAAAATGAGAACCTAGGTAAAGCAGCCATTCAAAATACAAGACATTCATTGTCAATACCTATGCATATTTATACAGAAGACATTAAGCTTTAGTTGGTATACTAGACTGATAAACTTTCTTAGTATAAGAGGGAATATCATGATAACAGAATATTTTCCATGAGTCTCTCAAGTTTCTGTATGTCTTGTATACAAAGTCACTGACAGTTTTTCCTGTGAACCAAAGGATATTTTTCAAGCAAACAATATTGAAATACAGGGCAGTGTTTGTTTGTTTAATTTTTTTTAAATCACTGTCCAGTATATTACTCCAGTATAATAAAGGATAAACAGGTTTGCTTATAGTCCATAATAAAAATAAATGAGTTTCCTTGAGCTTTGGGTTCTTAGCTGTGACACAAACCTCCTGCATGTGCATCATCTTTTGGGCCACTCCATGTCACCTCCATGGGACTTGGGGGACAGGGGAAAATGAGGCAAACATGGTCACTTTTCTTGGCATGCCATGAGTAAAAAAGGTCTTTGCTTCTAACCCAGCTCCATGAAACCAACAGGCTAATTTGTAAGCTTCGACCCTTCCTAGTCCTTGGCAATTCTAGACGAGGTATCTTAAAATTTAATCTGCGTTCTGTAAACACTTCATTTACCTGTAAAATGTATTTTGAGCAGGCTCTTGACAGGGTAGGATGTAGCCACCACGGACATGAAGGTTTATTTTATTGTAGGGAGCTTCAAATTCCTTAAATACTCCTCTGACAGCAATATCTTGGCCCTGGAAATGACAGGGTTGGAAGGAAGAACAAAAGCGGCAAGAAGTGGAATTATTAGCAATATTGGAACTTGAGGGGGCACATCTGTAAAGTCAAATGATACACTTTCCATTTTAAAAGAAGGACAGACATTTATTCAGAAGATTATGTTGTTTAAAGCATGTACTCAGTCCTTGGTTTAATGGTAGCTTTGAAAGTAATTATAACTACTTGTTTTTGTGGTTATCATATGCAGAAAATATAGATTTTTAAAAGGTCACAAAAGCTATTCCTGGCTGCCACATACATTATTCTTGGGAGGACTGTATTACCTTTAATGATCATTTTGCATACCCAATAAAGGGCAATGACCTTTTGGTGTACAATGTGTACTTTCCATGTTTATTTGGTAAAATAAATCAGTGACTACATAATCAACTATGGCAGAATAAATTAATTCTCTTTCATTGTGTGTTCATTTGATTCATATATAATTATCAAAAAATATCTTACTCAATTTAGTGGAAAGTAAACCAAATATGTCATTTATGAAAAGGTTAAGATCAAACTTAAGCCCATTTCTGTTTAGTCAATTCCTCAGAATTCTTTAATTACTTACCGTATGGTAATCAAACCACCGAGCATTGGGGACATAGCCTTGTACAACGACAGTATACTGGAATTTAAAAATACAGTTATTAAAAACATATATATTACAAAAAATATTTTGTGAACAAAAATATGTGGTAAGACTTACAGGTTCCAACACAGGGGTAACCATAAATGCTGGGCCCCACAAGAACTGCTTGAATATGTCCCAGGTTGCCTTCTCATGATAGAACCTTGACAAAATATTTACAAATAATTTTAATCAAAGAACTTTATCTCTTCTGAATACCATTAAATGTGTATTAAAGTCACATTTTGCAGTGTGGATTGAAATGAAAACCAAATTATAAAAACAATTCTATGACTTGGAATTCAATGTGCAAGACTACAATACTTTAAAAGTAAATCTAGACTATGATTAAACTTCCTGACAAAATGTAGAGAATTGTGATTGAACTTGTAAGACCACTGGATGAGAAATTTACTTTGAAGAGAACTGACAGAGGCACAAATATTACTAGGAATAGAACATCAATAAACTAGAAAGCAAAAATTATAAACACCCTGGAAAAGAAGTGTGGACAAGCGTGCTAAGAGCTTCTTGATTGGGTAACTTTAAAAAGTTTGCTTATCATACTTTGATTAGAACTCAGTGAATATAATGAACATAACAGTCTGAGGAATAGGGTAGACCCAGAGATGTGGAAGTAGGGTATAAACTGACACCCCTCAGAAGAGGGGGTGGGGGGGAGGGAAGAGATAAACCACAGAACTTATGCGCATGTATGCATAAGTGATGGACATGGACAACAAAGCTGGGGACAGGGTGGGGGGATGGGGAGGAGGGTGTCAATGGGGAAAAAAGGAGAAAGATCTGTAACAAAAATAAATTAATAAAAAAAAAAAAAAAAAAAAAAAAAGAACTCAGTGAATAGTGGACTGACATGTCCTTAAAGGTTCTTTCATATGTTACTAGATTTCTGAATTTGAAATATAGATGGCTGGAAAGAATGATATATATTTTTATGGTTTGAGAAAAGACAGTATTAAATATCCACATTTTTTCTCTAATTAAAGTGGAATTATAATTTTGTTTGTGTGTGTGTTCTTTTGTTTTTGTTTTGTTTTGTTTTATTACAAACTGAGATTAATGCCAAGATAGACTTCTGGGTTTACTTTTCCATGAACTTCCAACGGGAGCAAAAGCCTAGGTGTTTTCCACCAAACACAAATTTGCATAGTTAATAATAATGTTTCTGGTTGGGGACTTAGTCCAGAGCTGATACTATCTTCTGGGAAGTTAACAGGAAGATGACAAAGGGGGAGAGTGTGAAAATGAAAGAGGCAAGAGATTAATAAAATGTTACCAAAAATAAGGAAAGGATTATGGTTTAATACACCAACTAGACTAATTTGAATTTAGGAAGACAAATATTTTTAGAAAGCTGGCTCTTTCATCTTATTATTAAAACTGAAAGTATGTTGATCATGCTATTATTTTGGAAATTTTACCTTGGTTACTCCTGTTCAATATGAGTAAATATATATGGTGTGTGTTTTTATTGGTTTATCAATAATGCAATATAACAAATTACCTTTTTTCAATTACTCTGGTAATACAAGGTATACAGGAAGCTAAGTATACTATGATTATTTCAAGGGTTTCTTTGTATTTTTGTTTGAATGTGTGTTTTGTTTTTTTGTAGCATCTACAATAAGAACCAGCTTGTATTTGTCTTAAAAACACAACAGGCTAAATTTTTTGCAACTCTACTGTCATAGAATAGAATTTTTCAAGATTTGGCCATATATCAGTTTGATCTTTAAAAGTGAATCCAAATAAATTTTCTAAGGAGAATGTTAGAACTGTTCTAAGATACCCCGCTAGCACCTCTACAGAAAGGGGTGAAACTTCCTTTTTCAGTTAGGAATTAATATATGGTAGATTTGCTTAACTGCTGTAAACCACAATTAATGTAATCATAATACAGAAAAATTTTACTTATTGTGAAAACTTTTAAAAAATACTTAGTGTAATAAAGTATATAAATTATTTAGAGTAAGACCTGGTATACAGTAGTTATTCCTAAAAATAATAATTACTTTTTAATAACTAATTACCTTGTTTCATTTTTAATGGCATATATTAGTCTATCAGATTTATTTATTAAAGTGTTTGTTAACCCAAATTGTACACTAATATAACAATAAAAAAGATACCAATCCAAAATATTGTATAATGTACTGAAAGACATTATTGAGTAACTTAAATGAAAGCTATCTGTCTGTGATAGGAAAAAAGTTTGCACTTACTCATGCAAAAGAGGTCGGATGACAGTGCCACCATGAGCATGAACTTCATGCATCTGCGTATAGAAGTAGGGTAATAAAGTGTATCTTATATTTAGAATGGCCCTTGACATTGCAGAAAAGGTTTGATTCCAGGAAGCAGGATCTTGTCTCTGAAATAAACCAAATTGAAATAGTTATAAACTTTTGTTTTTATTTAAATCATAATTTTGAAATGCATATATTGGAGAATAAAAGATAAGGAATTATATTAACTCACTGTCATGTGCAATATACTATCATCATAAAAATCTTATGCAATAATGTTTCTATCTCATATAGAGATTACAATATTATCATTATAACATGAAAAATGAAGATTAAGTTCCTGGCTTGATTTAGTTTAAATTATCATATGTAAAGAGCAGTTCACATTTGAATAGGTGACAAATACATTGTCAACTATGATGATACAAAATGTAGGGACAAAAAGTCTAGGATAGAAATGAAATGCTGTATAAAAATAGATGAAAATAAAAGACATGTTAAGCCCATCATGGTAACCTTGCACATTGTGTGTTCTCATGAGAAATAAATAAATTATGATACTAAAGAACTAATTATATATGAGGAAAAGAAGACCTAATTAATGTTGGACAAGAAAAAATAACATGCCCAAGTCTATTCTAGAATACACATTCCAGGTAAAAACACTAAAATTGATACTTGAAAGATTAAAAGACTGTTTAAAAATGTTGTTGCATTAACTGGTTAAAAATAATACATAGTTAAAGTGATTAGTATTTTATATTTTAAACAAATAAGGCTGCCACATAACTCTAGAGGCAACACTTCCTATGTTTTTCATTGATATGAACAGGAATAGGGCCCTTAAGAACTGCATCATATCTATGAAGATTCCAACTTTTCTAGATTTCAGGAGTAAGGATGCTTAAAGGATGACTGAGTGTTATTACTGCTATTTGTACTGTTGGAATAGGCACATAGTTAATTTTCACAGTGTTTAGTCTAGTCTCCCCTCTCATTCAAAAGTTCCAACAACTTAGTAAAGTGGATATTTGTGTCATCACACAGAAATACATTCTCATGATTCTGTTTTCTTTTTCCTCTCTCAATTGTTTTAACATATGCCTTTTAAATCTTCCAATTTCATGCATTGATACTAGTATTTCAAATGGCTTTCACTACTAATTATTTAGTTTGAAGCTGACTTTCTTACTGTTCTATTCAGGTTGGGAAGTTCCAGAGGAAATATTTTTTTCCTGGGTACTCAAAAATTATATAGAACAGCAGTAAGTATGCCAGTTAACCAAGTCTTGAACCCAAAAGTACAAACAGAAACCCAAGTCAGAAAATTTTTAAAATGATGGGCTTAGAGTTCCTCAGTAAATGTACAGAGGTTCAAAGCATTCAACTGGAAATCAGAGAGGTAGAGTGTCTATTCAACTTGTATGTTAAATGGGGGAAAGAAGGAGAGTAAAGGCAAGAATTACATACCTTAGTACCTGCAACATTGTGATTTCTTGAGTATGGATAAAATGCTCCAAGTTGCGTCCAGCGGGCACAGAGGTGATATTCTGAATCATTAAAGAAACCACAAATATCTGCTCCAGTCTAAAATACATTGTTACATTTAATTAGTTTTCAGTTTGTTTCTTAATATCTATAAATTATAAAAATAATTTGAATAAAATTACTTACATATGATATTCCAAAGAGACTAAATTCCATCATACCTAAAAAATTAGGAAATGAATCTTAGAAAGCTACAGATTCACATATATTTTGATATCTTGTATTTAGAAAGATTTTCCATTTCTAACCCCAATCCCTAATTCATACATTTTTCAGATTATTAACATACTTTTCTATCATTTTTAAAATAATTTTCATATATTTTAACTTATAGTGTTAATGACATTTATAAAAATAAGACACGAGCCCTGGCCGGTTTGGCCTAGCGGTTGGAGCATCAGCCTGCGGTCTAGAGAGACCCAGGTTCCGTTCCCGCTAAGGGCACGTACCTCGGTGGCAATTTGTCCCCAGACCTGGTTGGCTGTGTGGGAGGCAGCCACTCGATGTGTCCCTTTCACGTTGATGTTTCTTTCTCTCTCTCTTCCTCTCTCTCCCTCCCACTCTATCTGAACAAAAAATGGAAAAATGTCCTCGGGTGAGGATAAAAAGAAATAAAATAAAATAAAATAAGACACGATATGTTTCCTTGACACTTTGAAGATAACACATTTAGAGCACAAAATTGTTATGAACACATCACAGTATAAGAAGAAAGTGGTAATGATTTTCTTGGTTTCATGTTTTATAATAAAAAGCTAGTTCTGTAATTATTTAATGATAGGTTTCATCATTTGAAACAAAGTGAATTATTTTTATTAAATAAAATCTTCTGAGGAATGATCACTTCAATAAAATAGAATGCATGTGATTTCCCAATTCTTCTAAAGAAATATTTCTAAGCATTAAGTGTTTTTCCTTGAATCTTAAATGAATTAGAAAAGCATTTTTAAGACTAGATCTCAAACAAAACAGTATCCCTTTACTCTTTAAAGTGATAATGTCTTATTTACTATTTATCTAGCCATTGCCAGAAAACTTTTTCTAAATTTGGTTTGAAATATTTTATTCTTTAGTATCTATCAGTGATTCTTATTACCCAGAATCTAGAATTTCTACCCATTTCTATTCATAGCTTGTTATCCTTCCCAGCCCCTGCCCTTTTGAACTGGGGAACTAAAACAAAAAGTGATGAAATTATTTTCTCAAAATAAACTAGTTGGAAATCATCAGTTTCTATACAACATACCAGATTCTGCTTTCTGGACTACTGCCTATCACAGTGCTATTTGCCATGAAATATAATTCCAAAAGCAGATTTCTGAGACGTACTTATAAAGTATATGAACAAACACCAGAAAAAGTGAATACCTAATAGAAAACTCAAAAGAATAATGATAAAGATGATGACTCTCACATACCAATGATTGATTTGTCCAAATTGTTCCATTGTGCATAGTTGTCTCCAAGCCAGTGTCCCCCCCACCGTCCAGCAGTAGGATATGTGGAACGAGATATAACAATTCCTCTTTTGCCAGTTGCCTTCTGCAATGCACTAATATAAGTGAAGAAGGATCTATAAGTCTTTACATTAGGTATTTTCTTCAGATATTTTTATGTATGACAACTTCATTTTTAAAAAAGGATTTGATTTTTGGTACCTACGTTGTCTCTTATTATACCTAGCACTTTATATGTTAGTATTCTCTCATTATACTATAAAATCCTCACAGGATATCTTTCCTTCCTTCCAGCATTTACTAGGTTTACATACCTAAGTGGCCTGCATTTATTTGTTCAACGGATACAAGTTAAGTCAACTACTGGTATTATCAGATGAACTAAACATTTTATAAATATTTAATGAACTTATTTTATTCTACTTAAATGTGTTCTCTTGAATAAAATTATAGGCTCTAACAAATGATTGTTCCAACCCTTCTCAATTTTGATTTGTTAAAACTTAATCTTTGTATTACTTTGCAGAGAATGCTTGCTATAATATTTCTTGTTTTAGAGACTAGTTTAAAGAGCACAAGACTTTCCTGGGTCTTAAAAATAAAAATAATTGTTTTATTTCAAGAATGGAATCTGTTGAAAGCCAGATCAAGAGAATAGATTTTACAAATTAAGTCATTATTTTTTTCTCTCCCCTCCTCACTCTTTGGAGAATGACTTTAATGACTTATTGTGCACTCTGGTAACAAAAATAATGCATTGCTTTATATTATCTCTGATATTATAAGAGTTTCTAAAATAGAAAAATATTTTACAATTATATTAATTGGAAAGAAAATATTAATTTTTATATTACTCAAAATAAATTATATATGTATAAAGACTATAGACCTGTCTCAAGGTAAATACTTCAAATACCTAATTAGGCAGACTACAACTCACTAACATGTTAACAACTGTATCTAATCATTTCTTTGTTATAGCATGGACTACAGTGTTTATACTGATTTGTTTATATATAAAGTTTCTTCCATGAGTCCTTGAATTTCTTGAGGTTAAGGACTTTATGTTAATCTTTTGTGTACCCTCTACATCTAATACAGTACTTGGTTATAATGGTAACTCAAGAAACTTTTAAAGTCAACATTTAAAGCTTTAATATGTTTAATTTAAATAACAAACATGGTTGAAATCTTTACTGAAAAGTGTTATGGACTAGAGCAAAATTAAAACTATTAAAGAAATGTATTATAACTTTATAGTAAAATTTGTTCTTCAGAAAATAGTACTGATATCTTCCTCATAATGTTTTTAAGAGTTAAAATGGACCTTAAACATCCCTAAATACCTTTTTATATAAACTATTTAGAACTATACCTACATTTCCCTTGAATTTATTCATATAATTTTGATAATTGTAGTGGGATAATAATTGATTTAATTTAAATTTACTAAGTATTCCATAATTTGTCAGGAACCATTGTAAATTCTGTAATGTGCTCCAGAAGTTTGATTACCTGCTCTCTGAAGAAAAATATTTTCTTTCAATTTCCCTGAAATTACATCTTAAAATGCATAAATTTTGCAAGCAAAATGAGTCAATTCTCAATATTTTTGTTCTTTTTAATATGTATATATTTATGGTTAAGTGAGGTTAGCTGAAGATAATTGTGCTTCATTACTATATTCCAATAGGGTTAATTTTAAAAAAAATGTTTTTCTCAATAAAAGGCATTGTTGAAGACCAGTTTGTTTACTCTTAAGAATGCCATTTCCTAGCCTTTGTACATTATCTCAGTGTCCCTACATTTAGATTTGGTTAACAAATCTGTGGTCATTCATTCATATACTAATATCTTAAATAACTCACCTACTCTAGGTTGAAAAAGAGTTTGGTGCTAGAAATAGGATAAGCATGTTTCACTAAGTGAGGAAATATTACCCATACTCTTTAATCTAAAATGATTCTCATTCTTTTACCTACTTCAGTCATATACTAGAGTGGTGGTTTTCAACTCTGGATGCTCATTAGAATCACCAGGGGAATTAAAAAAAATTCAGATTCTTAGGCTGTACTACAGACCAATTAAATCAGAATTTACTAAAATTCTCCAGGTGATTACAATGTGTAATTAATAAATGTAGATTTATTAAAATAAAATAAAATTTAAAATTCCATTCCTGAGTCACATTAGGTACAGTGTTTAACATCAATATACAGTTAGTAGCTACCATATTAGACAACCTAAAATTATAGAACATTTCTATCATTGCAGAAAGTTTTATTAGACAGTACTAATAAAGACTTGATACTCAAAGAATGGCCCATATTCCATTATCTTTGGCCTCACAAAAGAGTTTTGTTCATGAGGACATTAAAGTCTGAGAAGCTCATACTCTAATTTTCTAAAAATGAATTTAAATAACAGATTTAGCCAAGCTTTAATGTCTTAATTAATGACATCAAATTATACATTATTAACTCATTTATTCATTCATAACCATTAAGCATCCACTATTTTTTAAAATAATTTTTCTTTATTGGTTTTAGAGAGAGGGAGGGAGAGGGAGAAAGAGATAGAAACATTGATAAGAGAGAACATTGATTGGCCACCTCTTGCATGCCCCCTGGGGTCAGGCCCATAACCTGGGCCTGTGCCCTGACCGAGAATTGAACTGGCAACCTCTTGGTGCAGGGGTCGACGCTCAACCAGTGAGCCACACTGGCCAGGCAAGCACCCACTATTGTACTGCTATAAGTTGAGTACATGGTTAGGGAAGAAAATAAAATAGTTCAAGATTCTTTTAAAAATGGGATAAAATTTAAAGTGTTGAAATACATGACAGAGAGAGAGAGAGAGAGAGAGGGAGAAAACAATTATTCTAAGTGTCATGAAGGACCAAGTAAGTTACAGAGAACACTGGGAAGAAAAGTGCTACACAATAAGGACAGCAAAGGATTCTCAAAGTAGGTAACATTAAATCTAACATCTAAAAGGTATTAAAGAGTCAGAAAAGATAATTATGAATAGTACTTACTCATAAGTAGGTTTCATTTGTGACCATCCATATAGATTGTGAACATTGTAATGCAAAACTGATGATCCATCACTAAGGATCTGCTCGGTTTCCATACACATAGTTCTGAAATGTAATCCCTCAGTTCTTTTTGTGAGTTCTAGAGAAAAAAAAAATCAATAAAAAATACTAATAAATCATAAAGTGCCCTATATTAAAATGTGTAAAATGCAACTATATATTCTTTTGGCCAAATACATTAATTTTTGCCTTAAATATTATTGATTTTTAACCATTTGTACACTCTGCCATTGTTATGACAAATGTAAAATACAGACTATAATTGTAATTGATTGCAGTTACCATTGTGACTGAAAAATATGTGAAAAGTTTTACTATAGTCAGTAACAAAAATGTTACCACTAATTAACATAAATAAGAAAAAACAGAAAAATGAATGTACTCCTCAATGTCTATTATATTTTATTCATTTAGATGAGAAATACAGATTAAATAGATTTTTAAAATTAATTTAGTAACATAAAGCCCTGGAGTTAAAAAAGAACACTATTTTTAGATCTACTTTTTCTAGTTTAAGATACATTTTTTCAGAGATTTGTCATCCGTTTATGTTAACATTTTATGAAGTCTACTGCCTGCTTATGAGTTTGAGGATGAACACTAAAGGACTGGACTTTTCCTTCCTAGGTCAGGGACAACCAAAGAAGTGTTACTATTTTATTTTTTTCCTAGTAAAGAAATATTTTTAAAAATCTCTGTAAAAGCTTTCTATTTTTTTTTATTTAAAGAATATTGAGAATTTCCAAATCTGGGAAAATTCTTAAGGAAATTAAAGTAATCATTTCAAACAAATTAGAAATGTGTTCATATAGATAAAACATTTTTCTTGATTTTTCTTCTCAAAGCAGTGTTACATAATATTGGCAATGGATTAAGTGTGGTACAGTGTGTAGATGGGTAGGCAGAATTGGGAATGTGAATCCTGTTCCCTACATCATTTATTAGGTTTATATAAACCTAATAAATGATTAAGTAACGATAATATTTATTACTGTAACATCAAAGGGAAAGTGACAATATTGTACCTGGCATATAAGGTGGATAATTTAGTTCTCTATTTTTACATTGATTAGTAGTTGTTCCATGTACAAAACTCGATGGTTCATTCATATCCTTTAAAAAAAGAAAGAAAAGAGAAAACAAATTTAGAACATGTATTCTCAAAAAGACTAAATCAGAGGGCCAACAAATTAAAGTAGCATATTTGAATAATAACATTTAATCACTATTCTAAAAAGCAAAATATAAGACAACTTAATGACACTAAAGATTTTAGCTTAGCTTAGTGTTTCTTAAAGGTTTTTTTACAAATTGTTGCCTACTTCTGAAAAACATAGAATGTCCAATTTTTCTCTGTAGATATAATACAGACATAAAAATGATTTTTTTCTGTTTTCTAGACATAAAATTATATTATAATAGTGTGTATTCTCCTATGTCCTTTCTTGAACACTCATGCCTCAGAGCTAGCCTTGTATCAATTGTGTGTTTGTTTTTTAAACAATGACTTGTGGTTTTTAAAACCATAAGATATAGTTTACAGACACACAAAACTTCAAAGAGAATGTGAGCCCACATTTCAGAATCCTAGTGCCCACATATAAAGGGACCATAATCTACATATATAAATTAGCTACCATTTAAAGGTGATTACTCCACCTGAAAGTTTATCTTTTCAGAAAGATATCCTTCTTGGAGATATTTTTTAATAGAATCTCTTACAGTGCATAACTTTATACATGAAATAAACCTACAATTCCCATTAATTAAAAAAATGTTTTATACAATTTTATATCCTCAAGACTTGTACATAATAGCAACTTTTTAAAGGTTTCTTTAATAAAAAATAAAGTAAATTAATGGATAACTGTCACAAAATCAACAAGGAAATGTCACCTCCAAAAAGCTAAAGAAGTATTATGTAAAATCTTCTGTATTAAATATTTACTTGCAGTAAATATTTTATTCTATCTTAAAATTATATTATAATAAATCTTATTAACAACATTTTAAAGTTACACCTAAAAGTAAGACATTGTTTGAGAAATAATTTTGCCTAATTTGTAAGAGATTATGATTTCTTACATTATAGACAGTTGAGTGTGAGATTTATACCTACAACGAATGAAAATAAAATAAATATTTATAAGCAATTATGAATAGTTAGAAAATGAGGCTATTTTAGTTCCTTGGTCAAGTTAAAAATATTCAACTTGAATATTCAGAAAATAGCATTCATGTACATAAATTGAATTGGTAAAACTGTATCTTAGCAGTCCCTTAAATAAGAAAGTTTTATGGAAAAAGTGAATGAGCTAATTTTCACAAAGAATACATTGTTGACATTATTGGAATCTAGTAAGAATTTTGCATAATTAATATACAATTAATAACTTAGAACAACAATTTTCAAACTTTTTCATTTCATGACACACATAACCTAATTACTAAAATTCTGCGGCCCACCACAAAATACATTTTTTGCAGATCTGACAAAAAAAATAGGTATAATTTTGATTGATTCATAACAGACAGCTATTGTTGTGTTGGCTGTTGTCATTTTTTTTTTCCTTGACAGTCTAAGGGAGAAGAGGTCAGTGCCCCTGATGAAATAGTTAGAAATTGCATGCTTTAAAATTTCTTGAGGCACACCAGTGTGCCTACCGCAGCACACCTGTTGAAAATCTCTGACTTAGCCCTGGCCGGTTTGGCTCAGCAGTTAGAGCGTCAGCCCCTGGACCAGAGTCCTGGGTTTGATTCCCGCTAAGGGCACGTACCTCGGTTGCAGTTTGTCCCCGGCCCTGGTTGGGGTTGTGTGGGTGGCAATCAGTTTATGTGTCTCTCTCACGTCAATGTTTCTCTCTCTCTTCCCCCTCTCTCCCTCCTGCTCTATCTGAAGATAAATGCAAAAAATGTCCTAGGGTGAGGATAAAAAACAAAAAAAGAAAGAAAATCTCTGACTTAGAATATAAATTACTCAAAGTTTACTTACAATCCACAAGCCATCAAACTTCATCTGCTCATTATAGAAATCTATAATTTCCCTTGCCCACCACTCTGCTGTGGAATTCCTGAAGAAATCTGGAAAAGCTACATGAGCTCTGGAAGCCTGTAAAAATAAAATTTACACCCACAAGTATAAAATCATAAGAGACCATATGTGTCTAAGTCAGACATGTATCTGTTAGATCCAGAAATTGTGGACAAGTGATAATGAGGGCAAACTGATATCAACTTTAATTATATAAATATATGTGATTTCCCTGCAAGCATCCAGCAGCAATGGGGAGCAAAGAGAGAGAGAGACATACATGGAGAGAGAAGAGAACAGCCTTGGGCTCCTTTATAAATTATAAATAAACAGTTCAAAACACATAGAAATATATTTTCAAAGCTTCTTAGAGTGATAGGGAAGCTTTTATACCTTATCTTTAGAATCCTACAGAGCATGGTGGGGAAGAAAAGTGCTTTGGTTAAGCCTGTTTTTCTGATTAAAAATATTTGTTTTCCTGGTTCACTGCCCTTCCTGAACCAATATGTTCTTCCACTACTCCAACCGTTTATTTTTTTCTTTCCTATCTAACCCTTCCCACCCCAGAAGAGAAGAGGTGATTTACTCCTTTCCCTACTAAGAAAATCCCCTACTTGCCAGCCTACCCATATGAATCCCAAAGTCAAAGTCTGTATGTTAGCAGAAGACTGACCTGCAGGCAAATCAATTGCCTGAAAAACATAGTTTCACCTGAACGCTTTCCTGTCACACTTTAAGACTATAGCGTAACTGCCAGAACAGTGTAGGAGGGCATTGTGCATAGAAAAAAATGCAAAGAGTAGAAAATATAGGGATTTACAAAACAGATTTATCATGAGTACTGTTAGATTTGAAAGTGAATTTATTTTATCATTTTGCCTCAAGTTATATATTACTCATAAGGGGAAAAAAGCTCAGTGGGATTATATTCAATGACTATTTTCTTTGCTAGGATCTCCCATAGATTACAATGGGAAATAGTAAGAAATGTAACACCACATTTTGTTTTGTAGCTTCCATTGTTCTACTCTTTCCATAATCCATTCATTTTCCTGTATATTTTATTCTTTTAGTTGTTTGCTTGTATTCCTTTAATACAAATCATTGGTTATATCCAGATATTTCATCAGATACATGTGATCCAACATGCTTTATACCTTTTGTGGAAGAGTATCCTGAATGATTCTACATACACCATTATAAAATGAAGTTGTGCTCCAAAATCTATATAAAGAAACTCTGCCTACCTCTCCAGTGTTACCAATACTACCCAAGCTTAATGGTAGAACTCCAGTTGAGATAAAACTTGCTTTTTACTCAGCAACATGGTTCAGTAATTCTTCGACTCTACTTTAGAAATAATTTGGTAAATTTTAAGTAAAAATAGTCATCTAATTTTTCCCACATGAATTTGGATGACTTAGTGATTATAATTTGATCTACCTAAAAGACTGATTGCCAACTCTTTTCTAAATATGTTTCTTATTTTTCAATTACAGTTGATATGCAATATTATATTTATTTCAGCTATACAACATAGTGATTAGACATTAATATAACATATGAAGTGATCAACTTGATAAATCATCCACTGAGGTCATACATAGTTATTATATTGTGTATTACTGACTATATTACCTATGCTATACTTTACATCCCTATGACTATTTTGTAACTACCAATTTGTACTTCTTAATCCCTTCATTTTTTTCACCCATCCTCCCAAAACCCCACCAATCTGTCAACCATCAAAATTTCTCTATATCTATGAGTTTATTTCTGTTTTGTTTGTTTGTTTTGTTTTTTAGATTCCACATATAAGTAAAATCATATGGCATTTTCTTTGTCTGGCTTATTTCACCCAGCACAATACCCTCTAGGTTTTCCCATGTTGTTGTAGATGGCAAGATTTTATTCTTTTTTATAGTGGAATCATGTTCCATTGTACACTACTCTAAACCACCTCCTCTTTATACATTTGTCTACTGATGGACACTTAGGTTGCTTCCAAATCTTGACTATTGCAAGTAATGCTACAGTGAATATATGGATGAATATGACTTTTCAAATTACTATTTTGGGTTTCTTCCGATAAATATCCAGAAGTGGAATTGCTGGGTCCTTCTTTGTTTCATTTTATAGCCTTTGTTTTGAAGTCTATTTTGTCTGGTATAAGTATTATTACCCCATCATTTTTTTGTTTACTTGTTTGATTCCATTTACGTGAACTATTTTTTCCTTCCCTTTATTTTAGTTTTTTCTGAAGTGAGTCTTTGGTAAGCAACATATGTAGGGGTCTTGTTTTTTTTTTTTTTAATCATTTCAGCCATCCTATGTCTTTTTAAAATGTTTTATTAAATGTATCGGGGTGACATTGGTTGGTAAGATTATATAAGTTTTGAGTGTACATTTCTATGATACATTATCTTTACATTGTATTTTTATTCAATTTATTGGGGTTACACTAGTGAATAAAATTATATAGGTTTAAAATGTACAATTCTATACATATCATCTGTATATTATATTGTGTGTTCACCACCCCAAGTCATGTCTCTTTCCATCACCATTTATCCCCCATTTCCCCTCTCCTGCCTCTCCCTACCCTCATTTCCCTCTGGTAATGAACATACTGTTTGTCTATGAGGTTTTCTTATTTGTGTGTGTGTGTGTTTTGTTTTGTTTTAATCCCTTTACCTTTTTCACTCAGCCCCTTACCCCTTACCCTCTGATAGCTATGAGTCTGTTTTCATTTTGTTAGTTTATTTTGTTCATTAGATTCCACATACAAGTGCAATTACATGGTATTTGTCTTTCTCTGACTGGTTTATTTCATTTAGCATAATACTTCCCAGGTTCACTTACGCTGTTCCAAAGGGTAAGATTTCCTTCTTTTTTATGTCTGAGTAGTATTCCAAAGTATAAATGTATGTTCATTTCAGTATTATTTACTATAGCACAGATGTAGAAGCAGCCTATGTGCCCATCAGTAGATGAGTGGATGGGTAGATTTCCATTGCATTTTGATTAGAGCATTTAATCCATTAACATTTAAGTAATTGTTGACAGATATATAGTTATTGCCATTTTCTTATTCATATTTAGGCTTTTTCTTTTCTTCTACTCAAAGAAGTCCCTTTAATATTTCTTGAAATACTGGTTTAACTCTTTTAGCTTTTTCTTGTCTGGGAAGCTCTTTATCTGTCCTTCTATTCTAAATGATAGCTTTGCCAGGTAGAGTAATCTTGGTTGTAGGTCCTTTTCATCAATTTAAATATTTCATGCCAACCCCTCTGGCCTGCAAAGTTTCTGTTGAGAAATCAACTCATAGTCTTACAGGAACTTCCTTGTAGATAATTCTTTTCTTCATTGCCAATTCTTTGTGTTGCTTTTTTTCTCTTGTTTTAATAGTATTCATTTCATTTATTTCTAGTTTAATCTTTACCATTTTCTTTCTTTTGATTTTGGGCTTAGTGTGTTCTTCTTTTCCTAGTTCTTGGAGATGTGGAGTTAGGTTGTCTATTTGAGATCTTTCTTTTTTTCTAATGGAGGCATTTTATCATATGAATGTCCCTCTTAGACTGTTTTTGCTGCATCTCTAATTTGTGGTATGTTGTATTTTCACGATGCTATCTCAAGTTATTTTCCAATTTCCTTTTTGATTTCACTTTGACCCACTGGTTGTTCAAAAGTGTGGTGTTTAATTTCCTCACACTTGTGAATTTTCCAGTTTTTCTTCTGATATTGATTTTAGTCATATTCTACTTGACCAGAAAACATACTTGGTACAATTTCAACATGCTTAAATATGTTAAAACTTGTTTTGGGACCTAACTTGTGATATATCATGGAGAATGTTCCATGTACTCTTGAGAAGAATGTATATTATTCTGTTTGGTAGAATGTTGTACCTATGTCTATTAAGCTCATAAGATCAAGTGTTGTTTAAGTTCACCATTGTCTCACTAATTTTCTGTCTGGTTGTTCTTTCCATTATTGAAAGTAAAATATTGAAATCTCTTATTATTTCATTACTGTATATTTCTTCCTTCAGTTCTGTCAATGTTTGCTTTATATATTTAGGTGCTCTGTTGTTAGTCACATATATATGTATAACTGTTATGTCTTCCTGGTGATTTGATCCTTTATCATATCACCAGAAAGTCCTTGTTAGGTTTCTGTGAGAGTTTTGACTTAAAAAAAAACTATTTTTTCTGATACATGTATAGCCACCCCTGCTCTATTTTGGTTGTCATTTGTATGGAATATCTTTTCTTCTTCCTTTTTCTTTCAGTTTATGTGTCCTTAGATCTAAAGTGATTTTTGTGTAGGCAGCCTATACAAAATTGACAAACTATTAGCTATATTATCTAAAAAAATGAGAGAAAACTGGCACCAAACATAGTTTGTACAATATTATTGACTATATTTCTTATACTGTACTTTATCAGGGAGAATACTTTGTAAAGTACATGATTGTCTCACCACTGTGTTATACATTGGAAATTAATACATAATAATATTTAATGTAAACTATAATTGAAACAAATTAATTAAAAAAGATAAATATATTGCCAAGCTGGTGTGACCTGTAGTTGAGCATCAACCCATGGACCAGTTCGATTTCCCATCAGGGCACATGCCCAGGTTGTGGGCTAAATCCCCAGTGGGGAGGCAGCCAATTGATGTGTCTCTCTCATCGATGTTTCCATCTCTCTCTCCCTCTCCCTTTCTCTGTCTAAAAATTAATAAAAATATATTTAAAAGAAATTAAAAAGATAAATATATTAAAAAATAAAAAAGAGAGAAAAGTCAAATAAAATCAGATATGAAAGATGAGGCATTACAACTGATGCCACAAAAATAAGAAGGATCAAAAGATGCTATTATGAACAATTACACACCAACGAATTGGATGACTGAGGGAAAAAAGGATAAATTCCTACACTTGTACAGCTTAACAAGACTGAATCATAAAGAAATGGAAAATGTCAACATAGCAATTAGTTGTAGAGGTATTGAACCAGTAACATAGAAAAGTCCAGGACAAGATAGTTTCACTGGTGAATTCTACCAAACACGTAGGAAGAATTAATGCCAATCCTTCTCAAATCCTTCCCAAAAAATTGAAGCACAGAGACCACTTCTTAACTCATTTTAAAAGGCCAGCACCAAAAAATAAATGGAAAAATTTAGAAAAAAAAAGACCTGCAGAACAATATCTCTGCTGAATATAAATGCAAACATTCTCAATAAAATACTACCAAACCACATTCACCAGCACATTAAAAGGATTATATACCATGAAAAAATGGGATTTATCCCAGTAATGAAAGGATTGGTCAACATACAAAAATAAATTAATGTGATATACCACATTAACATAAAGAAGAATAAAATTCACATGATCATCTCAACAAACATTGCTGAAAAAATGTTGGACAAAATTCAACAAACTTTCATGATAAAAATAGACTAGGGATAGAAGGAAATTACCTCAAAATAATAAATACTCTATACTGAATGCCTTTAGCTAATATCATACTGATTCAGGAAAAAAATCATTTTTCCTATAACATCAGGAACAAGACTAAGATGCTAACTCTTGCCACTTCTATTTAACAAACTTAATGACAGTCCTAGCCAGAACAATTAGGCATGAAAAATATATAAAGCATCCAAATCAGAAAGACAGAAGTGTACCTATTTGTAGATGACATAATCTTATATGTAGTAAATTCTAAAGAATACACTCACATATAGAATCTGTTAGAACTAATAAACAAATTCAATAAAATTCAGGATAAAAAATCAACATTCAAAAATTAGTAGCTTATCATACACTAACAATGTACTATCTGAAAAAAAATGTTAGGTAAACAACTGCATTTACAACAGCAAAAAGTTATAATGCAATATTCTGGAATAAAATTAACTAAAGAGGTGAAAAACCTAAGTAGCCCAAATAATCTTGAGAAAGTAGATAAAAGCTGGAATCATCCATTTCCTTATTTCAAAATACATTCCAAAGCTACTGTAATTAAAAGGGTGTGGTACCAGCATAAAAATTGACATACAGTCCAATACACAGAATCGAGAGCACAGAAATTAATATACACATATATAGTAAACTGATCTTCAACAAGGGTGTCTAGAATAGACAGTGGGGAAAGGACAGTCTATTTATCAAAAGATGCTGAGAAAACTCAATATTCACATGCAAAAGAATGAAATTAGAACCTTATCTTTATACTGCTTATAAAAATCAGCTTAAAATGGATTTAAGACTTAAATGTAACACTTGCAACTTCAAAAATTCTAGGAGAATACATAGGGAAAATATTCAGGATATTTGGTCTTAGCAAAGATTTCAGGTATATGACATCAAATGCACAGGCAACAAAAGCAAAAATAGACAAATGGCACTATACCCATCTAAAAAGTTTCTGCACAACAAAGGAAATAATCAACCAAGTGAAGCAACCTACAGAAAATATTTGCACAGCATATAACAAATAAAGGGTGAATTGCCAAAATATATAAGATAGTCCTACACCTATATTTCAAAACAAACAAACAAAAATTAACTCACTTAAAATGGGAAAATACTTGAATAGACATTTCTCTAAAGAACACATGCAAATGGCCAACAAGTAGATGAATAGATGCCATGCTTCCATTTATATTAGGGAAATGCAGGTCAAAATCACAATGTATGGAGATTCCTCAAAAAATTAAAAATTAAACTACCATATGATCCAGCAATGCCATTTGGGGCAGTTATGTTAAAAACACACACAAAAAACTTGAAATCAGGATTTCAAAAAAGATATCTGAACTCCCATCCTTATTGCTGTACTATGCACAAGAGTGAAGGTGTTGAAATAGCCTAAATGTCCATCAATGGATAAATTGATCAAGGAAATGTGGTATATATGTACAATGGAATACTATTCAGTCTTACAAAAGAAGGAGATCCTGCAATGTGGGGCAAAATGGATGCTCCTTGAGAATATCACACTGAGCACAATAAGCCAGTCACAGAAGGATAAATACCTCATGACTCCACTTATATGAAGTGTTAAAATAGTCAAATTCACCAAATGTAAGAGTAAAATGGCGGTTGTCAGAGGCTAAGGACTGGGGATAATGGGGAATTGCTATTGAATAGGTATAATGTCTCAGTTATGCAAGGTATGTTCTAAAGATCTGCTATATAACATTGCCCTAGGGTAAAGAATGCTGTATTGTAAACTTAGCAATTTAACAGGGTAGGTGTCATGTTAGTTGTCTTACCACAACAAAATAAAATAAAATAATTATTGCTTGCATTAAACAAGATACATAAAATTGCTTAATAGAGTGACTGACACATGTCAGTATTTAAGAAAAATAAATAACTTTGATTCAAATATGGTCAGATACAGAAAATTAGAAAATAAGCCATCTACATTTTTAAGGAAAGTATTGCAATTGAATAATTGGTCAACATGATAATTAAATCCATGTGCTGAATTTCTTTTAGTTATATAGTTAATAAATGTAAAACTTACATTAACAGCTTCATCTTCAGTCAGACTTCCATCTATTGTTACATTAGGTAAATCTGGCCAAACCTATAAAAAAGAAGAAATTGGAAAACAGTTTAAAATAACTTAAATATGATATGATTGTGTTGTAAATAAATTATAATAGAATTTTGGAGGCATATTATAGACTCAAGATCCCAGATCAGTAATTCTTTCAGGTATCCTTCTTCAGTTTTTGTTTTGCTGTATGTGCTATTTGCAAACTATTTCCATTTTCCATATTAATCTCTTCTTTAATATGGAAAATAAGAAATAAAAAGCCAATCTTTATAATAGGTAGTGATTTTGAAAGCAATTCATGTAACCAAAGGTCTGGTCAAGAAATAATATGGGGACCTACACTAAATTTAATTTAGTGCTGTATATAAAAAACTGTTTCTGTAATTATTCCAGGAATGCAATATAAAAACAATAAATATATTTTTATTTGAAAGGAATTGAAGATCTGAGTTGGACGATGCCATGCTGAGGCAAATATCTTCTTGGTTTTCGCAGTTAGCTCTAAGTCCTCATCTTCCTTCCCTCTACATCCACAACCACCTGTGCCCCTGCCTCCTTCCTACCAGTGTTTTCCTCCACCCCAACCACAAACACACAAAATAGAGCCCAAAATTCAATCATGCTGGATATCTGGGAATTCGATTCTACGTTGTAGAAATTAGAAAGTCCCACATAAAAATGTAAATAATCCCCAGAGGACTAATGACCTACAAAGGATTTGTTGTGGATAGTGGAGAAATGGATTAGAGGGCAGAAATCTAAGGAAATGTATAGAAATATCGAATGACAACAAAGTAAAAAGAAAAAAATCCATTTTATGGCCAATATGTCATACTCTATACTTGCATGTTTCTTAAAATAAGATTCTTCACTAAATTTATCACAGGTTTTTTTTAATTTCATTTTTAACATTTTAATTTTGAAATTATTTTCAAACTTACAGAAATGCTACAAAAGTTACACCCAGAGCTTTTCTATATTCCCCTAATGTTAATATATTTATAACTACTGTATAATTATCAAAACAAAGAAGTTACTATTAATACCATACTGTTATCTAATCTACAGACCATTTTGAATTTTACCACTTTTATCACTGATGACCTATTTGTGGTCCAAGATCCAAAAAGAATTCCACAATGTACTTTATTATCTCTCCCATCATGGAATTTTGTATTTTTTCATTCCAGTAATGACTAGTAAATATATTTTCATCTGTCTTTTATATGTAAGCCAAATCATAACATTTTCTAAAATATATTAATATACCTAAGTCTGAATATTATTGCTTAAATGTAATATAGTGAATTATATTCCTATTCAAGTTCAGAGTATAAATATAGCTCTTAAAATACTGTTTATTTTGTTAATAAGTTTGTAAGAGAAGTACACACATTTAAATGTCTCTTGCAGTATATAATAATGAATCATCATGTTATTAATGGTAGTTTTATAATAAAACACAAGGTACCAAGAAATACAATAAAGACAATTTAAAGATAAAACAAATAGTTTTTCTACATACAACTTGTATGAATTATTTCTATTTCTAATATCTGGATTACACTCAAGAGTATATATTATTTTCTTTTTTATCTCCTAAATCATTACATTATATATATATATATATATATATATATATATATATATATATATATATATATATCTTTCTCTGAATATGGTTTTAACTCAGTAGAAACTGTCAATAAAATAGCATTTTTTTAAACATATTTTATTTCAAGGTCAATTCAGTACCTTTGCCCAACAAATATCATTGGTATTAGGCCATTTGACAAAGACATCTTTCTGTTGTCCTCTTATAAATGCAGGGTAATACTTCGTTTCATTTCCTGAAATTGCTGGATCCTAAATTGAAATGAAATACAAACCAGATTACTATGGAATGAAACTATAGCCTCTTGGGTAATTCTGAAACATAGGAATTTTCCATTACTACATTATCATTATATTGTGCTCTCCGAGACATGGACTGATTATATAAACTTTACCATTCTAGCTATATTGTCTTCTAAATTTCTTAGAAAAAAATGTAAGAACTTTGAAAACATATTAGCTATGATTTCAAGCAAGATCACTAGAGTTTTGGTTTTGTGTTTATTTTTCCAGTGGGATTTCTGGTTGTGTAGCTTACTTCTTGTGAGATATTGATAAAATATTCTCCCTACTGAATCACTAAGTTGAAAGCAAATTTTCAAATATGAGCAGTCCTAGAGAATGATATGGTAACTGTATAGGAATAGAAAATCCATCATCACTTTGTGATAGCCTCTATAAATTGAGGTCAGTTTACAGCATTGGTGATTACTAAAAACCAGCTTGACTTTGACCCCCAGCTTTAGTCTTACATCTCTAAGGATATACCAAGTATAAAGGTATTCTGGTAGCAGCCCATGTAAATAAAATGAAATGTTAAAGGAAGAAAGTTTTAGACTTGGGAGTCAAATCCAAAGTTATATAATTCTTATTTTGAAATACCTCCCCATATCTCTCAATCTAGGACAGAAATCTTAATAAAACCAAGATAATAAGACTCAGGTAAAATATAAAATATAAATACTGACCAGGATGATGATGTATCTCATCCCTTCATTTCTTATTTTGTCAACAAACTGAGGAAGGTCCTGGAATTCTTGACCAATTGTGAAGTCTAGTTGCCTTTCCATGTAGTCAATGTCTGTGTATTGAACATCCTGAAAAATATGAGAATTTTAATAGTGGGGCAAGAATAACAAGAGTGAGTGCATCACATCTTATCATACTTATGAAAGTATTAGCAATATAAAAGCTCAATGCCACTTCACTTGATCCTAAAGAGAATTAATTAGGTAATGCAATACTCAAGGAATAAAAGTAGCAAGTAAATATAACATGATCTCACTTGTTTGTAGAATATAGTAAACAATACAAGCTGAAGAACAAAATAGACCCAGAGACACAGAAGTAGGGTATAGACTGACAAACCTCAGAAGAGGGGGGTGGGGAGGGAGGGGTGAGATTAACCACAGAAGTTATATGCACGTATGCATAACCAATGGACATAGACAAAAATGCTGGGCAGGGCGGGGGGGGGGGAAGAGGCGGGATCAGGAGGAGGGTGTCAATAGCGGAAAAAGGAAAAACACCTGTAACAAAAATAAATTAATAAAAATTGCAAAAAAAATAGCATGTAAATGTGTAAAATACTCTAAGAACAAGTTCACATAAATGTTCTGACTTGTTAACAGTTCATTTAATAATTTTGATTTAGAATCAAAATTCTTTCAAATCAGTATCTTTTCAAATGTAATTCCCAGAGGGAACAGGAAGGCACAGGAGTAAAGGATTTATGAGGTTATAAAATTATATTAAATGGCAATTTGGAATTTTGTACAATGTATACAGAAATAGGTTTTGCTTTATTTCTGGAAACATAAAGCAAATATAAAATAATTTCAAATAATTCTACTATTGCCAAAGAGGAAAAAGAATTATTAGTAAATCCATTAATTATTGTAAGATTTTTCATTTTTTATCACTGGTCATTTTTGGAATAGTAGCTCAAGCTAATATAAGCAAAACATTGCTTACAGATAGGCATTTACCAATATGTTTAAACTAATGAATGTTTGAATATTAACACAGAAATTTTAAATTAGGCCTAAATAACAAATTTGTTAATTATTTTCTGTTAATTGACATTAGCATAATTTTCTTCTAGGTGTTATAAAATATATGGCTAATATAGTGGACAGCCCTTTTATAAAATATTAGAAAACCTCCTTTCTATAAAAAAATTCCACTTGCATATTTCTTATCTACTATATAATTAATTTCTCCATAATAATATATTCAGGGACCTTATATTGAATTCTACTATAGGTACTCATGTCTTATAATGAGGTCCTTCTCATTCTTCTTAGAATGAGTTCTTTTATATACCAATCACTCTCGATTTCCATGCTTAAGTGCTACCAGGCAGATTTCTGGGCTTCCTTAATATCACTAAAAAATAAAAACACAGGGACTGATTATATCTGGATACTTAGGAATATATATTTTTCCAGACACTGAGGGATAAGGATATTCTGCCAGCCCTCTGATCCTGTATTCTAACATTACAAATATAATCTATCCCAGGGCAAAACTCACTTTGTTTCACCTACAATTTCTCCCCTGTAATTTGTCACTTCAGTGGATGGAATAATTCTGTGGACCCTTGCTCTCATCTAAAGAGAATATGGGGAAGGTGTCTGACTATCTATTCGACCCAGCGTTTATGAGGGAAATACAAGTGCACAGTGACTTGTTTAGTCAGGGCATGGAATTGAAGACAAAATAGAAAACAAAATGGTATTATTTCTTTTCCTTTATCAATCTAATAAAGATATTTTATAAAAATGTGATATCTAATTCATTAGGTGCTACTAAAAACTAACCCTTGATTATTGCCAAAAGCTAAAATTTTTGAAAGCATATAAGTGTTTAATGATTTCATTCTGACTTTATAGAAGACATATTTAACACAATTTTAAAAGTTTATATACATACGTAGGGGATCTGAGCAGACACCATATCATCATATACTTCCTGAACTGCTGAAGTATTTTTGTACCCGTAACGACATAATTGAAATCCCAAAGCCCAATAAGGTGGCATGACAGGTCGGCCAATTACCTTTAAAAAGAAAAATTACTTGTGAACTAAGAGTATTACTTATATTATAAAGAGAAATTTATGTTTTTTCTAAAAACATTTAATCATACTTCATGGTATTGCTTTGTTGCAGCTTCCGGAGTTGGACCCAAAAACATATAAAAGTCCAAGATTCCTCCAATCATGCGGTAAGTTAGAGCAGGAGTTGGCTGAAATGTTACATCTGGAAATTCAAAATATGATTACATTTTTATCCATGTATAAAATGTTATTTATTAAAGAGTCATATAAAACATGATACATTTTTTAAATTATTGTTTTACCCATTGCATTGCTGTTAAGTAAGAGAACTCCATGAGCATGGTCCCCATCTTCCAGAGCCATGTAATAGGGATGAAATCCATAGGAGTTTAATTTATACTAAAAAAAAAAAAATTAAACATAAAATATATTCAGATAATAATACCATATGAAGTTTTTCAATGTAATATTTATATTTATTATAAGATTGAGCCTAGGAATTTAAATGTTACTTCCTTGCACACACAAACTGAATTAAATGCATTCCCTTAGAAATTAAATTTTTTCATTATTAGAACTGCTATTGTTTTAGATCATGAAATAAATACACAAATGTGTAACACCCACAAATGTTGCTTCATAACTGATGTAAAAAAACATTGGTATTAGAGTAATTGGGTTTCTTTCTACAGATTATATACATTAATTTAATTTATTAATGTGAACTTTTTTTCAATAATATAATTTTATAAAAATGATTAAAGTACTCAACCTCTTAAGTAGTTAATATGATAGTTATCCAAGTTTATATATTTTTATATTTAAAATGATAATATATAATAGTTTATTTTATTAAATATTTAATTTCATTTTTATTAGATCTTTTTATTTATTTATTTAAAAAACAAACCCTATACTCAGGGTCATGAAATGATTTGCCAATGGTCACAAAACTTGTAAGATGATGATCCCCAAACAAATTGACATCTTTAGCCCATAGGGAATCCCAGTAATTGATTCATACATGAAAGAAAATTTATGTATTGAGAATAAAGGGTATATTAACCTAACAATGTTAGTGCTAATGTTGAAGTATTTTAAAGAAGTTTGGTAAAATATGTATTTTCAAGGCGGTATAAATGAAACACCTCCTTTATAACTAAGTTTGAACTATTGTGATATAAAAAAAGTTGTTTGAACACTCAATAATAAAAAGTGGTTGCAATAGTATACACATTTTATAATTTCACACTTCATATATCCTTTAAGTAAGCATCACATGTGGCAAATGGAAATAAGCTAGTATTTGTATTAAAATGTATTTTTCATGATATGTCTAGAATAATTATAGTTAACATTAGTTGTGTAGTGCATTAAATATTCATGAAGTGTAATTAATAAGTTGAAACATTACAAAAAGTGACATGAGCTTATAAAAACATTTTTTAAAGATGTAACTAGTGGTAAAACTCATAAAAATGCACACTGCAGCTGTGTGTTATAAAGGAAAAAGGCATCAAATCATTATTGAAGAAGTAAAAAAAAATTAAAGAGAACCCTCCTAGTCAGTTACTTTCTAAAAGCTGAGAGTAAACATGGATTTGGCAGGAATACTGAATCTGAATGCTCTTTCTCTGCAGTTGAGAGGATAAGGAACTGGGTCACTACCTCAGTTCTCACTGTACTCAGTGTTATCCATCAAATCATCTACTTTTGCCAATAATTAATGGAGACTTTTGTTTGTTTTTCAGAAAATCACTGTAGCAGCTCTGGGGATCTCCAGCCCCTTTGTCATTACTTCAGTACCAAAATACAGGCCTACATAGAAGTGGCTAGGATCTTAATCACTGTCTTAGTTGCCCCATGAGATAATTAAAAATTGATACTTACACCAGGGGGTTGGTCTCTTGTGAACATTCCCCAAGTGTGCCAGTTAAGATCTCGCTTAAATGTTGTGTGTTCCACTTCCCCAAAACCATATACATATTCTGATGGCAGGCGAGTAGATATTTGAATGAACTGGTCATTGAAAGTAAATCCAGGTAGGTGAGAATCCCAACTGAAAATAAAAGAAAATTCTATTTCTGTAAACATTTACAAAGTAGTATCACAAATAATAATGGTGATTCTGTCTTGGGTGAGCTGAAAATCAGTAATATTTTCTCTGTTTCTTATTGTAACTAGATACCAAATGGAAATAGATAATTATTCCAAAATATATTTCTTTTGGCTAATTTAAGGAATACCTAAAATATATTTCACATATTCAGCATAAAATGAGCAATATGATTAATATGATAACATATGTTTATCTTTAGACATATATTGCTTTTAAAAATAAAATTATGATGTTATAAATAATATATGATCTGGAAGTAACATATGCCTTAGAAATTGAAAGTCATCCATTTTTCTGTTCCTTCAAGATAATCACAGTAAATATTTTTCTACATATAGAATAAAAAGAAATCAGTATTAAAAATTATAAGGTGTAATGAATATTTTAACTTAAAATTCTCCCTATTTAATACTCTCAATGATTTTCTTCTTTTTCGTATTTATAAAAAGCAGTGTTTACAAAAAAGAATCCAGAAGAGATATGTTACAGAGAAAGCACTGTTTTTCTAGTCATTTGCAAAAACATAAAGGAGAAGGAAAAATAATTAGAATTGGCAGTGTAAGAAAATGTAAATATTACACAGAATTTGGGACATATATAAATGTTTATATTAATTATTATGAAAAAGTACTTACTAAAGAATAACAATTCTCAAATAACAATAAGTATAGCTTTGCACCAGGAATTTTTTACAAAATGACTTAGCTTGTTATTCTTTTTTTTTAATCCTCACCCGAGGACATTTTTTCATTTTTTGTTCAGATAGAGTGGGAGGGAGAGAGGGGGAGAGAGACAGAGAGAGAAACATCGAGTTCACATCGAGTGGCTGCCACCCGCACGACCAACCAGGGCCGGGGACAAACTGCAACCGAAGTACATGCCCTTAGCGGGAACCGAACCCGGGTCTCTCTGGACCGCAGTCCGACGCTCCAACCGCTGAGCCAAAACGGCCAGGGCAGCTTGTTATTCTTAACAAAAATATTTTCATAACAAAAATTTTAAAACAATGCAAAACAAACATACTTTTCTTCCCTATTTGTATCCATTCTGACAATACCTGAAAACATCCAAACAACATCTTCTAAACGATAGCATGGCAAGCTTAAATTACATAGAAGTATATTTTAATATATTACAGTTTGTAAAGAATTTCACAAAAAACAAAGATAACATTTTTTCTTAAATGTATTCATTATAACATAAAAACACCTAGTTATATGTATCTTAATTTACTCTCATTAATACCTGACAGAAATAGCATTAACTCAATCAAATTCCAAGGCCAATAAACTGATTCCAACAGTTCTAATAAAATATTTACATAACACATTTCCAATTACTTATTTTGCCAAAAATCATCATGCTTTTCAAGAAGAGTCATGGTTTGATTCTCAACTTGATTAGAAAAATAATTTTAATATTTAATAATGAAATCAAATACATCCAAAGTGTACATGAAATTTTAGACAATCCTTAATAAAAGTCCTATGATGTTCTAATTGTTTAAAATGTTAAAATAGGTCAAGTTTTTTTAATACAAGTTAAACCATTTTTAGTGTGATAGTACTCTAGCACACTGAAGGCTATGAAAATAACCATCTTACTTTTCCCCTTCTAGGCTAAAACAAAAATATTGCTCATATCAAATAATCCAATTACTTACATAACTGTTCCTGTGCTTCTCCGTCGAATCTGGATGCCAAAAGGTTTTTCCTTGATTTCAACATCATAAAGTCTATTTTCATAAGTACTTGTTGGTGTAGTTGGAATGTTTAATGGTACTGGAACTTCATACCTCTTATTCTGGGGATCATAAATCTTTTGCAGACAAATAATAAAAATAGAAATGTTTTGCTCTAGTTTGGTGACATATCATATAAGTATTAAATAAATTTAAATAATAGTACATATATATGTATATATATACACACATATATATACATATATAATCCAATATACATATATGAATAGATAATGAGATCAAATTACCTATTGTTTTACCTTTTTAAAATATTTTGTAATTCCTTTTTCTATTTAAAGAGAAATCATCAAAATCAACTTTTAGAGCTAAATAATCTCTTATATGAATATATAAAAGTATTTACTACTTCTGTTTAGACACAGAAGTTCTTTCGAGATTTTTGTCTTATGTATAACCCTACATATTAATGTAAATTTATGTTTATTCGTGTCTTTATTTCCTTAGTACATTTCTTAGAAGTGAAGCATTAGGTCAGAGCATACTAATATTTGTAAGGTCCTTGATATCTATTTGTAAACTCTTTTCCAGAATTAGTGTACTAATTAATATTCTCACCAAAGTGTATGCTCTGATAATATTTTAGGTTATACTAAGAGCATTTGTTTTCTACATTGTCCTTTATTTCCTTGATGAGTAAGATCAACCTTTTTGTACGTGATTATTCAACATTTAGGTTTCCCCTTATTTGAATGTCTTTTTTTTTTTTAATCCTCAGAGGAGGCTATTTTTCCATTTATTTTCAGACAGAGTGTGAGGGGAAGAGAGGGAGAGAGAGACAGAGAGAAATAACAATGTGAGAGAGACATATCGAATGGTTGCCTTCCACACAACCCCAATCAGGGCCAGAGACGAGGTATGTGCCCTTGACATGAATCGAACCCGAGACTCTTTGGTCCGCGGGCTGACGCCTTAACCGTTGAGCCAAACCCGCTAGCATTGAATTTGTCTTTTTAATGAGTGTAAGTATTTTAATTTTTTTTATTTCCAATTATTATTTCTTCTTCTTTTATATGTTTGCTTATAAGATCTTAATATTTTTTTTTTGTTTTTATGAGTTGAAATTGCTTGCTTTTATGATATGGGTGTCAGATATTTACCTATTTTTTGTTTTGTCTTCTAATTTTTGATAGTGTTTATTAATCTTGAAACATAATTTTTACATAGGAAATACATAGATTTTTATCTATGAGATTTTTGCCTTTGTATCTGTGGTTTGAAGGAACTTTACTAGCCAAATACAAGATAAATATGCAGCTAAGTTTTATTACTGGGTTAATGTTTGTTTAACTTTTTATAAATATACATATATAACTTTAAATGCATATATATACACATCTACATCTTTACATGTTATATACAGGGGTGAGCAAAAGTAGGTTTACAGTTCTTCATATGGAAAATAATTCAATAATTAATAAATAATAATACAAGAATAAACTCTGTATTTTGCCTACTCACAACTATAAACTACTTTTGCCCATCCCTGTATCTGAATACATATATTTATTTTATGCCATCCCTTTTTGATAAACTGTCAGGTGATTCTAAATGCAATTCTGCTGTTTCAACTTAGTAAATTTTATCTATTTTATAGATAAACTTTATTGCCAATGTCATATGTTTATTTTTCCAGATAAATATAAAGTTTATTTTATTAAGTATCAAAAAATATTCCATTGAGATTTCTATGGAAATTATTTAAAAGCATCAATTGATCTAAAATAACTTAAAAAATGTAGTCTAATTTAGGATTTCTTAGTACTTATTTAATAGTTAGCAACACATTTTAATAGTTATTTTTTTTTATAGACAGTCAACTCACTCCTATGATTTTTTAAATATTTTTATTATGTATATGATTGTTCTCATTTGATTTTGCTAATGACATTTGCCACCATTTCAGCTTCTAAATGGTGAACGGTAATGAGTAAAACATTTTTAGAGATATTATTTTATATACAGTCATTTTGATCTTATCATTTCTAATGTTTTTAATGGACTATTTCATAGGTCTTAAGTAAAACAATTATTAAATGTAACTGTTGAAAGAAACTGTTATGTTTTTTACATATTTTAATGCATTGGTCAGAAAATTTAAATAACTATGTAAAAATAATTGAAATAGTAAGCATCCTGTTTTGCATATTGTTTTTACTTTGTTTATTTTAATGGTATTACCAACATAGTACATTTTAAGTGATTTACCTATTTAGCAATAACTTAAATATCTTTTAAAAATTACTACTGAGTGTTTAATTATTCACAGAGTTAGCAAAAATGAGCTTTATTTATTGTGCACCAACTATGAGCTATATAGAAAAAAGCCATCAATTCAATCAATAATCCTTAATATTACATTAAAAATCCAAGCACATAATGTATTCAAAATCTCTCATCTTAAGAGATGAGTCATGTACTGGTATTATTTATACTAAACATACCTTGAACTGCAGCATGTCATTTTTGTGATATTTCACCTCCACACGAAGCTTTAAGATGGATATAGAAGGCCGTTTTATTCGAACATTTGCAGCATTCCACTGGAGGTCAACTGTTATACCCATTGATGAATACTTAGTTGAAGTGACTAAATAAGAGTTGTCATGTCTAGGAAAGTAACAGTGAGGTGCTCTGGACGTAGTCTAAAAATGCAATATAAGTTTATTGACAGAAATTGTAAGTATTGTAATATTTGACTCTTAAAAAAATAAGCAGACATTTCTAATCACATAATATATGATTTACAGATTGTATTGTTTACTATAAAATAAAATTGCAGTCACAATATAAAATACCTATTATGCAACCCAAGATACCATGTACTAATGTTATATAAAACATTTGTATTTTGACTCTCAAAGATAGACCAGGAGCAGACAAATCAAATCTCTATTTTCAACTCAGAAAACAGAATGATTGTCTAGTCTTTGCAAAAATTAAGTATATTACTCATATACATTTTGACCCATGCATCTTCTTACTCTTCACAGTGACAATTGCCTTTGTGTGTAAAACAGCTCTACAAACCTCAAAAGGGCATGTACTTAAATTATTTTCTTCTACTTATAAAGAAAATATATTAATCCTTATTTAATGACTGGTCCTTGCATTGGTCAACTGCATCTTGACCAGTATTTAAAATAGAAAGTGTGGTCAAAGATCAGAGCTAGTTGGTTCATATAAGGGTGGAAGATAGGATCTAAGAAAAACAATGATAAACTGTCCCATTAAAGAATAATTGTTTTATCACATTACATTCTCCAATCTTTCTTATTTATTAAATTATTATACTGTTGAGAGAAGCAGTGTGCCCATCCACATTTTCAAGTCTCTTTTGAGAAAGTTGTATATGACCCCTGAAACCTCCTTAAAAGAAAATAGTATAAGCTGATTAACTAAGATGCTCTTTGTTGCCCTTACACCTTCTGGACTTGGAATGCATATGTAATTGTGCAAGTTAGAATACAACCTTGAGGATGGAAAACACCTGAGAAATATGGGACACTGATGACATTGAGAGTTCAGCATATTAGGCCTGGGATTCTTATTTGTAAAAAAAAAATCCAGTTTTGTTTAACAAAATCAGATTTTAGCTCTCTGTACTCTCAGTTTCAAGCAATCTTTAATTGATAGAAATACTACAGTAATTAATTCAACTGCATGAAATTTAATGCCAATAGAACCAGAAATATAATAGACTTCAGAAAATTGCAGAGTTTGTATACGTCTCTCTTATAGATAGCTGTCTTTCTGCCCATTACGAAATCCCCTTTATCATTCTATGTGTTCTTATTTATCTTTCTTAATGTTAGTTCATCAACATTGCTATTTTTGTAGTTAGGATGAAAATAATCTTGCTGCATAATATATGGAAACAGTATAAAAACCTATAGGCTTAGTATTCAACAGATAATTTTTTAAAAAAAACTTGGTTTATCCAAGTCATATCTAATTAATTAAAGTTAAAATGTTTCTTTGAGTAGGTTTTATTTTATTTTTTACTACTCAGTCCTGTCCCTCTCCACACATCTATATGCTTATGAAGCGAAGTTACCACTTAGAACATCACTTTTGAAATTTTTAAATCTAAGGTTTCAATGCCATCAAAGCAATAGGACCCCTCCGAGTTCATGTGATCTGATGCCAGCTTTAAAGGCTAATGTAAAATTAGATAAAGACAGGGATGATCTTGAGGAAATCAGAGAGGTACTAAGAAGTTTTGGATAAGATTTTTTTCTAGAATTATCAGTGATTTAGGAAATGTCAAACACTCTTTGTTATATTGAGCACTGGGAAAAGATAACTTTTTTTCTTGAATGTTTGGTTTCCCATTAGATTAGGCAAATTAAGACTTCACACTCAGAAGTGACCACCACCAGAGTAACCACACATTCCAACCATTATTTGTTCTTCATCCCTCCATGTCTATACTTCTTTCCTTAACAAGCTTATTTATTTTGTAAATCACTTCTTTTTATGTAATATGACCCCTATATCCCTCCCTTGCATTCTTGTACTCAGTTGCAAAACAATCCTGTGAACATCCTGTCCTCTACGTTCTCAATGCCTACAATTCGTGGTTGAACCTGGCTTGAGAAATACACACAGTCGTTCACATTGCTCTCCCTTTACATAATTATGAAAGTTCGAGTGGGTCCTAATGATGTAGTAATACTATATTTCCCTAGTTCATTCACTATCACAATGCCCTAGATGACATTTTCCTTTCTTCTCCACCACCACCAAGTTCTTTCTCTTTTCTCATTATCATCTAATGGTTTTCCTTGTTTTTTCAGTATGCAAAAGAAAGCAATCAGAACAAAAATCAGAATGAAACACCACATCTACCCACCCACCTCTTCACCTATTACAAGATATGTGCTGCTTGTGCTTCTAAGGTGTGTCATTTCATTTGTGCATCCGATCCATGTCCCATGCCTCCTTGCCTACAAAGACACTTCTGCAATTCTCAACTCTCTCCTGCACCACTTATATTGCATTCATTATAGATTAAGCTCAATGACATAAAACCATTTTATTTCTCCCATATTAAAAAGAACTGTCACATCACTATTTTCTCCAGTTACTAAAACATTTTTATATACTTTCTTTAGAGCAAAATCTAAAATGTTCACCATACTCATTATCTCCAATTTGTCCCTTTATTCTCACTTGAATTCTCATTCTCACTCGAACCAGGCTTTTATTCCCAGCACTTTATAAATATTTCTCTTATAAAATTTACCAAAGACTTTCATGTTGCCAAATCCAAATTTAAGTTTCCAGTTCTTAACTTACTTATTTGTAAGCATAGTTACACAATTGATAATGTTCTTTGTCTGGAAATGCCTTGTTCATTGGCCTCCAGGAGCAAACATTTTCTTTGTTTCAACCTAATTCTACTGCTATTCTTTCCCAATCTCTTTTCTTGTTCCTAAACATTTCCTTGGCTGTTAATGTTGGACTGATTCATGGTTTAGTTTTTGAACTCTTCCCATTTTATCCAAGCTCATTCCCTTAATGATGTTATCCCATCATATGGCTTTAAAGAGTGTATATATGCTGAATCCAAATTTTATACCTTACCTGTGATAAAATATTATCAATTTCATTAGTTCAAATACCTCTCAAAATATGAAAATTGCACTTGTATTTGTATTGAGCATCTCACCTTGATTTGTCCAAAACATAACTCTTCCTCTCTAAGCTTAATCCCCACCATAGTTTTCCCAATCTCTGTTAATATCAACTTCCTCTTTTTTCTAGTTGTTCCAACCAAAAACTTGGCAGTCATTTTTCATTCTTCTCTTACATTTCATATTCAACAAAGAACAATTACCTTTTTGGCTTTGTCTTACAAATATGCACAAAAGTCAGTCAATCATTACAAATCCTATCATTACCACTCTAGCTCAATCTACCAATAGTATCTTCCCTTGATTTCTGCAACAGCCTCTTTCCTGGGCTTGCTGTCTTGGTCCTCTTAATAGTTTATTCTCAACACAAAAGTTATTATGGTTCCATTAAGTTGAAAGTTTAATCTTCTCATTTGTCTGTTCAAAACTCTCTGCTATCATTTTATGCTGGAGTAAAAATCATAATTCTTAAAACAACCTAAGCAATTGATCTATATTATCTGTTTCTACTTATCTATAATATCTCCTGTTGTTCTTTCCCTTACTTATTGTTTCAGACATATTGGCCTCCTTGCTGTTTGTGGACTACACCCGGTACATTCTTACTTTAAATGCACTTCAGGTTGGTGTTTGTTCTTTCTGCAATTTTATTCCCTTCCTTTCTTTCCTTCATCTCTTTTAACACATTTCACCTTCTCAAAGAAACCTTCCACATTTAGTCATTAAAAATTATACCATTGTCATTCTTCCACTTTCTCCCTTCCTGTTTTTTTTTTTACATAGTACTTATGTGACATAATACATACTTTTTGTATTATTTGTTTGTTTTCCCACACTATAAGTTCTATCTGAGAAGCAGATTGGTTTATTTCATTCACCCAGAACAGTACCTAGAATATAGCAGGTCTCAATAATTACTTGTTAAATGAATCAATGAATAAACAGCATGGTCTAAAGAAACCTATGGAAGTTTATCCATACCCTAAAGTATCATATTAAATGGACTTCTTATACCTGGCAACCTAATGTCAAAGCTTCATTTACTTGGAGATATTGGAAGTATGGAAAAATACTTCACTATTTGACTGTAATTGATTACAGAAACTTTTCTCCTCCTCACTTCTTTTTTTCAATTCTTCCATAGACCATCCTAATGGTGAAGATTATGCTGCTTTATCAAGCATTGGAGAGAAATGGGGGCAATTCCTCTGGTGACAGAGATTGTACACAGTTCCTCATATAATGCAGACATATCTGGGAAGTTGCTGGCAGATGTGTCTTGACTCTCTTTAGTCATATAACATATGAGTTTAATTTCCTGATTACACAAAATATTTTTTTTTTTGCTGAGCAAACCCAATAATATGCCTAATGCACAGACTTTGAAACATAAGCAGAGCAAGAGGGGACTGATTCTTTCTATATTATTTACTGTAAAAAAGTTCTGCCATCAAAAGTCATCATCGCCCTGTTGAGACATTGATCAAAATAATTGCTCAGAGATTATAACCTTAATGGAATAGACATAGCCCACCAATCAACTTCAGAAGTTTTAGTAACTTGAGACAATGGCTTTGAAAGTCTGTCCCCTTCTGGCATAATATCTTGCTTAACTAAGCTAGTCAGCCACAGCCAGCAAATACACTACTATTTTATTAAGTAAATTTACATTATCCATAGTGTCTAAAAAGCAATTTACACGTCCATTAAGTCAGACATTTACTAAACTAGGTCTGGAGAATTAATTAAGATAGAGATAAATTTTCTAGCAGAATTCCTAATTTCAAATTCCAAATGCTTACCCAGATGAATTTAGTTTATGTGCTGTAGAAATAAAATTATAATATGTAAAGATTACATTGAAATGCTTATGTGAAAACTATACCATGAATCATAATTAAAATGCTTCTTACCATTTGCCAAAGACAGCCACGATCTTCACAGCTTTTCTTGGTTGCTGGTTCTGCATCTGTGTAACAATTAAACCTTTCATTTTCTGAGAAAATTTGATTCCACTGAATGGTAAAGTTTTTTCCAAGGTTAAGCTTGAGATTGTGAATTAAGAGACTCTTTGAAGACAAAGAAAATATTAATGAATATTTCTGACCATTGGACAATTTAAAAATACTTAACATTTATAAAATGCAGCAACCACAGCAATTCTTCAAATCAAGTCATAAGTAGTTTTAATATAATACTTTAAGAATGCAATAGAGAGGAGAAAAGAGGTCATGCCACTGAAATGGCTAGTATCTCAAAACAGGAGAACCATTATAATTAAAGATACTAATGTAAAGCATTATCTTTAAATCCAGACATAAGTTCAATTCACAGTTCTGTCATTTAATGCTCCTGAGTCTTGGGGAAATTTTTCTATCCTCAACTTTATCCCACTTTAAAAGCAGATAATGACCCCTACTAAAAGGGGTTGCTATATAGAAAGATATGTAAAATTTAAAGCACCTAGGATAATGCCTGGGGCATACTCTGTATGAAATAAATGTTAGGTCCCTCAAGAAGTAAAAGGGAAGAAAAAGTTAATCACTTTGGTTGATATGGAGGCTCCCAGAGTGAGAGGAGGAAAATACTTATGTCTTTAATTTTGTTTCAAATTTTATCCATTGTTTAAAATAGTTGAGGAATAATTTAGAAGGGTGATAATATGGCATTATGCAAAAAAGAAAAAAATGAGAAAATAATTGTGTATATATATATGTATACAGACAAATATACAGATATACATATATATATTCTAATACACAATTATTTATATTATTGGGAAATTATAAAGTTATGTTTGGTTATTATATACCTTGGGAATAACATGGGCAAAATTTATCCCAGACTTTCATCTGCATAGCTTAGTTTTTAATATGAACTTATTTTTATAACTCTACATTCAGGAATGAAAATTCATATAAAAATTAGTCTAAGTATAGCAGAATTAGGAAAATATATCTACTAGTGTGTGTTCAAATCTTTACATAAACATAAAAATAGACACTGATATAAATTGAGATTGCAAAAATAAAATAACTTTTATATTATGTGCTTTTTATAATTTTTGTTAGTCATAAAGTTCTCAATAAAACCTGTATTATTTAATTTATATTGATTAATTCCTGTAGTCCTAGAAATTCATAAATTATAGTATATTTACTAAATAAAAAATAGTTAACCAATACTTATTTTTTTTTAATTTCTAAGTGAAAAACTTTGGGCCAGAGGCTTAAGAGTTAGACAAAAAATACTTTTAAAATATTCTATATCTAAAATAATTTAAAAATTATTTAAGCTGATATTCTAATAATTTAGTATTATGTAAATTGTGGTAAGTGATTTAGTATTATGTAAATGGTGGTAAGTAAATACCAATAAAAACTACTTCCATGTTTTAAATTATTATGTTTAACATTTATTTATTTATTTATTTATCCTCACCGCGGACATTTTTTTTGCATTTATCTTCAGATAGAGCAGGAGGGAGAGAAGGGGGAAGAGAGAGAGAGAAACATCTATGTGAGAGAGACACACTGACTGGTTGCCACTCACAGGACCCCAACCAGGGCCAGGGACAAACTGCAACCGAGGTACGTGCCCCTAGCGGGAACCGAAGCAGGGACTCTCCAGTCCGCAGGCCGTTGCTCTAACCGCTGAGCCAAACCAGCCAGGGCTATTATGTTTAACATTTAAATACATGGATTTATTACCCAAAGCAACATTATTACTTAAGTATTACATTTTGTAAATGAGAAGGCTGAGATAATGAGAGATTAATTTAATATGTTTAAATGCACAGACTATAGGGCGGGAATTCGAACCCAATTTTGTGACTCCTTTTTCCTCTTTAGTACATCTGTTCAAAGAAACAAAAATTACAAGACAAGTCTTATACTAGAAAGGGAAGGGGTGAACAAAAATTTGAAGAAAAATGTACAAGGTATATGAGGACAATGAAAGTTTGTGAAAGAAGGAGCAGAAAGAAAAATAAAGATATAACATCAATATCTTAGAGCCTTAAATGAGAAGCTAAAATATTTAGAATGTTGCAAGCAACAGATGTAAATTCGAGTTCAGAGTAGGAGAATGGTATAAGAAAATACTAAAAAGGTATATATAAGTGCTATCGAAGACAAAATTAAGCAGGAAGAAGTAGCAAGGAGACATCCTAATATTGATATCAAAATATAAACTGGAACAACCTGAAATGGAACATTGGAAACACAAAGAGAGGAAAATAAAAGAAAAGAAAGATATGTCATGAAGAAAAATAATCACAAAACCAAGAGCCTGAATGGTTGTGTAATGTTAAATATGAGAGTATATGACAGCTAAAATGTTTTAAAAGATTGTATTTACCTTGTTGGAAGCATTATAAGTGAAATTGAGGTGAGTTTGCATTGGTTGATTATTTTCCTTCACTGTCACTTCTGTAACAGTGTCTGTGAGCCCAAGGATTTTAATAGTCTCAAATGCTAAAGTGGTTCCTTCTTGGTACGATGAATGTGTGCATGTGATATTTAATATGTTCTGAAAAAAAGTATATAGTATTATATATTAAATAGAAGGTCTTGCGATACAAAACTGAAATAACAATGCAGCTGTGAAATAGGAAAAGAACCAGTCATCTGTACTTCGATTCCCACCAGCTCTCCATATCCAAGTGGCATATATAAATATACCCATTAGTAACTCTTTTCAATTTTTTTGTACACATGCTGTAACATTTATTATCAAAGATTACCTAAAATACTTATGATGCAACTCATATATATCCTTTCTCATTCCAGCCCTAAATGTTGATGAAGAATAACTTAGCTTTGGCAAAAATAACAAAAGAATATATAAAGAAATCCAACATCTACAAAAACATTGGTATTAGTTATTCAAAATATAATCTTGTCCAAGATTTCATCCTCAACTCAGATCCATGACAACTATTGCTGTGACTGATATATTAAAACCTATTCAGATAAGTTGATATTATTTCCTTGTGACATGGTTCTTAAACCAGCCATAATACTTTAAGAAGTCTGAAGATTTCTATGCTTCACTTTCATCATCATTAACTCATCTATTATATTTAAATATAAAAATATAAGCTAACAGTTTATTTCTACTTTAACAATTTAATAATTTATTTCATTTGTTTCTGTTGAAATCTGGTGGTAAATGTAAAAATGTTTCCAAAAATATCAATAAAGGCATAACCCAAACTTTAACAAAGTATACATTTAACTGTGTCCAAGGAGAATGCTTACTTCAGAAACAGAAAATGTGTATAAAATGTAGTTGCCATTTTCTATGGTATCTGAAATGGAAAAAATAAAGTTATTAGATCAAATTGCAATGTTAAATTCTCTGCTCTATTTTTATATTAAATAGATTATCCTTTTAAATTGAGGTTTTAATTACCTCTGAATCAAGTAATCTTGGAGTATGTTTCCCAAGTAAGTAAAGGTAATGAATGCATATTTGTCTAGTTTAATTTTTAAAAAACTACTCAAATATTCATGGAAATACAGAGAAAACAAAACTTAAAATATACATTATAGCAAATTTATCATTTTGAATAATATTTTACCACTTTCTGGTAAATCTTGTAACATTCAGTTTATCTTAGAAAAATATGGCACATTGCAATTTTATTTTGCATCTTTTACTTATCTTTATATTATTTCAATCTGGGGATATGTTAAAGATTGGAATAAACTTTAATAAGAAAAAAAGAAAATGATTTTGTGAACCATATATGTAATTAAACTCTTTATCAGCATTATTCTGTAACAGAGAAACTTAAAATTATGACCAAAATAATTTAAAAGAAACGGAGTGAAAATATAAAGGGAATCCTAGGGTTTATATACAATTCTCTCAATAACATTAATTGACTTATAATTTTAATCCTAGGAAATACAATTAGAATCAGAACCGGAATTTAAGGTCATTTTGTTGTTTGCATGTTTATTTACAAATTATTTATTTCATAAAACTCTGATTTTATCTTTTCAAAGCACATAACTATATAGATCATCATATTATTTGACTGATTAAATCATATCTCCTTTCATATTTTTAATCATCTTCTTGCACAAAAGTAAGTGATCAATACCAAGTTTTAGCAGAAAAAGTATGTTTGCAATATTTATATCATTAAAGAAATAAAAATAACCTTAAAATCAAGTCCCATATGCTACCAACAGAGGTATTAGCTCAACAACATTTTTTTAATTGATGGGTTACAAATAATTTATTTTGCTGGAGTTCATTTTTATGATACATTTCTATATAATGAATGCTTGGAACCTACGTTCACAGGAGACCTCATTCTAATGTTCTTAGGCCCTAAGGTATTTGAGAAAGAGAAAGAAGGCTGGAATGCTGGAGCAGAATGAGATATGGAAAGCTGTAGGGGATAACTGAGAGAGAGAGAGAAAGAGAGAAAGAGAGAGAGATAATGTGTACAAACAAAAGTACAGGTAGTGGTGAGTGCTATGGGTCTTGGTAAAGACTGTGGCTCCTAACTAAGAGAAATGGAAAAAACTTAGATGGTTTTGAGTAGAGGCAGGATGCTTTGAATCATCTTTTAAAAGAATGACTCTACCTGCTGGATTGTAAATAGAATGTAAAAGGGTTTGACAAGAACTATAGACTAGAAAACACTTAAGTAGCTAATGTAGTAATTAAAATGAACGATAGTGATGGCAGAGCTTATGGAAGGACCCAGATAACATAGAACCAAGAAAAATTCCTAGGTTGTAAGAGAGGAATCAATTCTAAGGTTTTCTGAATTTTGTAGAGATGAAATTACACAAGGGGAAGACTGTATATGGAGCAGATATATTGTGGTATTATATACTGAGGCCATCCATATTTTCACAGATAAAATTAGGAAAAAAAGCAGGATTTTAAAAATAAATTCCATATATTCAAATTATAAGAGAGCACACCAATAATTAGACTGACTACTTCTTGGAGTTAATTTAGAAATATTTGGATGTTTAAAGGCATAGTACATATGAGAAGTAGTGAGCTATAAGATAGAAACTAAACTACATATTTTATACACACAATATTAAAAACATACCTAAGAGCTCTCTACTAAAAGAAATGAGATACAAATACTCAACAAATTTGTGAGAGTAATTATAACAGACTAATTCAAGCCAAACAGATACATTTACTATTGGCATAATTAGATATTTGCAAGAACTGGCTCTTTTATATTCTCTTGGTCTACCGAATTCTCAAGTTTGGGCTCACTAAATAAAATTAAAGACACTTAATAACTGAAATAAATAATAAACCATCTATATAGTAACATTCTTAGAAAATAATTTGACATTAGCGAAAGCTTTAAATGTCTTTTTGCTTTATCCTACTTCGTGGAAATTCATTTATCGTGGTAGAGTCTGGAACTGATTAACCACAATAAATGAGGGCCGACTATAATAAAATTTTCTTTTTAACCACTACAATCGTGTAAGACAGTTGAAAATTTGATGCAATTTGTACACTTGTGAATTTAACTCTTTTAATTAAGAATAATAATCTAATAAACCCTCTACACTTGTCAAAGACTTTTATAGTGATCCAATAGGCAAAAGTAAATGTAATTAAAAATATAATTTAAATAACTGTTAAATTTCATAAAGTAACCTAGACCCTAAAGTAGATTAAAAACAGGAATTAAAACCTGTGACATTTTTAAATGGATGCAACTTTATATTAATAAAGTAAAAATTTTCCATCATCAGAATGAACATTTAAAAGCATATCCCCTTTGAGACTTACCTTTAGTTTCTCCATCATCCCAGAAAAAGTCTCCTTTTGCTGTGTTATCTTCATCTAATGCAACTATAAGTCCTAGAGGGTTCTTTCGGCTGTTAAGTAAGTTTGTATGCATACATGATTAAAAATGAATTTCCTATAAATAAGTCCATTTCAAACTAATGGATTTGTAGAAATTGTGCATTCACATGAGGACATATTAATAAAATTCATGTCTATGCTTATTAATAATTTTTAATGATAAAAAGAATTTATAAGCTTAGAAATTAAATGAAAAAAATAAGTATAATTAATACAGAATTTCTGGGAGGTTAAGACACCAGCAATTTGGAAACAGTGTAATATATTTCAATTAAAATGAGAAAAATTAAATATGTCTCATTAATGCTCAATACACCGTATCTTTGTCACATAGCAATTACTTCTAGATTGCAATGTATCAAGGCTACATCTTATATACAAAATAATGAAGCCAAGTATAACATTTTTAAGTGTTTAATGAGATCTCTAATAATGGTAGAAACGAAGCTAAGTCTAGTATAAGAACTGAGGCATGTGATCACTAAAATTCTTTTCTATTTATATATCATTTTAGGTTTTTAACCTAAAGTAGTGCCCCTGAGTCTTTATAGTCTAGGCAACTGCTCTATACAAAATATATTCCCTCCAGAATGCACTAACCAGTGCATGCTTCTCTTGTTTAATACAGCTCTAGAGTATGACCCATTTTTTCTGAGAATACAGTCATGAAACAGTTACAGTTATTAAAGTAAACAATTCTAGAATGCCAAAATGACGAAATTACTCATTAATTTGTTCCTTTAACAAATGCTTAGAGAAAATAGGGAGCCACCCTCTACTACACTATCATTAGACCGGATACTAAAGCAGTGAAAAGCCAAGCCCCTGCCTTTATGGAGTTTATAGTCTAAAAGAGTAAACACACTGCATACAAATATCATATCATATCATATCATATCATATAAATAATATAATTCCGATAATCTTAATGTTATGAGAAAATACATCAGGATACGGAATAGTGAGTCACTATGTGTTGGGATGGTGAAAAATGTGGGGAAATACGTGAATTCAATGTAATGAATTATTTGCCTGTGTACCCAAATGAATGAATGCTACAAGATGAAGCACCAGAATTTTCAAGTTTCTTTTTTCTTCTTCTAAATATTTCTGGAATTTATTCTTACTGAATAATTTAGTTTCTGTCTGTTCTTTACCTAAACAGAACTATCCACTTCATTTATCAACTTAAAAGTAAAACACTATAGCAGAAAGAAAGACATTGAGCCATTTACGTATTAAAAATCTAAATACTTAAGAACTGACACTTTTATCAAGTATAGAATTTACTTTAATGATTAATATTTTTATTATGAATCAGCCATTAACTTTATACATATTCTATAAAGAATGTCAGTACAGCCCTGGCCGGTTTGGCTCAGCGGTAGGAGCGTCAGCCTGCGGTACAGAGACACCCGGGTTCGGTTCCCGCTAAGGGCATGTACCGCGGTTGCAGTTTGTCCCTGGCCCTGCTTGGGTTGTGCGGGAGGCAGCCACTCGATGTGTACCTTTCATGTCGATGTTTCTCTCTCTCTCTCTCTCTCCCTCCTACTCTATCTGAACAAAGGGTGAAAAAATGTCCTCAGGTGAGGATTAAAAAAAAAAAAAAAAGAATGTCAGTACATTTTAGCACAAAAACCAAAATTCTAATATAATTTTTTTTTTTTTCATTTTTTGTTCAGATAGAGTGGGAGGGAGAAAGAGGAAGAGAGAGAGAGAGAAACATCGATGTGAGAGTGACACATCGAGTGGCTGCCACCCGCACGACCAACCAGGGCTGGGGACAAACTGCAACCGAAGTACATGCCCCCAGCGGGAACCGAACCCGGGTCTCTCTAGACCGCAGGCCGACGCTCTAACCGCTGAGCCAAACCGGCCAGGGCCAAAATTCTAATATAATTATATTTATTTTTAATTAATAATTTTGTATTAAATATACATAATTTTATTCTTCTTTTTATAACCATGACAGTTATATTTAAGAATTTCCCCCATATGTCAAACTTCTGATGAATAACTAAACATTAATCTTGGATTCTTAAAAAAAAATGAAAAGAAATTATATTTTAGATTTTAGTTTAAAATTCTTCATTTTACCTTGCAGTTGTAGTTACAGCAGGTTGCTGCGTGGGGATAATATAACCTCCTCTAAGATGTAACCCTATTTTGTCTCCTGGAAGATACATATCAACACGTTGTTTCCTCCATGGTCTTTTTGCACCCTAATATTTGGAAGTTAAGAAGATTATTTTATTAGTAGTAAATACTTTAAACCCCATTTTACAAGCATCAAAATTTACAAATAGAAATAACTTTTAGTATGAGTAATTAATGTCATCTAAATAAATATTGTTTTCTAACTTTTAAATAAAACATTTTTTTTTTTTTTTTTTTTTAGTTTACGGAACAAAGTAGGGGAGAAATTAGTCCATTTTTTAAAAATCATTATAGAAAAATATATTTCCCTTTTACAATGATTAACAATATTCTTAATTAACCCTATTTTTATTCTTTGTTTTGTTTTAAAGTTAGTCATGTTTCTAAAAAGGATTTTTTTTAAAATCAGTGTTTCTATAAAAATAAAGGGTCTGCTTAGCACATATAAGTGATATGCAAAATAACACCTTTTGAAAGAAATACTTCTCAAAATGTCTTGTTCAATTAAATAGAATGTGTATATAAAAGCTGTTATGTTACCTTTTTGAAATTGAAATAAAAATATTTCCCAAATGTTTAAATATACTGTATCAAAAAAATGTTTAAGATGAGCTCAATACTCATTCTCCTGGATATAAGATAAATATATAAAATAAAAAAAGTATTAAAATGTCACCATCCCTTTCTAAAATTATTTCAGACCTTTTATTTTTACAATTTGAAAATGAATAATATAACTCTTTACGTAAAAATATAATTATATATTAATCATGTGTAACAGAACATACACTTTCTCATGTACAACAGAATGTACAAATTTTACAGATCATTCAAATATGAAATTATTCATTTTTTATAACAATAACAGAAATATCGCAAATAGATATGGTACATGTTTGGAGGTAAGTTTCCATGTAAAGATGTTTCACAATATAATACTTGTGAGTCTATTGTTATATTAAGGTTACTTACAGTTTCATAATCATACCAAGTAGCATTGGGAATGTACGCACTGACTGTCTCTGCTCCCTATAAAAAAGTAAGATAATTTATATAGAGAGAATATACCATTTATACATGTACATGCTTTTTTCCTACTTCAATACTTCACAGAAAAAAATTACATCATATATTAAGTTAGGTATTCATAGAAGACTAAAAAGCTTCCTTTGTATTGTTAAACTTCAATATTTTCTATAAATATTAATCAGAAAGCTATTTTATTAGTTTTAGACAATATCATAATATAAAATAGGCTAAATCAAAGATGAAATTAAATGGTAACTAAAATAATGCATGCACACACTTGTATAGTTATAATCTACAGGGTAATTGTGAACGTGAACATATGCATTTCTGTATATTTCCATGGGCATACAAATAGCTAAAAACCAAATAACTCACTCCACTAGTGTTTCAACATTTTCATAAAATCAGCTGGTTTTCACGTTTCCCTTTATTTACAACTTAGTAAAATTTCAGTATCTATGTCTACTTAAATAGGAGTTCATTATTATTAAGATTTGATTTTGATTCTATAAATAAAGCTTTCTTTTTCAGATAAATATTTTACGCAATTGTCTTCTTCCCAGTTACACATTATGTATTTGAAAAGGAAATCTACTTAATATTTTTATAATTTTTCAAAATTTCTTCCACATTTTAGAATTCAATTTGACATTTATCAGGTTGAAACAATCTATTGAGTAACATCTATTACAAAGATGTTTTGTAATTTAGTGTATATTTGGTTATAAAACTTCCCCTTAAGCAATACATTTATTATTAATACATTTCAAAAATTACCTGTTTTAAGACTGGGGTAATAAGTAATGAGGGACCCCATAAGAACTGAGTGTCCTCAATCCAGCTATTTGTGTCTTCATAAAACCTAAGAACAATGACAATGTTTACAATATAATGATAAAAAATAAGTTTATCCAAATTCCCTGTTTGGTTTATCTTTTCAGTTTTTTCCCTTGGGAATGATTAATAGCTTTACTTTTATTTGTTAGATTAATCATTTTGAATCTATATTTATTACAACTTTATGGTTTACCTGATGCTGGAGAGGGAAGAAAAGAAGGGAGACAGGGAAGAAAGGCGGTGGGAGAAAATAGTACATCTGGGATTCAAAAAATCTACCATATATGATAAGGTTACTTTATCTATAATAAACTATTCTGTTTAATTTATTTTCTCCCGAAAGATGGGTTCATAAAGTACCCCAAATCTTTCATATTATACTTTCTTCCCTTTAAAATTTTTTCATTATTAACTCCCATTTTGACTTAGATTTGAAAGGGCCTTTAGTCATTTCTTGAGGGAAGGTCCTGCTTTGGTCAAGATATACAAAGATAAGCACAATCCATTGTACATTTTCACTATATTACATTTGATCTATATTCAGATGATTTTCAAAATATATACATTATATGTTTTCAATAATTCTATATTTAATCTCACTCATATAATTTTCCTAAAATATTATCTATCTCATTTTCTAAATTCTATTGAAGACACATTTCTCAATTAATTTCATCTAAAATACCAAATTAATTATATTTACTATTGTCATTCTATAGTTCATCAAATTACATTATATGAATGTGAAAACAAGGAGCAGAAATCTACTTGACATCTTGATTTATCTCCATTAGTCTTTTAATATATGTGCAAGTTTAATTTGAAAGATATTAAAATTCCTGAACATTGTACTCACTCATGAAGAAATGGCCTTGCTACTGTTTCTCCAAACTTATGGGCTTTATAAAACAGAGTATAGAGGTAAGGTAATAAGGTATAACGAATATTCAAATAGTGCCTTGATGAATTAACCAAAAGAGAATTTTGTCCAAAAAATGCCGGATCTTGATGCTATGGGATAAAAAGAGAAACTGAAATAACAAAGCTAAACTATGAATAAAAATTAAAATAGAAACATTGAATCTATTTTTGAATAGTAAATTCTATACATTTTAGCTTATGTATAAAAAGATGAAATTACTCCTATTTCACCATCAAAGTATATGAACATTTCTAGCTTTTATGTTTTCATTTGGATATTTTAAAATAAAACTATTTTAAAGTAGATTTTCTCTTTTAAATACGCACAGAGAAGATGAAAATATATTTTAAGAAGGAATGTTTCACTGAGATTATTTGTGGTAGATTAAATTATTGGCTTTCTGGACAGTTTGCAGACTTTCAACTTGAAGAACAGCTTCTCTGAGGAGCCTACACTAGATCAGCTGACTCTCAGCCAAGGTACAATGATGTGATCAAACCTGCTTGTATCTCCTGCTATGGGTAACAGAATTAACTAAGGGTACCAGCTCCTGCCTCCCAGCATTCACCATCATGTTTTTGACCTTGAAGCCATATTTCCCTTTGGCTGTACCCAGCTAATCAATTAGAATGGTGAGGATACTATTCAGTCCCATCTCTGGGAGACACATGCTTCTTCCAATGCTCAACTTTCCCCTGAGAACATGACACTGGGCTGACTGAAACTCCTTGGAGATAGGAATTTTAAGACCTCACATGTGAGTCTGCCTATCAAACCAAACCTATTTTCTTGCCTTCATCTCACCAGGTTCAGACTTAATTATGATGTGAAGGCTCTCTCCACTTTCTCCTGCTCCCTTCAATTTATCCTACACAGTATTTCACCAATAAATCTCTAAGATGTCTAATTCTGCTTTGGCATCTGCTTTTTGGAGGACATAAATAAACACAGAGTATAATGTAATTCATATCAGGATCTCCCATAAACACAAATTTCCTGAAAGCATAATTTAGTTAGACTAGAAAGGGACTTCTCTCCAATTTATACCTTTTATTTCTATTCTATTATGCCTCATTCTAGGTTAAATTCTGAATTGTTGTCTCTTTTCTCGAACAGAATTAAGGCCCTATATGTAACCAGTATGTAAACAGTGAATAAATTCTTAACCACCATACACTTAATTGACTCGATGGTTTACCCTAATTTCCCCATTCCCTCTGAAAAATATGTCCACGGGAGCCCACAGAATGAATTCTCAGAGCTGGTGGAATAGCTCAGTATGTCCGGTACTTATGCTCCCACCAGTTCAAATGCACGTTTTTAAAAGCTTTAGTTGCATTTTTCCCAATATGTCATCCCAGTTTGTTTATTAGAGAAAGACTCTAGACTCAAACTGCTTTGCAAGTGGCTTTAATTTTTTGTGTTCTTAAATGAAACAAAAACTGGAAATCCTTAATAGTATATTATATATTTTATGAAAGAAAAGTTACCAGAAACTTATTAGAACCCAAGAATCCAGACTCAAAAATCTTTGGCTTTAATTTTAAAATCTTGTGATTTACCACATTTATATATGCTTTAGGTGTAAATAAAATATTTATGTAGTGACTACATAATGTGTCATAATTTCCTTATTTGACCATTTTTTTTAATATACAAATATTTATAAGCCTTGAGAAGAGGACCTCTAACTCTTCTTGTTCATGAGTTATGTTAGAAGCTTTCAGACCATGTCATCTATGGATATAAATTTAAATGCTTTGTTAACAATAGGAACATGTTTTATATCAAAACAAGAAAAATAAGAGGCATTTACCTCATATCCATCAGCATTATGGTTTCTGGAAAATGGATAGAATGCCCCAAGTTGCATCCATCTTCTGCAAAGTTCTTCTGTGGTAGTAATCACAAATCCACAGATATCTGCTCCAACCTAAATAACAAATATATCTATTATTTATAAAGTAAAAATTCTCAAAGTTGTCCAGAATAACATCTTTTTAGCCTCAATGGGTTAATTTGCATGACTTATAGTCTTTTTGTTGTACTGTCTTCATATACTCTCCTTTAACTTAGTCTTTTATTTTGCATTTTTTACATACTTGCCTCTAATTGCATTATTTTACTCTCTTTTCTTCATTGTATCTTTTTCAATTTCTATTTTTTAATTTAAATTTTATTTACTTCATTGTCTTTTTATACATTTTCTTAGCTTTTTGTATTTATTTTCTCCTTTGATCTAATTACTGTTAATTAAATGTATAAAGTGAAATTACATTATTAAAATGTTTTGCTTCTTACTCTAAAACACCTCCCATTAATTGTTTTTTCCGTGTATAATATATTACTGTAGAAGGTAAATAGTGAAAAATTTTATATGATGTGTACTCATATAAAATTGCATACCTTTTTTTAAAAAAAACCCTCCAGAAAACCAATTATCCTTAATTTGTATTTACTGTTTGCAAATATTTCTATATTTTTTCTAAATAGTATATGTTTCTATAAACAATATACAGTACTAATTTCACATTTATTAATTTTATGTAAATGGTAGGTTGTATGCATCACACTGCTTTTCATTTGTTCCCAAAGCTTTATTTTTGTGAGATTCAACTTTTTTAGTGGCCCTATTAGTTCTCTATTATATAAAATCCCATGACTATAAAAAATGATTCTATAAAATTTTAAAATCTATTTTCATATGAAAATAAAAGATAAAATAAATAAAATAAAATATTTGTGAATATATAAAAATACTTACTCTTTTATCATTATGTGTGTGTGTGTATGATTATTTTCTGGTTATTGGAAATCAACACTGCTTAATAAAAACAAGTTCCATTTTTATGAACAGTGAAAGCACATAACATTTTCCATTGTTCCGTTTTCTTGCCAATTCCTGATATTTTTAGACTTTCAATTTTTGCCACCATATGTATATATGAAATGTATTTTAGCAGTTTATATTTGCACTTCTCTGATTACCAGAAAAGTTGAGAAGTTTTTCATATTTTTATTAAGTCCCTATAGGTTTTCTCTTTCTATAGAATTGCCAATTTATATCCTTTGCTAATTTTTCCATTATTTTTATCTTCTTCAGATTCATAATAGGTACTTTAATTAAATATTAATCATCTATTGGCTATATAAGTTGAAAATATAATTTCCCAATAGGTGAGTAAAAAACCCATTTTAGTTTATTTTTTCAATGGATATCAATTGTCCATATCAATAGTTGGTACTTTACTCACTATCTACAGTGATTTAACAAATTTCCATTAATCCATATTAATCTACTTGAATATCCAGAGTTAGGTATCAATGTTTCATATTGCTGTTTATCTGGGTAATAGTGCTATCATTTAACAAATTTCCACTAATCCATATTAATCTATTTGAATATCCAGAGTCAAGTACTGTTTCATATTACTGTTTATGTTGCAGGGCAAATCCTCATGCACTTTTCCACTTCTTTAAATTGATTGTCTTCCACATGAAGTTTAGAATAATAATTCATGTTCTCCAAATTCCCTTTATAGTTTAAATTGGAATATCACTGAATTTCAATAACAGTTTGGGGAGACTGCATATTTCAACGATACTAAGCCTTCTTTTCCATGAATATGGTATATCTTTACTATATTTAGTTACTTAAAATTTTCTCAAAATTGTCCTACATTCAGTTTTAACATTTACTCCTGGTTATTATTTATTAATTGGTTGTTGTAATAAGTAACTAATCTAAAATGCATTCTAACTTTTTTTTTTCTTTTGGACAAAACTTGCCATAAATTGTTGGTCTATTTTATTCAAATTTTCAGGATTTTCTTTGTACTTTGACTTGTAAATTTTTTTTTCTCTAGAGACTATACTTTCATTGCACTGATAACATTTCTTACTTTTATTACTTAGATCTTTCTTTAGGCTTATTCTGTTTTTCATTTTTTATTTTATTAATTTATACACTTCAGTCATTAATATTCAGCCTTTTTTTTCTTTTGAATCTAAGCATTTAATACTATGTGTTTTTACTTTAAATATCAATTTAGCTGATATCTCACCAGTATGATATGAAGTACAATTGTTAGCATTCAATTTTTAAGGGTTTCTCCCTATTTTTCTTTACTTTATTTTTTGACGAATGAATCATTGATAATTTTTTTTAATTTCCAAATTCAAGATTCTCTCTGTGTGTATTTATGTTAGCTTTTTATTATTTGGTTGGTTTTGGTTTTCATTTTGTTCAGTGCATATAAAAGAAAAAATAAATAAATCTCATAATATCTTAATGTATTTTATATTTATTTTGTTGTGTAGTGGACCTCTCTGGCGTTTAATATGAACATTGCATACTTCGCTTAATATAAAGAGACTTACAAAATGCCTTATGTTTAGAATTTCCTAGTGTAAATTTTCTCTGCTTTTAAAATTAAAAAAAAAAATCTGTCCTTATCTTTTTTTAAATAGAGAAAATAGCTTTATTTTTTAACCTAAACTAACAATCAAATATTTTAATATATTTAGCCTTTGGACATTTACTTTCATTTGGATTTTTCTCTACTATCTTATATAGTGCTTTAAATTTATTATATATGCCTTTTCTATGCTTTATTCATATTTGTATTTGTCTCATGAATTATTTTGATTTGACTGAATTTTGTTTATTCCATTTTACTGAGTGTTATAGACATCACCCACATTCCTATTTTTCTCATAATTCCCTAAGTATAAAGATAGAATTTTCTGTAGCATACTTGTAATCATTGTAAAAAACATTGTGTGAAACTGCTTACCAAAGGCATTCCAAACAAACCAAACTCCAGCAGTCCTGTGATAGACCATTCCATTTGTTCCCATGAAGCAGTATTGTCTCCTAACCAATGTGCAGCATGTCTTCCAGATCCAGCAAAAGTTGACCGGGTGAGTATAAAGCTTCTCTTATTAGGGAAAACTTTTTGTACAGCTCTAAAAATAAAAACAACTTAATAAACAAGATTTTTAAAAATAATACTGCTTTTTAGAAATTTGAAAATCTTAATTTCAAATGCATTAATTACAGTTCCTAGAGCCAAGCCATATTTGCAACTATTCTATCAATGTTTTATACCAATTTTATATTTAGCTATCAATACTTATTTAAACACATTTATCAAACACTGACAAAAGGAAAACTTTTAGATTTGATTCAGATTTTGAATTACTTCCTTTACCAAATTAAATAAATGTGCTTTTTTTTTCATCCACTCAACATTTGTTTTTGAAATACATTGGTTTAAACTCATAGAACATTTTAAATATAGAATGTAGAAATCTGAACTTTAACCAAATACATATTTTTGTGGCACAATGTTTTTAATTATATATTAATGTTTGCTTTTTCAAATATTAGCAGGCAATGTTAGGATAAAATGTACATATTTGAGAAGTATTTTATTTGTTTGATTCTAGAAGTTCACCATTCACAACTACAAAAGTTTAATTCAGTATATAAAATTATCAAGACTATCTTAGAAATATAATAGTATTCTAAGATGCTGTTTCTGTATTATTACCTTTATAATATTGAACAAAGTATTATTTCTTCCTTTCTACAATTTACTCATTTATGCAATGTACTAAATAATGCTGTACTGAGTTTAAAAAGTGAAGTAAAAAACAAAAACTGAGAAGACAGTGTACAAAACTTTTGATATCATGGTATGGTTTGGAACCAGATAAACATGAGTTTGACTTAAAACTGAATTGTAGTTGTTTAATTATATACAAATTAAAAATTTATTGAGGCTAGGATCTGGGTTTTATTGACCATTGCATGATCGGTCTTTATACAATGCTTGAAAAATAGTAGGCAATAAACAGAAGATTGTCCCTTTTCTTTGTTTTATATCGTGTTCTTTTTTTACACACAAGAAACACACTGCGTTAAAAAATTATTTTTTAGGAAATACTACACAGAAAATTACATTTTAACTGAAATTCCTGATTTTGCAAAATAGTTAACGACTTGTTCTAGAAGCACCATTCTTCCAGGCCAAGCCAATTGTGAAGTTCCTGCTTAGAATACAATTATATTCAGAGATAACAAACTTAATCAAAATTTTGAAGGATATTTGAAATCTATAAATAAAAAAGAATTGCACTTAAATACATACACCATTGTTCTTGATAACTAAGTTCCAAATTCATGAATAATACTAAAAGAACTGATTTTTTTAACATACTAATTTATCTTCCATGAAATGATTATCTTTCTTACTTTTGCTATTTTCCAACTCTATTAGTAAATTACTAAATATATTCTAGACAATAAGTACGAAAGAAATTTCTGAATGAAATTGCACTTACTTCTCTGTGGCTATAGCCATGCTGTATCCATAGAGGCTGTGAACATCATACTGTTTTCCCCAGTTCTGCACAGCATCCATGCAAATTGTTTTGGAATACATGAGTTTGTCAAGAATATCTTAGAGAAAATATATAAGAAATATATTTTTTAATTCTTTGCTATTTTAAACTCTATAATAAGATATTTTTGCTATTTTAACCTTTATATTCCTTAAAAGATATGTTATGTAATACCATACTCAGTTAAAAAACAATAAAAGATGACAATTTAAGGCAAGTTCCAAGTAGGTCTCCACAATCCACTCCTGTTGATTAAGCATTAGATTTTCACTTTCACTAATACTCTGCTTCCTAACTTTAATAATAAATAAATATAAAGGAAAAAATAACTAAATTTATCATATATATAGAAATATACACAATCTTACTATATATCAAAAAGCTATAGATCCATTTTAAAGCTTTATAATAGAATAGTTTACTTAAATATTATCTAATTATATATATGTAGACCTGTCACACTTTTACAAACCATTCAAATCTTTGTTTTTCAGTTCTTTTATTGTGCTTTAATTTTCAGGCACATATGATGTTGCAATAATTCTTGTCAGCTTTTTTCAGATGTCCTTGTAGCAATAATATTTCCCTAAAAGTATATCTTTTTCTTTGGTTATTTATTTTACCCACATTTAATGATAAAAAACATATTTTTAATATGCAAAATATAACTGTTCTCATCAGGTACATTCTAATAACTGCACAGACTTACAGTAAAGTGCTCATAAAAAAATTTGATCACTTAAATTATAATTTCAAACAAATTTTGTATCTTTTCATTAATTATTTAATCACTGGCAAATAAAAATAAATCAATATGCTATATCAAAATTTAAAACTATTCCCCTTTCCTTAGGCATAAATATTTTGGCCAAAAGTAAAACAAACAAAAATATTGATTTCAGGGTCTCAAAATTTTACCAAACTTTGCGATTTAGAAATATGCTAGAATTTACTAGTCAACAGTTAATTGTAAGTAGATAACCAAATGAACTTTACCAGGAGTAAAAGGTGGATAATTAAATTTATTGTCATTGCATCCTTTTGTTGAACCTTGAACAAAGCTGGAAACTTCATTCATGTCCTAAATGGATATAAAATGAAGAACAGCAGATCTGAAGTAATGATAAATCATATAAAGAGAAACTCTCTATGTTGTTTGCAATATTTTTAGTCTAAGACAAACATGATATTGTTTTGCTCATAGAAGACAAAACCCTGACAATCTAAAAACAAACTTGCTTATCTATATTCACTACTTGATTCTACCTTGGGTATAAACGATTCATTATACTGAGAAAAATAATATTATTTGTTTTTTCATGAATGTAGATAACAGAGGTATCCTAGATTGAGGAATTGTATACAAGCAAAATGTATTTCATTTACTTAGTGTAAATTATACATATAAATCTTAATTATAAGTACTAACAAACTGCCTTTTCTAAATAATTGTATCACTCCTTTCACTGTGAGTCTATCATTGTACATATTTTTAGCACATTTACTTATTGTACATAGTTTATTCATTTCAGCTGGCTTTTATCTAGTTTCTAAGATGTGCATTGCCAGAAACCAGGAACAGCACTCTGTCTAGCCACCACTTCTCCACTCCCATGGGAGAATAAAGGTGAAAAACAGCAAACAGCCTTTTAGTATCCTAATAAAAGGAGTTATGACCTTACTGAATTCCTGGAAGGGTCTCCAGAAACCCTGGGGCTGGGACACCACATTATAAGAACCAGTGACCTACACATCTCTTGGAGACAGAGTTTTGAGGCATTATTGATTCTCTTGCCATGTAAACCTAGGCCCCAAACGTATCTTGTCACATACTAGCTCTGTGACCATAACCAGTTAAGTAAAATCTTTGGACTGAAAAAAGATAAGAGACATAAAATCATACACTACACTACACACAAGAAATACATATTCTTTTCCTTCTCTGTTAATTGCATTAAACTACTTCTGTAGAGGGTGGGACAAAAGTAGGTTTATAGTTGTGAGTACACAAAACACAGCATTATTCTTGTATTATTATTTATTAATTATTGTATTATTTTCCATATGAACAACTATAAACCTACTTTTGCCCCATCCTGTACAGAGTTGACCCTTATTTCCCACATGTCTGCTGTTTCTGCTCTTAAAAAGGCATCACTCTCAGTGAAGTTTCTTATTAATTTTGTTTTCCTCAGAAGTATTGTCTCTTTATTACTTTTTCCTTCCCCCGTCCACATCATACCCAGATGGAATTAATGTAAGAAATCAAGGGTACTCAATACATTTCTCATTGTGATACAGATTTTAAAAATCAAGTGTTTCCATTTTCCAAATATTTTCTTAATAGCCACAAAGAAGGAAAGTTATATAGTTATTCTAAAATTTATATTGGGGTTATTTTATTAAAATTACCTGGACCATTCATTCATTCAATTTTTTTCTATGACAACTTAGCTCACATAATTTTTCAAAGTGATTTTAATATTTAAACTTAAAATTAGAAAAAAAAAGATTAGCATGGGACTTAAATTATATATCTAGTAAATTACAAAACTATTTTTAAATTTGACTTAAAAATAAAATTTCATCAGTTAATTGAAACTTATTTTTACTGTATATTAATTCTATCAGAAAAAAAATAATCTGAAGAAAATTAAGGAATTTAAAAAAAATTAATAGTAGGATTTGGCAATTATTCCAGTAAGAACTTTCCACTCTTTAGATATAGTATAATTAATTCAGTGATATTTAGTGAGGTTTGAAATCATACTAATTATGTTGTGTTGTGCTTTGTTCTTTTAAACATTAGTAAAAATGCTTCTGTATTAGCACCAGAACAGCTCTGCCTTTCTCAGATGCTCTTCCTCCTCCCATTCTCTCCCTGTCTTTGGAGATGAATCAGGTATTTCAGTCTCGAAAGGATGTAGAAAATGGAGTGTTCTCTTTCCACAGTACAAGCAGCTTTTTTTCCCACGATTCCTAGTGTCTTTTATACTCCTGACTCTGTTCTAATGGGCTCAAATTGTTTCCTAAGCAAGTGGGGGGAAAAAAGGAATGAAGAAACTTTTAATTTAAATTAAATAATACAATTGAAATTAGAGCTATAATTGAAAACAAAACTCAAGAGCAAAGTGCATTTTGTGTGTGTGTGATTTCTACCAGCAGCTAGGTATTGTCATCACGCCTTTTTTTTTTCTCAAATAACTGAAGCCTCTCCATCTCATTCTATTACTATTATTGAAATCCTGATGATTGTGGTTAACCTGTTACTCAATTTCATGTTGTCAGCAGAAAACATAATTTTCCTTTGTATTACCCACAACATACCTGATACATTGATGGCACAAAATAAAGACTTGTTAATTAAAGAACTGTTTTAATTAATAAATAAATGAATAACTAAAATAATGACTGAATGAATATTGAGCACTTTAAGAAAATAGAGATATTATGGACCTCAACGGCCAAAGAAAATATAATTATGCCTAGGATACTCATTATCTCTGCTTTTAAAATTCTGGACTGTTGTAATATCTTTGGACAAAATCCTTGATATTTTCTTTGTTTTCAGGTTTATCAGACTTTTTTTTCTGAAATATAGAATTGCAGGCTCATCAAGTAGTTTTTTCCCCCAAATTCAGTTATAATTTCTATAACAAAAACCACTAAATCATTGACTCTAATCCAGTATTTATACAATAAATCTAGCAGCAGGCTACCAATACCTACAGATATAATCATCCAAGGAAACTTTTAAACATTAGTGTTTTCATTTAATAAATATACCAATTTTCTGGGATTTTTTTAATGTATTTTTTTGCTGTTGTTTATGTTGAGATAAAAGGCTTAACCTATTTGTCAATTTTGACCTGTTCTATTCTATAAATTACTAAAAAATGTTTCTAAAGGATAAGGGTTTATTCAGGTTGATATTACTGCAATTACTTGACTACTTTAGACTTAATAAACATTTTGAAGTTGTACTATGATAGGATTATTCTCAAATCTTGTTTTTAACAATAAATTATTAGTTATTAAGATACAACACCTTAGTAACAGAAATGAAATTTATACTATAAAGTATATTATTGAAGAAAATAAAACCTCAATTTTCAGCTTTTAATTTTTATTCTTGTCAAACCCAAGAACATAACAGGTATAATATTCATACATTCTAGAAAACTATTATAAGACCTTTTAGTTTTATAGTCATACAATACAAAACATATCTTGTCAACTTAATAATTATTTAATAGAAAAAATAATTCTATTTTTATTTTCCAAAATCACTGATTGAAAATGGCTACTTACAATCCAAAGTCCATCATATTTTACTTCATTATGGAAAATGCTGCATTCATTTGCCCACCACTCTATGCAGTTTGGATTAGTGAAATCAGGGTATACTGATAATCCTGGCCATACCTAGAAGAATAGACCATTCATATATATATATATATATATATATATATATATATATATATATAAATTTAAAAAATAAATAAATAAATGAAAATTCAAACTAATTGAGTGGAGAATTATTAAAGTTATATTTTTGTAATCCATGTACAGTCTATATTTACAATAATCTCAGGCCTACTTTAAAATGCATTTAAGAGAAAGTGAAGTAAAGAAAGAGAGAGTGACAACATGAAACACTTATGAAGGGAAACAAGAAGAACATGGAATGGATGAGGCTGTTATTTTGACTGCAGATTAATTCTTAACATTCTAGTAGGTTAGGTTAAAAATAAAAAATCATATAATACACTCATTGTCTGATAAAAGAAAGTATATTATTAGTTCATTTCCAAAGTCATCTGCTTCCAAAAAGTTCAGGGGGGAATTCCTTGTTTATACATTTTTTTAATTTAACAAATGCATAAATGACACATGTGCTGAGTAATGTTTCAAGCATTTTTATTACTGTTAACCCATTTATTCTTCAGTTGAGGTTTAAGAGATAGATACAATTTTTATCTTCATTGTACAGATGAAGTAGTTACTAGAATTAAACCCATTTTACAGATGAGAGAAGTGATGAACAGAGAAGTTAAATAAGTTGTTCAAGGTTATGCCACTAATAAGTGGCAGAGAAGAACTTTAACAAACCCAGGCATTCTCCCATCAGAGTCCATGCTTTTAAACACTACACATATTATCCTGCCTCCTTATGATTGATGCTTCTTCAGATTATTTTACTTATTACATAAAACAATGACATTGGCAAGATAAATTCAATTTCAAATAAATTGGTTTATATCTAAATTACGCAGATTAGCTATTTGATCTGTCCATATCCAACATAACAGGTCTTAACAAAATGTATTCTGTGACTTATCAATAGGCTTTATACACAGGTAATTCACAAATTCATTTTTCTACCTGTAAATTAAGAATTTTAATCATGGCAATCTCATTATTTTATTGTGAGGATTAAATATAACCCATAAAACAATACACAGTATATAAGTCCTCAATCTCTATATGCATTATTTTATTGGGAGGAAATTCAGTTTTGTTTTCTGGTGGAGCTCATAATTAATTGAAGAAGACTTGCAAGAGAAATTTTAACTTTGATAAATGAGATAAAAAGTGACAGGATATTCTTCATTATTTTAAATAATGCTAAAATAAACATGTTTTTATAATTTCATATTTCTCCTGTTTTATTCTTTTGGCTAAATTACAGAAGTGGTATTACCAAGTCAATGTATCTAGATATTATGAGTTTTGATATGACTTACAAAGTTGTCTCCAAAAGAATATTTAACCTTATTAAAGTTTTGCATTTTGGAGGTAGGCATTTTCCTGACTCTGCTCTTATTTGCTTTATGATATTAGGAAAGTACTTCACCTCTCTCACATTTACTTCTTCACCTGTAAATTAAGAATTTTAATCAAAACTATCTTACTGTTTTATTGTGAGGATCAAATATAAACTGAAACTTAATTCATAGTATATAAGTACTCAATTTATATATGTACTAGTTTACATTAAATTATCAGAATCTAAATTATCTAAATTATTTTTCATATTTTGTTATCTTTATTTTTAATTGTGTATAGCACTAAAAATGATCTGCCTTCTTACCAAAACTATTTTAGAGATCAATGGAATATTCGCTCTGTCTAAAATTTATCTACACATTTAAATATCAAATCTAGATTTGAAAGTGAATGATGCACACATGCACACACATACAAAAAATTTGTCACTGCACAAGAGAATATCTGAGCAACACAACTTTAATAATTATTATAATTTACCTCTCCAATAATCGTTGTAGTCCCATCTGACTCATTTACCCACACTTTTTGTGCATTTCCCCTCTCATAGGTTTCATATGGTGTTCCATCGGCACGCTTACTAATGGCAATTCCAGGGTCCTAATAATAGAAGAGATAGGAAAGATCACCAAAGGGCAAAAATTAGACACCAACGATAAAATCATCTATACCTTCATTTTCCCAGTTACTATGTACAGTGAAGAAAACTAACAGTAAAAAAATAATTAATTTGAAATATGGCATTGGAGGAGAGTTCTTTGGATACCCTGGATCACCAGAAATACAAACAAGTGGCCCCTAGAACAAATTAAGCCTGGCACACCACTGATGGCAAACATATCAAAACTGTTCTACTGCCGGTACATCATGAGAAGGTAGGGTTCTTTGATATAAAATGCTGGGAAAAGTAGAAGGCAGCAGGAAAAGAGGAAGAAGACTATGAAATGGATTGACTCCATAAAAGAAGCCATAAGCATGAGTTTACGGGAGCTGAACAGGACTGTTGAGGAGAGGACTTTGTGGACATCACCCATGTATAAGGTTGTCAGTAGTCAGAGCTGATTCAGCAGCACATAACAGACACAATAATAGAAAAAAAGAAATAAAAGAAAATCTATTAATTAACAAAAGTATAAATAGTAAAATTGTATTATTATATAATCAGTCATTACCAAGATGATGACATATTTCTGTCCATGATCATGCAAATCTTGAACAAATTCAGGAAGCCCATTAAACTTAACTTTATCATAAGTAAAATCTTTCTTGTCTTCCATATAGTCAATATCAGTGACCTGTGTATCCTAAAAATTAGCAGAGTATGTATCAATAAATAGCACTGAAATAATTCTCTAATCACTTCAAACTTTAAGTCCAATATATTTGTACTAAAATATAATTATTAAAAAGTAAATGAACTTAGATCCCTTTTATGTCACTAAAGATGTAATATTTTTTATAAAACTAGTTTTTCTAATTCTATAATAAAATACGAAAGCATTATGATTATTCACATTTGTTTCAGTGACAATAACTGAGTATGTGTTATGATATAATGTGATTAAATTTATTTAAAAACTATACATTACATAAAATATTATAAAGTCTAAAAATAAAATCTACTAAAATATAAATATAATTTTGTTCACAGTCAAACATGTATTCTGTTATAGTATAATTGATTACCAGTTCTCGAATTTTCACATAGGTATGGACCTTATATATGGTAATAAAATGTACTTTGTCATTAAAAGGCAGCTTAATAACCTACATGCATATATATATGAGTCCTGACAATTTCTTACATTTATTAGTATGTGACAATATTTAACTTGGTACACATTTCTGCAAACCCTTTATCCCACTTACAAATGGTATGCCAGCTTCCCGGTTTCTTTTTACCACTTCTTTCACCACATCAAGTGATGTATAATTCCATTTACTGAGTTGGAATCCAAGACTCCAATATGCTGGCATTGTTGGTCGTCCTATGAGCTTAAAGTAAATGGACATTTAATTAGTTTCAATAAAGATTATTAGAACCTAATATTAATATGCTTATTACTTATCTCTAGCACTCATTTAAGTTTAACTGCATTTCAAACAAATATTTAGTGTTATTTATATTTTCAAATGTGTCTTAGATATTCTGTTAGAATTCTGTTCTGAAACATTTAAAAAATTGGTTTTGTAACTTTTTTGTTTATTTTGTGTTGTTAAATTAGAAATTTAGCACTTAAGGTAGCATTTGCAGAGGTATATTTTGATCAGCATGTAAAATAAAAGAAGAGAATAAATGAATAGCATCACAGAGATAACCAGAGAAAAAATAAATTGTCCAACCATATTCTCACTTCCTTTAGCAACAAAGGAATGCATAAATGAATAGTCAACATGTAAAACAAAGTTGTTTAAAAGTATACAATTTCTATTCCCTTACACTTGGGCACTTATCTCATAGTTTTTAAATATATTAAAAAATATATGTTATACAAGGCTCCACTGAGTTACTTTATAAGGTACATATCTCATTCACATGTAGGCCTTGGATTCTTCTCCTCCAGGGGCCAAATAGAGCCTCTTCTTCCACTGCCCGGGTAGCCCAAGCAGGCTCGGTGTATGCTTGTAACAGACTATCAGTGTCTCATCACAACACAGGACATGAATTTTCAGGTGGAAATATGGGTGTAACCGATATTAAATTTCTTCAATAAAAACTGACTATTAGGTTACATTCAGACAACTATTCTTATTTGAAATGATGAATATTTTTGGTTTAGTTTTGTGTATATATATATATATATATATATATATATATATACACACACACACACATATATATGTATATCTATCTATTCCATGATTTCTCCATTACATATATATGTCTAAATACTACTATGTAAAATTTTTTTAAATACTAATATTGGTTTATTATAGTCTATTCAAAAATTAAATATATTTTTTAAATAATTTATCAAATAAAACTCTCAAGCACTCAGTATTTTAAACTCTACTCATAAATATATAAATATCTTAATGTTCCATAAAATTTCTTTTAAGTTTTGGACATGTGAATGAAGTTTCTTTGTCTGTGTGTGTGTGTGTGTGTGTGTGTGTGTGTGTATGTGTATGTGTGTGTGATTTTTATATTTCATAAAAGTATATCAGCATTTATTATATATTATGTTATTTATACATCATTCATTTTATGTTATATGTATACATTTTCATTAAAACATAAAACTATCTGGATGTTCAAATGAATTATGTTTTAAATTTAACATATTGAGCCCAGTAATTTGTTAGCTTATACAAAGAGGACAGTTAGTTTTCCTTCAAATAAGAAACAAAATTTCTTTTGTCTACTCTCTACATAATTTGAGCCTCATTTAAATGCAGCAGTGATTAATAGTGTTATATTTTATACCAGTCTTTTATGATACCACTTACAATCAAGCCTTTGCAACTCTACCCATGAAATGATGTAAGCAAGAGCACTGCTATGTGTGTGCTGCATTCACGTGCCAAGCAGGACTCAATCTCACCTACTGCTTTACTGAACATGTAATAGACAACTATCCCAATCAATATTGCAAAAAAAAAAAAAAAAGTCAAATTCTTTTAAACAATGTTCTGTCCCATTTTGATGGTGTGCTAACCAAACACAAAGTCTGTATATAGGCCAGCCTAGCACTATAATTATGATTTCATATAACAGGGATTGTAATTTTGTCTTCTTTCCTGAAATTCACTATATATGTTTTTATTGCTTTTTTAGAGAGAGACAGAAACATCGATGTGAGAGAGAAACATCCATTGGCTGCCTCTTGCACATCGTCTACTGGGGATCGAGCCTGCAATCCAGGCATGTGCTTTGACTGGGAATCCAACTGGGACCTATCAGTCCATGGGACAACCCTCAGTCCACTGAGCCACACCAGCCGGGCTGAGACTCACTTTTATAAACAGCAATTTGGGAATTGTTAGACATTGTAACTTATTCAATTGTGTATTATCCTTGCTACTCTCATTTTAGGTTTTTGGATCCTAATTAATGACATTAATGATACTTTTTGATAGCAAGTACTTCTTCTTTGAGATTATCTTAGGAAATGGAAATTATATGTCAAAATATAATAAATAAAGGAAATTTTTATTTTATTTTATTTTATTTTACTGATTGAATTTAGAGAGAGATAGGAAGGGGTGGGGGGAGAAACATTGATTTGTTGTTTCACTTGTTGATGCATTTATTGCTTGATTTGTGTTTGTGCCCTGTCCAGAAATCAAACTCACAACCTTGGTTTGTCAGGATGACACTCTAACCAACTGAACTATTTGGACAGGGATCAATAAAACAAAAATTTAAAAATAAGCATGGTCCTTAAATCTTATACCAATAAAAAGTGATATATTTTTCCATGATAACACCAAGAAGTATTTTCTGACACAGGAGAACCATTATATGGAAGAAACTTTCAAAATCAGGCATGCCTAACTTCTCACCTCCCCAAGGTCCATCTTAGACTCAAGTACACTAGGATGTTATTTAATAGGTAAGTGAGAGTTGCTTACACAGTAACTTTGAGATGTAAGACTTCAGACTGTGTTTCAAAACCAATCTGCCCTTCTACATAAGCCTGAGTGTCAGAGTCAATCTTCCTACAGTTTACCTACTGTTCATTAAAAGCAAGTTTCCTCTAGGATTTTTATCATAGGATTGTACAATCTATACTTCCATTGCCTATCTTGATACTTGAAGATAAGATACTTCCTTGCAAGGAAATTCAACCCCTAAACTCAAATGCCTAGATGTAAGAAACAATTTTATATCTGAAATATAGACATTTAAATATACATAGGCTTCACTATACAGAAAACAAAGACAAAAATAAAAACCACCCACTCATATCTGAAAAATGGTAAGATTTAAAGATATATTTAGTTATTAGGCTCAGATATCTTAAATAGAGTCATTTAAATATGTAGACATGTTAGATAAAAAAAATATATATATATGGTATAAAGAATTTTATAGTATAGACCTGAAACACACCTCTTGATACTGTTGAACTACTTGTTCTGGGGTATCACCTAGAAAGATGTAGAAGTCCAGAATGCCACCAGTAATTCTGTATGTTACGATAGGAGTAGGCTGGATGAAAATCTCTAAAAAACAAAAATTGAGAAAGCATATATAACTAGTAAAAAGCTAAATAGTGATAAAATAATTATAGTATCTACTTAAAGTACTTTGTATTAACCACATAATTTTAAGCTGTTTTTAAATAATTATGAGAAAATAAGATATTGAAAAATTGGAAGACTACAGGGGGAAAGGAGAATGCCACTGTGTATGAGGTTTACGTTAGGATATCCCAGATGTTTCCTTGTAAAGATGCTGGCAAAAGCTCCCTGAGAAATTGCATAGCAAGGGATAGAGAACCAGTTCTTTAACAACAAAAATACTTTTTCTTAAATTGCATTTCAATTAGTTATTTTAATTGAAAATTCTCTGAAAGATCATACTGTCACATGCTAGTTTCTAAGAAAAATGTAAAATTTTATTTTTCTATATGTAAAACAATAATTGCCTGGATAGCCATATAATATTACTGTTCTTAGTGAAATACTATTAATTTTTATGGCTTTTTATTATCACCAATTTACCACTTAAATATAAGTATTGCACTCACAACATGAAAAACAAATAATTTTACATTATTTGAATTATGATAAACTAAAAATAAAATTATTTCTTCTTTCTCTCTCCATATAAACCTCTCTCTTTTTTATTTGTAGTGTCATGCTAACTTATCTTAACAAATGAGGCTGTGGAAATAGGAATACTCATTTTCATGGGTGTGTTTCAATGTTGTTCTGAAGGGAAAAGAAAGTTTCTGAATATCACAACGTAGCATACTTTCCCCAAAATAGAGTACTGACATACAAAATTTTATTGTCTTCCTAACTACAAAACCTACTTATAATCTCACATACTAAATCACAAACAAGAGAGTTACTCTGCTATATAATATCTATTATTAGAATAAAGAGAATAGTTAAAATATTTCAAGTTAAGTCTCATTTAAATATTATGTTCAGATAAATTACTCTTACCCATTGCATTGCTATTCATTAAGAAAACACCAAATGACTTTCCAGAAGTATCTTCAATGCACATGAAGAACGTTTGATGGCCATATAAATTATTATTATTCTATAAGACAAAAATTTGAAAATTAAAAAGTTTAAGTAAATTTAACACAAAAAGATTATATATTTAAAATAGCTTTTATGAATTTCAATTTGTTTCTGTAATTTACCCCTCCTATTGATCTGGGCCCCAAGGCTAAGGCAACTAGATTCCATTTTATGTAGGCCCCGCCCCTTGGTTAAAGCGACTAAAAGACTCCATTTTATCACCAATAGATATTCCTCGATATTCTTCCAATAATAGGTTAATTACCCCTAGACGGAAAGGAATTTTGCCCAAGATTATAGTTGCCCCATGAGTTGGGAGGCATTTGCAGTTTCCTGAGTATAGGTAATTGCAGGTACTTGTGCCTGTCGGTGAATAATGCTAATTTTGACTTCTGTAGTCTCTGTCACTCCCACTATTGTACTGGTTCCCTGAGGGGATAGGGGCAAAAGGAGGAGGGAGTTTCTGTCTTTAAAATGGGAGGAGCAAGGAGAATCGTGGCTGTTGATCTGAGGGGAAACTATGCCCTCCACAGCCCGCTGCGAAATAAAGTGCTCCTTTACAGTTCGGCTGTGCGTCTCTGGTTATCTCGCTGTCAGGTTATAACAATATCACTATGCTATTTTTTCCTACTACAGTATATGTGCCATATGAAACTTTGTAGCACAAAAATATCAAACTGATTTTAATAATTAATACATCAAGATATAAACTATATAACCTAATATATACATTACACTAGTAATAGATTATTTAACTTTCTTTTATGTTTAATATGATTAAATGAGTTTTACTAAGCTATTCATGATAGGATATTGACATGTTTATCCATTATGTCCATATTGACCCAAGGCACTGCAGAGAATTCCCATGTTCACCCTCATAGAACTTTTGCAGCACAGTTGTTGAGAGCTGATGAGTAGATGAAATGGAGGAGGCAAATGGGAAATACACTTATAAAGTGAAAAAAAATAAAACTTTTTGACTGGATATGGAGGTTCAAAGGAAAGAATGTATTTAAAATAGCTATGACATAGTCAGTCTAGAGTTTATTACAAATAGTCATACTGTAAACAAAGATTGGTAGAATTTATTAGTCATTCTGTACCCAGTGAGATTTGTTAAAAACAAATTTACTTATTCACTTTTGGGAATAAAATAGTTAGCAATGGCATTTAAAAAGTGGCTAAAATTTGACTCAAAGCAATCATGAATTAATAAAAAAAATTTAATGATATGGTCTTTGTCTTGAAGAATCTCATATTCTAGATGTATAGACAAATACATACACAAATAATACACTGTGATGATTGTCATACTAAAATATGAATAAAGCTTTAGAAAGTAAATATGAATTCTGCATAAAAGAGTTTGAGAGACATTCTATAAAGTGAAACTTTAAATGAGCTCTCAATGATATTGTTTACATGATAAAGAACTTCAAGTTTCAGTATTTACAAAGAGAACCAACTCCCGGTATAAATATGTGAACTTATAGAAGATTACCATATGTTATGGAAGAGAAAGAAGTAGCCATAGATGACCAATATGTTGTCTAATAGATAGGCAGACACTATATCATACAAACCCATGTATAACATGCTGAGAGTTTGGAATTATTCTAATGCAATGACTATTCATAGATAGGTTTAAGTACAAGAGTGACTGAAAAGGAAATGATAAAATATAAAAATCAAAAGAAAACATTCATAAACTGGAAATATCTAAACACACATAAAATCTCTTGGTCACTTATTGACATAATTTAGGACTTTGCTATCAATCTATACCTTTACAGTAAACAAGTTCTGGGTTAGGTAACACTGGAGGGTTTCAACTAGGCTAAAAATACTGTATGCTCTAATGTAATGATTTTATTTATAACAAGAATGATAGTTCCTTACATCACCAGGAAGTTGATCCCGGGTAAAAATTGGCCATGTTTTCCAATACAAATCATGACGAAATCTCTTATGAATATGTTCCCCAAAACCATAAAAATATTCACTGGGAAGTCTAGTTGAGATCTGTAAATACTGGTCAGAATATACCAAGGGACCAATGCTGGTGTCAAACCTGTACCATGAAAGAAAGAAAGAAATTATCTAGAAATACAAAAAATATTCTATTAGATATGGGTCTATGATATTTTCCAGAATATTTCATTTTAAATATGCCACTTGTTAGCTGTGATCACTTCTTAAGAACACGTGAATTATACCATAACCAGAACTTAATTCCATCAACACAATTTGCTTCATTATCACCAATATACTCCTTCACACGCCTTCTCTCCTTTAATCTTCCCCACAACCCTAAAGCACAACTACCTTTATCAATCCCATTTCACAAATGACAGAAATTCAGAAAATTAATTCATATTTTCTAAAGTGACAGACTTGTAGACAGCAGAGACAGATTTTAAACCCAGTTCCGCCTTGCTCTAGAGACAGAGTTTTAAAATACAGTACTATACTGACTTCCCACCTCTAACATACATACTAAAATTAAGTTCAAAATCATTTTTTGAAAAAGGAAAAAGGTTGTATGTTTTTCGCATATCAAATATATACTATGAGATATGTGAAATAACATTTAATTCTGTGATTTAACATAAAAGTAAATGCAAATTATTAAAATATATTTAAGAAAGGTAATTGCAGAGATTTGATCTTGACTGCTTAACTTTTCTTTGAGATGCAAGAGAATTTATCTTAAAAATTACTAAATTCCTTTTCATATATTCCTCACATTACTCTCAAAATGAAGACATTCAATGCTATATTTAATTTAATATCTATAAATAAGACTTTTAACATTACTATGAAAACTAGGCTCTCTCTGAGTAGTAACTATTTGCCTACAAATTGGCAACAGAATATGATAAATAATAGGGAAAGAACATAATACGGATTCTAGGTATGTGAAAATATAGGCAAGGCTAACATTGTATCACTGATGCTCTTCACCTGCAACTTTGGTTGGCCCGTTTTTGCACCTTTCATCCACAGAAAATAAAACTCCTGTCAAATCTTTACAAAGATGTACACCATCCTCTTTTGGAAGGAAAGCTATTCTTTCTGAAAATTACTTAAAATTCAGATTTTCCTGGTTCTAAAATAAATTGAACAGTTATTTAAACTAATATAAATGTAAAATTAGATAATTACTTACAAAATTTTTTTATTGCTTTTTCTAAGAACTTTGATGCTAAATGGTTTTTCTGTAACTTGTACGTCATACAATGCATTAGAAGCTGTAGTGCCAGTAAATTCTTTTACAAACTGATGAGGAACTTCATATCTTCTATTATTTGGATCAGTGATCTACAAAGATTTAAACAAATTAGCATTACTTGATTCAAAACTGTTATTTAATTTTCCAATTCTGAATTAAGTATTAAATGCAAGTTCCAAATAGAAATTAATAAATTTAATAATTGTATAGATGAGCTGTTAACCTAGTCATAAACTTAATTTTAACATTGTTAAATAACTGTGCACAAAATTAATTATATAAATTGTTAAGGAATAAACAGAGTTTGTTGTAAAAGTACTGTATATAAAATAAAAATTTTTATTGATTGATGTGAAAAATTAATGATAGTATTACAAAATATTGATTTTTTGAGTACTAGGTTTTGTGAATTTAATTATCCTTGTTGCTTTTCATTGTTCACCCCTTAGACATCCCATAAGGACTTTAAATTTGGTTTTAAAAATTTCTTTTTTTTTTTTTCCTTTATTGATTTTAGAGAGAGAGGAAGGAAGAGAGAGAGAGAGAGAGAGAGAAACTTCAATGAGAGAGAACATAGACTGGCCACCTCCTGCATGCTCCCCACTGGGGATTTGGCCCACAAGCTGGGCACGTGCCTTGACCGCAAATCAAACTGGCAACCTCTTGGTGCGTGGGTCGACGCTCAATGACTAAGCCACACCGAACAGGCAAAAATTTCTTAATTCTTGGGAAATTTTTAATAAAAAAGGTAACACACAAAGGATTATGGTGTTGTTTTCACTTCCAAATCCAAAAGACCATACTAGTAAACTATATGCTAAAAAATACCCACAAAAGTTAGTTTCTTTAAAATCACAAATAAAAGTGATAGCAATAAAAAGAACTAGTGAGTGTAGGTCACATTTATATAGCACAATTAACCCCTTTTCCATATTAAATATTAAATAAATCCTTAGTTACAGTCTGTAGTTGAAAAAATAATTACTAAAGTTTACTGACTTTTATTCTTAAGATACTGTATCAAATATTTTACACTGACTACATTATTAAATTATCCAAAAATAACTTCCTGAGGAACTATTTATGTTACATTTAAGAAAAAAACTCAGTGCAGCTAATGTGGCTCAGCGGTTGAGTGTTAACCCATGGACCAAGAGGTTGCTGGTTTGATTCCTGGTCAGGTCACATACCTGGGTTGTGGGCTCCATCCCCAGTAGGGGGTGAGGCAACTCATCATTGATGTTTCTATCTCTCTCTCTCTCTCTCTTTCCTTTCCTTTCTCTCTAAAAAAATAAATAAAATATATAAAAAAATAAATAAAACAAACTCAGAGAAGTCGAGTAACTAGTCCAATTAGTCCTTTGCTACAGAATAAATATATCTTGAGGGCACAAATGTCTTGGTAGAATGAAAGGTATGCTCATAACATGACTTTCATTATTATTATTATTATTATTATTATTATTTTAGGAATCTCAAAAACCAAACCTTGAACCGGAAACGATTGGGTGTCTGACTTTGAGTTGTGAGGACAACACTGTTAATGTCATTTCCAAATAATGTAGGTGAAGAAATCCTGTTTAATTTGGCTTCAAGTCCTTAAAGAAACAAAAAAGTTGGCATCAGTCACGCCTTTATTCATGAAGATTAATACTTATTAAATGCTTTTCTTATTTTTATAATGTCATTTTTATGACAAATATTGATCTCTTTTCCAATATAGAAGATATAATCATGAAAAAATAAATCCTTAATATAATCAATTTAAACATTCTTGAATAAGTACTTTCCATTTTATTCTATTTAAGATTTTTCCAAAGAAAAATTTAAAATATATTTTTTATTCCACTTTAAATATTAGGGGGACCAGAAAGTAATGTCGTTTTTTTAAAGTAAATTCAAACAAGATAAGTTTTTAACAAGTTTTTATTTTTAAACAATGATGTAATCACCCTTGTTATCAACAACCTTTTGCCATCTAGTGTACAAATTTGCAATGCCAGATCGATAAAAATCAATTGGTTTTTGAGCAAAATATCTGGAGATGGCATTTTGAACATCATCCAAATTTTCAAATTTTTTGCCACTTAGAAAATGTTGTAGCGATCGGAATAAATGGAAATCCGATGGCGCAATATCGGGTGAGTATGGTGGGTGAGGCAATACCTCCCACCCCAATTCATTAATTTTTTCCAGGGTTCGTCTTGCGCAGTGCGGTCTTGCATTATCGTGTTGCAGAATAACGCCTTTTCTGGTGACAATTGCTGGGCACTTTTCAATTAAAGACTGATTTACTTGATCCAATTGTTCACAGTAAAGGTCTGCATTCAGTTTGTCCAGGTTTCAGCACTTCAAAATGAACGACCCCACAAATACTCCACCAAACACACAAAAGTGCCTTTTTGGGGTGTAAACCTGGCTTAGCTGTACTTCGTGGCGATTCATTCGGAGAGAGCCACTGCCTTTTGCATTTTGGATTATCATAGAGGACCCATTTTTCATGTCCATTGATCAAACGATCAAAAAACGCTTCTATATTGTGCTGCTGAAGCAATAAGTTGCATGTGGTGGACCGGTTAGCTTTGTTTTCTTCAGACAGATTATGCAGGACCCAAACACCTGCTCTGCTTACTTTACCAATCTGCTGCAAATGTTCTTGGATGGTCGACCAAGGTTGGTTAAGAGTGTTTGACAGTTCCTTGATTGTCTGACACGGATTTGCTTCCACTTGCACCCTTAACATGTCATTACTTTAACGACATTACTTTCCGGTCCCCCTAATATATTATGTCGGATCACCATGACAGAACAATTCTCACCAGAATTTGTTGTTTTAACTTCTTCAGCATTATAGCCATGGTTATTTGCAAAGAAACACCAAGGTATAAAAGAATTATTCCATGGCCTCCAGCAGCACCCTCGCAATTCACAAGTGGCCTGATAAAACATTTATAAAAGGAATGATAAGATTAGTACTGTTATCATTTGTGTCAGCCTCTATTTTTTTAAACATCCATTCACTCAAAATAATGTTTAAATACACATTTAAAAAACAAGCTTATTTATTTATATACATTAAAATATCACTTATTCTGTTTCTTTCACTTGAAAGAAACATAAATATTTTAGTAATTGAATTAATTACACCATATCAGAGATTGCTGCTCTTAGTTGTGTTTAATTTACATCCCAGTGCACATTATTGTAAGCTGCAGTATTTTAAAGGTTTCTGCCCTCTGGGTAATTACAATCTATTCTGTTGTTAATCAATGCAGAAGAACTAAAATATTTATTGTGTATTAATGTATCAAGGTGCAAGTGAGGCCACAAAGATGAAGATATGGCCCTGAATTCAAGTCTACGTAATATGTGTCAAATACTTATTTCCAGCTAACTGTCAGTTCAATATTTACTCAAGCTGTTTAAACTAGTTTATGTGCAGGTGTTGCAACTAGTTGCTGCCAGTATAGTCAATGAATAAAGCAAAATACTGTATTTTCAGTAATTTTATGATCAATATGGAAATATTGTGTGGAGTAGGAAAAAATTTTATATGGTTCTATAAAAAGTTGAGCCATACGGTGATGTTATGTGCTAACACTGATATAATTAAAATCTACTTAACATTTAAATTTAATAGTGTGATACACTTTCATAATTTGAACACCTATGGTTTTTATTTTCTTGACTGTCTGTATTGAAAGAAAGTTAAAACCTCTACTTTAAGTAGCTGACATTATACATGCAACCTTCTCTCCTATTTCTTTTAACACCAAATTAAAGTGGTATCAGATACACATGTGTGCACACACCTACAGACACATACACATATACACATGTACATTGCAAATGAGAATACAATTAAATTTGACCATTTTTGAAGGTAACTACCTATCAGACTCTAAAGTATGTGTGACTTTTGATCAGGAAATTTTATCTCTAATTATCTAACTTATAGAAGAAATACTCCCAGCAATGCTAAGAAACAATTGTATAAAAATTGTCAATTTCAATAGTCTTTATAAAATATTTTTAAATGTTGGTACAAAATGACAGGTAGAATTAGACGACATATACTGATTTGGAAAGATGTAAAGTTTTAAAAATGAGAGACAATAAATAAGCAAGTTATAATCATATCTTGCTAAAGTAAAATAAAAAATATTTAGTAAAATGTAGTTACATGAAGTATATGTTCCTCAAAACATACTATATGAGTTTCCTACAGCACTTGTGACACCCATGAAAACAGTGGTTTGCATCAAGAGAAATGTATTCTTTCACATTTCTAGAGTCTAGAAGTCCTAACGCAAGGTATTAGCAGAACCAGGCTCCCTCCGAGGCTATAGGGAATAATTCTTCCATGTCTGTTCCTAGCTTCTGGTGGCTCTTGGAAACCCTCAGCATTCCTTGGTTTGAAGATATGTGGCTGCATTCTCTACTTCCATCTTCACATGGCCTTCTTCCCTATGGTTCTCTGTGTGTCATCCTTCCTCTTATAAAAACACCAGTTACTGGATTTAGGTCCCACCCTAATCCAGCTTGACCTCATTTAGCTAAGTACATATTCAAAGACCTATTTCCAAATAAGGTCACATTTGAAGTTCCAACTAGATGTAAATTTTTGTAGAACATAATTCAACACACTACATATATACAACAAAATACTAATTTAAAAATATATCCTCATGCTCTTAATATATTAATAATTTGGAGTATTTGTATATATTTTGATACTTGTTATTTATGTTTATCGTTGTGCCTATTTTTCAGGATTCGGGCATTTTCTCCTATTACTTTTAATTCCTAATCTAACTTCACTTTTCTTTCTGCTTTATTTAAAAAAGCAAAAAAAAATTTTTTTTTATTAATTTATTTTTGTTACAAATGTTTCTCCTTTCCCCCCATTGTCACTCTCCTCGCCCTCCCTCCCTGCCCCATCCCCAGTTTTGTTGTCCATGTCCATTGCTTATGAGTACATGCGTACAAGTTCTGTGGTTCATCGCTCCCCACCCCGTCTTCTGGCAATTGTCATTCTGTACCCTACTTCCATGTCTCTGGGACTACCCTGTTCCTCAGACTGTTATGTTTATTATATTCCACAAATAAGTGAGATCATATGATATTTGTCTTTCTCTGCTTGGCTTGTTTCACTTAGGATAATAGTTTCCAGGTCCTCCCATGTCGTCACAAAGGATAAGGGATCTTTCATAGTACTCCATTGTGTATATGTACCACAGCTATTTTATCCATTCCTCTACTGATGGACACTTGGGCTGTTTCCAGATCTTAGCTATTGTAAATAGTGCTGCTATGAACATGGGGGTACATATATTCTTTCTGTTTCGTGTTTCAGGCTTCTTAGGGTATATTCCTAGGAGTGGGATCACTGGGTCAAATGGTAATTCAATTTTTAATTTTTTGAGGTAACACCATAGTGTTTTCCATAGTGGCTGCACCAGTCTGCATTCCCACCAGCAGTGTACTAGAGTCCCCTTTTCTCCACACCCTCGCCAACACTTGTTGTTTGATGCTTTGTTGATGGCGGCTATTCTGACAGGTATGAGGTGATACCTCATTGTTGTTTTAATTTGCATCTCTCTGATGATTAGTGATGTTGAGCATTCATATGTCTCTTGGCCATTTGTATGTCCTGTTTGGACGGGTGTCTATTTAGTTCCTCTGTCCATTTTTTAATTGGGTTCTTTGTCTTCCTTTTGTTGAGATGTATGGGAAAAAAAAAAAAGCAAAAAATCAAAACATTATGTATTAGCAATGCCTAATTTATAGGCATGAAGTTTAGTAGGTAAAAACAAAATAAATTTATGTTCTTATTTTTATTTTATGTGTATGTAAGTACAAATATAGAATTATATGTAATACTCTATAGTGGGTGGTCTCTGTATTATGAACTGAATTGTGTTCCCCCCACACTTCATATGTAGGAAGCCCTAACCTTTAATGTGACTGTATTTGGAGAATAAGACCTTTAAGGGGGTTACTGATGTTAAATGAGGTAATGTTAATTGATGTTAAGTGAGTCTTGTCTGATAAGACTAGTGACCTCATAAGAAAAAGAAGAGTCTCTCTCTCTCTCTCTCTCTCTCTCTCTCTCTCTTTCTGTCTCTCTCTCTGTCTCTCTCTCTCTCCCTGCACCCCTTCCCTCTCCTTTCACAGAAGAAAGGTCAATGTGAAGACAAAAGAATGCAGCTATCTAAAAACCAGGAAAAGTCTCACCAGAAACCAACCATCATGGCACCTTGACTTTTAGCTTCCAGAATTGTGAGAAAATAAAGGTCTATTGTTTAAGCCTCTTAGTCAGTGGTATTTTATTACAGAAGCCTGAGTTGGCTAATAAATACACTCTGGGTAGAGTTATAACTGTTTCTTAAAATACCATTATAAGTTCACCTTTTCTTTTTAAATGACAATATATAAAATACATTAGCTAAAATTTGTTAAATTCATAAGTTAATCAGTTTCACATTGAAAACTCTCTTTAGCAGCCTAACAGGCTGATATTAAAGACTAATAGTAGGCAACAAAACTTTAAACCATTGGCTTTTAAATGTTTATCTTTAAAATCTTAATAACCCATATTTTTCCTAACATACTTGTATATTAAATTCAATCATTTCCTAAGGAGAATATTAGCTTAAGAGAACATCTGTCCAATTTGCTCAGCGTGTCAAAGTAAACATGGTTATTTATGTCTTTTCTCAATTGTTAAGCAATAGAACCCACTATTCCTAATGTTGCCCTAAGAAAAAACTCTCATCTATTATCAAGTTTTCATGGCAGATTAATCAGAAAATTATGTGAGATTCAGATATGCATATTATAGATATATGTTCTGGGTATTACAGATTATATACATGCATATTATAGAGCTATATAATATATTAGGCATGTTAAGTAATAGGTATATAATATAAAAGGCAAATATATAATATAATTTAATATATTGTATAATTATATATAATATGTTATAATGATTAATATATAACATTTACATTATATAGATATAATACATTATAATATATACATATTGCAAAAAGTGAATATACAAAGACATACACATACTCATTGACCTTTATACCCATTCAGGTTATAAAGACCAAAGAATAACTTAAGATGATATGAATCTATTCAGTTACCCTTAATTATCTCCATTTCAGCTTCTTCTTCCGAATTCCCAGATAATAAAATTAATAATATTCCAAAATACCAGTGTTACTTTTTTTCCACTGACACTTCTTAATGCCATCATTACAAATACCTAATTGGAAGTAGCTATTCTCTCTCAAATGTTATATATTGTTAAATGTTATTTTTAATAAAAACTTGATTTGAGAGAATAGAATTTTAGAAAGGATTATAAAGTTAAAATAGCTTCTTAAGAAGAAAACTACAGGACATTGAAGAAAGAGAGGAAGATATAAAAAGTAGAAGTATATACCTTGCTCATGGATTGCAAGAATTAACATCATTAAAATGTCCATACTACCAAAGCAATCTAAAGATTCAATGCAATCCCCATTAAAACATCAATGACATATTTCCCAGAACTAAAACAAATACATCAAAAGTTCATATGGAACCAAAAAAGACCCCGAATAGCTACAGCAGTCTTGAAAAAGAAGAACAAAGTAGGAGGGATCACAATGCCGGATATCAGGTTATACTACAAACCCATTGGAATCAAAACAGCCTGGTACTGGCACAAGAGCAGGCATAGACATCAATGGAACAGAACAGAGAATCCAGAAATAGACCCAAGACATTATGGTCAATTAATATTTGAAAAAATTGGCAAGAGCATACAATGGAGTAAAGACAGCCTCTTTAATAAATGGTTTTGGGAAAATTGGACAGCTACATGCAAAAAAAATGAAACTAGGCCATCAACTTACATCATACACAAGAATAAACTCAAAATGGATAAAAGACTTAAATGTGACTCATGAATCCATAAAAATCCTAGAAGAAAATGTAGGCAACAAAATTTCAGACATCACATGCAGCAGAATTTTCAGTGATACAACACCTAAGGCAAGAGAAACAAAGGAAAAAAGTAATACATGAGACTACATCAAACTAAAAAGCTTCTGCACAGAGAAAGAAACAACCATCAAAATGGAAAGGGAGCCCACTATATGGGGGAGCATAATTGCCAACAATACATCAGGTAAGGGGTTAATTTCCAAAATATATAGAGTACTCATACAACTCAACAAAAGGAAGACAAAGAACCCAGTTAAAAAATGGGCAGAGGACTTAAATAGACACCTCTTCAAATAGGACATACAAATGGCCAAGAGACATATGAAGAAATGCTCAAGGTAGCTAATCAACAGAGAAGTGCAAATTAAAATGACTATGAGGTATCACCTCACACCTGCCAGAATGGCTGCCATCAACAAATCATCAAACAAAAAGTGTTGGCGAGGGTGTGGAGAAAAGGGGACTCTAGTACACTGCTGGCAGGAATGCAGACTGGTGCAGCCACTATGGAAAACAATATGGCGTTTCCTCCAAAAATTAAAAATTGATCTGCCATTTGACCCAGTGATCCCACTTCTAGGAATATATCCTAAGAAGCCTGAAACACCAATCAGAAAGAATATAGGTACCCCTCTGTTCACAGCAGCACCATTTACAACCACTAAGATCTGGAAACAGCCCAAGTGTCCATCAATAGATGAGTGGATAAAAAAGCTGTGGTACATATACACAATGGAACATTATGCAGCTGTAAGAAAGAAAGATCTTGTATCCTTTGAGATGACATGGAGGGACCTGGAGAGTATTATGCTAAGTGAAATAAGCCAATAAGAGAAAGACAAATACCACATAATCTCACTCATTTGTGGAATATAATGAGCAAAAAAAGCTGATTAACAAAACAGACCCAGAGACATAGAAAAGAGTATGGTTCAGACTGACAAACCTCAACGGAAAGGGGTGGGGAGGCGAGGAGGGATGAGATAAACCAAAGAACTTAGATGCATGTATATATAACCAATGGACATGGACAACAATGCTTGGTGGGAGTGGGGGGGATGGGATAGGGAGGAGGGTGCCTGCGGTGAAAAAAGAGAAACATCTGTAACAAAAATAAACAGCTTGTTAAGTATGAAAAATGTTAACTTTCTAAATTGAATTGAAATGAGATACAGAAAGCAAGCTCAATTATTTTGATTATTTTTCATCTGTTTATACAGAACCATAATAAAAAGATGAATGCAGCCTAATTGATGGCTACATCTTTAAAACTATGGAATTGATTCAATATTGAGTAATTATCTTAATATAATTATTTTGATATATCTATACATAAAAAATATAAAAGACCTGTTGCAGACCTTTGTTGGAAATTGTTCTGGAAGGCAGTTTATTCTGGCATTAACAGGTTCACTTTGCTCACTTGGACATTGTCCTGTACCAGGAGCCACAGTTGAACGCGTGGTCATTGGACTTGAAGTAGAGCCACTACTTTCTGGGAAAGAAAAAGGTCAATAAAAAATGTGGTATTAAATTTTTTCACATTTTTAAAACACTGGATGCTTCACATTGAAAGAATACATGAATGTATATATAATAAAAATAAAAATAAGCTTTGCATTAAAATAGAACCCACAAAATTCAGATCCTAGTCCTCAAAAGGAAAAGATCCAAATAAAATTTAAAAATTGACTATGTGCTATGTGGAGTCCTGTTGACTGTTTCTTTAGAAAAACAAAACATATTCACAGAAGGTCTTGAAGTAGATTTAAAAGGAAACAACATTTACATTCCCACCACATTTACAATATTTGTTGTATAGATGAAGAAAGAGGATGAAGAAACATGGATGGGGAAAGAATGTAGAGAAGAAGACAAGAATTAAGGAGAAAAAAGAAAAGTAGGAAAATGAAGATGCTCTGAAGTAATTAAAAGAGAAACCAGGGAATAGCAAAGAAAAATAAATCTCAGTTCTATATAATAAAGAAGAAATTTCTAGCCTTCAGATATGAGTTGGATAAAATTGATTGCTTCACAATGTAGTGAGCATTTGGTTTATTATAAGAAGGTAAAACAAAAGACTATCGGCAGTAGAACATGCTAACTACAGTTCTTTGAAGATAATTTAACATCCTTTCCAGTTTTGATTTGATCAAGATGGAATGATGAAAAGAGAAAGTAGATTAGGTGGACCAGAGTAGTATGCATCCACTCTAAATTAGAATAGAATAATTCACAAAGAAGATAAACACTTCAAACCTTGTTTCCCCTTGCCTCTTTTTTTTTTTTCATACAGCCTCTCTCTTAAGAGAGAGAGAGAGAGAGAGAGAGAGAGAGAGAGAGAGAGAGAGAGAGAAATAGCCTAAAACAGGGTACTCCCCCAAATTTCCCACCCCACTCTGCAAGTGTCTGAAAGCCAGAGGATAAACTCAAGTCTTCCCACTAATTGGAAGAGCCTCACTGGTAAACTGTACACAATTATTCCACCTTCATTAACACCTTGATCCTTTCGCCTCTTTGCTATTTCTCAAGCAACCCAATGTGGGAAAGGCAATTAATGTGAGAGCACATAGATTCCTTAATTGCAATGGCTCTTCATTGAAATAAATGGAATATAATGGACAGAAAAGTTTGAGTAATTATGTAACTTACCCAAGATCTTTCTTTACAATTTTCACCTCATATAAATTACTTTTCCAAATCCATAACTATTATGGAGTAAACTTTATCTTAACTGCACTATACTGTGCAATTATTTTTAACACTACTTACCTTCAACAGCAGATGTCTTGGTTGCCAAAACAGCAACTAGGGCAATGGCTATTATAGTAACTATAACAAAGAGGACAATCAGAGTGATTTCTAAGCTACTAAATTTTTTCCTTGCCATCTGAAAAACAGAAAAGAAATATTTATTTAAAATGTAAACTATATAGCTACAAAAAGCCACCATCATTATCATAAAATTATATACATTTTTTAAACTAAGCACAACACAAGCAGAGCTGGAAACAGTTCCATAAATGTATAATCTAAAATAATACACATTGGAAAAAAGTAAACAACACATTCAATTTTAAGTAAAAGGTGTGAATTCAGGATGTGCTTTATAGTAGTACACTAGGATAAAAATATTTTTTTAAAAGGTCTCCAAGCAGGTGTCCCTTGCAAGTTCAACAAGCCTCACATTTGCACTATCTTCCCTAATTCCCACAAGGATACATTCTATGAAGGAAACACTTATTCACATTGTATTTAAGAACTTCAAAGTAAACAATATTTAGGTCTTCCTACTATAACTATTGTCTCTCAGATTCCAACAGTTTTCTTATAATCATATTGTGAAATGATTATAAACAAATATATGTGAGAAAATATAAATATAAGTATAAATATAAATATATATAAAAGTATAAATATAAATTAAAAAATGGAAAATAAAAATATAGATATTATATATATGCAGTATATATTTGGGAGTTGTTGCTTTAAAAAAAGATTCAAACTATACCATCTTCAAGTTCCTTCCTTAAATAGCAAATAAAATATATCATACCAAAAATATATATTTATTTTAAGATAACATTATGCATTTGAGTTAGCATGCAGAGGGTATCTAAATATAGATTGGGAAAAGCTCTTCTCTCATAATTATCTTAAAGCTTAGTTGTTTAATTTAGTTTTGATCATACATCTCTCATCTTTTCTAGTCTTCAGGTTTTTATGCCTTTTCTGTGTTCTATGACTTTTACATAAACCTTAATTTAATGGTTTAAAAATCACATGTTTTGAAGCAGGCCTCTCACATTAGTCCCTCCTCCTGTACCTATGTCAGTTTATATACCAAGTTGTCCCAACCTAAAAACTTATTTTCCCTCTTCCATATCTTTCTACCACAGCCAATCATTCTACAAGTCTCATTGATACTAACTCCAAAATATGTTCAGAATTATGCCCTCATCTTATCGCCACAACTGCAACATTTTTTTTTTTTTGGATAATATCTTCTTAATCCACACTATTCAATCTTTCTTCAATCCTTCCATATCTTCTTTCCTAGGTTAGTTCCAATTTATTATCAGTTCAAATGCTATTTCCTCTCTGAATCTCTTCCTACTCTTAGAGGCAGAGTGAATGTATACGTTTTCCATTTTACCATGGCCTACAGCAAATCTATTACAATTATTTATGCATATGTTAATGTCTTTTATAGGACTGGTGTATTATTATAGCAAGAATCATGAAAGTAGTCCTGAGCCTGACATGGAGTTAAGTACAACCTCAATTTTTACGATATAACTTATAAATAAATGTTTAAACATTTGTAATTAACAAATATATAAGCTCTTTATTACACTGGTAACCTTCAGACAACCTAAAGGCAAACTAAACTTGACAGGTGATATATGAGCTATTTAGAAAATTAAATTCAATTGCTCAATGTTATATGAGAAATATGTTTAAGTATCACTCAAAGTAATATCCTGCTTTGGTATCAAGAAGTCGATAAAAATGACTGTGCTTTTCTTCTGTTAACAGAATTTAAAAAATACCTATTGTCATGAACCAAACCTTCTTTTATCTAGAAAATGAGAACAAAATTAATGTGCTAAAATTAAATTACTTCTGTGAGTACTCATAAACAATCAGTACTAAAATTGTTCATATGCTCTAGATGGTGATTACAGTGACAATATTGTGAATCACAATAATTTTAGCAACATATTTGGGGGGAAATTATACACTGATGTCTTTTCTTTGTATATTATTTCAAAATGAGTAATATATATTATTAGATGGTAGCTTGGCAACTGATCATTAAAAGATTTTATAGAAAAGACTGAATGTTTTATAAATGTACCATTCTACTCTGCCTATATATATTTTCTTAGATAAAATATATTTAATCATACTCAGAGTATTTTCTATATTACAAAGTATTTTTATCTGATTTTCTTCTATATAAAGCAATTAAATTAAATCTGCTATGATTCCACTTAAGTCTGACAAAAACTGTAATGAAGAGCTGGGCAATGAAAATATTCTCATATCTTAAAAAATTAGAATTTTTTTTCCTGTTTTAGTACAAGGGGCTATAAATTTAAAATGGCAAATAAAAATATGTTACCTTTGCTATTTTAAACAAGTACAGATAGACAGGAAGATTGTTAACATGAACTAAAGGAACACATAATTACTTGGAAAAATGAAAGTAACAAAGAAATACTATCCATAAACGTACCTTATTTCATGGAGTGTTCTGTTAGCTATGTTGTATCAGAGCTGGGTAAGACTGCCAAAGTAATGATCGGGGAAAACTGCTCGGGTATATATTGAACTACTCATAAAATTTTATTGCACCTTCAACTGGCCTATCAGTACTTAATAAACATGTTCAACATGCAATTGTAAAAAGCTTTAACCCTGAAAATAGTTTGGGGCAGTATTTCTCTCCAGGAATCTAAGTTAATTAATAATAGTGTTCTCAAATAGTCTTTGATTTCTGTAAGCTATGAATTAGCCCAAGAACATAAAAGTATTTACTTATATATATTTTCTCTTTTCAAGGTTTTATTTATTTACTATTTGTATATTTCTTCATAACTGTTTTAACTCATTGTGTGGCATGTGAATTCTCACTGGAAAGTAGCAATATAATGTAAGCTGGAATTTGGAAATAATTTACAGGAACTAACAATTAAAGGACAATAAATCGTAAAAAGCAATGACTAACTAAATGTTATCTTGTGTGTCTCATTGAAATAACTTAAGATCCATAAAAATAAAATGTAAAAGCAGAGATAAATAAGTAATCCAAAATTAAAATCAACATTTTATTTTTTTGTTTTATTAAAGCACTAATTTAATTATCAAAATTATATTGTAAACACTTACCATTTCATGCAGTAAAAATTACAGTATCAATTACACTAGTTTAAACTAGTATAGTATTTAAGAGCAAAGTATTCAATATGAGAGACCTGGGGGAAAAAATTCCAGATGTATTACATATACCTGAGAAACCATGGGCAAATTTGTTCATTCCTTTTTTTTTTTTTAATTTTTTAAATTTTTTTAATTTTTTTTATCCTCACCCAAGGACATTTTTGTATTTATCTTCAGATAGAGCAGGAGAGAGAGAGGGATGAAGAGAGAGAGAGAAACATCAATGTGAGAGAGACACATCAACTGGTCGCCACCCACACAACCCCAACCGGGGCCAGGGACAAACTGCAACCAAGGTACGTGCCCTCAGTGGAAACTGAACACGGGTCTCTCTGGTCCACAAGCCGACGCTCTAACCGCTGAGCCAAACCGGCCAGGGCCAAATTTGTTAATTTCTTCATGCTTAAGTCTTTTTATGTGTAAGGTGGAAATAAAAATACCTATCCAAAAGGTCATTGTGAGAGTTATATGAGATAACATAGTCTATTGTAGCTCTACTATCATAAAGAGAGTACAATTTGACCCTGAAAAGGTTAGTATCTGAGTTCTGCACACAATCTCACCACTGTCTTTTTAAAGGAATGTATATATGTGTGCATATATATTTTTAAAATTTTTTTTCTTGTTTAATTTTTAGAGAGAGAGGAAGGGAGAGGGAGAGAAAGAATCATGGTTGAGAGAGAACATCGATTGGCTGCCTCCTGCATGCCCCCCACTGGGGATTTGGCCCACAACCTGGGCAATGTACCCTGACCGGGAATTGAACCGGTGACCTCCTGGTGCATGGGTCAGCATTCAACCACTGAGCCACACTGGCTGGGATATATATATTAGGGGGACCGGAAAGTAATGTCGTTAAAGTAATGACATGTTAAGGGTGCAAGTGGAAGCAAATCCATGTCAGACAGTCGAGGAACTGTCAAACACTCTTAACCAACCTTGGTCGACCATCCAAGAACATTTGCAGCAGATTGATAAAGTAAGCAGAGCAGGTGTTTGGGTCCCGCATAATCTGTCCGAAAAAAACAAAGCTAACCGGTCCACCACATGCAACTTACTGCTTCAGCGGCACAATACAGAAGCATTTTTTGATCGCTTGATCAATGGACATGAAAAATGGGTCCTCTGTGATAATCCAAAATGCAAAAGGCAGTGGCTCTCTCCGAATGAATCGCCACGAAGTACAGCTAAGTCAGGTTTACACCCAAAAAGGCACTTTTGTGTGTTTGGTGGAGTATTTGTGGGGTCGTTCATTTTGAAGTGCTGAAACCTGGACAAACTGAATGCAGACCTTTACTGTGAACAATTGGATCAAGTAAATCAATCTTTAATTGAAAAGTGCCCAGCGATTGTCACCAGAAAAGGCGTTATTCTGCAACACGGTAATGCAAGACCGCACTGCACAAGACGAACCTTGGAAAAAAGTAATGAATTGGGGTGGGAGGTATTGCCTCACCCACCATACTCGCCCGATATTGCGCCATCGGATTTCCATTTATTCCGATCGCTACAACATTTTCTAAGTGGCAAAAAATTTGAAAATTTGGATGATGTCCAAAATGCCATCTCCAGATATTTTGCTCAAAAGCCAATTGTTTTTATCGATCCGGCATTGAAAATTTGTACACTAGATGGCAAAAGGTTGTTGATAATGAGGGTGATTACATCACTGATTAAAAATAAAAACTTGTTAAAAATTTATCTGTTTGAAGTTAATGTAAAAAAAAACGACATTACTTTCCAGTCCCATATATATATATATATATATATATATATATATATATATATATATTTTTTATGTGGTCACACAGAATAGTGTTTTGAGTTTAAATAGAAACAATAAAAGAAGCGTATGCTTGGATTCCTGTAAGACTCAGGGGAGATATAAGGGAGAACTTCCAGTATATAAAGAGCAGTGATATGGAAATATGATTAGAATCATTCTAGAATGGTCTCAATGGGCAGAACTAAGTCCCATGTAATAAAAATTATGAGTGATTTACTCTCTATTCACAGAGCATAAAATTATATATGTGGAAAGTGTCATTAAATCTATCCAAATCCCCTAGAACCAAGATGTGAATGTAGCAAAGTCACAGAATATAAAGTCAGTATACAAAGTGAATCATGTTCCTATATAACAATTAGAGACTAAAATTAAAATATACACACTTATCTATCTAGCATGTATAGAGATATAAATGGATAGGTAATTTGTGATAGCATAAAAAATGAATGCTTGGGTATAAATTTAACAAAATATATGCAAAACCTCTGTTCTGAATACAAAAAAAAATGTTAGCAAAAGAAATCCAAGATCTAAATAAATGGAGAGAAAAACTATATTCATGGATTACACAATTTAATATTACACTGCTGTTGATTCTTTAAAATTAGACCTATATATTCAATATAATCCCAATAAAAATCCCAGCAGGTAGGTACAGAGAAGTTGATTATAAATTGTCTACATCACTGTTTATAGTAGCTTTATTTATAATTTCCCCAAACTGGAAACAACTCAGGTACCCATCAACACAAGGCATATGCATATAATAGCATATTATTCAGCAATAAAAGTTATGAATATTAAAATTATGAATATTCATTAAAAGTTATGAATATTCATGAAACACAGAAACCTTAAAATTCAGCTTAGTTTTTATGTTATTCCTGCAATTTCATTTTTCTAATTAGTTCAGAATAAGCAATTAATTATCAGTTTACCCTATTTTTTCATTTTTTGAAAGGTAAGAGCAATCACTCTTTCTAGCCTACCTCTCGCATCACTGAACTGAAATTGTAAACCTCTTTCAAATTTTAGTCATCTTTTAGATTTTCTTTTATGTGTAGTTTTTGTCCTCTCTATTTAAAATGCATTGTGTGATTTGAAATGTGCATATCTTCTATTTCATAGCCACATTTCTCTCTCTCGTGCCATGACCAGGCTTTTGGCTCTAGCACTTTCTTTTGTTCCCTTAGTTCCATACCTCTGCCCATCTTAGCTCTGGTTCCATTCATTAACCTCAACCAGTAGGGAGTGACAACATGGAGAGACTTTGAGAATATCATGCTAAGGTAAAAAGTCAGACAGAAATAGTTAAGAACCACATGATTTCACTCATATGTGGGATATAAAACTGAAAGCAACAAATAAATAACCAAGAAAAACAAAAACTCATAGACACAGACAATAGTATAGTGGTTACCAGAGGGAAAGGGGGTGGGGGGATATTAAACTGTAAAGGAGGTCAAGTATATGGTGACAGATGTAGGTTTGACTTTGGGTAGTGGGCACACAGTACAATACACAGATAATGTATCATAGAATTGTACACTTGAAACCTATATAATCTTATTAACCAACATTACCCAAATAAATTTAATAAACAAAAGAAAAAAAATGATCACATCAGAATTTTCTAATACTCATTTTAGTAGTCACCCATATCAGAATTCATTTCATGAAACAAGTCTTTAGAAGGAAAAAATAGGCTAAAAGCTCATTTAACTCATAAGTTTTCCAAGCCAAACAGAACTGGGGAACTAAGAAACTGTTGCCAGTTATCACACTCACTACATTTTGAGATTTTTTTTTTCCAATTAAAAAAACTGTATGTACTTAGAGGCATTCAGAATGTCAACAAAACAACTGCAATATTTTTGTGCAATGACAGAGTGCTATTCAGTTAACAAAGCAACTGTTATTTCGTATACGTTACATCAGAGAACTGAAGATGAAAAACACCACCATCCCCATATATGACTAATTTGTGCTGTGCATCAACAAGAACCTGCTTTAAATATGCATGCCAATTTACAACCCCCCTACTGTACCAGGCAATTGAAAATACTGTCAGTGGCTATTGAAAATACCACCAGGACAAAGCTATCTAAAGACACATTCGATAGTGTGTCAACTATACAAAAAAAAGATACTTCACAGTTTAAAACAAATCTTACACAGCCTTACATTTCAAGATTTTTCTTTAAAAGGAGTTAGTTGTATACAGGGAGGTTAAATGCTTTCTAGATAAGAAAAAGAAAACTGCACTAGAACCAACTTATTCATCACCTTCTTCCTCATCTTCCTCCTCTTCCTTCTTTTCCTTGCTGTTTTCAGCCTTGACAACTCCTTCTTTTGGTGCATCAGGTTTTCCTTTAGCTTGGCATGCAGCAATATACTTTTCATATTTCTCCTTCAGCTTAGCAGCCTTCCTTTCATAAGGCTGCTTGTCATTTGCAGCACTGTTATTCCACATCACTCCCAGCTTCTTTGCAACGTCACCAATTGATAGGCTGGGATGCTCTACTTTGATTTTTGGACAATACTCAGAATAAAACAAGAAAAAGGCTGAAGGAGGCCTCTTGGTGCATTGGGATCCTTGAATTTCTTTTTTGTTTCACTTCTAGGAGGGATATAAATTTTAATCTCTCTTTAGCAGACATGGTCTTCCACCTCTTTAAGTACTTAGAAAATTCTGAGAAGTTGACTGTAGCATCTGGGTGCTTCTTCTTGAGCACAAAGAAAGCATATGATGATATTTTGCCTCTTGGCTTCTTAGGACCTCCTTTACCCATGTTTAATTACTTTTCATCAGCGAGCACCCAGTCATCCAGTGCCCATCTGGCATGCACTTGCCCCGGCACTGTCTCTATGGAGCTCAATGTATTGCAATATATTTTGAGATTTTTTTTTTACCACTTTAGCTTATTAATATGTGACCAATGCCAACTTTGCATCAAGGAGGATAAAGAGATGAATGGTACTCCCACTTCTACAATCACTGGCTCATAAAGTATGTGCAACCTTGCACTGGGTGCAAAAGTCGTAAGTAATGAAACTCTTTATGACACAATAGAAAAATTGCCCAATAAAATGAGAACACAGGCTATAGTGATACCATTTTATAGTATTAGAAAACTTCCATGGAGTTTTCAGAATACACAAAAAGAGGTTACAATAATAATATTGTAATTCTTTTCCCAGAATGTTGGAGAATCTATGGCTACAATATAAACCAGACTAATACTTAGAGTTACTTTTAGGTTTGAACTACATTATTTGAAACATATTTTTTAAAAATCCTAATCTAGGAAAAGTCCAGGTGTTACATGTCATCTATAATGCACATATCTCATTAACTGCTCTGCTCATTCTGTTAACCAAGGAAGACACCTGTGAAAAATTCTAATCCAGGGCTTTGGATAGTCACTAGGTTGCCAGCACAAAACTGAAAACTTACAGCAAGGCATGTTTTGGAAGGAATAATACAGCGGTTCTCAACTTGTGGGTCGCGACCCCTTTGGGGGTCGAACAACCCTTTCACAGGGGTTGCCTGAGACCATCAGAAAACACATATTTCCAATGGTCTTAGGAACCGAGACACCGTTCCTCTATCCGTCTCCAGGCGGGTCCGCCCACATGCAGATACACCCACATACAACATGAGGAACTGTATGAAAGGGTCGCAGCATTAGGACGGTTGAGAACCACTGGAATAATATATCAGCTTTTCCCACAAACACTGTGTTGTTAAGAATTTCTACTTTTTGTCAATTTTAGCAACATAATTTCTCTAGGAGGAGTTTGTTTTACTCAAACTTCAAAATGTGGAGATTCTGGCTTCTTCCTGGAATCTAGAAATCTGGAACTATCACAATACTGCCACTTTAACAACAAAGAAATTGGATAATCTTCAAAAACACAAAAACTTTTCTTGAACTCATCAGCAGTCAATGCATTACTGGTACACCTGTTAGCTTGAACTCAAAGTTAAATTAGAAGAATGCAAAAAGACACCAGACACCAACATTTGTTTACACGGATTAAACAAACACCAGAGCCATGCAAGCTAATGAGAATTCTCATAAAATCTTTAATAAATTGCTACAGGCTGATGTGGGCTATCATGACAGTAACCCTGGGAGCCAGACCAAAGGGGGATTTTCATCTACTCACAGACTCTTCTCAAGTGTGGGACTGGAGACTGGACAGAGCCTTAGGAAATCCTGCCTGGTGATACAGGTGTAGTGGAAGTAGGTGGCTGCCATTGCAAGAAAGTCACAGTATTCCACCTTGTCCTTCAACTCTCCCACAGAGAAAAGGCCTTCAGACTCTGAGAAAAGGCAGTGAACCCTGGTGTCTCTGGGGCATAGATGAAGACCTGCTGAAGCTGGGGCAGGAATGTGTCTTGCATCCAGACAATGAGAAGGGTCTCCCTCCAGCTGTAAGGGCAGAATCAGAGAAGGCCAGGCCTCTACCCAGAGATAGAGCACCTGTCCAAAACAGAGGTTGCACCACAACAACAGAGAACAACTGCTCCCACCAAACCAGCTAAAGAGCACTGAGAAACAGGAACCAGGTCTACTGTTGACAGAGGTCAAGAGCACAGAGATCTCTAAGGCACAAAGGAAAAGACAAGATCTAACGCTAAAGGTAAAGCAGACACCGAGGAAAAGACACTCTGCAGTCCTATGCTTCCCTCTCTTGTTTGGAAATGAGGACTCTTCAAAGCTAATTGAACTACAGAGAAATTTGAAGCTTACATTGCAAGTAAGGTAATCATGTCAACAACAAAATCCAAATTCAGTTTAGCTCCTAACTTGATTGACATAACATTTCACAATCAAGGACTAGTAGGAGCCAATATGTACCCATTTCCAGGCTTAAACACTATTTATCTTAGTCTCCACTATGTAACAAAAGATATCCCAGTTTACTTTTAGTATTGGATTTACTTTTTTTAATTTTAAAATTTTCAATTATAGTTAACATATAATATTACTTTTAGATTTATGACATAGTGATTATACAAAATCTTACAAATAATCACCCCATGTCCAGTACCCATCTGATACCATATATAGGTATTATTTAATTTTCCAAATAATACTTAATAATATACATCCAATAGATCATGTATGATGTATGAGCCTTCTCTATTTACCTATTTAATCAATGTATTGTTAATTACATATTTAATGATTAAAAAGTTATATTGAAGTGCCTGGCTGGTGTGGCTCAGTGGTTGAGCATCGACCCATACACCAAGAGGTCACCAGTTCAATTCCCAGTCAGGGCACATGCCCAGGTTTTGGGCCAAATCCCCAGTGGTGGGCATGCAGGAGGTGGCCAACTGATGTTCTCTCTCATCGATGTTTCTCTCTCTCTCTCTCTCTCTCTCTCTCTCTCTCTCTCTCTCTCCCTTTCTCTCTCTCTCAAATCAATAAAGAAAAAAAAATTTTTTTAAAGTTATATTGAAGCCAAAATTTTAGTGATGCAATTATAAATATGTACATGCTATGAAGTTTGAATACCAGGAGGTATTCTATAAGAAAAATGTTAACCCATGTCTATATATATTGAAGGAATTCAAGTTCTGCATTAATTATTTTTCATCAAGACAATAAGAGAAAAAGCATATATTTATCTAAAAGAAAAAAATGAAAAATGAAACAATATTATTCATAAAGAGAGCCAAGAGAGTCACAAACCAAGAGAGGAGCTTTCCTTTGTTTGGGGGATTATGTATTCCCAAATTTTCACAGGTTTGCATAGGCTCCACCCATTCTGGCCAATGATCTCTGCTCCTAGGTTTGACTGACAGACACCTTCCCTAGTTACCCCAACTTCACTGTGCCTGCATCTATCTCTCCTTTGTTGGACTCCTTCCCCCAGTGACCTGCAGGGAATGGGCCAATGGTTCCTTGGGGAGTATGAAATTGCATCTTCCTGGTGAAGCTGCCCAAATGACATGCCTATAATGTCTGGCTTTCCCTTTGCTCCTTACCTATTATTAATAACTAGCTAATTACAGCCGTATCAGTCTCAGCCACTCTAGTTATTATAATCTCACTTAGAGACAATTAAGCCACAATGGGGATAAGGCCCCTTGAATGGCCTTGGCTTTTAATCTTGGGTCATCAGAAACTCAGAGCAGAATTGGTAAATACAAATATCCTTCTGTTGAGAAGGAGGATTACATATAATAAATACTGCATCCAGTATCAAGGTTTCAGGAATTTGGAGGGATTAGCAGTTCCATGTACTACAGTTTATTGCATACCATTGACATGTCCCTTCAGTCTGCTCTTGAATCCCCTGCCTGCCTTCATTCTTTTCACCTAAATGTGCCACCAAGCATGTTCAGTGTTTTTTCCTTAATCTCTATAAGACTTGCCCTGGCCGGTTTGGCTCAGCAGTTAGAGCAATGGCCTGCGGACTGGAGAGTCCCGGGTTTGGTTCCTGCTAAGGGCACCTACCTCAGTTGCAGTTTGTCCCCAGGGCCCCAGTTGGGGTCGTATGGGTGGCAACCAGTCGATGTGTCTCTCTCACATAGATGTTTCTCTCTCTCTCTTCCTCCCTCTCTCTCTCCTGCTCTATCTGCAGATGAATGCAAAAATGTCCTCGGGTGAGGATTAAAAAAAAAAATTTTAAAGAACTTATTTTATTCAGCCTCAGAATACATATAACAATTTATAAGTCTGTCTCTCATGCTAAACTACAAAATAATTTGAGAATGAGAACTATACACTAATGTGTTCTAATGTGTCTTGTACATTGTAAATACTCAAAGAAAGTATATTGAAGTCACACAAATTTTTAACTAAATGTATTAATAAAAATTATATTTCTTAAAATTCCAAATTAACTTTAAATTGGGGAAATGCATTAACTAAAATGCAAAGGGACTTCATCATAGCACTAGTGACAATGCAATGATCACTTTGTTTGCATCCTCAATTAGAATCTAATTGTTCACTTATCTAATTTTTAATCAATTAGAATCTCTATGTGAGCACAAGCTACTGTATCTGCCTTATTCTTTGTGGTACTCATCAATAATGGAACAAATGACATAAACATTTTTAAATTAATGATTGAATCACTCATTTAACAGGGTAATCATACTTTCAATGAAGTGCTATTTTTAATATAATTATTGTGAAATTTCAATTGAATCCTTACTTTAGATATACAAAGAAATACAATGTAAAATCAAAGTGTTTTTTAAATGCTTTTTAAAGTTAGTTTTATCAGATAGCTTATGAAAACAGTTTTTTCATCCTGCTTTATTGATATGCAAATGTTATTTTAAGGGGATTGGAAATTAAAGGTACATAATAGAAGATACAATTACTTAGTATTTGTTATTTCACTTGATTTAAAACTATTATTCAATAGTTTTCTGTTACATTCTAAACATTAAAACATTTTTTTCTGTTAAGTCTTACTCAACAAAAAAAATAATAAAATGGGGAGAATAGAAAAGGAAAAGAAAGAGACTCATATCATATTTAGATGGGTCTTTCCTATTTAAGGAAATGATGTTCCCAACAAATTATTTAAGCTAATGAAATCTTCAGACATTAATTCTAACTACCCACAAAAATCCTAAGGAGTAATATTCTATATCTTTGAAGCTTGAAGCCCTCTATTGCCCTCAAATTACAAGACAATTTTAATCAACTAAAATTAAATTTAAATGTCTATACTAACATTCTTCTGAAAATACTATTATGTGCATGAAAAGCAAGCACTTGATTTTGATCAAATGTCAATTGTTTCATCTCACTTAGAAAAGAATGAGAAGAGCTCAGCCAGTGTAGCTCAGTGGTTGAGCGTTGACCCATGCACCAAGAGGTCACTGGTTCGATTCCTAGTCAGGACACATGCCCAGATTATAGGCCAATTCCCCAGTGGGGACATGCAGGAGGCAGCCAATCAATGTTCTCTCATCGATGTTTCTATCTCTCTCTCCCTCTCCCTTCCTTTCTCTCTAAAATCAATAAAGAAAAAAAATATAAATAAATAAATAAATAAATTTTAAAAAAAGAAAAGAATGAGAAGTGATGAATGGCAATATATTCTTTTATGCCATTAAATTGTTAAAATTCATTCAACATGCTCCAAGAAGATAATTCAATATTGCTGGGAATATATCATAGACATAATTTCAACATGGAAATCAGATGATGAAGGAAAAAATTAGAAAATAAACAAGAGTACAGTTCTCAAAAGAACTTAAGTTTTTAAAAGTGCATACAGTACCCGGCCAGTGTGGCTCAGTGGTTGAGCGTCAACCCGTGTACCAAGAAGTCCCCGGTTTGATTCCTGGTCAGGGCATACGCCCAGGTTGTGGGCCCCATCCCCAGTGGGGGGCATGCAGGAGGCAGCCAATCAATGTTCTTTTTCATCGATGTTTCTATCTCTCTTCCTCTCCCTTCCTCTCTCTCTAAAAATCAATAAAGAAAAAAATTTTTTTAAATAAAATAAGTGCATACAGTATTGAGATTTTTCCCCCCGAAGTCTAACCAATCTGAACAAGAAAACACACAACAATGAGATACCACTACACACTTACCTGGAATAGCCAAAATCTAAAACACTAAAAACATCAACTACAGGAGAACATGTGAAGCACCAGGAACTTTCATTCACTGCTGTAGGGAAATGCAAAATGGAACAATCGCTTTCAAAGACTGGAAGTTCCAAAATTAAACAAACTCTTCCCATCTGATCTGGCAATCATGCTCCTTGGTATTTACTAATAAATGGAAACTTATATAAAGATTAGGCAAAGCACAGAGTTTTTCTAGGGCAGTTAAACTACTTTGTATGATACTATAATGGAGAACATCATTAAAATGTCATTAAATATTTGTCCAAACCTACTGAGTATTTAACACCAAGAGTGAACACTAATGTAAATTATGGACTTTGGGTGGTAATTATGTATTAATGTACATTCATTGATTATAACAAATGTATTACTCTGGTAAGAGTAGTAATAAAGGCTATACATATGTGGGAACAAGGGGGTATATAGGCAAACTCTGTTATCATCCTCTCAATTTCTCTATGAACCTTAAACTGCCCTAAAAATAAAGTATATTTTAAATATATATATGAATATACCTAGATACAGAGAACAGACTGACAGCTGTCAGAAAGGAGGGGGCTGAGGACTGGGTGAAAAAGGTGAAGGGATCAAGCAAAACAAACAAACAAACAAACAAAACAAACTCATAGACACAGACAACAGTATGATGATTACTAGAGGGAAAGGGGGTAATGGGAAATAGAAGAGGGTAAAGGGGGCATAAATGGTGACAGAAAGAGACTTGACTTTGAGTGGTGAATACACAATACAATATACAGATGATATATTATAGAACTATACACTTGAAACCTATATACTTTTATTAACTAATGTCACCCCAATAAATTCAATAAGAACGTTAAAAATATATATGTGTATACCATTCAACAAACCACTTAGGATCACTGTTTTACCACCTCAAATGATTATAGAAACCATATCACATGCTAGTTTCTTTCTCCTCCCTCTGTGTTGTAGTTACCTTATATACTACATTTATATACATTGAGAATTTCATGAGACTATGGTATAATTTTTGCTTTCTGCCATCAAACATATCTTAAGTAACTCAACAGGAGAAGAATGGATATTAGATATATACAGATGTTTATCATTTCAGCTCTTCCTTTGTTCCTTATGTTATGTTTCTGTCTGATATCATTTCCATTTTGTCTGAAGAGTATCCTTTAACAAGTGTTTTTGACAGGTCACCGAACAATAAACCCTCCTATTTTTCCTTCATCAGAGAACATCTTTATTTGACTTTTATTCCTCAAAACTATTTTTTATGGCTATAATATTCTAGATTAACAATCATTTTCTTTCAGCCCTTAAAAGATCCTATCCCTTCTTTCTAGCATCTATGTCTTCAAAAGGGGAATTGGCATTTATTTCAATATTATTCCTTTATAAGCAAAATTTTGTTTTTCCTTGGCCTCTTTCAAGATTTTTTTCTTTGTACCCAGTCTCTAGATTATGATGTATGTGTCTTGGTGTGCATTTCTTGTGTATTTATCGTATTTGTGCTTCACTGAGCTTCTTGCATCCCTAGGTTTATGAATCCCACCAAATTTGGAGAATATTCTGCCATTAAATTGTCTTTAAACATTTTTCTGCATCAAAATTTTTCCTCTACTCTTACTGGAATTACAATGGTGCAAATGTCAGTCCTTTTGATATTATCCCACAGGTCTCTGAGGCTCTATCCAATTTTTTTTTAAACTTTTCGCTCTGACGTGCACATGCGATAATTTCTGGCGATGTCTCCTCAAGTTCACTTATTCTTTCCTCTTTCATCTCCACTCCATTATTTAACTCATCTAGTGAATTTTCATTTGCTTATTTCTATAATTTAATTTTTCAGTTATAGAATTTCCATTGTTTTTTTTTAATAGTCTTTGAAAAACTCTTTTGTTGTTGTTTAGAGTTTCTTTCCATTCATTTCAATAATTTTCACCCTTACTTGTTACAGCATTTCATAATGGTCCATTAAAGCCCTTGTGGGGTAATTATAATATGTATGATATACCGGTATTATTTGTTGATAATGAGAGTTAAAAGTTTCATGGTTCTTTACATGCTGAGCAATATTAGATTGTAAACTGGATATATTGAATACTGCATTATTAGACTTTGGGTCTTGTTTAAATCATTGTAAAAAACACTGGTATTCTGTTTGAGTGGGCAACTGTCATAGTTGGGTTCAGGCTGTAAATTCCAATAGGCCTAATTCTTTTGTGGGTTGTGTTTTCAACATTAGTGCCATTATTAAAAGCTTCGCATTGCTATTCGGAACTGGTTCCAAGTGTTGTCACCCAGTGGCCATTCTGGACCCTGGACAGTCATCTATTTCAAAGTTCAGTTTTCAAAGGTTTTAATATGCTGATTAGGGTCAGATTCACACACATCCATCTTGAGGATGGTTCAAGGAATTCTTAAACATTCTTCTAGCGTTAAGCTCTCCTTCTCCACAATTCCTTGTGTTTCCTCTTTGCATTACTCTTTCAGTAAACTTGGGCTTTAGTCACCTTATTCTGCCATGCACTTCTCATTACTGCACCCATTCCTAGATTTGAACAGTGGAAGGATTGAAAACTTTTAAAAAGCAATTGTACTTTTCCTACTTTCCTGAGTCAACAGCTCTTTTTATTTTCAAGGAAGGTTCCTTACTCTGAGTTGTAGGTGTCTGTAGGCCATCGCTGCAGCTATTTATGCCACTACCACCGTTACTGCCATGGGATCACCTATAGGCTGGAGCATAGGAGAACAGAGAAAGAAAAAGAAAAACAAGGTATTTCCCTTAGTCTCTCTGAGTGTTAGGTTAGTCTCTCTGAGTGTTAGGTGTCTCTCTTCCTCCTGTGCAAGTCAGAACTAGACAGCTTCTACTGGATCTCTCTCTGTCCAGGGAGAAACAGGCAAAAAACGATGGTGCTAAAAACCAGTAAAATTTTGAATATATTTTGAAGGTAGAGACAATATTGGGTGAGTGAGGAGAGAAGTCATGGCATAAACATCTAGAAGGAGCTTCTGTTACAACAGCATGTTTGACCAGAGGGGATAAAGGAAGATTTGGTGTTTAGTTTTAGTAATATTAGGTTTTCATGTTTGTTCTATCTCCTGGTAGAAATGTTGAGGAAGTTAGGTACTTGAATCTAGAGTTTAAGAGAAAGGTCTAAGTTTGAGATTTAAGCTTAGGTGTCCCCAGAGTTCTATTTAAGCCATAGAGAGAAGAGGCCCAAAATTGATAACCGGAAACCTTCAACATTAAGTGGTCATGAGGAAGAGGGACCATCAAAAAATTTCAAAGAAGAAATGACCAGTGATTTAAGGGGAAATAAAAAGAGTGAGATATCCTAGAAGCCGAGTGTGGAAAGTATATTAAGAAATAAGAACTGGTGTATGGTGACAGAAAGAAATTTGATTTGGGGTTGTAGGCACACAATCAATATACAGGTGATGTGTCATAGAACTGAACAATTGAAACTTATATAATGTTATTAATCAATGTCACCCAAATAAATTTGATAAAAAATTAAAATAAAATAAAAAAAAGAAGTAAAGACATCAACTCTGTTAAATGCTTCTAGTAGGTAAAAAATGATGAAGACTGAGAAACAATCACTGGCTTTAGAAATGTGAATATTATAGGTGAATCAAGACCACTTTTATTGGAGTGAGGTTGATTAATGTATGATTTTACTGGGTTTAAGAAAGAAAATAGTGAAATAAATAAGGATACAATGTTAAATGTTAAACTGTAAATGCTTAAATTGCATCCTCATCTATTTTCTCTCACTGTTCAAAGAACACATTAATACATAAATCAATGATTTTATTTAATAGAAATTTTTGAAGAAGAGGTTATAAGAAAATTTCAGATAATTATAGCTTCTATTGAAATTATAATTCATTTGAATAAATTATTTCTGAACTATATTTCTTATCTCATTCGTTTGTTAATCTTGTAGATGGTATATGAAGATAATAATTTTCATGATAAAGAGTTACCTTATAGATCATAAATTATGTAGGGCTATAAAACATGTGTTTTTTTCTCTCTTTCATTGTTACTAAAATCATTCTTTTTTGGCTTAATAGTACACTTGTTTTTTATATTCAACTATTTTATCTAATTTATGGAGTTTATTATTGCATGACAAACTAGATATTCATATTTATTACATAAGCATATAGCTCCTAGCTCAAAATAATTTAGCCATCTTCCAAAAATATTAAATAAGAACTTTAGTACATCATCAGACAACACAATGTTTTGCCCATTTCTTGGTTCACAGTTTTCCTTAAAAGACAAGCCTGCCAGAATGTAACCTGCTGAAAATAAGATATTATTTTCCTATTCGGCTCATATAATCACTTGCCAAATGATTCTAGAATAATGCACAATATGAATAAAATAAGACATGTAATCTTTGTATAAAGTCTAATCCACATCCAAATATATATAAAACATTTAAAGTATAGAAAAAATCTATTAATTTTTTACTCTCTCCACCATTCCATGTTCATATGCTCTTATTTAATTATCACAAAATTATATTAAAGTAGGTTTTACTACCTTTGTGTGGTATACAAATAAACTGTGACTTAGGAGATAGGCTATATTATTTTACTAAGATAACATGGCTATAATTTGAAATTATGTTATTTTAAAAAACATAGAAAATAAGTGAGTAGTGGTATTCATAAAAAAAATCTGATAGGTTAAGTGAAATGGAAAACTACAAAACAAACCTCTCCAACTTTTCCAAAAATATAAGATTAATTAATCAATTAAATAAAATAAAAACAACCAGGAAAGAGAAAATTATAACTATTTTCCTGATATCTCTGAACCTTCCCAAAATTTACATTTTAAAAAAATATGTTTTAAATAGAAACATTTATAAAAGAGAAATAACTTTGATATTTAGCCAAAAATAAAAGCAGGACAGACAGGAAAGAAAGAAGAAAATATGTATACTGATTTCAGAAGATTATTATTTAAGTTTTCTTCTATTAGGCATTTAATAAATATCTGTTAAATAAGAGCAAATGATTAATTAATCAGCAGGATATTAAAGGCTCTTGTCATGTCATAACATCAAGAATAGAGAGGTTAATTTGTTTGTTTTTCCATATATTTATTTCTAAAACCAGGAAATATTTGAGAGTTGAACATAACTCTGCCTCATACTCATGGCAATTGGCCACTCTGTTCAGCTGACTGAATGTTGGTCTATGAGACAGATCTTGCTGAACTACTGAATAGCTACATTTGAGAATGAGCAAGTTATTTCACATTTGCCTGTTTTCTCAACTAGAGAATAAGTTCTATTTCAAGTAAAATCCTATCATCCTCTGAGATTTGATTTTCAATCTCAAACATTATTTTTCTTTTTTTAATTAAATGTATTTGGGTGACACTGGTTAAGAGGATCATATAGGTTTCACGTGCACATCTCCATGATATATTATCAGTACATTGCACTGTGTGCTCACCACCCATAGTCAAATCATCTTCCATCACCATATATTTGATCCACACTATCCTTTAACACACCTCTACCCCCTTCCCTCTGGTAACCACCATATTGTTGCCTGTGTCTATGAGTCTGAGTTTTATATCCCACATATGAGTGAAATCACATGGTTCTTAGCTTTTTTTGACTGACTTATTTCACTTAGCATAATATTCTCAAGGTCCATTCATGTTGTTGCAAATGGCAGTATTTTACCTTTTCTTATGTCTGAGTAGTATTCCATAGCATATATGTACTACATCTTCTTTATCCAATCCTCTGTTGAAGGACACTTTTGTTGTCTCCATGTCTTGGCCACCATGAATAATGCTGCAATGAACAGGGAATGCATATATCTTTGCAAATAGATGTTTTTGAGTTTTCTGGGGTAGATACCCAGAAGGAGGTTGGCTGGGTCACATAGTAACTCCATTCTAAATTTTTTAGGAACTTCCAGACTGTTTTCCATAGTGACTGTACCGGTTTACATTCCCACCAGCAGTGAATGAGGTTCCTTCTTCTCCACTGTCTCTCCAACACTTGTCATTATCTATCTTGTTGATAATAGCCATTCTAACAGGTGTGAGGTGGTATCTCATTGTAGTTTTTCATTTGCATTTCTCTTATGGCTAGTGAAGTTGAGCATCTTTTCATCTATCTCTTGTCTGTATGTCTTCTTGGGAGAAGTGTCTATTCAGGTCCTCTGCCCATTTTTAATTGGATTTTCAAACATTATTTTTCAACCCTCCCTCTCCTTGCTTCTGTAATAAAATACTGGGTCTAAAATTAGGAAGTTTTTATTGTTTACTCTATATGTGCATACATTTCTTAAATACCTATAAAAATAAAGTTTTTGGATCCACTTGTCTGAGGTAGACACAATAACTTCAGTTATTTGAATTCTTCTTTCCTCCTTCCTAGATTTTTGTTTTCACATCTCTAACCTTTACAAGGGTGCAAATATCCTTCTGGCTCACTAATCTCTTTCCTTTTTTGTTTTGTTTTTTAAACCATAATTCTATCATCCTACTGATAATATGTCCACTGATGTTTACTAACAATTATGTTAAACTTTGCTGTTAGGATGATTGAGGAGTGCAGGAGGGAATAGACCCTGAATAAAATGATAACTATTGTTTGAGCACTTTAAGAATTAACAAGGCCACAGATGTGGGTCAGGTGTGACTGGGATAATAACAGAAATAAGGATTGCACATGCAGATTATGACCAATAGAGAGATCAACAGATTACAGTGTTGATGAAAACTAAATAATGAGGAAATTTTAACCATACATAACTACCTTTTGTCCCTAAAGTATAACTCCAGAGATCAAGAATGGAAGCCCATTATGCAAAATAAACACTATATTCATATATTTAAATCGTCATTTTCTTGGTTTCAAGGTTAGCCTCAAGACACAAAAGAATGCCAGAAAGGAAGCAATAAATAAAGTTGGATATGGGGGGTATAAATTTAAATGATATCTTTCTACATGTATTTTGTTGTGAAAAATAACATCTAAGTTTATGTTCTACATTAAGCAAAAAATAAGAGTAATTAGATTAAGTTCATTTAGAGTATTTGTTGGTCACTTTGACTAATAAAAGTGAGGAGTACATGCTATTTTTTTTTTTTGAGAAAAATCTGTTCTATTATTGCAACAACAGCAACACATAAATGAATGGCAACAAGCCCAAGAGAATTGTTTTTGAAATGTCATGAGCCTACATTTTCTCTTTCAAGACCATTAATAGCAATGTAATTTCAAGAAAAACAGCCAAAAGAAAACAAATCTGTGAAAGCAAATGACAAAAAGTCATGTAATATAGGTAATTAGATTTAAAACATAAAGAAAAATGATTCAAAATCAACAGTTATTTAAACACTAAAAATATACAATATTATGCAACTGTAGATTGCTTTTTATCATAAAAATTAATATACTGATTGAAAAAAATCAACTACTTGAAATATTTGGCTATTTTAGGTCACATTATAAAGTTACCTTGCTCTTAAGGAAATAGGAATTGACATTTAAAAGTACTTTCCACAAGAAATGACTTCCAAAAATAAAAATACATTAAAATGATAATAATATATTGGGAGAATTATTACAGCAAGTTGTTGATGTAAGCTAAAACACTTAGTATTATGACATAAAAATGGTTTCCAGTGAAGGAGAGAAAAGGAAAACAAGTTCACATTTAGTAAGACTTTGTATAGAGCAGTGTGCTATTTTTTCTCATTCTATTATTTTACCTTAAAAAAACAAACAAACAAACAAACAAAAAAAAACATGAACAGTTGTTCTAGATTACAGGTGGAGAAAACAAAGTTCAATGTACATAGAGAGTGAAAGAGCCAGAAATTTCTATCTCCGAAGGCCATGCTCTTTGCCTTAACGCACGAATAACTTTGGAGTTTAGCCCACCATATATTATTATTTGTAGTGTAAGTAATACAGCCATGCACAATCTGGGCATCAATACTATCTTTAGCACTATCTGAATTTCCTGGGTGCAGTTCCAGAGTTCATCAGGTCATTTTTATTTATAAGAACATTAACTCGATGGTGAAAGTGTACATGCAGAAATCACATGTTATAATAGTGACTACTTTCTGGATGAGGCACTTTGCCAGGGAAAGCATATTTCATTTCTCTCTCAACTACAGAGACTACAGAGGTGACAGTTTTTGAATTAAATAGATAATTAAAAATGATTGTAAAAGATAAATATTGTTACAATAAATATCTAGAGTTGTTTGTACAGTCTATCTAAGACATCCCACCAACCTCTAAAAATTTTGAAATAATCTATATTTAAATAAACCTGTTTTTTTCCAAATGCCAGCTCTAATGTTTAATGATTGAGTCTTCCTAAGTGTGTCACTGTAATAACTTTCAAGATATTTCATGGACAGGTGTTCCCTCTTGCTGACTATTTTTTTTACTCTATCTCTTTACCACTAATCATTAACTAAATCATACTTATGGAATTTGCACTAAAATAAACATTTAACTAAACAATTTTATATGGTCAAACCAGTGCTCACTGCTTCCAAAGTAGTTCGTGGGCTTATAAAGTATTACAATGTCTTCCTGATATATGCTAAACTTGGAGAACAGAAGTCAGACAAGTATTAAATAGCTTACAAAATACTGTAAAAAAGGGAGAAAATTCTGGACCTTAAAGTTTGTGTTTCAAATCTGTGGGAAAATTAAAAATTATTTACTAAATAGTGTTATAAAAAGAAGGTAATGATCTGGAGAGAATAATATTGGATTTATACCTATTCCCTAATCCAAAATAAGTCTCAGATAAATTAAAAATTTTAACATTAAAACAAAAATATAAAAGTACTAGAAGAAAACAAAAAGTTCTCATTTTCATTCTCTATTACTTTTAAAAGAATAAAAACTGAATAGGAAATGCATCTAACTATATTTCAAAACTCAAAAGCTATAAAGAAACAATTGATATATCAAATATATAAATAATCTTCTTTGCCCCAAACACTCTAAACAAAGAGAAGATTAAAAGACAGATTGAGAACATTTTGGTAATTCTTATCAAAGGCCACAGTTTACTTTCTGGAATTAAGAAAAGTTCCTACAAGTCAGTAAGAAATAGACTGATGGATCAATCAAAAAATGGCAAGAGATGTGAACTGACATTACCCTCTCCCCTAAAAAGCATCTTAGAAAACAAACATGCTCAAAGTCACTCATGATAAGAGGTACAAAAATTAAAACTGCCAGATCATTTTTCTCCCTTGACCAATAAAATAATTGGATAACACTCTGAGAGAATGTAAAGAAAACAGTCTTTCTCATATGGGCAACTGGGTACAAAATTGGTGCCAACATGGTAAACAGAAAGTTTGAGAATACCTACTAAAGTTACAAATGTGTATTTTTGTTGACCCAGCAATTACACCAATAGGTCTTTCTTTTATACATGTGTAATAGCAAAAACTCAAATGCTGTAGATTCACTTCAGTTTTGTTTATAATAGCAAGAATAGGCATCTACAAGTTTGTGATTTTATAACTAGTTAAATAACCTATGGTACACATATAAAACAGAATATTGCACAACCATTAAAAAACAAAACAAAAAAAAAACAGATAAAGCCTGGCCAGTGTGGTTCAGTGGACTGAGTGTTGTCCCATGGACTGAGAGGCCCCAGTTAGGTTCCCAGTCAGGGCACATGTCCAGGTTTCGGGCCCGATCCCCAGTAGGGGACGTGCAGGAGGCATCCAATAGATGTTTCTCTTTCACGACAAATGTTTCCAGCTCTCTCTCCCTTCCTTTCTCTTTAAAAAATCAATAAAAATATATACATATTTAAAAAACAAAACAAAAACAGATATGCAGTGACTCAACTGGCAGTACCTCCAAGGGGGAAAAACAAGGAGCAAAATAGTGTGCATATGCCCTGGCCAGCGTGGCTCAGTGGTTAGAGTCGGCCCATGCACTGAAGGGTCACAAGTTCCATTCCTGGTCAAGGACACATACCTGGGCTGCAGGTTCCACCCCTGCCCTGGTAGGGACAAGTGTAAGAGGTAACTAATTGATGTGTCTCTCTCACACTGATGCTTCTGTCTCCCTCTGTCTCTTTCTGTCCCTCACCCTTCCCTTCTACTCTCTCTCTAAAAAAAAAAAAAGAAAAAAAAATCAATGGAAAAAATATCCTCAGGCAAGGATTAACAACAAAAAATAGTGTGCATAAATGCAGCATGTACATGTATTACCAAATTTGGGGGAAACACTAAATGTGCTGAAAACCATATATATAAATATAGATATATAAATATTACATATATTCATGTATAATTTATATATTTTGTGCATATATGCAATACACACGCACCAAGCATTGTTTCTAGAGTCTTTTCCTTAGTACTACTGAACTCTATGAGGCATTCACTTTGTTAGTCTGTTTGGTGCAGAAGAAAAACTAGAATCAGAATTAGAAGCTCTGTATACAAGTCTCAGCTTGACATTTATAGACCCTATAATCTTGGTTGAGTACCCTAACTTCTCTGTCTCAGTTTACCTAAAGTATAAAGCAAAGATATAATCTTATTTTTAGGAAAGATAGTGTGTTATAGTAAATCAGGTCATGAGCCACAACCTAAGTCTAAGGTTTGTTGGTAGTTCTTGGCTTTTTGTCCTTCATAAGTGACTTAATCCATTTACACTTAATTTTGATAATTTATAAAATAACAGTACCTATCTCTTAACAGTGCCAAAGAAGACACTGAAACTCAGAAAGGTTAAGTGATTTAGTCAGAGACATAAGATTATTACAAATAGAAAAGACTAGATCTGTTGTCTAATTAATTTTAATAGCTTATTCAGAACAACACAGAGTACATTCTCAAACAGAATTTCCTTTATAGAAATATAAAATGATAAATACAAACATAAGTTTTCTTAAATTGTTCTTTGTAAACATGAACTTTTAGTTATCATTATATAATGTAAAAGAGCCTTAAATTGGGGATTTATTGTAGATTAACTTGAGAGATTTTTTAACCTTTAATTGACTTAACTCTATGAAAGCTGAAACATCATGTCATTCATTTTTATGATACATTTTTCCAGCCTCTTTAGAAAGTATTATTTATGAAGATAATTTTTAAAGTAAAAATAGTAGGATTTAATTTTGTCTTGGATTCTTGTGGGAGGGGGGATTTAAAGGTAAGTTTCAGGATAATTAGCAATAAATGACACAACACATACTAGAAATTAGTAAACTGAACAGGTTTGTTGGTTTTGGTCAAGAGGAAATGTCCCTTTTTATGCATTATTTAACTTTTAATTATTTTTGGAATATTTTTAAAAACTTTATATTTACGTTTCTCAAATGAAAGCAGTATAATAAATGCTATATAAAAATATAAACTTTAGATATAACTCTATCTGGAGAACATTGACCATTCAAAGTCACTTTGACTAAGAAACTATACCCTAACCCACACAAACGGTTTTCTAGGAGAACCTATATTTAGAGCATCAATGTGCAAGGCAGCCGGCGCCCAATCCAGTTCAAGGCCATCAACTTTTCCTTAAAGCTGTCACACTCAATTAGTAAGTTTGTTTTATCAAGATGAATTTATGCTTCATTCTTATTATCCAAAAGATGTATTTTCCCATTCATAAACAGTGGTCTGAAATCAAAGTTAGGTTATGAAAACTCATGTGAACGAAGAGAAGAAACCAAAGGGAGTAGATGGCAGTACTTTCTGCCCATAATTACTAAATAAACAAAGTATGAAATTTCATTGATACATTAAAAAAACAAATCTGTGGTATTATTAGATTTTAAAAGTCTAAAAAAGGAATTCTTTCCATTTATGTAAAAGGTGATTTAAGTAAAAGACTATGAAGGGAAATAAACATCACTCCAGGAAAGCCAGTAGACAGTTATTTAAGGACAAAGTAAATCATTCAAAAACATATATTACTTACAAACTTTACCCAGAATTAAAAAACTTATATTTGAAAAAAATACCAAAATTGACTGAACATTCTTAACCACTGAGTTTGAACATGTTCTTAACCACAGAACCTCTGCAGCAATTGATGGTAAAACATATATCAAGGCTGTCTATTTAATGGATCAAAAATTGTTATGTTTACTGTTATTTGTTAAATAAATATAAATTAAATAAAGCCATAAGTTACAGGGTTGCTCAGTAGTGTGTTCTGGTTTTGTATAGGCTCGCTGGGTAAAGATCAGACTTGGATGATGGTTCATAGCACTGTGTACCCTCTACTACCTATTCAGTTCACTACACCTAGAATAAACATATCTTAATATTCTAAATGATTGTGAAGTACAGGAGTTACATAATTTTCAGAAATATCATGGCGATATACACAGCATTCTTTAACATTGGCAAAAGTCTCATAAATTTCTGCAAAAGTAACATGAAAGGCAATTTGATTGTAATTTATAGAGATGATCTCTATAGCATTCTTTAGTTCCTTTGCCAAAATGTTAGGACTGTCATATTAAAAAAAAAATAGAATAAATTTAGTGTAATTATTGAATGCTATGCATTTCAGTGTAAGGTCTTCAGATGTGGACCTTCAATTCAACATTGAAAGAAGTACATATAAGAGCCTCATGGAAAATAATTTGTTTTCACCACGACTAAGCAATCAGATTTGAAGGCATTCATACTATCAAAATAGTCAAACTATTATTGCAAGCTATCAGGAGATGTTGCAAGGCATTTCTGAAGCTTTCTGCTTTTAAGGTTTTTCAAAAATCAAATGGAGAATTATTTTCAATTTTTAAATGAATAACAACTATTTTCTCAAAACATTAATATGCACCAAGTATTTCATCATTAGAACTGTAATGAGACAAAACTAATTCAAAGGCACATTAAAAATGTGTACATTTTATTATACGAGAATTAACTGTAAATAAAGTTTATAGAGACTATAAAAGCACTGTGACTAGAAACCTAAGAGTCATCATATTTGTTGGCCAGAGTCAGCAACTCCTCCCAGATTCAGCTGTGAAGACTTTTGCAAACATGTCTTCTCCCAGCTAATGCTGTTTCAGTGTCTATCAAACTTCCGTGGTCACAAAAAGGCCTGTGCAACTGGTAGATATACAGATTCCAGGACCCACCTATGACCTGCCAAACCTGCATTTGTAGCAACTATACTATGTGATTCCGTGCATGGGTACATCGGAGAAATAGGACTTCTGTTTCCCCGGCCCCTCTTAATAATCATCTTTCTACTCAGTGTTCTAAATAAAATTCTTCCAATTCAAATTTCTTTTCTCTTTGAATTGTCTGATTTGGGATAGACCTCTGCTTTCTAGAATTCCAGGTATGGCACATTGATGACATCCTAATCGAGAATTTAAAAAACAAAAAAGAATAAACACAAGAAAAAGTGAGAGATTTCCCACTTTGGTTCATTACATCAGGTAATGGAGTGAAAGAAAAGAAAAACGTGGTATTGGCACTTCCAGTGGCACCTTTCTAGGCATAACAACACAATATCAGTATCCTCACCTCCCAACTTACGATGTACTTTGCTCAAAAACAGAGGAAAAGCTGCAGGCATTTTGATATTGATTTAATATCTTTGAATCAAAACAAGAACAATATCACCACCAAACAAACAACACTGTATAATTTCTCTACTTACTTGGAAAAGCAAATTTACTAATTTAAAAAAGGAATTTTTGGCTGCCAAGTAGTTACTGATTTCTGAGTGCAAAGGAATGCATTATAATACACACTTGTTTTGGTTACCAGCACTTCTTGAAGCCAAATGTACAGTATCGTTCTCACTGAATAATGTGATGTCAGTAACTTTAACTAACTTTTATCCTCACAAATTCTAAATTATTGATTTTTCTCAATTATGGTTACTGAAAGTTGTCCAAACTGTGTGATGCCTGAAATTGCTGATATCCAGAATAGGTATTACCACAGAAGCAGACCCCTGGCTTGTTATTAGCAAGGCATGTTTGTGTTTTACTAAAATGAAGATCCTTAAAGAAGCTACATAGGAATCACTTGGAATATGCATCACTTGGAATATGCATCAATAACAGACTCCTATATCAAGCCCTAGAAATAATGGATCCAAATTTTAAAGGTAGTGGGCCAAAAACCTGTACTTCAATTAGATTCTTAGGCAATTCATATGCTAAAACAATATGAGAAATCTATATTTTAAGAACTCTAGAGCTGATCAAGCTGATTCTTCTATCATCACTGATCTCACAGGGACTATGACATAGCTTAGAGGCACAAATGTGTGACAGTGTTATGATGACTGTCCATAAAAACATTTTCCCCAAATTAAACAAACAATAAGATAACCATTAGAAAACCTTCCTCAGAACCATCTGACATTGATTTTTAGCTACTACTCCATTAGAAGACTTACTAAAGCCACACACTGAAAGAAGCAATAATGTTTTCCTTGAATGCAACAATTGCTAAACCATAGTCATTTGCTGTAGCCCTGTGTGTGTGTGTGTGTGTGTGTATGTGTGTGCATGTGCTCGCGCATGCGTGTGAGCATGTATCCTCCCCCCTCCATTAACAGAAGCAGTTTTTCAAGAGTATGTCCTGGCTGGCAAAAATGAATTTGTGGTAAGGGAGAGAGGATATCACATACATAGGTACAGTAATTTAAAATTTAAAAAAATCTAACATTGTCACAAATATCAAGGAAACTGAGAGAAGAGACCAGATAACTAAGAAGTAACAATACATTGTTTTGTTGAAATATTTTTATCCTTTACCTGTTTACACATAATATTTTGTTTACTGCTTACCATCCTTCTCTTTCCCCTCTCTTTCTGACTCCTGACTTTTCATCCTACTTACACACTTCCCTCATTCTTGGATTTCCTAATCTGTATGTTCAGGTGAACAGTTTATCAAATGTTTACAGTATATACCTTAAATATTTGGAGGACAAAATTTAACATAAAACTGATTCCACTTGATAACAAGCCACATTATAAAATCATTTTCCTGAGCTTGTATTAAATTGATCTTTGCCCAGTACAAAAATCCTATAATAATCAGCTATAAAAATGATGAGATAACACATGCAATTATGGGTCACTTTTCCCTGTGTGGTGGAAAACATGTGCTTTCACAAGGCCTGTGCATTAATTAAAACAAAAGAACTCAGAATATAAAATAATATATATATATATATATAAAACAAAAAAAAGGACAAACATTTCATTCATTTCATTTATTCAATTTTTTTTCTGGTCTTTTTAAAAAAACACTTTTAAGAATGGCCAAGGAAGAGGAGCAAATAGCACTGGTTTGCATAGAAAGCAATGCCCTATAAAACCATACACTAAAGAGCACCTTGACAACCTGCAAGAGTCAATGCATCTCAAAGAGAGGTTTCCAAAAAGCACAGAGAAGGTCTAGCAGAATATTTATGCAATGCCATTTTGAAATAAGCTAAATAATTTATTAACTTGGCTCCTTTTCTTTCACATTTCAAAAACAGAATGGTTTTAAAATTGAATAATCATTTTAGCAAGGTGAATCCTTCAGAGATAATAGAAAAAACCTTGAAGAGATACAATTAAAATTATGGCAGAGCACTAAAAAAAAATTGAGCACATGTTTCAATATGAATGCTCCTACATATAAAATTACATAATATAAAATTAAGTAAATTTTCTGTCATGCTTAATTTATTTTTGAATATTGGATAATGACTTTTAGATTCATGTTTATTCATATATTATGAGAATTATAAAATTATTTTCCCATTTATAATGGTTTTATTCTCCAATTTTAATTTTCATATTTAGAAGTTTCTCGTAAGTCTCAGAAAATACATACATATGTACATTATAAGTAGTATAGTATGTATGTGTGTATATTAATAGACATATAGGTATATAGATCTATTAGTATATGTTAGTAGATATACTAATTATATAGGTATGTGTATATATGTAGTAGGCATATAATTATGTATAAATGTATATATGTATATGTAGAAGGGGTAGTGTGTGTGTTGATAGACACTTTGTTTTGACTCAATATCTTAGTATAATGTAGGTTCTCATAAATTGGTAATGAATGAATCATGTTCCAAAATTTAGCATTACACTTTTAACTGTAAAATCTTTATATATCATTGGAAATAAACAATTCATTTTCAACAAAGTGTTGATGTTTTAGATATAATGAAATATTAACTTTTCCTCTGACTTTTATGCCATAGGCTTTATCATTTTCTTGGGTTAATTTTTTTCATTTTTTAAACTCTACATAAAAAAAATTTACTAGTGTTTAACAGCTCTAATGAATTTACTCTCCAATAATTAAAACAGATACCTCCCTGTCATATATCTTTTTATCCAAATTTTTTATTTGATATATTTTCCATTAGTTCCAGTTTAAAATAACTGAAGGTTATTTTAGTGATATTCTTCAAAAAAGTATCATATCCACTAAAATCCAGCTTCCACACAACCTAAATGAATTTTCAATTCACTGTACAATAAGGATTACTACCTATATATAATTGAAGTTAAAATACATCATAATAGGACTTTCTTTTTTCTAACTTCAAGGCAATCTACCATGAACATCCATCCTTCAAACTGTCCTTCATATGTTCTTCTTCACAAGATGTTATAAATAGACCACAAGATTGAAATTCTCACTCAGGTAAAACATCTTATTTTATTTTAGTGAGTATAATGGTAATATAATATGCAACACAAATTACATTAACTAATAACTGTGATTCTTTTATTAATAAAAATTAAAAGTCTCTAGGAACCAGAAATAACAAGACAGATATGATCCATGTTCTAGTGGAAATTAACCTATTAGATTAATAAGAATGTGACATTACTTACCTAATGATACAACACTGTTACCACACTGCATCTTGAGATAGAAGTGTTTAAAATTAGCCAAAAACTCACAGTTTACCTGGAATAAAACAGCTGTAAATATATTACAAAGTTACTATGATAATACCAAGTTTTATAGTAACATATCATCAGGGGATGTTATACAACTCTGAACAAATTCTTTCATACTGCACTGTTTCACTTCCCCTGTCATTCTAACTTTGTTCCTAATCCTCACAACGTCTCCCATTCATTCTAATAAACTTCCAGCTTTCTCAGTATCGCTAAACTACTGAAAAAACAGATATCCTGGGGAAATCCCACTGTCTGCCTTCTCTGGGTCTAAAGCTGGAATGCTAAAGGCTGCTGGAGAAATTCCCTTGTCCAGACTGGATCAGGGCTGACATATGGCGTCCTACATGTTGCTCACAAATTCCAGAGTGCCTGGAGTCACAACCACTCCCCTCTCCCCAAGGCCACATTCAAGCCCCACAGGATCTGGAATAACTCCATGATCTGCCAAGTTTAAATGTGTCCTTAAGGATGCTCCACCACCCTTGTATTTCTCAAATGAGCTTTTTCAATCAACTACTGTGCAATCCTAAATTCAGTGGGAAAACATTAAATGGTTTCAGAACGGGGAGCAATATAACCAAGTTTGTATTTAAGAAAACTCTCTCTAAATGCATGTGAAGGGATACACTGGCCAGTGTGCAGACCGAAGGCTGCTGCCGTAAGCCACTTGCTCGCTTTGGCAGCGGCAGCGAGCATACACAGACCAGCTCTGGAGGAAGACGCGAGTCCTCTGCTGCGACCTAGAAGCGGAAGCTGATAAGGCCAGGGAATTTCTTGTCCTTGCCCTTAAGGCTACCTTCCACCATAGTGTTACAGAAAATTAAAAACAAACAAACAAAGAATGTAAACTAATAAAAGCGTAAAATATCTTCTTAGAAAGTGAATAGTGGTGTGAACAAAGGAAAGGTGGCCAAGGAAAAGAGCATGGATGGCACGCGTGGGGATGCGGGTCGCACAGGGAAATATCCGGTCGGGTGACGCCTCCTTGAGGACCTGTGACGTGAGTAACACCTTGAAGGCAGTGAGGGGGTGAGCCGCACGCATTTCTGGGCGAAGGCCCCAGGCAGAGGGACAGGACACAGCAGAGAGCCTGGGGAGGTGCTTACCTGGCATGGCAGAGACACCCCCGAGCAGGCGAGCTCTGCGGAGCTGGCTCCAGACGCCCCTGCCTGCCTCCCTCAGCCTGGTACGTGCCACCTCCGCAAGCCAGCCAGCCAGGGATACCCAGCCACCCACGTTGGCCTCCATCGTTGGCCTCCATCGCCAGGTTCCCGCCTCAGGGCCCGAGCTGCTTCCGGGGCCTCGATCTGCTTCCGGGGCCTCGAGCTGCTTCCGGGGCTCAGAGGCTTCCATCCCTGCGGTCCTAGGGCAGGGGCGAGGTGGGCCTGTGGGCAGATGTGGAGGGAAGGGACTGGCAGGGCTGGAGGTGGGCCTGGGGTCCAAGCGGGGTCCCTGCAGTGCGGACCAAGATGAGGGTGGAAGGGGAGGCGCAGGCTCTGGGCTCCTGAGGACCCGGCATGGCCTGTGGAGGAAGCCCGTGCGGCCGGAGCCACCTGGGGAGGTGGTGGTGGGCCTGGTCTGGCAGGGCCTTGCAGGCTATTACGGGATTTCGGCTTTTCGTGGAAACACATGGGAGCTCCCTTGGTGTTATGTGGAGAATGAACAACAGTAGGGTGTCGTTTACAGGAGAGACATCTGTTGCAAGAACTGAGCGACATTGATGGTGGTTTGACCCAGGAGAATGGTAAGGAAGGTGGTAAGAAGTGGGTTCTGGAGACGGACAGATGACAGACGATAGATAGATGATGATAGATAGATGATAGATGATAGATAGATAGATAGATAGATAGATAGATAGATAGATAGATAAATGATAGATAGATTTTTTTTTTCTAATGGGAGAGGCAAAAGGGAAGAAACAGCTGTCTATGCCCTTCATTGTTTTGAGGCCGTCCTTCTTGCTCACCTCTACCTGGCGGAGCAGCACTTCCCAACCACAGTCTCTTCTTGTGCGCTTTTGCCGTTTCCCATATTGATGTTACTCAAATCGAACAGAGTTAAGAGTCAAGTTTTGGCCTCCTTCTCAATCACAACATCCAGTTCCAAGTGTGCTGGGAAATCAGCAGAGACCTGGATGGCAAAAGGTCAAACACAGCAGGAACTCTGGCTTCAATTAGGGGTGTGTTCCTTCTACATTGGTGTCTTATTGATTACAGTGTGTTCAGGCTCTGGGAGAGGGGTTGAAAAAGCATTGTAAAAATTTATTCTGTTTTGAATGGTTTACTCATCATTTATTTTGAAATTTCCAATAACATTAAAGAGAAAGTGTGTGATTTTTATATTTATCGAAAGGGATCACAGCTTTATAAAAGACAGAGAAGTACTGTGTCAAAGGATTATGTAATATGTGGTGTTGTCTGATTCTTTTCATTCTTCCATCCCATGTAAAGATTCATGATTAATGTGTTACAATTGCTTTTTTTTTTTTTTTTTAACTCAGTAACTTTACTGTTCCACTTGAAAGAAGAAACCTTTGGCGGTAGAGTGAGTGTCAGGGAAGGGAGGGAGAGAGCCAGCAATTTGATTGTTTAATTAAACTTTTTATTTTGAAATTATTGTAGAGTATTCATATATAGTTTTAAGAAATAATACAGAGATATCTCATGTATCCTTTACCCAGTTCCCACAATGGTAACATCTTAAAAAAAAAAGCTATAGTACAATATCACAACTAAGATACTGATATTGATGTAGTAAAGATGCAGAACATTTCCCTAGTCACAGGGATCCCTCAGGTCCTTTCATAGGCACACTGAACTTTACTACCAATCCCCACCTTCTCTTAACTCCCAGCACCCCCTTATCTGTTCTCCATTTCTATATTGAGCCATTCCAAAAATGTTAAATAAATGGAATCATACAGTAAGTTACCTTTTGGGATTGTCTTTTTCATTCAGCATAATTCTCTGGAGTTTTATCCAAATTCTCTGTATAAGTAGTTTGTTCCTTTGTATTTTTGAGTAGTTTTCCATGGTATAAAGCTATACCACCGTTCATTTAACCATTTACCACCTGGACATCTGGGTTGTTTCCAGTGTTGTGATATTGCAGATAAAGCTGTTAGAAGTATTCATATACAAGTTTTTGTGTGAGCATAAGTTTTTATTTCTCTGGGACAAGTGCACAAGAGTGCAATTCCTGAGTAGTATAGTAGTTGCACATTTAATTTTATAAAAAAACTGCAAAGCTTTTCAGGAATGGCTGTATCACTTTACATTCCCACCAGCAATATGAGTCATGCAGTTTCTCTGAATCCTCGCCAGAATTGGTCTTGCTACTATTTTTTTTATTTTAAGTATTCTGTTAATATCTCATTTTAGTGTTAATTTGCATTTCCCAAATGATGTTGAACATGCATGTGTTTATTTGCCATCAGCCTCTTCTTGTCTTTTGACCATTTTCTAATTGAATTGTTTGTTTTCTATTCTTAAGTTTTGGTACTTTTTATGCATTCTAAATACATGTGCTTTGTCAGATATGTTATATGCAAATATTTTCTCCTACTCTGTAGCTTATCTTTTCATCCTCTTAACAGTATCTTTCACAAGGCAAAAGTTTCTTCATTTTGATGTACAGCTCATTAGTTTTTCTCTTATGAATGGTGGTTTTAGTGTCAAATCTAAGAAAACAACTGCCTAGTCCTAGATCCTGAAGAGTATACTCTATTGTTTTTTTCTTAAAAGTTTTATATTTAAGTCTATGATTAATTTTGAGTTAATTTTTATAAAAGTTGTGAGAATCATTTCTTTTTTCTTTCTATGTATGTTTATTTGTTCCAGAACCATTTTTTGGAAAGACTATGCTACCTTCATTGCATTGCTTTTCATCTTTTTCAAAAGTCAATTTGGACATATTTATGTGGGTCTATATCTTGGTTCTCTATTCTAACCCATTGATCTGTATGTTTATTCTTCCACCATTACCTCACAGTCGTCATTACTATAGCTATATAATAAGTTTTAAAATTGGTAAACTGTCCGGCTGGTGTGGCTCAGTGGTTGAGCGTCGACCCATGCACCAAGAGGTTGCTGGTTTGATTCCTGGTCAGGACACATGCCCAGGTTGTGGGCCCGAGCCCCAGTGGGGGACATGCAGGAGGCGGCCAACTTATGTTCTCTCTCATCGATGTTTCTATCTCTCTCTCTCTCTCTCTCCCTTCCTCTCTTTCTAAAATCAATAAAAAGGGAAAAAATAAATAAAATAAAATTGGTAAACTGCTTGCTCCCATTTTGTTCTTCTTTTTCAAAATATTTTAGTTTGTTTTGTTTTTTTCATTTCCATATACATTTTAGAATAGTCTTGTCTGTGTCTATTAAAAAATCTTCCTGGGATTTTGATGAGAATTACATTTAAATCTACTGTTTATGAATTTAGGAAGATTTGACACCTTTCCCATGTTGAAGCTTCAAATACATGAACACATTATGTCTATAGCTATTTAGATCATCTTTGATGCCTTGCACCAGTTTTGTGTAATTTTCCGCAAACTAGTCCAGTGCATATTGTGTTAGATGTATATCTAAACATTTAATTTTTTTGTACAATTTTTACTTTATTTTTAAATTTTTGGTGTTCATATATTCATTGTTAGTATGGACTTTTGTACTTTTTATCTTATATTTTTCAACCTGGCTGAACTCACTAGTTCTAGTTTTTTTTTGTGTGTGTGTGTGTTTTGTTTGTTTGTTTGTGTTTTTTTTTGTAGGTTACTCGGATTTTATATGTAGGAAATCATGTTATGTGCAAATAGGGACCTTTTTTTCCTTTCTTTCTGATCTGTGTAACTTTTATTTCCTTTTCTTGCCCTATTGCCCACTGGCTAGAACTTCCAGCACTGTAAGAATAGTGAGTGAAGAAGAGCGGTGAGAGTGAACATCCTTGTCCTCAGTTTGTGGGGAAAATGATTCAGTCTTTGAATATTACCCATAATGTTAGCTGTAGTTTATTTTTGTAAACGGTGTTTATCAAAAGTTAATTTCTATTTTTATCATGTATGAGTGTTGAAATTGCTCAGTGTTTTTTTCTCTATTGATTGATATGATCGTGTGACTTATCTTCTTTAACCTGTTGATATGGTGGATTGCATTGATTGATCTTCAAATATTGAACCAGCTTTGCATCTCTGGAATAAACCCCACTTGATATGGTATATAATTCTTTTAATAAAATACTGAATTCTGGTCACAAATATTTTGTTAAGGACTTTTGTGTCTGTATTCATGAAGAATATTTATCTGTAGTTTTCTTTTTTATGTAAAGAAGAGACTATTATCCTAAGTGAAACAAGCCAATCAGAGAAAGACAAATATCACATGATCTCACTTATTTGTAGAATTTAATGAACAAAACAAGCTGGTGAACAAAATAGAACCAGAGACATAGAAGTAGGGTACAGACTGACAAACCTCAGAAGAGGGGGATGGGAGAGAGGGAAGAGATAAACCACAGAACTTATATGCATGTATGCGTAACCATGGACATAGACAACAATACTGGGGGTGGGGGGAGTGGGATCGGGAGGAGGGTGTCAATGGGAGAAAAAGGAGAAACAACTGTAACAAAAATAAATTAATAAAAAAAAAAAGAAGAGGTTATTTGAAATTGGTATTAATTCTTCTTTAAATATTTGGTAGAATTCTCCAGTGAAAACATCTGGCTATTTTTTTGGGGGTGGGGTGGAATTTTCAAAGTTGTGAATTCAATTTCCTTAATAAGGATATAGCTGTTCAAATTGCGTATTTCATATTGGACATGTGATAGTTTGTGTTTTTTGAAGAATTGATCCATTTCTTCCTTGTGTCAATTCATGGGTAAAGTTTCTCATAGTTTTCTCTTATTTTAATGTCTGTAGGGTCTTTAGTGATTATTTCCTGTTTCATTCCTAATATTAGTAATTTACATTTTTATTTTATTTCCTTTTTACTAGAGGTTTGTCAAATTTTATTGATCTTTTAAAAAAACTAACCCTTCTTCACTGATTTTACTGTATTGTTTTTCTGTTTTCAGTTGAATTTAAGTCTGCTCCTATTTTTACTATGTCCTTCCCTCTGCTTCCTTTGGATTTATATTGATCCTCTTTCACAAGGTTCTTATGCTAAGACTTTAGATTACTGACTTGTGACCTTCCCTTTCTGATATGTACACTTATTGAACCTAGTGCTGTAAGTTTCCCTCCCAAGATTGCTTTAGGTGTATCCTACAAATTTTATAGGTTATATTTTCATTTTCATTCTATTCAGTGTGTTTTTTATATTTCCCATGAGACTTTCTCCTTGCCCATAGATTATTTAGAATTGTGTGGGAGTTTGTTTGTTTGTGTATTTTAATTTTCAAGGGTTTGGAGGTTTTTCCTGTTAACTTTCTGTTATTGTTTTCTGGTTTTACTTCACGGTGGTCAGAGAATACACTCTCTATGATTTCAGTTCTTTTAAAATTATTTTACTGTCCAGAATATGGTCTGTTTGTGGAAGAGAATGTTCTGCTTCTGGTGGGTGGAGTGCTCTATAAATTGTAATTAGTTCCTTTTGGTTGCTGTTGTTAAGATTCTTGATGATTTCTCTCTAATTCTATCAATTGTTGAGAGAAGACTATTGAAGTCTATAAGTACAATTGTGGATTTATCTATTTCTCCTTTAAGTTTTCCCAATTTTTGCTTCACACATTTTACAGCTTTGTTGTTTGATACATACTCACTTAGGATCGCTATGTCTTTTTAGTGGGTTGACTCTTATTATTATATAATGCCCCTCTGTGTCTCTGGTCATTTTCTTTTCTCTGGAGACTATTTTATTTGATATTTACATAGCTCTTCCTCCTTTTCCTTGATTAACGATATGTATGAGATATGTTTTCTGCCTTTACACTTCCAGTTTGCCTGTCTGGTTATACACAAAATTAGTTTCTTGTACATAGTATATAGCTGGGCCATGGCTTTTAATCCAATTTTTGATTTCATCTCTTAATTGGTGTATTTAAAACACTTATTCTATTTGCATTTAAAATAATTAATGATATGTGAAGGCTTAAGTCTGTATTTTTGTGTATTTGTTTTTCCTTTTTTGTTATTGAGTATATCTTTTTTGTGCTTTTTTAGTATATCTTTGTATAAAATCAAAACCTGAATACTTTCTATTACGTGATTTTATATCTTACTTAAACATTCTGTTTTAATTGGCTTTTTTTTTTTTTTTTTTTTTTTTTGCCACTGCTCTCTCTATATAATTTTCTACTGGTTGCTATAAGTATTACATGATGTAGACATACTTATCACAGCCAGTTGGGGTCATTATTTTATCAGTTCCTGTGAATTATAAAAAACTCATTCACCCTGGTCTGTGTGGCTCAGTTGGTTGGAGGATCATTCCATGCACTGGAAAGTCATGGGTTCAATTCCTGGTCAGGGCACATACTTAGATTGCAAGTGTAATCCCTGGTCAGGTGATTCAGGTCTGGAATCAATACAATTAAATAAATAAATAAATAAATAAATAAATAAATAAATAAATAAATTCCTCTTGTCCTGGCTGGTTATCTCAGTTGGTTAGAGTGTTGTCTTGATTCACCAAGGTTGCAGATTCCATCTCCGGTGGTCAGGAGACATACATACAAGAAGTAACCAACAGGGGGACCGGAAATGGTGGTGGAGTGAATGGAAGCTACACAGACGATCTCCCAGGATCAAGCGGGAATTACAACTAAAATAAAGACAAATCGTCGGGAAAAAGCAACAGAAAAGCAGCGAGAGAGGATCATACAACCAGGGACACTGAATGAGCCTGGTAGGATCTGCGAAGGCGCGTGAGGGTGGCGGGCTGGGAGCCCACGGACAGCAGCAGCCTTAGCGTGGCCTTAGCTGGGAGCAGCAGCGGTGCCCACCCTCGGGGTTAAGAGCCCAAGCTGCTCCACAGCGCGGAGGGCCGGGAGAGAGTGCTAAATAGCCACAGCCACTCACCTGGGGCTCCGGCAGAGGGAGGGCGGACTGGACTGGAACTCTGTGGGGACACCTGGGATTTGGAGGGTGCTCAGAGTTTGTGCTGAGCTGTGGCCACAAAGGACGGTGGTGGCCAGCCTCTCCTTCCCAGTTACACAGAACAGCAACCAAGTTTACTCCTTCCCAGAGCTGTGGCAGCCCCTCCCTTGGAGATTCCCAGGTGAGGAAAAGAGGTAAAGAAATGCAAATTGAGGCTCATTAACAACCAGCATCGGCCCCACCCTCGGGAAATCCTCTCACACTATAAACACCTGAGGGAGTTTCTCATTCAACTGAGATCCTAAGGCTTTTCAAGTAACTGAGGCTAATAGCCTCCAGGCAAAAAGCTAGAGCATAACTGAACCTTTCCTGAGCTTGCAAATCTACCCAGGAAAGTGAGACTTGACAGTGGTGTTTAAGGAGGGCCCTCCACGCTCATCCAAACCCAGTAGAGGGAGCCACAAATAGCAGAACACCAACACCCACAGGGAAAATTTGGCAGGCTCCAAAACCCACTGAGTTAGCAAAAATGGTGAAACAAAGAAACAGATCCCAAATGAAAGAACAAGAGAACTCTACCAAAGATGAGATAAATGAAATGCAGTTAAGCAAATTATCAGAGGTAGAGTTCCGAGCCATAATCTTGAGGAAACTAAACAGCATGAGTAAGGATATCGACACCATAAAAACCAACCAAGTGGAAATAAAGAATGACATAGCAGAAATAAAGAACACATTGGAAGGACTGACCAGCAGAGTAGAGGAAGCGGAGGACCGGAACAGTGAATTAGAAGACAGAGTAGAAAAAAATCAATCAATCAGAAAACCAAAAGGAAAAAACAATGAAAAAACAGGGAGATAGCTTAAGAGAACTGTGGGACAACTGGAAACGTACTAACATTCGCATCATAGGAGTCCCCGAAGAAGAAGAAAATGAGCAAGGGTTAGAGAATATATTTGAAGAAATAGTGACAGAAAACTTTCCTAACCTGGTGAAGGAAGAAGGCATTCAAGTTCAAGAAGCACAGAGAGCCCCAAGTAAGTAAGAAGAACCCAAACAGGCCCACACCAAGACACATAATAATTAAAATGCCAAAAATTAAAGACAAAGAGAGAATCCTAAAGGCAGCAAGAGAAAAGCAACAGGTTACCTACAAAGAAACCCCCATAAGGCTATCATCTGACTTCTCAACAGAAACACTAGAAGGCCAGAAGGGAATGGCATGAAGTAATCAAGGTAATGAAAAACAAGGATCTGAATCCAAGACTACTCTATCCAGCAAGGCTATCATTCAAAATAGAAGGTCAAATAAAGAGCTTCCCAGACAAAAAAAGGCTAAGGGAATATATTAGCACCAAACCAGCACTGCAAGAAATGTTAAAAGGACTGCTGTAATTAGTAGAAGAAATAGGAAGGAAAATATAAGCACACTAAACAAAAATGGCAATAAATAAGTACATATCAATAATCACCTTAAATGTAAATGGTTTGAATGCTCCGATAAAAAGGCACAGAGTAGCTGACTGGATAAGAAAGCATGATTCACATATATGTTGTTTACAAGAGACCCACCTCACAACAAAAGACTCACATAGGTTGAAAGTAAAGGGATGGAAATAATCTTCCAAACAAACAGAAAGAAAAAAAAAGCTGGGGTAGCAATACTCATATCTGATAAATTAGATTTCAAATTGAAGACCATAACTACAGACAAAGAAGGTCACTACATAATATTGAAAGGATCTATCCAACAGGAAGACATAACCTTGGTGAATATATATGCACCCAATATAGGAGTACCAAAATATATTAAAAATCTTCTGGAGGACTTCAAAGGAGAAATCGACAGCAATAAAATCATAGCAGGAGACTTCAACACCTTACTGACATCACTGGATAGATCATCTAGACAAAAAATTAACAAGGAAACAGAAATTCTAAATGAAGCATTAAATCAAATGGATTTAATAGATATATACAGAGAATTACACCCCAAAACTACAGAATTCATATTCTTCTCAAGTGCACATGGGACATTCTCAAAGATAGACCACATGATAGGACACAAACTAAGTCTCTACAAGTTCAAGAAGATTGAAATCATATCAAGCATCTTCTCAAATCACAACGGCATGAAACTAGAAATCAATTGCAACAAGAACATGCAAAGACATTGGAAGACATGGAGGCTAAATAGCATGTTATTGAACAATGAGTTGGTTACCATGGAGATCAAGGAAGAAATTAAAAACTTTCTGGAAACTAATGAAAATGAACACACAACAACACAAAATGTATGGGATGCAGCAAAAGCAGTTCTGAGAGGGAAGTTCATAGCACTTCAGGCCCACCTCAAGAAAGAAGAAAAATTTCTAATTGACTACCTAACCTCACAACTTAAAGAACTACAAAGCAAACAAAAAGAAAACCCTAGAGCAAGTAGAAGGAAGGAAATAGTAAAGATCAGAGCAGAAATAAACGACATGGAGACTAAAAGAACAATTCAAAGGATCAATGAAACAAAGAGCTGGTTTTTTGAAAAGATAAACAAGATTGATGGACCCTTAGCTAGACTCACCAAGAAACAAAGAGAGAGAACCCAAATACACAAAATCAGAAATGAAAGAGGAGAAGTAACAACTGACACCACAGAAATACAAAGGATCATTAGCAAATACTATGAACATTTATATGGCAATAAATTCAACAATCTAAGCGAAATGGACACATTTCTAGAAACACATAGTCTCCCAAAACTGAATCGGGAAGAGATAGAAAACTTGAACATGCCAATAACAACGAAGGAAATTGAAGATGTAATCAAGACCCTCCCAGCAAACAAAAGCCCAGGCCCTGACGGCTTCACGGGCGAGTTTTACCAAACATTCAAAGAACAACTAACACCCATTCTCCTCAAACTATTCCAAAAAATTCAAGAAGAAGGAAGACTTCCAAACTCGTTTTTTGAGGCCAGCATAATTCTAATTCCAAAACCAGAAAAAGACACTACAAAGAAAGAAAACTACAGGCCAATATCCCTGATGAACATAGATGCCAAAATCCTTAACAAAATACTAGCAAATCGGATCCAGCAATACATCAAAAAAAATTATTCACCATGACCAAGTGGGATTCATCCCAGGGATGCAAGGCTGGTACAGTATTCACAAATCAATAAATGTGATACATCACATAAATAAAATGAAAGATAAAAACCATATGATCATATCAATAGACGCTGAAAAAGCATTTGACAAAATCCAGCACCCATTTCTGATAAAAACGCTCAGAAATTTGGGAATAGAGGGATCATATCTCAACATTATAAAGGCCATATATGAAAGACCTACAGCCAACATCATACTCAATGGACAAAAACTAAAAGCATTTCCCCTAAGAACAGGAACAAGACAAGGATGCCCACTCTCACCACTCTTATTTAACATAGTACTGGGAGTCTTAGCCACAGCAATTAGACATGAAGAAAAAATAAAAGGGATCCAAATTGGAAAGGAGGAAGTGAAACTGTCATTATTCCAGATGACATGATATTATACATAGAAAACCCTAAAGACTCCATCAAAAATCTACTAGACTTAATAAATGAATTTGGCAAAGTAGCAGGATACAAAATTAACATCAAGAAATCAACGGCATTCTTATACACCAATGATGAACTCACAGAAAGAGAAACTAAAAAAACAATTCCATTTACCATCGCAGCAAAAAAATTAAGATACCTAGGCATAAACCTAACCAAAGAAGTAAAGGACCTATTTGCAGAAAACTACAGGACATTGAAAAAGAAATAGAGGAAGATATAAAAAAGTGGAAGCACATACCTTGTTCATGGATTGGAAGAAGTAACATCATTAAAATGTCCATACTACCCAAAGCAATCTATAGATTTAACCCAATCCCCATCAAAATACCAACAACATATTTCATAGAACTAGAACAAATGCTTCAGAAGTTCATATGGAACCAAAAAAGACCCCGAATAGCTACAGAAATCTTGAAAAAGAAGGACAAAGTAGGCAGGATCACAATACCAGACATCAGGTTATACTACAAAGCTACTGTAATCAAAACAGCCTGGTACTGGCTTAAGAACAGGCACATAGATCAATGGAATAGAACAGACAACCCAGAAATTGACCCAAAACATTATGCTCAATTAATATTCAATAAAGGTGGCAAGAGCATACAATGGAGTAAAGACAGCCTCTTTAATAAATGATGTTGGGAAAATTGGACAGCGACATGCAAAAAAATGAAACTAGACCATCATCTTACACCATACACAAGAATAAACTCAAAATGGATAAAAGACTTAAATGTGACTCATGAATCCATAAAAATCCCAGAAGAAAATGTAGGCAACAAAATTTCTGACATCATACGCAGCAGAATCTTCACTGATATATCACCTAAGGCAACAGAAACAAAGGAAAAAATGAACACATGGGACTACATCAAACTCAAAAGCTTCTGCACCGCAAAAGAAACAACCATCAAAGTGGAAAGGCAACCCACTGTATGGGATAGCATAATTACCAATGATATATCAGATAAGGGATTAATTTCCAAAATATATAGAGTGCTCATACATCTCAACAAAAGGAAAACAAAAAACCCAATTAAAAAATGGGCAGAGGAACTAAATAGACACCTCTCCAAACAGGACATACAAATGGCCAAGAGACATATGAAGAAATGCTCAACATCACTAATCATCAGAGAGATGCAAATTAAAACAACAATGAGGTATCACCTCACACCTGTCAGAATAGCTGCCATCAACAAAGCATCAAACAACAAGTGTTGATGAGGGTGTGGAGAAAAGGGGACTCTAGTCCACTGCTGGTGGGAATGCAGACTGGTGCAGCCACTATGGAAAACACTATAGTGTTACCTCAAAAAATTAAAAATTGAATTACCATTTGACCCAGTGATCCCACTCCTAGGAATATACCCTAAGAAGCCTGAAACACCAATCAGAAAGAATATATGTACCCCCATGTTCATAGCAGCGCTATTTACAATAGCTAAGATCTGGAAATAGCCCAAGTGTCCATCAGTAGACGAATGGATAAAAAAGCTGTGGCACATATACACAATGGAGTACTATGCGGCTGTAAGAAAGAAAGATCTCTTATCCTTTGTGACAACATGGGAGGACCTGGAAACTATTATCCTAAGTGAAAAACCAGCCAAGCAGAGAAAGACAAATATCATATGATCTCACTTATTTGTGGAATATAATAAACTTAACAGTCTGAGGAACAGGGTAGTCCCAGAGATGTGGAAGTAGGGTACAGACTGACAATTGCCAGAAGAGGGGGTGGGGGAGGGGAGCGATGAACCACAGAACTTGTACGCATGTACTCATAACCAATGGACATGGACAACAAAACTGGGGACGGAGTAGGGAGGGAGGGGGAGGAGGGTCACAATGGGGGGAAAAGGAGAAACATCTGTAACAAAAATAAATTAATGAAAAAAAAAAAGAAGTAACCAACAAACACATAAATAGTGGAACAACAAATGGATACTTCTCTCTCTCTCTCCCTTCCTCTCTCTCTCTCTCTAAAATCAATTTAAACAATTAAAAAAACAAACACTCATTCCCTTTTACATGTCTTCATCCTTTCCCATTTATCACATAATCATTTTAAGTATTTCTTCTTACATGCATTTGGAACCACATTAGGCAGTGTTACAATTTTTGCTTTAACCATCGATCATAACTTAGAAAACGCAAGAGGAGAAGGAAAACTCATTTATTCACATTTTTGCTTTCCACAGATCTTTCTTTCTAAGTGTTGTTTCAAGATTCCTTCTTTCATCGTTTTCTTTCTGTTTAGAGAACTTCCTTTAACTGGTCTTCTGGTGACAAATTCTCCTAGTTTTTCTTCATCTGAGAATGTTTTGGTTTTCCCTTCATTTCTGAAGGATATTTTCACTGTGCATGAAATGCCGACTGACAGTTCCTTCTTATTATGCCTATTTCTTCTGTCTGTTGCGGTTTCTGATAAGAAATCCTCTGTCATTTGAATTGTTTTTCCCTTAGAGATACAAAATTAGTTTTCCCTGGCTTCTTTTGAGATATTTTCTTTGTCTTCAGTTTTCATCTTAATTATGCTATATCTTGGTATGGATTTCCATGTCTTTCTTTTGTTCAGGGTTCACTTATTTCTTGAATCTGAAGATTCATGTCTCTTGTCACATTTACAAAGTTTTCAGCCATTATTTCTTCAAGTAGTTTTTTAGACCTACCATCTCTCTCTTCTCCTTCTAGGACTCTGATTACAAAAATGTTAGATCTTCTATGATAGACCAACAAGTTCCTGAGGTTCTGTTTTTTGTTTTTATTTTCTCCAGTATATTTTCTCTCTGTTTAGATTTGGTAATTTTCATTGTTCCATCTTCCATGTTATTGATTCTTATTTTTATATCTTCCATTCTATAATGGAGTTCATTCACTGGGATTTTAATTTTTATTACTATGTTTTTTGGTTCTAAAAATTTTATGTGTTGATCCTTTATATCTTATTTCTTTAGCAAAAGTTCCTATTTGTTAAGGCTTTCCATTTTTTTATTTCACTCAAGACTGATTATAAATGCTTGTTGAAGTATTTTTATCATGGCCGCTTAAAAATCTTTGTCAGTTAATTCTAATGTCTCTGCCATCTTAGGGTTGGTATCTATTGGTTATCTTTGCTCATTTAGCTGGAGATCTTTCTGGTACTTGGTTGATGAGTGGTTTGATATTGAAACCTGAATATTTTATATTATGAAATTTTATGTCTTACTTAAACCTTCTGTTTTAATTGGCTTTTTTGACACTACTCACTTCATCGGGGGAAAAAAGGGTACCTTCTCAATACTTCCAGGTGGAGGTAGAAGTCCAAGTTTCCCCGCTTGGTGTCTATTGGCATATGAGGGGGAGGGATCTCATTTTACTGGGAAGCGGTGGGATTTCTGATTCCCCAAAAGGTCTCTACTGATGCTGCAGTTAGGTGGGAGGTGACCTCATTTCTGCCAGGTGATAGTGAAAGTTTTGATTCCATTAAACCTCCTTTGACACCAGGCCAGGGGATCAAGAGAGAAGGGGAAGGATATCTTATTACTTATCCAGTGAGGGTTAAAGTCCAGGCTCCCCATGTGGTCTCTACTAAGACCATTCCAGTGGGATTGTAGAGGCCTTCCATTACATACATGTAAGGGTAGAAGTCTGTGCTCTCCCTGAGCCTGTGCTAATGTGAATGGGCTTGGGCCACAATGTCTTTTTCTTTTTCTGCAGTACCCTGGTTATTTTCTTAAACTACTTTTTTGGTCTTGTTAGGCTGCCTCTTTCTAGGAATGCTTTTTTGTCAAGCAAAAAGTTAATTGCTTATGGTCATGTGATATGAATGGGCTGAATATGTAGTTAAGTTAAATAGGATACCATATTATACTGAGATGAAATGTACACTAAAATAAATTGTAGTGGAGATTGCGACTCAAATCTCCATTAATCCATAGCTACTGTCACCAAGTTCTTAGATTCCTGGGATAGGAAGAACATGGAAAGTGCCAAGAAACCGAAGAACCTAATCATGTAGCACTAGTCATGTGGGAGCAATCATTTAAACTTTCTCATCTCAGTTTGTTCATCTAAAGAATAAAGGGATAGGATTGGTTAATCTCAGTGATCTCTTCTAGCAATGTAGCTATTTAATTATTTTATGTGATTCTACACACAAGAAGAAATTAGTAGCCTCCCCCCCCCTTATTTTTATTAAAAGAAACTTACTAATATTTAGTTGGGCAAAGAGTAATGTAATTCAAAAAATTATTCAAATATAGGCAGTGATAAAATTTGAGAATAGATTTTCAATCAATATAAATTGTAAATAAAATATAAAATTGCTAAAATGTGATAAATCCTTTAGAACCAATCAAAACTTGCTGTTCTACATAACTACATCTTATATCTAAAAAAAAGCTCCTTTATTATCAATTAGTAAATCATTACCAATCTAATAAATATGAGAGAACAAAGATCTAAAAACCAAACTCTGTGGAAAGGACAAATTCCACAGATACTCTTCATATGATAGAAAACACACTTCACTATCAGTAAGATATAATCCATTTAAATTACATGCAGCTGAGTACTAAGTCGTTTAGGTTGCCTTAGTTACTCACTAACAGTGTGACCTCAGACAATTCACATTTCTCCACTTCCTCAATTGTACAATGATGGCAGTTCTACAAGTGTGTTTTAGATAATCCATGTCAATATTAAGCTTTATGATTCAGATTAACTTATTAATGATTTAGTTATTTGTGGTAAAATGCCCAGGGTCAAACTCCATAACTAAAAGAATGTGCTCATCTTCTTTATCACAGCCATACCCAGTTATATTTACCACACTGCTCTACCTTCATGCCCTTTTTGGCACCTTCACTCAGTTCTTAACAGTCCTCTACTCGAAACATTCACAACTCACATGCACAGTTGCCTCTTGGACCTGATTACCACTTGAAACTGCTCTGTTTCCATGATATTAAACTCAGAATATTTCCCTGATATTCTCATATTTCCATCATTCTCCCCCTGATTTCACATTTTTCTACCTCATGTTATCAAGTCCCATGATTCTAAACACCACAGAAAAGTCACCTAATTGTAAGTTGAATACCCTAAAAAGTCAAGTAAACAATTTCAGAGAAGCCCTCAACTGTACCAATCATTTATTTTATTTATGCATAGTCAAATTTTAATTCACTATTAGATCTATAAACATGTCCACATTTTTTAAAAATTAATGAAAAAAAATGTTTTTTCTACTGAGCTCCCATTTAAACTTTCATAACACCAAATATATTGAACTTACTAGACTTTCATTCAATGCTTCATTTTCTTATATATTATCATTAGGTTTTGCATTGAATATCTGCTCATATCCCTTCCCTGAAATTGAAATCTCAAAGGTCAGGCACTCAATGCCATATAAATGCCAAATAGAATGACACTGTCTCCGTCTTTATAAAATCTTTCAGAGACCTTGCCATTATCAACCACCAGGTGCTTCTCAGTTTCAGGATTTCCATTTTCTACCCAGCCATTACATTTTCATTCCCAGAATTCTATTCTTTCCTTTTTTTTTTTCTCCTTATTGCACTAAATATCTGGAGAATGTCATTAAAAATGAAACTTGAATAACAACCTCTGTGCTGATCACTGCCAAATTCTGAACTCAACCAGGTTTCTCAGAGCTCCATGTTTCAACCACTTATTTGATCTTTCCACTCTAATATTCTATAGGCCTGTCCAACACAATACACCCAAACTGAACTTTATTTCCCAAGTTACCTATAATTCATTTTTCTGTAACCTCTACCCACTTACCGTTCTTTACTTTTCTTATTCTTCACTACAACACATTTCACAAAGAAATAACTTTGAATATGCCATATTAATATTTCAAATCCTACTTTTCATCTATTGACATTCCAAAAAAAAGAGAGAAACAAACAACAACAAAAAGCAAACAAAAAACTTAGCAAAGGTGTCCTTAGATACACAAAGACAGTCATGATTGAGCAGTGTTAAAGAAGCCAGGCAAGAAGAATGAGATTCAAGGAAGTAATAGCACAGTGCTACAGAGTGGAAATTAAGTTAAAGACAGTTCATTTTGAACTCTTTGTTTTTATCCTCACCCAAGGACTTGCTTATTAATTTTAGAGAGAGGGAGGAGAGAGAGAGAAAAAGAGAGAGAGGAGAGAGAGAGAAACATATGTGCGAGAGATACATTGATTGGTTGCCCTGGGATCAAACCGCCACCTAGGCATGTGCCCTGACAGAAAATGGAACCAGCAACCTTAGGTGTACAGGGCAATGGTCCAACCAACTGAGCCACTCAGGCCAGGGCCATTTTGCACTGGTTTTGAAGACTAGGTTATTAGTCACATTTAGAAATGAATGACACATTAAGAAATAAAAGCACTGAGCACTGATTTTTCTATTTAAGACATTTGGCTAATGATCACAGGGTTGGGGGAGCAAAAGGACATGGAATTAAGAACATACATGGTAGAATCAGTGCCAAACAGTAGAAAAAACCATCTACTAAGATAGACAAAAAAGAGGTAGACACTTATATTAGTAATAATTAATAAATGATAAATAATAGCTTCGATTTTTAGTGCTGGCTTTATATCCAAACCTGTGCTAGATGCTTTGCATATACTCTGTTCTTTAATAATTTTTACAAAATTTCTACTTGGTAAATTCTAATGTTTACTAGAACAAAAAAATGCCTAAAGTTTTTTAAGTGGTGAAATGTAAAATAACACCAAGTTGCTTTTGGCTTCTATTGTAAACAGGTTCACATTAGAAGTAGCATACTTTGTTCATAATAACATAAAAGAAAGATTTAAAAATCCTGAATTAAAAGTAATGATACAGCCCTGGCCAGTTTGGCTCAGCAGTTAGAGTGTCGGCCTGTGGACCAAAGAGTCACAGGTTCTATTCCAGTCAAGGGCACGTACCTTGTTTGCAGTTCATCCCTGTCCCTGGTTGGGTCATGTGGGAGGCAACCAGTCAACGTGTCTCTCTCAAATCGATGTTTCTCTCTGTTCCTCTCTCTCTCTCTCACTCCCTCTCTCTCCCTCCCTCCCATTGTATCTGATGATAAATGGAAAAATATCCTCAGATGAGGATTAAAAAAAAAAAGTAACAATACATACAGATGAACTTCAAATGGAAAATAATTATTTACAAAGAATGCTTTCTAAGTTTGAAATTAGAGATTAGATTTTAGAAGCAGAGTATCCTGAATGTGATCATACATCACACACAATATATATATTTCAGGATACTTCAGAAATTTAGAATGAACATTATTTGGGGGTTAGGACTAGGATGAGGAAAACAAGGGACCCAATATAAAATTTAAGGAAGCACCCACTCTCAGTTTCCTGCAAGTGCAAGGTCAGCATTTGTACTGGAGAGGGAGTATCTCCTTAAATTTTGTGCCTTAGGCACTTTGCTTGCCTCACCCTAGTCCTGGTCATACCATTTGTCAAATTTAATAGCATGCTCTAAAAATCTTACAAAAGGTAATGGAGCATAGAAATTAGAAACTCCTGCTAAGGTATAATAATGTTATATGCACATAGACTCTAAGACCATTTTGCTTCATCATCAAATTGTATATAGTACAAATTTAGTTTAAAATGTTAAGTGGCCAAGGTGAGAATGGTTAGATAAATCAGAGTGTACATTGTACAGCTATTCAAGGTATATTTAAGTGATTTTAGTAGTATTGCAAAATTAACATGTATAATATTAAGCAACATAAGGAGGCTCTAAACAAAATTTATTATCTGATCCAGATTATATAGTGTACATCTACATATGACTATATAGGTACATGCACATTTTTTTAAAAAGAGAAAATATATCAAAATATAAGTATTTTGGTTTATAATCTTACTAGATTTTTAAATATTTTGCTTTATATTCTTCTATATATCCAACATTTTCTTTAATAATCCTGAATTACAGAGAAAAAATAATAATTTGAAAAGCATTTTGGAATTAATGGTGAATAAAACATAGTCCCTGCCTTCTTCAAATTCTGCTGTCTAGCAAAGGAGACAAGTCACACACACACACACACACACACACACACACACACATAATTATGATATAATAAATTACATGCTATCGTGCAGAAAAACTCGATGTTATAGCAAAATAACATATAATAGAAAATACGTTCACTTAACAAAATACAATTATGTATGAAAACTAAATGAGTTGTATGAAACTGCTAAACCCAAAGCATATTTACTTTTTTTCTTCTAAGGCAATTTTCACTAGAAGCAGTGTTCACCTCTAAAAAGTGATCATTTGAGCCCAGCCAGGGTGGCTCAGTGGTTGAGCATCAACCCATGAATCAAGAGGTCACCAGTTCAATTCCCGGTCAGGACACATGCCCAGATTGTGGGCCTGATCCCCAGTGGGGAGCATGTAGGAGGTGGCCAATCAATGTTCTCTCTCATCGATGTTGCTATCTCTCTCTCCCTTTCAATTCCTCTCTCTCCAAAATCAATAAAGAAAAAAAAATTAAAAAGTGATCATTTGATGCCTGAACTTTAATGTGTGCTTCTCTATACAGTACAGAATGATCAATGGAAAAGAGGAAATGAGGATTGAACATTTAGTTGATAAGCATTGTAAAGTTATTTCAGCCCATTCAAAGGATGTAATATTCTCTCATTTCTATACATGTTTTTAAGAGAAGTTATTGATCGATTTTGAAGTATTTTACTGAGCATAAATTCATAGTTATATATCAACATTAAATCTTATAGGCTTTTTACATTGCGCACTTTGTTAATAAACTTAAATCTAAGTGTATATTCTCTACTGATACAGCAAAAGGAAAGAGCATGTTTTCAGTTACTATGAATTTTATTAATCTAATTTATTATTGCTTTGATTGGATGATTAATCTGCTGTATTTGACATCAATAGTTACTGTTTTATAATTCACATACTATTTTGTACTTAAGTTGTTACTAGTTGCCAGCAACACCTATTATTTTACCTTACTCCATATGCAGCCTCAAAAAATGGAAGGATTCTTTGGTCTGACAATTCTTTTTATACTACTTAGTTCCCACATCTATTTATTCCTAAAACTTTCAACAAGAACCTGATGTCACATTTGAAAGCCAAGAGCTTACCTTCCCTCTTCCTTTTTCTTTTGTAGTTACCAACAGTTATCCAAAGAGCTACTTAAAAATTGCATTTCACAAGCAAAACAATAGAGACATTAAAAATGTCAGTGGATACCAAGGTCTCAGGGAGAGGAAGTGAGGGAAAAAGGTAAAGCACAGAGCATTTTTAGACAATGAACTATTCTGTATAATAGTCAAATCGTGCGTGTATTGGTTTCTTAGAGGTGCTGTAACAAATATCCAAAAGCTGGGTGGCTTAAAACAATGGGGATGTATTGTTCACACAGTTCTGGATGCTAGAACTCTGAGATCGAGGTGTTGGCAGGGTTAGTTCCTTTTGAGGGCTATGAGGGAAAATCTGTCTCATGCTCTTCTAGCTTCTGGTGGTTTGCTGGCCATCTTTGCATTCTTTGACTTATAGATGCATCACTCTGATCTCTACCTCATCTTCATATGGTGCCACCCTGTGCCTATCTCTGTATCCAAATTTCCTCTTTTTATTAAGAATACTTATCATACTGGATTAGGGTCCGCCCTAATGACTCTATTTTACTTATGATTTCTGTAAAGACTCCGTCTCAAATAAGGTCACATTTTGAAGTACAAGAACATTAGGACTCAAACACATAATTTGGGGGTAGGACACAATTGAGCCATTGGGTATGATATTATGCATTTGTCAAAACCCATGGAACTTTACAGCACAAAGAGTGAAACGTAAGTACGCAAATTTTTCCCCCCATTTATCCTCAGATAGAGTGTGAGGGAGGGAGGAGGGAAGAGAGAGAGAGAAACATAGATGTGAGAGAGACATATCGATTGGTTGCCACCCGCAGGACCCCAACCAGGGCCGGGGATGAACTGCAACCAAGTACGCAAATTTAAAAAAATAATTTAGAAATCTGGAGGTCCTAAGAAAGAATGAAAACTGTGACAAGAAAATCTAATGTATGTAACAACCTCACTGAAGGGAATGAGGCAAAGGTTACCAACTTAAGTAACTTTGGAAATGAATGAAGTCTGTAAGAATGAAAGTAAAAGGAATTACACAAAAGCAATATACTCTAGTTCAGCAGTTCTCAACATGTGGGTCACGACCCCTTTGGGGGTCAAACGACCCTTTCACAGGGGTCGCCTAAGACCATCGGAAAACACATATTTCCAATGGTCTTAGGAACCGAGACACTGCTCCTCTATCCGTCTCCAGGCGGGTCCGCCCACGTACAGATACACCCACATACAACATGAGGAACTGTATTAAAGGGTCGCAGCATTAGGAAGGTTGAGAACAGCTCTAGTTGATAATGTTTCTTTTTTTTCCCACAGAGTTACACGTTAGCAATCTAATACTGCTGTATATATACTAGAATTATGTTAGTAGATGCATGGTGGATGGTGGGAGCCAGGTTTGTTACTGCTGGAGAGAGAATTTGTAAATTAGCAAGGGGAAAGTGCTAGGATCATGGGGTAATGAATTATAGAGTTGGAGTTATCAGAACTCATGTTAACTAATGGTTACATATAGAAATAGTTATGGATATTTAACTATGTGTGTATAGGTGTTAGCATACACAGATATATTTATTTCCTCCATCACTTTAGAAAAGAAATATCCCAGTAACATCAAGCACAACTAGAACCCCAATCTTGGTTCCAATACTCTTTACCTCCTTGTAGAAATTACTGATTTTCACAGTAGGACTGTGGCAGGAAATAGTCCTACTGGAGGAAACTCGAGGTGAGCCTCGAGTAGGAACATCTTATAGCACTAGAAAGCTAAGGACGTGCTAAAAACTAACTAATTAAATAAATCACATTAACAGGGGCATATCAAAGGGGCACAGGAGCCAAGTAAATATTTGAGCAACAAAATTAACTAGTATGGGACTATAAACATCCATGATTCCATACTGATATAAGTAATTGAGTAAATTAATTAATTGGGGGGGGGAGACAAATTTGTGCAGAATTCCAAATAAATAATCTAGAAAGTCTAAAGGAGTTGGGAGTGTGACTTCCCACTTCTTAATTGTGGGCTGCACAAAGTGTATAGTATGGAAATAGATAAATAAAGAGTAACTCTTCACAGTGGTGAAACCTCAGAGTACTTTAGCCAGGTGATCAAGATCAATATCAAGAGTCATAAATCATGTTGATTATATGTACCCTTGATGTGATGAGATGAGCATGGCACTTTATCTCTCTGATCTTCTTCCCAAAAACCCACTAAAAAATTATATTTTACCTTGCAAGTATAAGCAAATTCTACAATTTCTCTAATTAATACAAATAATAAAATAGTTGAAGTATAAATAAGACATAGAATGTGTTGTGGACCAAATGTTTGTGTTTCCACTCCAAATTCATATGATGGGGCCCTAATGCCTAATGTGATGGTTTAGAGGTGAAAGCTTTGGGAAGTAATTAGGTTAAGATAAGATCATGAGGGTGGGACTATCATAATGGGATTAGTGTCCCTATATGCAGAGGAATGGAGATCAGAGCCCTCTGTCTCTCCACCATATGAGGACACAGTGCAAAGGCAGCCATCTGCAAGCCAGGAAGAGGGCTCCCCATAAGAAGTGAATCTGCTGGCACCTTGATCTTGGACTTCCTAGCCTCCAGAACTGTAAGAAATAAGTGTTCATTGTTTAAGCCTATGATGTTTATGTTTCAGTCTATGATGTTTTGTTACAGAAGCGTGAACTAAGACAGAATGATTATAGTGCTCCAAAGACTGTTCTAGAATTGTGTATGATGTTTTATGTTACAATAAAGTAATTTATTTAATATTCACAGAATTCCTCTGAGGTAGACTATATTATGATCTTGTTATGACCCCCTAACCAATGTCTCATACAAGTTTTAGAGCTGCCTTTTGAACCCAGGCAATCTGATCTGAGTGTGTGTGCTTAACTACTATACAATGCTGTTTCTCAGACTACATGTCACAAAGAAAAACAATGAGAAATAAATACATATATATATAATGTATGTGAATATATTTTTTTAGTGCATTCTGCTGAATCTTCTGGATATAGGACAAAGGATAGAGTGTGCCTGAACAATAATCTTGATGAAAAATTTGACTTTTGTTGATTGGTAGAAAACAGAATTATTGGTTACTCACTAACAGGAACAAAAATGTTCTAGTCATCTTCCAAACACTACAATTTCTTTATGTAAATAGAACGATGGATGTTAAAGTGCCCCTTAAGTGAATTTCTGCCACTTCTGTAGGAGGGAAAAACTAACTAAATCATACTTCTTTTGAAGATGGAATTGAATATGGTCATATACAATTGATCCTTGTTAATCACAGATTCCATATTTGTGAATTCACCTACTCACTACAAATTTTTGTAACCCCACAATCAATACTTGATGTACTTTCTGGAATAATTGTTGGACATACGCAGAGTAACTAATATACATATCCCCAGCCGAGATCAAACATGGCAACACTCTTCCTAGGTTCAGTTCTCATTCAGAGATCACCAGAGGATGAGGACACAGGGAGTAGTGTAATGCAAGAATCTCCAGCTCTGGGGCCAGTTAGACCATTTGAATCCCATCTGTGGCACCAATCAATGGGGCAGCCTCAGGCAAGTCACTAAATATCTCTGAACCTTGTTTTCTCTTTCATAACCTTGTTTAAAATATATATCAGAATGAGTTGTTTTGAATGTTTAAAATTATAGTCTATGTGAGATATGTAGTTGCATAGGGTGTATATACATATACATATATATACATATATATATATATTTCCCTTAGTAGCAATAATTCAATATTTAGTAACTCATTGTTCCCCTGACCTTCATAGATCATAACTACTCAGAATAACAAGAATAGACTGTATTTTTAAAGTGTTTTATATGCCAATACTAGATACTGCTAGATAAGGTGTGCATAGCCTCTGACCACAAAGGGGTTACAGTCAAATGGAAAAATATATTTTAGTAGGAGAATGTTTGTTATTTTTTTAATCTCAAGTCAAAGGAGAGAGAATCCAGTCCCTGTCTAGGATGCCTGAACCACAAGGGCCACTTTTCCTCTGGTTCCTTCCACTGCTCCTCCACTAGGAAGCAATCCCTGGGGGCAAAGCAGGCATATCAAAATTCCAATTTTATGCTCAACCTTTTTCTACAATTCTAAATCATTACCAAAGAAAAGCCCCTCCTCTCTGTTTTATGGTTTCCAAGAAAACTATCCACAGCACATAGTTAGTGAGGGTGCGCCTTGTACTTTTACCGACCTCAGGCACTAACTAAAATTACTTAGTTCCCGATGTCTCCAATTTTTATGTTAAACATACCTCCTTCTTTCCTAATACACTTGCAGTTCTGTTTTTAATACCAAATAACACAAACGTCTATTATGGCATCAACATTAATTTTGCTATTATTTTTCATCTCAATAGATGCTACTAAAATCTCAGAGAGCCACCACTGCCTTATTAATGAGCGCAAATGGCTTTTAATTAGTTATAGTGCTAATTTTTTAATGAATTGACACTTTATGTCTACTCAACCCTTACAAATATGTTAATTTCTACTCCCTGAAACTGAAACAAGGGCATTAAATTCAGATAACCTATTTTTGAGTAAGGTATTTATCCTGTTGCATTCCAGCACAGATTTATGGTACAACACAGGTTTACAGAACATTCCTCTACCACGAATACAGATTTTAAAATGTGCAACTTGAAACAGATAGAAAGCATGACAAAGGTTATTCTAATCATCCTCTTATTCACCCTAGTCACTAATATTTAAGCACCAATTTCTGGAGATAATTTACTAAAAATCAAACAAACAAAAAAAAAACCACTACCCAATTGTAAAATCCTGTCTCATCTTGGTTTGTCTCCTCTGAGACTGTCAGTTGTCATCTTATTCAGGCCAAATTTTAAAGACCCTCCCATTTCTAATTGCCACTGTAGTCTAATCTTACACGTATAATCTCTGTTTACATTCTGGGAAAGTTCTTCCTGTTTCTAGTCTTATTATCCTATTCCAACACCTTCCAAACCTTAGTCCAGTCTATCCAAATCTGTGGAATCTTAGCCAATTGCAACAAACCATGCCAGTGTTGCCAGTTGGTTTAGGAAATTTTACTACTGTACAATGTTTTAGTCTTTGCTCCCCATCCTTGCCCAGCAACATTTTTTTAAGTCTTTTATCGGTTATTCAGACTCTTCCCAGAAGTACTTGTTTGGCAGGTGGTTGGCTCCTAAAATGAGAGATTGGTAGCTGATTTGTTCCAATATTACCATCAGCAGAAGCAATAAATAAAGGCCTTCAAGTTTCTGCTATAGAACTGTTTATTCATCAGAGGTCAGGGATAGCGTGAGTAAACTGATGAAGTTTATTAAAGACTTTCAACCTTCCCTGAGAACATTAACTTCTCAAAGGTGTCTCTAAATGTCTGTTATAATCACAAAAACCACTAAAACCAGGTATTTGCATATGATCACAGGATTGGTGTATATATTCTTTTATGGTACTTTTAGTTAGGGCTCATTACAGCACTGAATTGTTTTAAAAATTTCTTTACTGCTTTTCTTAAGTCTACATCCTCAATATATACTTTCGATAAAACAGAATTTATGATAAAGTTCACAAGTGCTTCACCCTTCATGTGAACTTGAAACAAAAACAAAACTGATTTTATAAGCAAATACTCTCATAATCTTTGTGGTGGTAAAAGTAACATATATTTTGCCCAGCCGGTGTGGCTCAGTGGTTGAGTGTCGACCCATGCACCAAGAGGTCGCTGGTTTGATTCCCGGTCAGGGCACATGCCCAGGTTGTGGGCCTGATCCCCAGTGGGGGGCATGCAAGAGGCAGCCAGTCGATGTTCTCTCGCATCAATGTTTCTATCTCACTCCCTCTCCCTTCTCTCTCTAAAATCAATAAAGAAAAAATAATTTAAAAAAACATAACATATATTTCACAGACAATGGAGATATATTATTGCACCAACATGGAAATTGCAGAAATATTATTCAAGTCTGTATCCTTTTCATTTTCCCTACCTATGTAAGCTCTGAATGTCATAAGCATACATTAACAAAAAAAGCAAGAGACAGAAACAGACAGTGAAACAGATTTTGTTTTTCCTTTAGGAAAACCTTTGGTCTGTTAAGATTGACACATACAATCTTATATAGCTGAATAACTTGTTCTTTTTTTAATCTTTTCTCTTGTTTTTCATTTCAGAGGACTGGCCCAAGCAGAAATCATTAAGCCATTGTTTAATGGAATCATATGAAATATGCATACTCCATGTCAACACCTAGCCATTCTGTCTTAGTCCATTTGGGTTGCCATTAAAAAATATATATCATAGACTAGTTGGCTTATAAGCAACAGAAATTTATTTCTCACAGTTCTGGAGGCTGGGAAGTTCAAGATCAAGGCACCAGGAGGTTTGGTATCTGGTGTGATCCTGCTTCCTGATTCATAGACTAAAGTCTTCTCACTGAGTCCTCACATGGTGGAAGGTGAAAGGGTGTTCCCTGGGGTTTTTGTTTGAGGCCACTAATCCCATTCATGAGGGCTCTACCATTATGATCTATCTAATTACCTCCCAAAGGTCCATCTCTTAATACCGTCACATTGGGCATTAGGACTTTACATATGAGTTGGGAGGGTGGGGACATGAACATGCAGTCTATAGTACATCCATAAAAAGAAGGCCAACCCACCTAGTTGATGTCTTCTCAGGCTTAACATAATGACTCCAACAATATGAACTCACAAGACAAAGCCTTCCACAGGTATACTACCAATTTTTGGAGTACAAATCCAGAGTGAATCACTTTTATAAATTTTTGCATTCTTTAGTTATGCGAGATAGTAGTGGTTCATATATATATTTTTTATTTAGATTCTTGTTAGAAATAAATATGAGCTGATTTAAAATTTCTTTTTTATACCCAGACAATTCAATGTTAGCAAATTTTATTAATAAATATTAGACACATGTTAAAATAGAGGTTTCCCCTTTAAATGCATGAATAACATGCTAACATGTATAGTGAGAGATAAACCAAGAAACTTATATGAATATTTGCATTGCTCATGAACACAGACAATAGGGTGGTAAAGGCCTGGGGTGGGGCAGGAGCTGAGTAAAAGGGGGAATGAGGGGGGAAATGGGGTGACATCTGTAACACTCTCAACAATAAAGATAATAATACTTTTTTAAAAAAGACAACGTGCAGTTGAAAATACTTTCCCACTAGCATTTCTCCCCCTTAGGAGAACTATCATATATTGAGAGGAGAATGATATTCATTACCTTATGCTCTAAAAGTATATCTAAAATGTTCCCTTATACGATTGCTTTGTGATCATCTCAAAATGTAGTTCAGTGTTAAAACAAGTGAAGCACATGTTTAAAAGTTCAGGATTTCATCTCACCCTCTCTAGCCCATAACATAACATTTCATCAGTGGCTGGTTCAGATGATAAAACACATTGCTTTAAGGAGCTATAGTACTAAAGCTCTGCTCTACTAATACCAAATAATTAATACAGATTCCTTCAAAACATTGATTTTGAAAAAAGTATTCTATTTGAAAGTTTGGGACATTTCATATCATGTAAAAGAATAACTGTATCAATAGATTTTTTTCTACAACTATATTCTGTATTTTTTTCCCTCCAATGGACATTGGTAAACATACACCTTAAGGGGAAGATTTTACTCTCCATGAACCTCTGAAACCCCATGTTAAGTAATAAGAACAGAATTCTGTAAAGCTGAATACTGAATCTGACCTCTGAACAAGGAATTGTATTTAAATTGGTTTGAGGAAGGCAAGATCATTGCTTGTTGCTATCTTACTAAAATGGTCTCCAAATGTTTTTATCTTTGTTTTTACAGGTACATGCAGTATCTGTCTCTTCTCCAGTGCCTAATTTTGACATAGATTTTTCTATGAAGAGAGAATTCATTGTTACTTAATTTTTATTTGGTGTAAATGCAAATTGCCTTTCATTATTCATTTGAAATAAAAGTTTTAAGACAAGCTACATTAAAAGCAAACAAAAAATTTTGAAGACATCACTGCAACTTGGAATATCAGACTAATAGATTGAAATTAAAAATGTAATGATTCAGTATTGAAAAAGATTTTTGAACACAAATGTCTGTTTCTTGGAAGTTAAAGCCTCAGATGACAAATGATCCACAAATATAAAATTATTAAGCAAAATAAATGCTTTTGATAAAAAGACATGTTAATGCAAAACCTTAGAACAATTTAGGGCAGAATATTTATGAGGAATTCAAGTTTTATAGTTTTAATTTGGTGCCTGTATTCTCCCACACTCACAAGAACACCCATCAGTCAGAGTTCTCTATTACCATTAACTACTGTTCAGAATTTAGCGAGGACCTTGTGGTTTCAGTGAAGCAGGAGCCAGCCCAAGCTTCAGTTGTGGTGAGGATAGACTGCCCCAAGAATTTTCTTTGTCAGGCCTCTATACATAGGTTCAGAGATGATGCTTTGATCTCATAACATCTTGATCAAAATACTTTAATAACTGACAATAGTCAGACCTATTAATATTGGTCTGGCATTTTGTAATCTGTAAATTTGCCTCCAGGTCAGTTTAGTTTTGCTGAACTGAAATTCGTCTTATCTTCTGATGCTTGGATCTTGGTGAGATCCCTCTGGTCTGTTATCTGTAGCAATTCTAGGAAGTGGAAAATTTGTATCACTCTTGCAAGGTCACTTTATGTGGTCAGCTGTGGTTCCTTATATCATCTTGTTTTTTAACTTTGTACATTATTGCTTTAAAATTCTTATTAGTCAGTTGAATTTTCAGTCTTTTGTTTTCTGTCAAATATATTTATTTTACACACACTCCTCCCAAATCTTCAAGTGCACTCTTTAAAAACTCACTTGTTCCTTCTTTTCAGTCTCACTACAATCTATCTATCAGTGTACTTTTAGCCAAAAACTCAAAACCAATGGTTGGCTGAGTTATGTAACAGTTTTTAATTGTACTGACTTAACCACTGCACTGACTTAATCACTGCACTGACTTAACCATTTGCTCTTGTGCAGTACTGGTAATACTTACTATTTCTATATGCTTTAAACTGCTCAAGATGACTTCCTATTGCCAAGTTATTTTGGGCTTCATTGTAAAATATGACTTGATAGCCTTGCTCTTATACTCTACTGTTTCAATAGCTACTATTACAGTTCATCCCACCCACCTGCCTAGAATATATGTGTAAGAATATATGTGAACTGATCCCTCCTCTTATTTCCATCACAATGCTCTTCCTCTTTCCTCTAATGCAGTTTCTATTTTCGAAATCTTAAACTTCAATACATAAATATTGCTCAGAATCTTTCAAAAGAAGTGAGCATTAGTCAGTTGTTATTGTCCAATTACACACAGTATTAAGTCCAAAAACACTAATTACTTTTGTTTGATATGAGTGTTTGATTCAAGGCTTCCCTGCAGAAGTGATTTTTAAGCTAAGTCTTAAAGGATTAATAGGATGAACCTAACAAAGAGGTAGAGAAAGAGACTTTGGGCAGTAGAAACAAGTTCTTAAGGTGGGAAACAGCTTGAATAATTTAGGCAATTGATAGAAAGTGTAGCTGGAACTTAGTGAATGAGGAGAAAAATGATTAATGATAAGGGGAGGGAGATATGAATTTAGGAAGTAGAGATCACGCAGGGCATTCTTGAATATCTTGCAGGTTTTGAACTTTCTAAGAAAGGATTACAGGAGTAGTTGAATGGTTTTTAGGAAAGGAAAGATGTGATTAGAATTGCATTTTTAAATGATCAGTTTTGCCGCTATTGAAAAAGTGTTCATGTGGGTAGCATCAAGAGTGAATACAGTTAGAATAATTAGCTATTGCTATAGTTTAGGAATAAATTATGATGGATTGAAGAATGGTTTCTTAGAGATGGAAAGAAATAATTCCAGAAATACTTGGAATATAAAATCAATAAGCTATTTTATCTTGTTCCTTTCATGGATTCCTGAGACTACACCTAAATCATTTGGTCCAAATGTGATTATATAAGGAACTTCTCAACAGACATACCTGCATGGGTTTTTGTGCAGATTATTAACTGATTATATTATGCTTATGATTTTTACCTTAAGAATCTCTAAGTTCTAAGAAGCAGAATATTGCTGACTCCTGTAGTTTTACTGCAGAGATCCATAATTATTTATTAAAATGAGTAGAATATTGCAGAGTGATGAGAGCAGTGATAGCAATCTGGAAGATTCTGGAAAATCCGATCCCCAACTGTACAACCACCTCAGTCATTCTCTTATATCAGTGTAAGTGGGTCTTTTTTACCATTCATAAAAGTCTGCATGGAAACAATGATTATGAATCTGTGCAGAGATAATGATGACAATACAACCAAATTCAAGGAGCTGGAGATTATTTCCATAAAATATGCTTAAATGAATATTTTAAACCATGGTGATATAAGATTCTTTTTTTTTTTCTTGCAAAAGGAGTGTTTAATGATTTCAGATGTAGTTGTTTCAAGTCAGCATTTTTCCAAATCCAGAAACCTTTTTAAAAAATTGCATAGTTAAAAAAAAAATTGCATAGTTTAAATAATTATAACTGTGTCTTTACATAATCTTCAGCTAAGGCTTTTAAGTGTAGAATTGTGGTTATCGTTTCCTTCTAATAATTTCTGTACTTTGCTGTTCTATACTCTTTGTAGTTTATTTGAGTCTCTTCACAGATTGAAACAGAAATGAGGTGTGAACAGGGAGCTGCTCGATGCTGATCTGGGTGTTGAGGATAACAGATTACCAAATGACTTTCTGTCAAACAGAAATTTAACTCTTTCTTGATTCCAATTGTGTGTTCTGTCTATACCAAGAGTTTTTAACACCTTAAAATAGTTTTGCATGTATGTAAGTCACAAATCTTACTAAAACTAGTCTATAATTTCCTTTAGATCATAGAGTTCTGTACTCACAATGGCTTGCCTGGAAGCAGTAGGTGTTTAACAACTGAAAAATATGGTATTATATATTCTTGTATTCTTGTTCCTACCCCACTAACCTCTTAATAAGAAACTTTGCACCATTCCTAGAATATACCTAAAAGACACATTTTAAACATAATTTAAGAGGCATCATATCATTTTATTCATAAAATTTCTGCATCTTTGTTGCCTGTTTTATAGCAAGTTTAAAATTTAAAGTGATAGAATTAAATTCTTCACTCAAAACAAGAAAATATAAAAATAGGGGAACATTACTGGTGAAGAAACAGGGCCAGTGTGACTGAGAAAAATCAAGCAGCAGTACTACAGACAACAATGTTAAAGTCATTCAAAATTAAGGCTTTAAAAATTACATCTCTTACTTTAAGGAAGAGGAAGCCTATAGAAGCTTATCCAGATAACTTCCAAAAATATTTAAAAACATTTTTTTTTTCTTTATTGATTTTAGAAAGAGAGGAAGGGAGAGGGAGAGAGAGATAGAAACATCGATGAGAGAGAACATCTATTGGCTGCCTCCTGCATGCCCCCCACTGGGGATCTGGCCCACAACCTGGGCACGTGCCCTGACTGGGAATCGAACTGGTGACCTCTTGGTGCATGGTCCATGCTCATCCACTGAGCCTCATCGGCCGGGCCAAAAATATTTTTAAATGGCACATGTATTATTGTAGTCTCTTTTCCTCCTATTTCTGTTCTAACAATATCTAAATTATGAAAACAGTAGATTCTCCACTCAGCACTGTTGGGACTGTATCTGCATAGGGAAAGCAAAGCAGAGTTGAGACCAGCATTTCAGATAACACCAGCAAGATTAAATAACCCTGTGGATTAGGAAGAAGTGGGGATGTTTTTAAACATCACATATAAAGAGTCAGTCTTCCTTTTTTTTTTTTTTTAATGTTTTGTATTGACTTTTTTTAGAGAGAGACAGAAACATTGATGTGAGAGAGAAACATCAATCAGTTGCCTCCTGCATACCCCCTACTGGGGATCGAGCCCACAACCTGGGTGTGTGCCCTGACCAGGAATCAAACCAGGACCTCTCAGTCCATGGGACGATGCTCAATCAGTTGAGCCACACCTGCTGGGCTGTGGATTCAGTCTTTATTGGCATTTTGTCTATTGCCGGGGGCTGCAGTTAAAGGACAAAATCTGTTAATGGGATTCATAGCTTGGATTCTACTGTGGTAGTTCCAAATGAAAAAATTCATATTCTTAATAACATTCCCTTGTTTGTGAATGCTTTAAGACTTATTTATTATTCTCTATTGCTTAGCATGCACATGTGCTTAGAGAATAAAATATAAGCAGATCTAATAAATAAAATATATACAGAAGGCCCCATAAAAGATAGTAAATTATAAGATCATAAATAGAAAAGTAAGTGAGGTCAGCTTCAATATTTTCTCTACCATTCACACTGAAAAAATCTGAATGTAAGGCTTATATCAACACAATTAAATAATTCTGGGCAATGTATATAATCCCCAGTAATACAAGCACTGGCAAAATATGAATGAGTATGAAAGATTATTCATAGTTATGAAGGAATCTTTGTTCATTTGTTTGATTTTCTTCTACTAACTTACATGTACCCGCTTTCCATATAATGAATGGTAGAATAACTCTTAATTTTTAATGATTTAGTATGTTCACAACTCATTTCCTGTTTTTACATTCAGCAGCACATTGAAGCTACCCTTTTGTTCCTCCTTCATGTTCAAGGCACATGTAGAATAAACCAAGCACAAGATTGAATGGAAGCTATACGATTCCAATTAGAATATCTTATCATTGGCATAGAGGTCAGATACACGCTGACATTTGTCAAATCTGAGTCATTTGGCTAAAGACAGTGTCCCACAGCATCATGAATAGATGCTGCCCTTTCTTAAGCTGCAGATACCTCACATTTTTGGCTCAGCCATAATCAACTTCTGTGATTTTTCTCTGAATAAAACTCATGGTAGGATCTACTATATTTTACCATCCTGCATGTGAAATTAAAAGTAACTCTCTGTTGTTGGCACATCAGTGTTCCCACTCTCTTGGACTCAAAGGGAATGGCTTAAGATGAATAGAGGTAATGTACATCGTAACTGAATCTTCACAGCATCCCTAGGTCTTTTCCAGCATAGGAATCTACTAAATATTTCTATCAAAAGCAAAAGTGACTTCTTTTGCTAAATTTACCATTCTCATCTTCGAGATATTTATTCTTCATACTCTGAAGAGCACTATGGTTAAGAATGGACTGAACATAGGAAACCATGTTGCTTAAAAGAATTTTTGACATTAGAATTTCATTATGACATTGATGTAGTTTTCCCACTGATAAGGATTTTGCTATTACAAAATTTTATTATCTGCCCTCTACTGGTATGAATCTCAAACTCCTTAGTATGTACTTAAGCCCTTCTCACTGTGGTTTTAATTTGCCTTACTAATCTCATCTTTAACCATTCCCTCCAACTCACCAAACCGCTCCTATTTTAACACTTAGTGCCCTTTATACCCTATGCTTTTGTCAAAGTTGTGTAGTACCCTCTCACTTTAGCAACTGACAGTAGAGCCCCTTGTACTACAGGGTCTCTATTGAGGACCCCGATTCAGGTTAGAGAAGAATGGGGCTGCTATGTGCACATTCTTCTGCAGCCCTAAATAAGTCTTGGCATTTCTAGTTTACACTCCCATTGGATAGGTCTCTGAAAAGCTTTGCAGAGAAAAATGTGTAGAACCAAACAGGAATGCCTCTCTCATTGTTATCTTCATAGAAACTTTCTTTGCAACCTGAAGCAATATTGAATTTATTTCCTGAAGATAATGATGTTGATGATGGTGATGATGATGATGGTAATAAACATCTCAGAGTGACCATCATTTATTGAACACTTACTATGTGGCAGCCATTGATTTAAATGTTTTACATACATTATAGCTAATACATCATAGCAAGTCTAAAATGAAATGGATGATTTTCATTCTAAACATGATCCCAGCCTACCCTCCAGTCATGCTGTCTTAATAAAAGTCACCACCATTCACTCAGTTTTTCAAGCCCAAACTGAAAATCATCCTTGATTCTTTCCTTTGCTTCATGACTCATATTCATTAGTAACATATCCCATCATTCTTAGCTTTAGCATATGTTTCACAACAACTTATTTCTATCTTCACTGCTACTAGTTAGTCCAAGCCACCAGTATCTTTAGGCTGGAGTATGGAGAAAAGAAAAGTGACACTGGTAAATGCAATGTGACATCCTGGGTTGGACCCTGGAACTGAAAAAGGATATTAGAGCAAAAACTGTCCAAATTTAAACACAATCTGTATTTTAGCTAATAGTATTGTTCTAATGTTAATTTCTTCATTTTGACAAATGCACCATCATTCTGTGAGATGTTAATATTAGGGGAGTCTGATTAAAAGATACACAGGGAACTTTCTTTACAATTTTTGCAACTTCTCTGTACATCTATAAGTATAGCAAACGATAAACTTCTTAAAAACCTAACTCTTTTTCTTAGCTGACATTCTAATTTCTTCTGTCCATTCTTCACAGTAGCTAGAGTTGATCTTTTAATAGTATCAATCTGACCATGTAACTTGAGTTTAAGCAGCTCAGAAAGATTAAAACAACCTGTCTGAGATTATGTAGGTATTAAGAGCTGGATGGGGATTCTCACCCAGATCTGGAGGATTTATTGTTTCTTAAGCGTTATACTACTGGGTTCTCTGTATGAATTCAGCACTTATAACGAAGAATTTACTGTCTTCCATTTTGCATATACTGCATTCATGGTTTAAATTTGTTTGGATTTAAATTTCTAAAAAATCCTTATCAATACTAAATAAACTATTAGGCCAGGAGAATGAGAAAGAGCCCTTTATGCTTTTCAGCTATAATTCAATATAAAAAGTTTGAGATAATGCATGATTAGAAATGTTTGCAAGGTATAAGATAAGGTCTTCCTATGAGGTTATTGCAGTAGTTACAATTGCCTTCACCATGATGGCTTACAGGGACAGGCATTCAAAAGAAACAGGCTTATATATACAGAGAACAGACTGATGGATGCCGGAGGGGAGTGGGTTGGGGGACTGGGTGAAAAAGATGAAGGGGTAAAAGTTCTAATTGGTAATTACAAAATAGTCACAGGTATGTAAAGTAAAACACAGGAAATGTAGTCAAAATATTGTAATAAATATGTATGGTGCCAGGTGGGTGTATGAAATATTGGGAGGAACACTACATAAAATATATGATTGTCTAACCACTATGTGTACACCTGAAACTAATAAAATAATATTGAATGCAAAGTGTATTTTAAAAAATAATTTAATGGAAAACACACACACACACACACAAAGGCTACACCAGCAGAATGGTCATTAGCAGAGGTCCCACATTCTGAATACGGAGCTTCATTCTCCCCTTTCATATGAAGCAATAGCTGGATCACGAAGACATCCTTTTATTTATTTATTTTTAACATCTTTTTATTGAGTTTTTTAGAGTGAGGGGAAGAGAGAGTGAGAAAGAAATATTGATGAAAGAGAAACATCAATCGGCTGCCTCCTGCATACCCCCTACTAGGGATCAAGCTCACAACCCAGGCATGTGCCCTGACCGGGAATCAAACCAGGGCCTCTCAGCCCATAGAACGACACTCAGCCCACTGAGCCATGCTGGCCGTGCAATAAGACATCCTTTTAAAGTTTAGCTTCATCCCACATTCTAAGAGGTAGTGGAGAACTGAAACTATATAAAAATTTCAAAGATTTTCAAGGTATATAATTATTAGGACAAAAAGGAGCTCCAGCATCCCAAGTCCTCTTTTTATGAGGACAAAGGCATTTAGCAGTTAAATCTATGATCTCTGATTATCTGTGTGACTCTCTTTAGACTTAGCTGTGTATTAAATCATAGGAGCTTTATTAGAGAAACTTTGGGCAAAAGGATGAGATTACAAGCAGCAGTAGTCTTTTGTTACCTAATCATCACTTCACCTGATAATAGCAGGGGGTAGAGGAAATCTAAGTCCCTGTAGTATTTGTTTCACAAACATTTGTACTTGGGGTTTTTTTTTTGTTTTTTTTTTTAATAGTTTTGTTGGTTTTTAAAACTAGCCTTTCAAGATAAGAGCATAATCCATAATGAAATATTATTGACTCAGAGCAGAATCTTACATACCATAGTGAGAGGAGATTCTCACCTATTTAAAACAAATTTGGTTATATCACAATTTCAGAACTATAAATAATGAAACAAAAGAGTACATTTTAATATACATTACAAAAGGCTTTATGTTTCACAGATATCAGCACTCTATAAGTTCCAATAGAACTTACATTTTGTGAGCATTTTTAAGGCATGAGAAAACTTTCCTTGGGAGCTATTATTACCATATCTGTCCTTAATACAACATCATGTTTTTATACAGCTTGGTTATTCAGAAAAAAAAACAAGTTGAAATATTTACTAACTTTTAAAGTGAGTCAAGAGATGAAACACAATTCATGATCATAGATTTTGTAAGGTGTATTTTAACTTTTTAATATTAGCATTTATATTAATAGGAATAGTAATAAAGGTATGTGGGATATTGGTACAAATATATTCATATCTATATATATGAACATTTTACTTTAAAATCTCAATACATTAAATAGTCCTAACATAAAATATTTTTAGATTTTAATTTTATATAAGCCTACTTCATATTTGAAGACTTGATTATCTCTACATCCCTGATTCTATTGACTATCAAGATACTTTTATGTTACATCTTCTAAGACATTGTGGGCTACATGCCTTTTATTTGTTTTGACAAAAGTTTGAAATTCTGCAATCCTTCTGAAACACTTGAATTATACTGTACTCTGAATGCACTAAAATATGATTATTCAAAAAATTATTCAGTTTAGATTTTTTTCCCTAATAGAATTAGAGTTTAAACACAAGTATACTTCAAGGAAAATGTAATATATTAACAGGATTATGTAGTTTTACAAAAAGTCAAACATCCAAGACAGCCAAGGTCTAGTACCACAGTGGTAAGCTTCCAAATACCCAAAATGGACTTTGAAATGTTTTATAGATATCCATAGTATTAATGAAAATAAATAAATTATTGCAGTTTAAAAAAGATTTATATTTTTGCCTTAAATGTTTGTTATTAGGCTAAATTTATGATCAATTAAAGTCTCACTGATTATCATATCCTTTGGTAAGGTAGAGAATATGATCATATAGCATTTCCAAGATTCATACTGTAATAAGAACACAGATGCTTTTATTTCTCTTTTTGAAGTCTCACTTTACCTAAGTAAAAATGTGGATAGCTATGCATTAAAACTTGGATCTTGCAAGGTAGTAATATATTTTATATATTCATCCATAAGATCATTCACTCAATTCTTTATTCATCATCTAATTTTACTCCACCTTCATGCCCAACAGGATCAGAGACTGAAATATACGGATAGAGCTAGTCATATCCTACCACTGTAAGTGTGAAATTTTATACTTTGGGCTGGTATAGAAGAGATTAAAATATTTTAACTTGAATATCTATCTAAAGGAAGGTGGTATGTATAGTACTTGTATGTATGCCTTGTTTTATTTCATACTCTTGGCTGGATTAACATTCCAGTGGAATTTTCAGTAAAGTGGTAGAATCTACAGTTAAGCAATTAAAGCAAAGATGACATTAACAAAGCCTGCTAAATCATTGCTCTTATTTGTAAACATTTAAGCAACTGAGCTCAAGCTTCACTAATACCACATCTGCACACCACTGGGCATGCTCCTTTTTCTACTTTGGTTGATGAGGAGGATAAAACCAGGGCTTATGACGTCTCCTCTCCTCTCCTCTCTTCTTTCCTTCCTTTCTTTCTCCATTAGTTTCTCCCCAGAGATATACTCATACTACTGTTTCCTCAATCTTATTTCCTTGAGGTCAATATGTATATAACTAATAAAGAAATTCAAGAAAATAAGTTATTACATTCCCCATACTGTCACACTTCTTATCACCTTCCTTGTACTCCAAAGACCTCCAGATTACTTTTCATTATTTCCCTGGGTTACATACCAAAGAACTATCATTTTTTACAAGAACTAATGGGCCACACATATTTTAAAACTTAGTTCATTCATTTAGTTAACAAATATTTATCCAGTGTTTATTGTTAAGCCTGGGTGTTAGAAATGATGGGAAGAAAGGAAATAATGTTGCTATTCTAGAAACATGATAAGATTCATGGAACTCAGAAGTTTATCTGAATCTATTTCTCATAACTATGCAAAATATAGCCCCAGACACTGGGCTAGGAAATACTTTGAAGACATTCTGTTTTCTCAAGTGCTTACAATATAATTGAAAAGCCAGAATTCTTGACACAGACAGGGAAAGCGACTGAAGGACACTGAAGTTGAAATGGTCCAACATATCAAAATCACCATAAAGTATATATTATGCATAACTATTTGAATGAATATTCAAAATTTATTGATTCTGTATCAATAAATAAAGGCCTACTGGATGAAAGAAATTTGAAATTAATTTTGATGCCCATAGAAGATTATGTTTTTAGAAAATAAAAGAATAGCCACTGTGATTTGTACATAAAAATTACAAAACTTCATATACTGAAAGATAAATTATTTGCTTGGTTTCTACTAAAGATACTTGCTGAGAACAGTAGTTCCCAGAGTGGGGGGTGTTGAGTGGACATATCAGAATTATCTCGGTAGCTTTTGCCAACTGACTAGTGCTTGTCTTTTCTCTCTCTTCGTTTTCTGTTTGCAATGTTCCTTTCCATTATTCTGTGATGCCCCCCTGCAGTGGAAATGAGTGGAGCTCTTCACGTTGCTTTTAGGATAGGCAGGGAGTAGTTTTCAGAAAAGTTCCCCAGAATCACAATCTCTATTCTCCAACGAAGACAAATGATTTGTAGAAATGTTAACTTAATTTTTTGAAATGAGATAGCAGTAGTGAAAATGGTATCTCAATATTGGGTTTCCATGTTTAAATTATCATGAGATGAGGTGATTTATTGTCAAACTCAAGTCTGGTTTGACACTAGCAGCTAGATTTTATATATTGCTCAGGATTCCACACTATATCTTATCCCATTTTGAATCTTAAATTAAGACCTCTTTTTAAATTACACCTGTGCAATAATACACTAGGCAAACTGTCACTTATTTGATAAAAACATTACTAAATAAAATATATATCCAGAATTCATTTGAGCAGTGTCCAGGTATCAGTTATCCACATTTATAAAGAGAAAAAAGTACATGATCCAAGTTAAGGAACTATTTCAATATCATTTACATTATTAAAATTCAAATTATAAATACAAATAGAAGAGAACAATATTGTAGGTAATAAAAAAATGTTTTAAACTACATATGTTTGGCTCTGGAATACTTGTATCTCTGGGATATACTACATAATAAATTACCTTCAATTTTTAATAAATAATTAAGTATTCTTAAATAAGTATTAATAATTGGGTTGTTCCTTAAGTGAATTCTGTTATGGTGCTCAGGAAAAAAGTTATGTTAACATGGACAAAAAATTAAATAGGTGGAAAAATTACTAATTAAATAAAAAAGAAAAAGGAAGATTTCATAATTCGTTTTGCATATCTATATCATGAATTAAAATAAATGTTTTAATATGAATTGTTACCTCAGTTTATCCTTGTGATTTCTTTTGCATTAAATTGACTTTAAATGTAGTTGATTTAGTTACTGATAAGATTCGATTTCATGTCCAATGACTGTGTTAACAGATGATAATTGAAGTGGCTTGGAATCATTTTGAAAGATATGGGGAACCAATAGGGGATTTAAACTCTTCTAAAGATAGAACACCAAAAGGTCAAGATGAGAGTGTAGCTCACACTTTCTTCATTAAACCTTCATCAAATGATCTTCAGAAAGGGAGAGCATTTTCATTTTCCCCCTTCTCTTTCCATTGTCCTTCTTGCTGAGGAAGTGTTCCTGAAGGAAAAGTGAGAGATTCGTGGATCTGATTATTCCACAGACAGACTATTTATACCTGTTAACATTTTCTAATCCACCTCCCTTATTGATAGCTAGAAAAGTAAAGCATATAATGAACTGTTAATTAGGAATGGGAGAACAGATTTCATTTTGAATTCAAAGCTGGTGAAGAAGAGCACAAGTAGGAAAAAAAAACAAAACTCAATTTAATACGTATAAAACGTCCAATTTAGATAGACTTTAGAGTTTCTTTTTACCCAATTACAGTATATGGTTAATAGTTTACATATTGACATACTTGTTTTTTGTTATGAAATTAGCTACCATAGGCCAAAAAATAAAAATAATTTTTAATAAACTTTTTTACCATAATTCTGTGGGAGAAAACAAACTTGGAATTCCAAGCCACACTATAACAGCTGAATAGTCAGAAAGTTCACACTGTAAATAAGAAGGAAAAAAAAAATACTGAAAATATGTGTATTCCAGTAAGATGATTTGGTCTTAATACAATTATTTTACATTTGTATTTTAATTTTAGTTATGCCAATAGTTTGGATGCCACAACAAAGACAAAGGGCATTTCAGAGCAGGAAAAGCAAGACTTAGCTTTTACAGAAAGCTTCCATGTTTTTAAAGTATTTGCTGATTTTCTTTTGATTTCCAGAAATAGTTCTCGTTTTATTTTTATAGGTTCTGACTTTTTTTCACCATTCTTATAAATTACTTCACAATGAAGAAAGATACGTTGAATTATTTTCTCAGTCTAGGGACAAAGATAAGTGAATTGGACATTTTATCATTGGGTACAAGGACTCTCATCAATCCCTGGTCTTGCCTTGGCACCTACTTTGAGCTCAGTGAGTGTGTCCTTAGTCACAAGAATAGCTGGTCCTGAGTCAGAAACATAAGTTGAAGCAGGGCTGTCAGGAACAGTGAACGTAATAGGGCCAGAGGGAGAAGAGAACTTCTTTCCATTTCTCCGCGTGATCAGATGATATCACTGTTTCAGCGTCTGTTTTCAAAGCCAACTTTGCCATCCCCAGGTTAGAAAAATTATGCTCTTGTTTTAAATGTTACCAAAAATCATTATATATTCTTCCATTATTCAAACTCACTCTAAACTTAAAAGTGTACAGTAAAATGTGCCAAAAGCCCAAAAGCCCTGTGTTCACATATAATATAGAATTAGTAATGTGGTCCCTTTCACCATCCATCAGAACAACCTGCTGTTACAGTTTAAAGTAAATTATTTAGGTTTGCTTTACTGGTCATTAGCACATTCTTTTTGATGAAACAGATTTTGATACAAGTTTATGCAGTGCAGTCTCTCAATTCACTGTACTACTCATCTTATAAGCAAGTGGATGGACTAAATATACTTTAAAAAAACACTTAATTAGGTATGCTGGGGCTATTTTTGTCACCGGATGGTAATGAAGAAAGCCTTCTTTTTACTAATGTTCATTTGTGTTTTAATGTTTAAAGATAATGTAAGAGTAGAATCAACCACAAATTTATTGTTATGCCCCTTTGGCTACATATTGTTGAAGGTTCACCACAAGTATTATTTTCTATTAGAATTTTTTAAATGTGAAAAGTTGTTTGTATCAATACAATAGAGAGGAAACAATCATACTCTCAAAATATGCATATTATATTCATGAGCAAATATTATCAGAATTAAAGAAGCTACCCAAACCATTACCTCTTCACAACTAGCAACCCCTGGTATATACCTTCTTTCTTGAGTTGAAAATTGTCCCCTTCAATTTGGATTTTGTAAAAGCATACTAAAAATGATCATCTCTGCTTATTTTTATTACTTATATTATTATACACTTCAAGTGAAGGCTGATCTTAAAAGAAGTAAAATAGGATGATAAATGTCTTAAATAGTTTCTTTACTTCTCTAACATTTACTTTCAGTATTTCACTTTTTCTACGTATCTAGACAAATTACAAAGGTCTTACCAAATTAACAAATCTACTGAAATTGTTTCACCTTTAAAATTTATTCTAGAAATAAATGAAAAGGAGCAGCTGTTTTCCATCTGACTCATGTTGCATTTTTATAAGAAATTAGTTTCTTTACTGTAAAGACTTAAATCACAATTTGACTGAAATTTCTGCTCAATGACTTAAATAACAAAATGAAACAAATTGAAAGGTAAAAGAACTTTTAAATTCAGAAATATTAATTACAGTGTTACTTTTTACATGTGTCTATTCCTAAAGTGAAAACTCATAATTTCATCCAGCTTCACTTGGACAGTGGCTAGACAGAAGCAAGGAAAATAAATACATGAAATTGAAATTGTTATACATGTGAGAAAACGCCTAATTTACATGTAAGTATAATCCAGCATATATAAACTATATACATGCATATACAGCGTATATACATATATAATAGTACTATATATATGAACACACACACACACATACACACACACACACACGGTTGTGTTATTGCTCCTATTACTTTTAAAAGGCCTGTCGTATACTAAACAGAATACATATATGGTGAAATTAGTGACAGCTGTTTCAGCTCTGTTCCCCTGAATTTTCACAGTTGAGGATTTTGAGCTAAGTATAAGTTATAACTAGCTCAAATCACCTAAAATGGAGTGTTCTTTCATTACCATTTCCTCTCCTATTATCTTGACTCGTTATAGTCCTGTGGTGTCTCACACATTGGGAAGCATTTTATTAGTGTGTTCTTTGTCATAGCCATTTTACAAAAATGCAACATTTATTGGCTTAGACAACATAATTGCCAATGTATAGGACTGTATGAACGATGAATTTACATTAAATGAATCAAACTAATGTGTTTCAGTAGTTAAAGAAAAGTCCTTATCTTCTGCAATTGCATTATCAATGTTCATAGTGCTAAAGACCAATATTATTTTCAGATATCAGGGGTTTAAAATGAACATTTCTAGGTAAAAAAAATTTTTAAACTCAGTCATTAAACTTTTCTTCTGACCTCTCTCTCTGAATTTTTATCTAAAATGTGGTTGTCACCGTTCTTATATAGTATTTTTAGTATTTTGCAATTAGATGAAATAATATAGCTTTCTAAACAAAAACATAAAATCATCCACATAAATAATACTGTATATGTTCAAACTATTACTGAATCAGACCAATATTTTACTTTCAATCATGTTTCACTCACCATATCATGGTTAAAGGGACATTACAATACATTTTATTATTTTTAAATATTATTACTATAATTTATAATAAAATAGCAATGAATAATAGCAAATATCCACTTGTTCTGGGTCTGCTTCAGTTGAATTGACCATCACTGAGAAGTGAATAGCAATGTGCCTTTTACTCAGAAATAAGCATTTTACTGCAGCAAAAATATGGAACAATTTCTAATCATAGTACCTGTATTAATACCCATGGTACTTTAAGAAAACATATCTGGTATTATAAATTAAAGTTAACTTAAGTAATTCTAATGCACAACAAAAGTAAGTGGCCTAGCCAAGGGGTAGAAAACTCCATGGATGCAAAAAAAAGTATCGTCTTTAATACAAAATTTCATTCTCATATAAATTTATTTTCACTAAATAAATTTATTTCTCATTCAAGGGTAAAATTATTACCTATATTTAAGACAGTCTTTCTTTCTGTATTTAATAAATAAAATATAAACTTTATAATTATCAAGCTATATTATAATTTAAGATGATTTATGGATACTCGTTTTTCAAATGTCAAAAGCACCAGGATCATTAGGGATTGCACTTTAACCTGATTTGTATAATTTACCATGTTATGAATGTGTGCACAATTATTAAGGAAATGATGGTTACTGTCAGAAGTATCTAGCTTTGCACTTTGAGCTTTTATTATGCACATGCTTTCTATTATTCACTAAAATATTTCATTAAGAAGAATGGGAACATGATAAAGCACTAGTTTAGAAGGATTCCACAGATCAAGTTTTAAAACACTTAAAATTTAGTACTGATTTTCTGTGCCTTAGGAAAAGACTTTAAGTGAAGGAAGGAGATATGTTTAAAAAGAATGAGGGATGAGGAAAGTGAGATAACTATGAAAAAATTGACTTACGGGAAAGTGAAAAGAAGAAAAAAAAGAACAATTTACACCTATTTAATAGTGGGTCTGATTCTCTTGCATAAGAAGAGTTACATTTCAATATGTATGAGAGAAATAGTGAATCATGCCAGTGGGCTTTTCTTCATCTGGAGTAATTCCAAAATATACTTTAAATAACGGAGGACAAAAGTTTTAGGTACAATGTGCCAAATGCAAAGTAGCCCTGAAAAGTTGCATTTTTATATTGATATACTTGTGTTTTGATTTTATGCATACCTATGTTGATACCCAGGTGTAACTAATCAAGAGATATATAAATATATTCTAAACATACATGGGTTCTTTTATTTTGTTTTTTGTTTTTCAAGTACAATGCCTTAATTTTATATCAGTTACACAGCTTTGGAAGCTGCTAGTCTCCTTTCTTATGGAAAAAAATGCGATGTAAGGCATCAGTGACTTGTGAATTACATTCAACATATAATGATAATTTCTACTAAGGGCAGCTTGAGGAAACACTAGCAGAGAACACCGGGGTCACTGCACAATTCTGCCGCTATGGGGTCTGTGAACCTCTGGAGCTCTGCTGCCCTCTAATGGCATGATGAGATAAGTGCCTCCCAAGCTCTGTATCAGTTTAGTTTCTTTCATAAACAAGATACTGGCACCTTAAAATCCGATTTTCTTTGGTTTCGCTCATGTGTAAATGGATCATAACTTGGATTATTGTCAGGTTAATTTTGAAACATCACTTTAATGTCATAAAGGATAAAAAACAAATTCAACATCCTCTGTCTTAGTTCAAGCATGACTGGGGCCAGTTGCAGTATGTGGTCGGAAAACACAGTAGCTAAATATAAGTGACAACTTTCACAGATAACAGGATTCTGACAGTCAAATTGGCTCCAAGGCCTTACATTTTGATTGTGTGTGTGTGTGTGTGTGTGTGTGTAATTTTAGGGCACATTTTTTATAATAGCAATTTTTCTTTCCCATTTTGTCATTTACTGTCTTAAGATGCCTGGATCCTTGATAACCTACTCTTAATTAATTGTATACTTCTTAGCAATGTAGTTACCTTATTTTTTCCCAATTGCATTCTGCCTAAAAAAATGGTGCATCATTGGGATACTAAATTTGAGATATATAATCCAAGAGACAAGAAGTGAACTGTATAAATCAGACTTTTTAAAGTCCCAATTGTATCCTGGTATGGGATGGGTTGGGGGGGGGGTTATAAGATTTATCAACATCACAGTGCATCAAACTTGTTAATAAACTAGCTTTCTGTATAACAAGTAAAAGAAAGATTTTTTTTTTTAATGTGAGCACAAAAGGCATGGCATAGCTGGAGTTTAAGGTTCAAGCTTTGTCCTCTATATATAATGTATTATGTTTTTCAAAAACGTTTTATTAGGAAAGCTATACCAGACGCATAATCACTATACAATGATTAAACATTACCTTTACAATTTATAACTGAAATTACAGAATAAATATATGCACATTTCTTCTGAATCTGTGTGTGAGAGAAAACATTAAAAGTGCTTCCTACAAAGCTGTTAGTGATATATACCCAGTTGCTTTTTTGTTTGTTTTTTTCAATATTATATATATATATAAGAAAGTGCAGGTGTTCTCTAAAAAGATCTTGGCATCAGGATGACGTGTCACAAAGAGGATGCTCATCCCTAGGTGTGTGCCTCTGGCTGTTAAACCACCAGGCCTCCGCTTCCGTAGAATCCAGCCTAGAACATGACTTTTCCTGGGTGGTAGGAAAGATGTCGTGAGCTGTACACTAGGGGTGAAGGGATGGTAGAGCTATGGAGAGGAGACAAAGGGATCACACCCGAAATAATTAGATGGATTTGAATGGGAGTGGGATCTGTGTGTGTGTGTGCATGTGTGTGTGCGCGTGTGTGTACAGGCGTGCCTGCACCCGAAGCAAGAGGCTGAAGGTTTAGGGACCTGTGAGCAGGATTTGTGATTTGCTTGTGGGTATGTATGGGAGAGAAAAAAGAGTGGGTAAGAACATTCGAGCAAGACCCGCCCCGCCCTCCCCGTCTTGCAGTTTCCAGGCATGCAGCAAACTGCATTGTTTAACATGTACAGAATCTGTGCCATGGTGGGAAGAGGAAAGAGAGCCACGAATGTCAATTTGTTTTCTCCGCTCCCTGTCGAACAAAACTAAACTAAAAGAAAAAGTTACTGAAAATAAAAAGATACATTGAATTTTACTTAATCAGGATCAATACAACGATCCCCAATATACCTTATACATGGCACAGTCAAAGTCTCAAGTTTCAGTATAAAAAAAAAAATAATGATAACATTTGCTGGCAAAAGTCTGCGAAGGCACTTCATTGATTAATGATCTGAGTATGGCCCTTTCTCCACGACTCACGTCTGAGAGGGGTGCACATACATCTGTATTTTCTAGTTATCATGCGGTTTCAGTTCTGTTCAGGGCAGGAAAGTTTGTGAGAATGGATTTTGGGGAAAGTGTAAAGGGACCAAGGGATATATTTCTTTCATTTTCCTTTTCTTTTGAAAAAAAAAAAAAAAGTACTAATTATTTTTTATTAATTTTCTGTTAGAACCTATATGCTGTCTTCTCCAGGACTTCGAGGTAATCCGGCTTGGTTTGAAGTTTGGCCCTTAACTCGAGGTAATCATTTTTTGGGGTTTGGTGGTCTGTGAAGCCCTTTCCAGCCGAGAAGAGAAGGGTTTCTTTGAGCCTGGCATCCTGCTGTAAGTCTGGGTATTGCATGCCAGGAGGGTGGACGTGCAGTTCCTTTAATTTGGGCACTGTGCCATAGAGACAGTCCACGAATCCCACTGTGCAAGGCGTTGGCTGTGACCTCTCTCGGTCTAGTAGCATACTGCCACCGCCACAGCCTCCCCCGGGAGGAAACAGCACCACCCCACCATTCTTCTCATGGTGGCGGAACCCAGCCAAGTCTCCCCCAGTTCCTGCAACCACCCCTGAGACCCCACCGACTGCTGGGTGGTGAGGGTGAGGGTGGTGGTGATTCACCGTCACTATGGTGTTGAGCTGGGAGCTGGACACTGCCAGGGCCCACTCCTTTTCTTTTTCCAGCAAGGTTCGGTAGTTGCTGTGGTTCTCCTTGGGCGTCTCGGCAAACTGCTCACTTCCTAGGAGAACCTCACCCATTCCTGGTGGTTGTGTCCCAGGACCTGCATGTTCTGCACTCCCTGCTTCCTGGGCTGATGCGACGACCACTTCCTCCTCCTCGCGAGGCTTGTAGATGGGGTTGTTGCACATCTGAGTAACCGGGTGCGGGATGTACTCATACACGTGACCTACAGGAGGGGCCTTCTCTGGGGAGGAAAGAGTTGGTCGACCACCACCTCCGCTTGCACCTCCGCCTCCTCCACCATCCTCAAAAAGCCGGTGGCATTGCATCTGGATTCCAGTGAGGTCCACACCTTCCTGCCGCTTGCTTCTAAAGGGCAGCTTCTTGCGGCGCCGTCTCAGCACGTAGGCAAAGAGGCCTGCAGCAACAAAGACTGCTGAGAAAAACAGGACCAGCAGGCTGAGAATCAACACAGACAGTGGCACAGGGCCCCCAGGAGGAGTGAACTCATAAGGGGATGCACTCGTCGGCCCCCCCGGAAGGTGAGGATCCCCAGGCTGAGCCGGTGATGCTCCAGCTGGTGCAGTGTGCAGCAGCTCTGGGCAGAGAACTTCCAGCTCGACGGTTCGCACATCACGGTGAGTGAGGTTCTCAGGGCTCCTGCAAAGCACCTCACCTACTACACTGACTGAGCTGATGGTTTCAATCCACTGTTTGAAGGGGACCAGGTCACAGGTACAGTCCCAAGGATTCTCATTGAGGTCTATCTGGACAATGGCATTCAAGTGTTCTAGAACACCAGCCACGGGAAGGTAGAGGAAGTAGTTTTTCCTCAAGTTGAGCCGAGCCAGGGATGTGCCTGCAAAGGCGTCAGTGGGCAGAGTCCTCAACAAGTTATTGTTGAGGAACAGCAGCTTCAAGTTGGGCATGAGGCTGAAGGCTGCAGGCTGGATTTCCCGGATGACATTGAACTCGAAGTACAAGTAGTGCAAACTCTGTAGGCCTCGGAACATGCCTGGTGTCAGTTTCTCGATATCATTGCCATTGAGAAAGAGGCTCTTTAGGTTGGGCAGGTTGATAAAAGCGCCATCCTGGACATAAGAAATACGATTGTTCCCGAGATGCAAGAGATCCAATGAAGAGAAATTCCAAAAATCGGAACGGTATATTTTCTGAATCAGATTGCTACTCAGGTACAGTTTCTTGGCATTCAGTGGCCGTGGAAGAAGTTCAGAAATATTATTAAATCCTCGCTCTTTGCAGTTGACAGTCAAGCCAAGGTCATTGATGTGCAAATTACAGGTGCACCCAGTAGGGCATATAATGGGAATGGGTGGTCTGGTCTGATAAGGAGCAATGGGAGGCTGGTTTGGACCAGGATATAAAGCTTGGGATGTGGAGGGTGGCCTTGGTGTTCGAGGCTGTTTGGTGGGCTTGGGCTGTTTATTGGAGGACTTGTATTCAACAGAAGAAGCAGTAAAATGGACGGAGGACAACATTGAAGAAGGCTTTGTTGGCCATGCATTCTCCTTGTTTGAGGACAAGTGGGGAATCCCCAGACTAGCCTCTACCTCAGAGTCCGACAACAAGGGACAGAGTTCTGTCTTCCTGATTTCGCGCAGGTCCTTTCCATGGAAGTGGAAAGGGGTCTCACAGGTGATGTCTCCCACCAGGGCAGTGTAAGGAATGCGCTCCAGCCAACTCTTCAGTTGCACAATCTCACATGTACAGTTCCAGGGATTTTCTTCCAGCTGGAGCTCCATCAGGCTTCTACCAATGTGGTCTAGCATTCCTCGATAAAAAAGGACCTTTAGCCTGTTTCCACGTAGGTCCAAATGTGTTAAGGAGACAGCCTTAAATAAATTGGTTGGAAGCATGGGGATGAGATTATCGTTTAAAATCAAAACCCTCAGTTTACTTAGGTTCCGAAATGCACCACTCTCAATACGTTTAATTACATTGTAATCTGCTTGCAGATATTCGAGACTTTCTAAACCAAGAAAAGTGTCATTTCTGAAGACATCGAGTTTGTTCTCATGTAGATACAGCCTCTTTAAAATCTTAAGACCATTGAAAGCTCCTGTTTGAATGTCCTGCAATGCATTGTTCCCAAGGTTAATGGACACAGCGTTATTCAAATGAAGAAAACTGTTCGTGTACAATTTCCTCATTGAATTTCTCTGCAGATACAGTTTAAAAGGTCTTGACCAGAACTCAGTAATCTGACTGATATTTGTAAATCCTTTACTGTCACAATGTATATGAAAGAGGCTTTCTTTAACTTCACAGTAGCATGGATCAAAACAGGGCTCATCTATTTCTTCTGAGTCCTCTATCAGCGGAATCGGGGTAGTCCATCCCAGAGCAATTGTGCTTAGAAGAATAATCCACAGCATCTTCCCTCTGTGAAGCATCTCAGTTATGGAAGGTTTCATCATTCGTGGTTGATTACAGAACTGCAACAGAAATAAAGATGCAGATGTTTAGCTGTTAGTCATATGCACTATTGTAATTGACTCCTACATTGGGGCATTTTAAGAGTGAAATAAAAGCCCGACTGGTGTGGCTCAGTGGTTGAGCATCAACTCATGCACTAAGAGGTTGCTGGTTCGATTCCCAGTCAGGGCACGTGCCCAGGTTGTGGGCCAAATCCCCAGTGAGGGGTATGCAGGAGGCAGCCAATCGAAGTTCTCATCATCGATGTTTCTATCTCTTCCTCTCCCTTCCTCTCTCTCTAATACCAATAAAGAAAAAAAAATTTTAATAAATAAAAGTAAAATAAAAACTTTAGCAGTTATTGAACTGACACTCAAAATGACCTATCAACATGCCTAACTTGTTCTATATTTTAAACTTAGGAAACTAAAATATTGTACCATGTGATGATGTTATCCTGCCATACTTGGTGAAAGGCATATCATACAAACAAAAAAAGCCTTCATTGCTGCTTATAGCAAGAAAGGGAACTTGTATTAGGTGTAAGAAGATTCAGTAATAATGGCAATAATTTGGCCATTACACCTGTTTGCCTGTTAAAATTCATACTGGTATCAGAGATGCCCATTATAGATCTGACTGGAATTCTGATGGGGAAAAAATGTTCTTTAAATTATAGGTTTCTACTCATGACAAGACATGATTAAAATAAAAGTTATTAGATTAAAGAGTATAATAAAGTATGAGCTCATTGCCCAATATTAGATGTTGGATGTATAAAATGATTGACACTTTAAGAAAATTTAAGATTTCTCCTAAAAAATGATCACATCATGCATTGTTAGAGTGTATGTTCAGTAACACACTATACCCCCACCCTTTTGCCCAAACACAGATTGTTAACGTCTCCTTTAATTAAACAGTTTCTATGGATGTGTATCATTTGGCTCTTTAAACCTTTTAGAAGTGGTTATCCTTTCTGGAGAACAAGTCCTGCTGTTGTCAGGGCTAAAGATAGTGACAGTGAAAGGGCGCTGGACCTGGGAGTGTCTGTGCTAACAGTGTGTCTCTGCCTCCAAGATCAACTGAGGAACCCTGTCAAAAGCTGGACCTGGGAAGGTGTCTGGTTAGAAAATAGTTGGGTAGGTAAAGGCAAGAAAGGGGGAAACCTTGATACTTACCTGCTGATAAATGATCTATCACGTGAAACACATTTCAAGGAAACACATCATTCTTTTTTAATCAGAAGAAACAAATACAGTGCACTATGCTAACCATACAGAGCCTTCCCCAAGGCTTTTTCTTCCCTTTCCTAATATCATCAGTATGTGGAAATGCGTACATAAGTAAATTATAATAATGCAGCTTTGTTACATTGCCCTTTCTGAGTCACTGAAATGCCCATCGAAACTGAATGGTTGTTTTTAATCAATAAAGACAAACCAGAAATTTTAGCTTATATTTTCTCTCTACACTTGGATACGTGCATCAGGAGAGTATTCAGTCAACCCTCTAACTTAAAACACAATGATATAATTTATAGGATAGATCTTCACATTCAACTTGCATATAATGTACACAGCTGTGAGGAAAGGAGAACCAGTGAGAAGGCAGAGAGAAATCGGCCTCAGGCAGGCAATACTCAATTTTTAGAAACAATTAAACGAAAAAGAGAAAGAGGGAGAGGAGGCAGATGAGACTACATTGCAGTATCAGTTAGTCTCCTTTATAAAATATTAAAATCTACTTAAGTTCTTTCTTCACCTTTTTTTATTTAAATGCTTTTTATGATTTTTGAGGTCCCTGAGATTTAGGTAAACAGGGCTCCAGATGTCTTTGACTTACCTATTTTGCAGGAGATACACACACACACACACACACACACACACACACACACACACACACATATATATATATATAGATATATATAGGCATTGAATAGGGAGGGTGGTGAGTTTAAGTATTCTCTCTCTCCCTCTTCCTCCCTTCCTTTTGCTGAAGCAGAAGCAAAGTGGGATAAACGGAATGGGGGGAAGTCTAAGAAGGAAAAAAAAAAAGGCAGCAAGCTTGAGACGTGCTGGGAATGCAATGGGCCTTTCAATGGGCTTCTTTTGGATGCAGAACTGCCACTTGGCACACTCGACAGAGGAGGGAGGAGAAGGGGCTGCTGCAGGCTCCCAGCTTCCCTGCTGGTGCTGCTGCCGCCGCGGAGGCTGCTTTCTCTGGGTACCAGCAGCTCATCATTGAACTGGGCACTGGGAGGAAGGGCAGGAGGAAGGCAGGGAGGAAGGCAAGCTCAGGCACAGTGCAGAATCTCGGACTTCTCTCAAGCTGGCTTCCCCCCCCCCCCAATATGTGCTGTAATGCTGGAGCTGGCTTTCCACGTCACGAAAATGAGCTCCAAGAAGGAGAACGCACTTAGCACCGGGTAGGGTGAGAGCACTAGGAAGCCCAGACTAAAGTGTGTGTGTGTGTGTGTGTGTGTGTGTGTGTGTGTGTGTGTGTGTGTTAAGCAGAGAGAAAAGAAGTGGAGGGGTCGAGTTAAATTGTCAAAATATGAAACAGAAGCGAGAAGAGAACAACGTACAGGGAAACATTCCTTTGGTGGGAAGGTAGAGATGCTAGCAGGGAAGAGGTATAGCATTTTACCTTTTTCCTTTAACTTTCAAGGAAACTATCATCTGACTGGGTTGCTCCTCTAGTTCCCAAAGCTTCTTTCTCTAGTGTAGATGGGTTCAAAAGTATGACTATCGTTCAGAATGATCCTTTTCACTGCACAGACACTTCTCTCCAAAGAGAGAGATAAAGGAAAATTCAGGTCCCCAAACCAGAAGGGCTGAATTAGCTAATTCTGCTTGGGTGTCCCGAATAAGAGCTCAGGCAAGCAAGCAACTTGGACAGAGTTTGTCCTGCATTTTGCTTCGATCTCTTTGCACCAGGAATCCCTTTATTGGGTTGCAGATCAAAGCCTTTGATTGCCCCTGGATTCAACAGCCATGTATTTCCTTCTGGCTTTTTAAAAACAGAGAGAAGCCAATGCTTTGGAAGGAGATGCAAAATACTTGGGTAACAATGGCACATTTCACTTTCTTCCACCAGTAAAGACCTCATGGAGGGGTGTGTGTGTGTGTGTGTGTGTGTGTGTGTATTTTTGTACATATATATACAAATACACACACACACACACATACACACACAACTATATATATAAAATTTGGTGCAACTACTTTGGGGAAGTGGATGGTAGGGAGTCATGAGGTGAGGATGACTGAGGGAAGATGTTGCAGTTTAGAGGTGCTACCAGATTATAGTTCACAGGAGTCTTTTAAGAGGGATTGTTAAAAGCTCAAATGACAATTCTACAGTTCTACTTGCTGGGGAAAATGCATCTTGGTGGAGAAACTAGAAAGGGGCAAGTGTGCAGCAAACAAGTCCAGTTAGCTAGCAGGAACTGTGTGTCATCAGTGCACACACCCCCTACTCACACACACACACACACACACACACACACACACACATCAATCCTGTCACCAACTCATGGGGAAGGGAGGAACTCTGGTCACTAAAATCCTTGACTGAACCTCAATTGCCCAAGGACTCCAAGTTAGCCAGTAGAGGTAGCTTTCCCTTAAGTTTTTTTTTTACAAATTTTAAAGAAAAATAGTTTATGTGTAAATTTCTTACTATCATATATATATATATATATATCACCTAAGAAAAATATATCACCTAAGTCAACAAAACACCCCTTTAATGTCAGTCACAGCACATTTGCATGATATTTAAAATGACCATGAAAGTGTCCCTTGCTCCACTGTAGCTAAGATTGGAAGCCGCGATCAGAGACCAAGTAAGCAGGTGGGCAGGATTCTGTAACACACTGCATCCTTAATATTCCAGACCCACCCTCTTTCTCAGATAGGTCTCAGGCCAACACCGACAGCCTGAGCTCAGAACCAGAGCAATCCCATCTCCATCACCAGCTGCCAACCTCCCCCCTCCCACGCGCGCGCGCGCGCGCACATACACACACAGAGACACGGACACAGACACACACACACACACACACACACACACACACACACACACACACCACCTTTTGTACCCAACGTGCAGAGGCGGTTACAGTTTCACAGATTTTATCGCAACCCATGATGCATGGGATGGATGGGTAACCGAGGGACTTCCCTAAGCATTCCAGTGCCGGTAAAGGGCCCTCTCTGTAATCATTTTCTATTCTCTCTTGAACTACAGCTCCCTGAATTCTTAATTTGGGTCATGTCCTAAAGGATAGTTCACCCATGTCATTCCCTTTATCTCAGCATAGCTTGTCTAAGCGATAGAAAGAGCTCCAAAAGTTGGGATGAAGGGCCCTGAATCTCTGGGTTTGTCCGCTTCCTGCTGGGAGCGCCCGGCATCATTTGTCCACGGGGAGGACAAGAAGCCCTTTCTCCCCAATGTGCCCGCTTCCTACCTCTCCCTCCCCTTTGCCTGGTCTCCGAGCGCACTAATTTCCACAAATCCAAGATTAAATATTCCAATATGGAAGCAAAACTATCTCCCCTAGAACAATAATTAAAATGCTGCATCATTCATTTTCTGAAGAGCTCTGAGCCTTCTACAGATCATTTTCTAATCTTGCTGTCGCCAGGCGAAGCACACAATGGGTCTGTTTAGAAATGGAAAATGATTAAAAGCTCAAGCCATTTTCCTTTTCTCTTTTACAACACGAGAGAGTGATCCACTGGGGGAGGGGCCCTTTGCTCTTCCACCTGGCCTATTTGGTGGAGTTACTTACGATTTCCTCCCCCAGAAAAGGGGTCCGAGGTTATGTTAGTCTCCCGTACCTCTCCTTCTACCATCGTCCTTACAGCTAAATGATCCAGTTCAAAAATGCAACAAATCCCTAGCACCTGTGAGCGTACAGAAGCCACCGCGGCCAAACTCTATGTGCTCTACAATGCACACCCTACACTAGAGAAATACTGGTTTCAATTAGGCAAAGTAGGAAAGGATGGCGGCGGGTACCTATCAGTGCAGGGCGCTCACGATCTCCGAGGTTTGCTTCGAGGGACTTCCCAGCGGGAGCTGCAAACTCTCTGGAAGGCTGAATTGTATCCATCGTGCCGTAGCCTTGCAGTTTCTCCTCCTCCGGCCACCAACTTTTGGAAAGGCCACCAAATCACGCTTGTAATCCTAAGTGTTTCCACCTTTGAGACTTGCAGGGAAATGGTCGCTGCATACCAATGGGAGAGCGGGGCGCTCACCTAGCGCGGCGATGCCAGTGACAGGGAGCTCACGACCACAGCTCTTATGCCCTGGGTTGCAGGCAGGCAGGCAGGCAAGCAGAGTGGGTGTCCCAAACTGTCTTTTTGGGTTTTTTTTTTTTTTTTTTTTTTTTTGGTTTTGGTTTGTTTTTGTTTTTAATTTAAAATCCCGGTGCTCTCGATTCAGTGATGAGCTTCGCGGTCCCGGAGAACCCTGGGTTGGTGTCTGGGTCTCTCTCCTTTTACGCCTCCTGAAAGGTTGTCACTCCCAGCGCAATCCCTGCCCGAGGCCTCCTTCGATCCGAGATGGGACTAGCCCTTGCCTTCTCCAGGTGTCTTTGCTCTTGATTCTTTGGGTACGTGGGAGTGGGGTTGGGTGGTGTGTAGATGAGAGAGAAGAGCGTGGGAGGGGCGGGAAGGATGCAGGAAGGGGGCGACTAGATCCCAGATCCCAGCATTGGCCAGACGGCGAAGGGGGTGGGGGGTGGGGAGGAAGGAGAGAAAAAAGAGGATACAAATACAACAGTATGGCTGTACACACCAAATTCGCCTTGGAATTGGGGGATCTCAGGCAAAGCACGAACGTGCAGCGATTCTGTTGGCAGAGAGTGAGCCCCCTGACAGCTCACCATTCAAACACCCTCACTTCCCAAGCGTGGGGGGTGGGGGTGGGGTGGGGGGAGCGGGGAAGGAGACCGCGGAACGTTTCAAGCCTAGGAGACGCTCGTGCCGGCAGCATCTTTTAAGACTGACCTGCTTTAAAAGTGCCACTTTAATGGCCTAAGAAATAACTAAAATCGGATTACACGTTACTTACCAACGTCTGCACCCAAACTGGGAGCGCCAGGTCGGGTATTAGGAGGCAATATGCGAAACGCCAGGCTGGAACCCGAATGCAAATCCATCAGCCGCCCCCAAATCGCGCACCGAGGGAGAGGCGCTCGGGAGCCCCCAGATCAGCCCATCGCGGAGGCTCCGCCAGCTTGTCCCCCCCGCACCCCCGGCCCCTCCTCCGCGCCAACTGTGTAAATCAGTCGCCGCAGTCCTCTCGCCGCGTATCGCAGGCAAATCCCTGCTTAGGAAGCAAGGAAGCAAGTGATTCTCTCTCTCTCTCTCTCTCTCTCTCTCTCTCTCTCTCTCTCTCTCTCATCGGTCACAATCTGGCAGCTCTACAAAGAGAAACCCTGTAAAATTGAGTGACAGGAAGTCAGCATTCTGTATCTGTGGATTGATTTTAACTTTATTTGCAAATGAGAGATGGCTGTTTGGAAAATTACAGTCCAGGCCCAAGGAGGGGCGGGCGGGGTGATCAAATTAAGAGCATCTGAGCTGTATTGGTGGGCGGTATCCTAACCGCCCCCTCGAAGCTGTTTCCAAGTGATTTGCAATAGCCCCCCCACTTTCATGATACATAGGTGACTATTTGAAAGTACACATATTTCCTCATCTGTTTACACTTGGTAAGAGAGAGGAAAATAAGACTGTGCTGTGAGGGGAGGAGTATGGGGCATTTGCTGAAGAGACGCTGGATACCATTTCTTGACAAATTAAATGAGGGCACTTGAACAATTATTGCACCTAGGTGAAAGTATTATTACAACATTATATACTCACTGGAGGCGACCATTACCCCAACTGCAGTCACACTAATGCAGTCATTTAATGCTCCATTCAATCTGCAGTGTAAACCAACGCAGCTCTTTTTAATAGATCCCTTTCATCAGCGACTGGGTTGGAGAAAGGGCGGTCTCCCACTAACTCCCAAAACTGAATAGGAGGTGGTCCGGAAAGCATCTCCCTATCTCTTGCCAGTCCTTCCTGAAGTGAATGCAATAAATTGTCCTAGACAAGCGAAGTTGTGTAGTTATTGTAATTGTAAAGGTAAAATGAACTCGACCTTATTTTCAAAAGCTTTCAAAGGAAGTCTAACTCAGCCCTTGCAAAGAGGCAGTACTCTCTTCTAATTTATATATAAAAAAATCTTGGAGAAACAGGCCTGGAGATAGGATTTTAGCACTTATTCAATATATTTTCTATATACTATGTTATACTATATTGTTACTCTATATTATATACATAAAATACCCCAAGTCTAGTGGTCACATTAACTTCATTAAAAGAGAGAAAAGGTAATTTAAAACCACAGGCCTGTGGGATTTTTTTGAGTGTGTGTGTGTGTGTGTGTGTGTGTGTATAGAAAATTCAGTATGGCAGTTGTATTATTATGCCTAAAGTGTGAGTTTAGAGTTTAGATTGCTTTCTTCAAATAACATGTTTATAATGTTTCATTTTTTACTGCAAAATACTGTGTTCTTTAAGATGATTTAGATTAACAAGGTATTTACAGGGATGTAGACAGTTATAAAAGCATCAAGATATCAAAACCTATTTCTTTTATAGATTTTACGATCTACTGGCATGAATTCCAAACCTCTCTTCAGTATTTTCTTGAGAACACATGTCTCCATGTGAATTTTACGTTATGTTAAGACATGCATATGACAAGGACATTTGTCTTGAGTTTTTCACTCACCGGGTTTCCAAGTTGAGTTTTAAAGAGGTATATCCAAGAAAGGTTGCAAAAAAGATCCATTCCTCTAACAAATCAGTCTGATTTAGGAGAAACCAAGCTACATCAGTAGGCGATGAGTCATAGCAATGTTTCTGGCCTTTTCAGGAAGTTGCTTCACTGGAGGAGAATCACTCCCGACTACACCATATTCTGTGTGGGCAAGTGTGAAATCACACACATGCCCCTGAACCTCATGGCTAGAGGATATTAGAGCAACCCTGAAAGAAATCATGCAACATCATAACTAAAATAGTTGAAAATCTTTAATTTTTTGGAACTATTTGTATTTGATTTTATGTTTAAGGTTATTTGTTGATGAGAGAACTCTGAATATGTTAATATATTCACTCTGAGCAGATGTTGGTAGGACCAGATGGTACTGGGGAGCTATGGAAGATTAAAACGCTAGGATGGGTTGTTAGTGTTACAAGTGAGTACTTCCAAGACAAATCTTTCAGGTCAGATAAAAATGTTGTGGGGTAAGTGATTGTGATGGACCTTCGGTGCATTCTGCAGAGGTATTTATTTACATGGCCTTAGTTTTATTATAAGCAAACATAATTTACATTGTGAAAAGAACTCTCATGAAAAAAAAAATGTGTTCTTTACTGATGATGCATAATGGATAAAAGGAATACAGAGAAATAACATACAAAATATAGTTTTCAGTTCAACAAAAAAATATGTTTATATTGCTGACTGACATATATGTTTTTAGTTACAAAGACATAGTATTTCATAATTTTTTTTAAATGACTTTGTCATTTTCCAGACAGGGATAATGGTATTAAAGCGTCTAGCATATATTTTACCCATTGTGATTTAAATAAAATAAATAAATGCATGTTTTGAAATTTTTAATGCTAATTTATTTATTTATTTATTTTTAATCTTCACTCGAGGACATTTCTGCACTTTATCTTGAGATATAGAGTGGGAGGGAGAGAAGGAAGAAGTGAGAGAGAGAAACATCCATGTGAGAGAGACACATTGAGTGGTTGCCACCCACACGACCCCAACAGGGGCCGGGGACAAACTGCAACCGAGGTACGTGCCCTTAGTGGGAACTGAACCTGGGACTCTCTGGTCCGCGGGCCAACGCTCTAACCACTGAGCCAAACTGGCCAGGGCTTTAATGCTAATTTAAGTAGTACTAGAGAATTTGTTGAAAATGGAGCATTCAGCTAAGAAAGTTCCAAATTCTGTAACAATTTATGATTATATACACCATGCCCAAGTCACCTATATATTGTGTTCATCTGTTTTTTACTATTGCACAAGCATTTATGAAGCTTACCTCTTTCTTTGTCCATTCCAAATAAATTTTAAGCCAATATACTAAGTGTTTGATAATTACCAAAAAGCTAACTGTATCCTCATTTGATTAACTTTTGATATCACTATTGAAACAATTGTAAGTATAGTGACATGTACCATTCTAAAAATGGGGATTTTGCCTGAAAATAAGAAATTAAAAATATGATAAAACAGAAATTAAATGTTTTTAGTTTTGTTCTATTTTGGAGCTTGTTAGTATGTATTGAAAGAATTCAAGTTTGAATTGTTCAATCTGAGGGTTGCATATGTACATACATGTTTATTTGTATAGGATCTTTCTATACCTCCATGGAAGAAACAGATTTGAAATGTTTTATATTATGTTGTAGAAGTTCCAAAGCAACTGATAAAACCTTGTGTTTACAAAAGTGTCTTATAAAATTTAGTGAGTCAAGATAGATTTGTGGTCAATAACTGCATTATTGTCATAACTAAGAAGCTATAAATATGGCAAAATAACAAGATATTCAATTAGACATTGATCTTTTCTGTCCTGCTTCACTAAAACATTTAGAACCACATTATAGGCATCTGGTTAATGAAACCTCAGTTTATTTTTGAAGTAAACATGTGTTTTAATCTTAAAAGGTAAGTGAACTATTTTAGAACTCCCAGAGTAAATCTATCCAGTATGAACAAAGTTTTCAAATTTGTATTTGTTATATAGATTAAGCATAGAAAGTTGCTGTTTCCTTTATAGAAGATCTTGTAAAAGTATTTGGAATTAATAGACCACAGATGTTAAGATTAAAACTACTGAGAAGGAAAAAAAAAAAAAAAAAAAGCCCTAAAAGACAATAATATGGAGAAACTAATAAAATATACTTGTTGAACTGAATTAAACTGTTGAATAATAAATACATCAGGAAATAAATAATAGGTGGAAATGTAGTGGAAAGATATAAATCACATAACTTTTAGCAGCGAAGGTATTTTTAAAAGCCTATAATGAGAGAAGGGAATGAGAATTATTTTATAACATCACAGAATCTCAGCATCAAGAGAGACTTGAAAGGTTATCTAGTCTGACCAGTTACGTGGTATTCAAATCCTTACTTCACTATCCTTTGCATTGTTATCCAGACTAAGCTTTAATTGCCTATGATGTGGAGCTTAGTACATATCCGGGCAGCCCATCTGATTTTTTGATAAATCTAATTGTTAGAAAAAAATTAAGCAAACTGAAAAAAAGTTTTCTTGTACTTCCCAGTTTGTTTTAGTGATTTGTTTTAAGATACAAGGCAATAAACTTCCAACTCATTTGAGTTAGGTTTATATCATGCAGAGAAACTCACCTGGCAAGTAGAAATGCAGAAACAATCTTCACAAGATGAATTCTGGCTACCGAAGAAGTCATTTAAATTGATTAGATAACTGAAACCATGAAACTATAAAATTTGTTGTAGTCACTAATGTGACAAAATGTTATATGGCATTAAAATGCTTGAAAGTTATTACTGCAATATTCTAAATATTTTACCTGTTTTTCATGGAAATCCCTTTGGGGCCACATTTGAAGTTCTGTGTATCCTCTTAATCTACTAATTTAGAGGATACTAATTCTTCTACAGCATTGTAGAAGAATTGTATATTGACATCAGCCCAGAAAACCGAAACAATACAATAAAAGGTGTGCTGGAATTATAGATAATGAAAATCTTATGCACAACCTTGCATTTTAAGGATAGAACAAGATATTATGAAACACTGAATATATATCTGAAGGTTAGCAATTCCTAAAGTAACTTAAATCCAAAAAAAGTAAAGTTTCCTTGAATTTGCCTGTCTTTTCTATATCACTCTACTGAGATATAAGGCATATACTTTCTTCTAGCTTTTATGTTCACTCTCAATTGCTCTCCACATTTCTGTGTTGTTAAACAATTAATGTCTAGTGATTCCCATTTCTGTAAGTCTGTCTTTTGAGTACTGAAATTGGTGTTTTGTGCGTTTTCTTTTTCACATTAAAGGTAAACTTATGATCCCATGGGCTCCAAATTTTTCTCATCATATCCAACAAAACATACAGTTCACAGATGAATGATCTGAAATTTAGTTCCTTTGATGATAGCACTTTTAAGAATTTGGTGAATGGAAAGATGTTTATTTCAAATGTTATTTTTAACAAATATTTTAAATAACAACAAGAAAAAATAATAAACATGTGGCATAACTAAGATACCATTCACTGTTTTTTTAAGTATATAAAATTATCAAATAATGTAAAATCTATGATGCTATGAATTTACCCCCTCTAAAAAAAGTCATCAAATACTTTCTAGAAAGCCTCACCAAAAATATAAATAAAAGATAAAGATACTTGCATATTTTCTCATGTGTTTTAATGCAGCACCCTTAACATTTTCAAAGGATAATCTGTTCTAAAATTAACCTTATTTCTTGTTTTAGTTGAATATTTTCATTGGAAGGGTGATGGTGAAATGTTTCATGAGATTAAAACAGTGACAGAGTGTTTGCTAACTTCTCCTGCTCCCATTTTGAAACACTTGATGATTGATTTTGTAATATTTCATTTAAAATGCCATGAAAAGTAGCCCAAATATGCCTACATATATACAAATGAGACATGTGTGTCTGTGTGTGTGTGTGGGCTAGGAGGACACAGAATTGGAAATTAATGGATTCCTTATAAAATCTTTTCATTATTGTGTTTCTAAAATTGTTTTGTCTCTAAAAAGGGAGACATACCTAGTTCAAAAGATTCTATAGTATAACAAAATAGTTATCCATCAGGTATTAGAATTGAACTATATATTGTAAATAATACCCTTTTATTGATATTGGGTGATAATATTCATTGAGTTAGAAACTTTGAAACACTCATTTCACAAAAGATCAGATAGATAATCTTTAGGAACTGACCTTTTTCTCTGGGCTTAGAAGTAAATAACCTGGAAAAAAAACTCTAGCAAAAAAATTTAATAGGCTGACATCAACTCCCCATGCAAGCAAGCACATTCTATCATTTATAAAAAGGTAACATATTTTTAAAAGTCTACTCTAAATTTTAGGTCTTATGCCAAACTATGTAAAAAATACAAATATCAAATCATTGAATACTTTAAATATTCCTTACAGTCTTTGGCAATCTGGTTTAAGAAAAGGGGGATTGAAAAATGATTTACACTGTTATGGAAATTCAAGGACCGAAACAAGTACTGCCAGACTTCATGGACAACATAACTGGAAATTAGGCCACACTTGATCTCTCTCAGGGTCCACATGGTCTCCCTGGCACCTCCCTCACTTCCCATCTGTTCTCTGTAGCAGCAAGAATGATTCCTAAACACATAAGTCTGATGTTATCTTATAGTGTTCCTCTAGTCTAGTGGTTTCCATCTCTCCAGGTCAATCCTAACCTTCTGACATAGGTTCACAAGCCCTATGTGATCTTCTTGCTTACTCTAGATCTAATTTAATACCCTATCACTTGCTCTTCTGATCCCACTATCCCAGGCATATTTTCCCTCTTGCCATTCCTTTGACTCACCAAGCACACACCTATCACAGCACCTTCACACCTGCTGTGCTCTCTACCCAGAACACATTTTCCACACATATCAGCATGGCTGGTGTCTTCACTGCATTCAGGTTTCTGTTCAAAGAACACGTGATCACATGGGCTTCCCTGACCATGCTACCCAAGTAGCAATGCCCCTATTACTTTTAAACTTCATAACCTGCTCTATTTTTATTCCTACAGTTTTGTCACCTAGTGAAATATAGTTTGTACACCTGTGCGTATTTCCTGTCTGTCTCCCATTACAAGAATAAGCTTCATGAACACAGGGACTTTGCTTATTCATTGCGATATCACTGGCACCTAGAACAGTGTCCAGTACACAATATGAACTCCACACAAATGTATTGAAGGAATTAAGTGAGTGAATGCTCTCTCTAATTTCTACTTCTTTTTGAGTCTGCATTATTTTTGTTTCTTTCTGGTAAGCTGCTTCCTCTGCATCAGCTAGCACAAGCTCAGAATTGTTACATGGCCTTTCAGCTGCAGTATTCTCCACCAACTGGCAACTTCTCCCTTTTACTTTAGTTCAAATTCCTGAAAATCTAATTGAACAGGCTTATTTTTCCAGTAAGGCCAAAAAAAAAAATCATACATTTCTGGCTAGTCTCAGGATGTACTCTTTTTGGTCCAGTATATATCCTGGTCTAAAAAGTCTGAGCCACTTGACTGCATGGATGATTAGGTGTGAAGGGCTCTGGGCAGACAGCCAGGCAACACAAACATGCCTAGTACATAAAGCCATTGCAGCCACCTTGACACCGATGCTCTTTATTTTTCCAAGTCTTGCTCGTGAGTATGACATCACTCCTCAATGCAATGTGTCTACCTTCAGCCTCCATGTCCCTTCCTGATCAAATGATATCTCTAACTTCTCTTTCTTATGTTTCTTTGTTAGATATACCTATGCATCTACAAAACTTCTCTGATACATATATCCATGTCTCTGCCTTGATCTTAAAGACAACCAGATGTCCTTGCAGTGCCGTTCCCCTCAAGCTGTTCCATTTACACTTTTGAATGGCAAAAAAAAAAAAAAAAAAAAAAAAAATCCCATGTGTTTTTTCAGAGATCCTGTTGTGGACAGACCCTAAGGTGACTCCCAATGTGTCACACCTTTGTATAATCCCCTCTTCTTTAGTTTAGTGTGGGAGGAAACTGTGACTTGCTTCTACCCAATAGAAAATGGCAAAGGTGAAGGAATTTTGTAGATGTAATCAAATTTCCAAATCATTTGATTTTGTGTTAATCAGAGGGAGACTATTCTGGGTCAGCCTAATTTAATCAGTTAAAAGTCCTTTAAAAAGGGACCTGTGCCCTCCATGATATGAAGACACATTTTCCTGGTGGCCTTGAAGAAGCCAAGGAAATAAATTCTGTCAAGAACCTGACTGAATTTAGAAACACATTCTTCCCTAATCAAGTCTCCAGATAAGAACACAGACCAATTGCTACCTAGATTGCAACTTTAGGCAGAGGATTCATAAAGCCATGCATAGACTGCGAAGCTACCAAAATTGAGATAATAAATGTGCTTTGTTTTAATCCACTAAGGTTATGATAAGTTGTTATGGAGGAGTAAAATATGAACACAGATCCTCATGCTAGTTCATCCTAAAAGGCATAGCTCGAGTCCTCATGTTATTTTAGTGCTTAAGACCCCACTCTGTTACTTTGACTTGGACCTTTTTGCTTTCTTTTGCATCCTTAATAGTAGAAACAGAAATAGTTTACTTCACTTCCTTAGTATACTCCTACTTGGGGAGTTGCTCTTTTTCTACATTTTCTGTTGTCTGGGTATCTTAAGATTAACTTTTGACCTTCTTTCAGGGAACAACACTTGACCATAATGCTCTCTTCCACCCCGAGCCCTTTTGCACAGAGTATCGACTATAATTTTCAGCTTTTGTTTCTGATGAGTATAGACACAATGTCCTTGGCTATGAAGTAAGTTTACGTGTCTACTCCTCTCACTAATGTCTAATAATTTTTCTGTTTATGCATGTGAATATTTACTTTGTTTTTCAATAAATTCATTCTTGAAATTCTTTAATGATTTTATAAGTCCAAAACATTTATGATGGAAAAATTTATGCCATAATGTATCTGTTTGTTACATCTAAATGTTCCCATATTAAATTTACTTGGTAAAAGACGTATCTGTGTTTGATCATTGTTTATTACTTTATCATTAAAAGTTTCCAAGTGCTCTTTATTCTGCTTACAATCTTCACCTATATATTTGAGTGTCTTGCCTTTCTAAGAAGTTCTATACAACAGTACCCATAGCACAGAATATAAATCACGGAGAGTCAACACTCTTTTTAATCCCATCAGCACATTAATTTCCAGAGACTTTACAAAGTCACAAAAATTATTGCTTGAATATTTGGTACATGCATTCTCTATTTAAAAGAAAGATCTTTAGAATATTTTTAATACTATGTGTTTGAAAACCCAATGTGTTCATTTATCATTCACATGGAAATAAACAATTGAGATGAAATATTGATGAAACAATTTTTTTCTATGTATATCCTGCCAGAAAGTCTCAAACACTGATTTGAAATTATAGTTATTAAGAATTTCTAGTTCCCAAAGTGGTCCTACAGAGTATGGAATCAAGCTCTGATCCTCATTTGCCTGGAAAAAATATATACAATTTCTGTAGATGGGTCCCTTATTCAGTAGTTTTTAAGTCAAATTTTAATTTTAAAGGAAAAGTGAAATCCCAAATCTTGATGCCTGGTGGAAGCAGGAATAGCAGTGGGGAAAGGAACAGAGAAGCATGTTCATTTGCTCTGTGGAGAATAAAAAAACATTCAATAATCACACTTGCAAATGCATATCACAGTAGGTAATTCTTTAAATGTTCTATTCAGTTAATTAATTAAGCTTTTATCTCATTCAGGTATACAAATTATCCTCTTTAAGAGAAGAAGCTTAGGGAGATATTTAGAGGGAAATTAATTCAAGGAGCTTTGGTTGAAATATTAAAGTCATATGAACATCTTATCACACAAAGTGTAACAGAAACTCCTTTCCCTTGTTATACTCAAGTCAGTATAATGCATTGATAAGAACACACCAAACACTTCCAGAGGTAAGGCTTGTGATTTTTTAAAGTAGTAGAGCGTGTTTACCATCCATGCTGTGTGTTAGTTCAGACGCATAGATTTCTCTTTTGGAAAGCTGCCTTCGAGTTAAATACCAAAATCCTGGAAACTTGTGACAGAATCCTGTGTTAATTATTTTCCTTTGGGATGAGTCAAGAAATAGAGAATTAATTTGCCATCTCTTATTTGTACATTTATGAAATCACAGTTTTTACTTTATTGTGAAGTATAAAAGAAATAGAATATTCATAGGCAACAGAATGAGGCTTTTTGCGTTGTGCACAGGAAAGTGTAAATAAAAACAGTATGCTTATTTAACAAAGAATGTGCTGACATTTTTATTCTACCTAGTTGCTCCAAGTTTGCTGTAGCTGCCTCTAGGCGCCTCCAGATGGCGCCCTAGTGCCCGGTCTCTCCGCCCAGTGGCCGACCAGTTGCCAGCTGCTGGGGAGAATGAGCTTGGAGCGGCAGGGCTTAACCCGGCGCGGCGGAGAGATGGGTTTCTGAAGGACTCCGAGAGGCAGCTGCAACAGGGCATCGCTCATTATCCAAGTACATTCATTTCTGAGCGCGAAAAGAAGAACTTAAGCGGGCGGCAGTTGGAGTGTAAATTGCTTTGTAGTATTTAAAAACAGCATGGACCATGGGCAGCTGAGCTGGTACGTGCGAGAGAAACTACTGAATGGAATTGTGCTGGGTAGGAACCCGTCTGATCATTCTTTATGTACCAAATGTTCTGTGTCCAGAATTGTGCCTATGTACATACACTCATTTCATTTTCACCTGGATCATGGGGGCTTGGGGTGACAGTCATTTTTCCAACATGATATAATAAAAGCTTTACAGAAAATTGTTTATTGATAGAAATATGACCAGAGTAAGGGTCTAAAATTACACATGATAATGGCACCAAAACACTTTTTTTAAATGTTTCTTTGTTAGAGAAAAAAAAGAACAAGAAGAAAGTAAACATAAACCATATTATCACGTAGTTTCACCAGATATGACTTTTAAAAGAAAATAGCATACACACACACAAACATACTGTGGATTAGATATTAAATTGCTTTACCTGTGGGTGCAGACGTAACACACTTGTAAAATATGAATTATTTTTACATCTGTGTTCTAGAAAGAACATTGTGTAGCTATGCAAACACTATGATGAAAAATACACATCTTGTGTATGTACGTTTTGTATGGTCTAATATGCCATTTGAATGTGTGCTGTGCATGTGTAAGCAATAATGTGTATATGTGACCTAGAATTATTACACAGTTGTAAAAGTGATTGTGGTGTGTGTGGATGGATTTTTGTGCCTCCACAGACAATATTTCTAGCTGGATGACTTAGTATGGAGATCATTTATTGACAGAAAAAAAACCTGAATTTAAAGAATGTACTTCCACTTTTACATTTTAAATTTCTACAGTTTCATTCAGCACTTACTTTTCTGTCCTTTTAAATTCTGGGGGAAAGTTTTTTTATTTTTGTTTTTATATTTGAACACAAAATATTGGCTGAAGTGATTATATGGAAATAGGATGCATAGATATACAACTATAGATTCTCTGGCCTTGAGGTTTCTATATCTACAATCCACAAGAGCTCTGAAAACTTGAGAGTTCTGACTGAGAGTTTACATTAGAAACTAGCCAGAAAATTAAGAATCAAAAGTTCGGAACTAAATTGGAAATAACAGAAGCTGAGGTTTTACTCAGTATTATTACTCTAAAACTAATATTAGACTTATAAACTTGTATTCATTCTCTTGTAACAAATGTGTACATGAAGCAGATACTAAATTTTGTGTTTTTCCATTTCATGAAAGCAAATATAACACAATTCAATAGAAGAAATATGAATTGTGAGTTCATAGATAACATGCTAAATACAGCCTGAGATACCAAGAAAACTTAGAATGAGTCCTTGCCCTCAAAAAGTTGCCAGTCAAATGACTAGGATGGACATATTCATGAATATGAGTATTCAGTAAAATGCAAATCAAAATAGAATAAATGCTATTCGAGAGAGACATGCACAAGATGTATTGCATGTAGATGGATGGTGAAATGGATTTTAGTAAGGTCTTGCTATTGGAAGGCACTCCTCTCAGGAGATGGGTAGAAAGAATAATTTTGGTGGGTGAAGATGATAGTGGTCAGTCAGACATTTAATTGTGTTGGGTACTGCCTTCTTCATTGGTCTCAGATACGAGCAGTAATACATTACACAGCCTGGTATGGCAGTATTAGAGATGACTTCGAATATCAAGCTGAACATTTTGGATTTCATCAATAGTTCATACCCAGTGCCACTAACAATATAGCCATTCAGTACTCTTTTAGAAACATTGAGTGCCGTGCATAATAGTGAGAGCCAGTATGAAGTTTTACAATAACTTTATAATTCATGAATTATCTACATATTAAAATATGGGTTCCAAGACACAGAAGTCTTTTACAGTATTATAGCCATAGAATCTAGAAATGTCTTGAAAAATATTTATCTACCCTAAGAATAAGTAAATGAATGGTGAAATGAGGATAAGGCCAACATTCTCTATTATTTACCTTTAGTTTTTCTAATAGTCATCAGTGATTAACATCTTCAAAATTCACCAAGTCTTTGAAGCTGTTGATTCCCTTATGGCTCAGGTAATGCAAAGCAAGATTCCTGAAATAGCTACTATTGAGGTTAATCTTACTCTATTTTTAACCTCTTACATTAATAGTCTTGCCTTCACATTCTTAAAAGGGTTATTAAGATAATTACACACTGCATGATTACTCAGGCAGAATTCACCAGTTCATCTTTGTGTCTCTACAGTAGACATATAATGGATCTATAGCACATGTAAGCAAATGAATTCAGAGAAACAGTTGAAGAGTTTGAGGAATGCCTTTGCACTCTGCAATATATATATTTTTTTCTTAAATGAATGCTCCAAATATTTGGTTTTCTGCAACTTAGTTCAAACTCCCTAGAGCCTCTTTATAATTTTAGAGGTGCAAAGTGATCACTTTAGAGATCCTTGGCTATTTAGTTCCATAGTTTGGATGGATACTAAGGTAGCATGCTTGAGGTCCCAGCTTAATATACATAGGTCATCCTGTTCTCTGTCCCTGTGTAATAATACCTTTTATGGACAACGATAGGCATATATAAAGAAACTAGTGAAGAAAATTTTTTTTCATTTGAAAGGATGATGCTAAATAAAAATAAACAGACATTTTAAAGGAACTTATAAATGTGCTTCACCCAACTAAGTTATAAATGCATGTATAGTGTATAAATAAAAGGTCAAATAAGCAATGTCATTGAACAACAACATTATAAAATAAACACCTGGAGTTTTCCCTTTTGCCCAAGAGAGACTGTGATGATGATTTATATATCTTCATTTATTTTTTATATGATTCATCAATACAAGGGTGGATGTGCTCAGTTTTAAAAGATATGTTGATGGGGTTCCTATGTGTCAGTCAAACTGAGGACACAAGACTTGTTTCACTTTGAGCTAATCTGCACAGAGTCAGGCTTTTTCTCACATCAGTGTCAGTGACAAATTTCTACACCTCTCCTGGGGTCTCTGTTCTGCTGGATCTGCTGTTAAAGCTTTATTTTTAGCCCATGTGAAAGGAAGTAGTAAAATACAGTGACTCAAGACTTTCACCTATTCTAAGCTCTGGGGCTCCAGCTTGACCTGGAGACCAATGAATGAGGGGAAGCAGATCTTGTTCAAATGAAACTGGATATTCAGTTTCAGAGAATGTGCTGCAGTGTGTACTGCAGGTTTCCCCCCTAGTGGTTGACTTAAAGCTGTTGTGTTTCTTTTACCAACTGAAATAGACTTTTCTTCATATCCTGGAGCTAGTTTGGTCAAGATTCTCTAACTCATATTTTTAAAAACGTGTTTCAGGAGAGTGTATGATTTTGTTTAATGATCCTTTGAAAGGTACAAATACAATGTCTTGGAAAACATACCGGGTACTTTTCTTTATTCTTTGGAAGGCTCGGCATTCACAAATATGCAAATATAAAATATGCACAAATAATGGAAATTTTCCGCTACTAGATCCTCTTTCTTAGTGTAGAGAAAAATGTTCTTCTTCCTCTGGTGTCCCCACATCACTTCTGTCTTTAGTCAGTGTCACTGAAGCAGTTTAACATGATTTTTAGCCTTTTCAACCATACTGGAAACCCCTTAAAGGAAGGAAATCAATTATTTGTTCCCTTTGAATCTCTCTATTATCCAAACAACATTGCTAGCCACGAAACAGCACTGACGTTTGTTTGTTTTTTTGACAATTAAATATAGATCAAATTCTTATTTTTTCACACAGATTCAAATAACTAGATATAGACATATAGAAATGACTTCTAAAGGTCAAAATGGAAGTCTCTATAGAAGCTCTGTATACTGGGACTATTACACCTGGTACACCATGGTAGAAAGACACGGTTCCTTCTCCTCAAATCAACTGTTTGAAGCAATACATCTTTTTAAAAATAATATTTGAAATATAGGGGTATCTATAAAGGCACAAAGTTTGCCTTCACTTTGTAAAGCTATTTCCATCTGGAATAGATACTTTCGGGCATACTTATGTCCCTGGGGTGTTGTGTAACTGCAGGTAGAATATTGTGAAGTCAGAACGGCTGAAAGTTAGGGCAAATCAGAAGAGTTCCTAGCAGCAAGAATTAACCTTAGGGAATGTTAGGGGCATTGACACCCTTTAGAGATGTTCCTGGAAAAAAATAAATCATGTATTTTTTTATTTATATTGAGTATATTTCTAAGCATACAACAACCTGCCACCAAAATATATAAAAATGGGAGTTAGTAGCAGCAAACTTCTATCTTAGCAAGTGCTGGAGGAAAATAACAAAGGATTTGTGCTGGTATTGGTAACAAGAGTGAAGAATTTCTCTTGTATTTCTGTTCCAAAGGCTAACAGTAGAGTTCTTGGTTCCTAAGATGTATTTTTTTCTGGTCTCAGGCTCATTAGCGGTGGGAGTAGAAGGGAGAGGGTAGAAAGCGGGAGCTGCAGCTGTGGGCACTCAGATCATTTGTCACCTGGCATGAAGTTAGTGTTGGCAGCTCTGAAGTTCCAGCAAGAACACCAGGGAGAAAATGCCAGCTGATTGTTGTTTCTCACCAGCTTGCTGGCTAACTCTGACTCATTCTTCAGCTCCCTGCTGAAGAGTTGCTTCCTCCAGGGAGCGTGCCCGACCTCTCTAGAATACCCTTGGTACCATTCTTCCTGATGTTCTGGCCTCACATTCTCATCCTTGCTATCACACTTAGTGCTTGAAGACCTGTCTGCCCTCCTCACTGGACTAAAGGCAAGAGCTGGGTCTTGTCCAGTATTGCTCAGTGTCTGTTTCTGGTTTACACTAGGTTTGTGAACATTTATGAATATTTTCTGTTGCATGATGGCTGAATGGCTATGTATGGGCTTTGATGTCAGTAAAAGGGTGTTTGACTGTTAATGTCACATATGAGATGAGAAGTAACTAAACTCTTAGTCTCAGTATCTTCATCTACTATCTGGGGTAATTGTATACCTTCCTCTTAAAGATGACTGACTATTAAAGTTAAAAATAATACCTAATATTAATATTATACTATTATTATTATTATTTTTCATGGGCTCCCTAAATATTAACTAAGTTAATACTAAAAATGCCTATGATCATTTTATTTTATATAAGAAATAGAGGCACAGAAATATTAAATTACTTGTCCAAAGTTACAGAGAGAAGAATAATGAAAGTAAAAGACCTAGAATAATGCCCAGGAGAGAGCAAACGTGTACCACATGCTTGGATGGGGTGCACTGCAGTTTTATTTTGAGAAGACTGATTCCCATGTAAATGAGAAATTACCACACACAGTTAAGGACAGTTTGTTCCCTGACTCCAGAGACTTCCGTTACAGATATTGTATTTGTAGAATTCCCATGGAAGCCAAATACGGTGAGAGAAAAATTTCTAATATGTGTAATGTGAATCTTTACCTTTCATTGAGCATTTTATAGTGTTGGATATAATAGAAAACAAAGAAACTATTGTAAGAAATAGATTCTTGTTAGGGATCTTAGGATAAAAAAGAAGCAAATGATAGCATGATCCAATTTAATACTTTGCAGAATTCTTGTTTTGTTTTATTTATAAATTTGATTTGATTTTATGTAATGTTTATTTTTTCTCACTGTAAAATGTACACATAATTTTGTAGAAAATGTGTAAAGTACAAAGTACAAAGAGAAAAAAAACAAAAGTAATTTATAAGTATTTAACCTAGAGATAACTATTAGTAATACTTGGCATTGTACCTTCCTGCCTTTTGACACAACTGTACATATATATGTATATATATATATGTGTATATATATATATATATATGCATTTGCACGCACATATTTTAATATGAAACCAATTAATAAATATTATTTGATGTCCTATTTTGAGCCTATTATTTTATTATGTCATTAACATTTTCAAAAATTTAGAGCTTGTATATTATTACACTGTGTGGTTATATTATAATTTTATTTAATAATTTTGCTTTTGGTTAATATTCTTTTAATTTTGGAAATTCTCCTGTTGTTTTCAGTTTTAGCTTATTTAAATGAGCTCGATGTGGTGCCTTACATAAGAAATGTACTTCCTAAATAATCATATTTAAATGAATAATTAACATCTAATAACAAGGTGGATAAAAGGGGAGTACGAGTTTCTACTCAGAAATAAACAGGCTAAAATATGCATTTTAGAATGAGTTCCTGCTTAAGGAAAAATGTAATTGCAAACGGAAATGGATTAATATTTCTTGAGTGACCACGATATGCTATGACACACAATGGTCAGCATTATAATCACCATTTTACTGTGAGTAGCTGGGACTCAGAGAGGTTGAATGACCAGATCAGGCCACTTTATTGACACTGCCAGGATTCAAATACAAGTCGCTGCTGGGCCCTTTATGTTTTTTCATCCCACCATGCAGTCTACACAGCATGCTGACTGTGCTCCTAGCTCCACGTGATACTTCATTTCCTTGAGCCTCAGTTTCCTCTGGTGTAAAATAAACAGTAATTCTCACTGTTTTTGTGATCATTGAATATTATATGGAGTCTGAAACCTTAAGGAAAATATTTTAGGGCTCAGAGTTAGCACTGAGGTTGATAGATGCCTTACAAAGTACTCTGTCAAACTGAAAGCTTGGGAATCCCCTGGGAGTTCAGGGACTGGCAGTAGTCCTGTTAACAATTAAAGGGTTTCAGAGCAAGCTTCCCCCAAATGTGCCATTTTGGCATGCAGGCTATTTTGAGCTGAAAGCAATCAAAACCAAGCTGACTCAAGAAAAACTTTTACTCTCCCTTAAATACCTAGAGAATTTAGATAGGGGGACTGGCCCAGAAAGAAAGATAACTTTTTATCTTTCTGACCTATCTGTATCACAGGACAATCATCTAATTACCAAACACCTACTCTTCTTCCTGTCCTGTGAATTACTCTTCTCCTCTTTGGCACCCTAGGCTCCATCCCATTCCTTAGCTCAGGATCCTGTATAACCCTCAATGGCCTGACCTGTCCTTGGATCTCAATGTCTTTGTAGGGCCTCTGTGCCTATGTAATTAATTTTGTTTTTCTCCTGTTAATCTGTCTTACGTTATTGTAATTATTAGTCCAGCCTGAAGAACTTGGAAGGGAAGAAGAAAACATGTTTACTCCCCAACACAATCCAAATTCCCAGACATAAATCTAGGAGATTCCGATTCAGAATCTGATTGGATTGCTGGCTTTGCTTTGAACAAGTTCCTTGGTGATTTTGATGATATGGTATATAGCAATCAGAGATAAGAGAAAGTAGACAAATGAGGCTGAAGGGAAAAGTTTAAGATGAGACATAAATATTTCACAGTTATTGGCTATTGGTTGAATATGGGGGGGACAGCATGGCTGGAAACTGTAAGGGTGCATAAACAGTTCAGGGCTTGAACACTTGGTTTTCCCAGGTCATTTGAAATACAAAACATTTAGGGCACTTAAAATCAAAAACAAAAACAATACGTAATGGGCCCGGGGTGATGTGGCTCAGTTGGTTGGGTGTCCTCCCATGCACCCAAATGTTGCTGGTTGGATCCCCGGTCAGGGCACATACCCAGGTTGCAGGCTCAATCCCCAGGTGGGGGGCGTGTAGGAGGCAGCCGATCAATGTTTCCCTCTCACATCGATGTTTCTCTCTCTCTTTCTCCTTCTCTCTTCCTCTCTCTCTAAAAATCAATAAAAAGAATATTTTTAAAAATACTAAATTGACCAGAAACATCAGAGAGTAAAGGTTGACTGAGGTCCGTAGGGTGTGGTTTCAAGTAGGTTGATTATGAAAGTGAATGTACTGGATCCTTGATGCCTGTGTACTGTAATTGCAGGTCACTACCTAAACTAAGAAATCTGATTGGAATTTTGATTTGACTTGTTTTTTAATTTACTTTTTTAAGTGTGGTTATCTGAGGATTAGTTCCTACTTTCTCTGCATTTCCATTGAATTTTTTTCCAGCCTTTCATACTGGAAAGCTGTTGATGCAATTGACCTTGCGTGCTACATGAGACAATCCTAGGAGAGGGGGGCTGCCTCGTTCAAGGAGGGCACTCAGGAAACAGTTTCTGAATGAATTAATTTCAATTTATATTTTAATTAGTTTTACTGTATGACAGAAAAATTTTGTAATTTTTTTTAAAAAGTCATCTATTGGAAACATTTATTACTAACTCTTTAAAACAATACCAAAGGTTTTAGGACAATATTTTTCTGTATTGTGGGTATTAGAAGTGACTTTCTAAAGAAAACATTTCTAATATCTAACACCAATGTTTTCTAAAACTGTTTTCTTTCTTTTTTTCTTCAGGAATTAGTGAAGTGCCTGATATTAATTTTAAAATTATTATTAAAAGTATTAAAATTATTATTAAAGGTATTAAATTCCTTGCTGTACAGGCAGCAACAGAAAAATTTTCAGTTGTGCCAATTAATTTTATGGATCTGTTAATGAATAATAAAATTAATGGAAGCTAGATATTTTACTGGTAAAAAATGTCATTCTTAGTTTATTAATAGGCTTTTTCTTATTAAATATAACCTATACGTTTTTATAGTTGTATTTTGAATTGGCCCTTAACATACAATCTTAACATCTTAGAGGACTAAAGAAGAGTTTGAGAAGTGACTTTCAGGATGAGATGAGATCTTTAATTTTTCAAAACACTTTCAAGGAAGCTAGATCATAACTTTCTTTGCTAATTTATCCCATGAGCTGTTACCTGCATTGTTGTGAAATTCTCAGTTAAACCCTTTTCAAAATCTCTCCTGCTGCTATGCAGCCCACATCTTCTTGCTGGATCTTAGTGGAGCCTGAGATAAGCTAGTCACTGTCTTTTTAATACATGTTATTTCAATATTAGAAGTTATTATAAAAATCTTCCTCTGCAAATACTGCAGACAAGTTACCCGTGTAGCCTCTGTTTTCCTGATGGAAGGATGTGTTGCATGTTTCACATTCAGGGAGGCATAAGAGGGGCTTTTCCAGGCCTCCTTGCCGTCTTATTCCTACCTTTTAAAATCATTTTCCCTGGTTTTGATCTTATCTAAATTTTTTTAGCTGTCATTTCTTGACCTTTCACTTCCACTCTTAACCAGCCACAATCAGAAACAAAAAACTTGGCAGCCGAATCCTTAAAAAGCACCTTACCGTATGATTTCATGTATTCATGATTTTGCATGTAAATTTCAGACTCCTATCATCATTGTCCTTTAGACGTGTAGTATTCACATGCAGAGCTTTGTGCAAAATTTTAAGTGGGTTTATAAATAATGCAAAAGAGTAAACCTTGCCCTTGAGGTATGTAGGTATGGAACAGTAACAATAACATCACCACCCACTTGCAGTGTACTGAATCCCAATAACAATCCTGATGGTCTGTAATATTATGAATAGAGCAGGAGAAACAAAATAAAACAGGGTATTGTCTGACGAAATGACCATGCTGATCATTTCACCTGGTTCCTGAGTAATGACTTTTTGTCAAAGACCTCTTGTACCCTTTAGCTTAAAGATTTAACCTGATGTTACCGTTCCTATATGGTATCTTTAGTAATTTCACCATATATTGCACTACCGAGTCCAAGTTACCAAAATTTTCATTTTTTCTCATTCTTTTCATTTTGTAAGGTGCCTTCTATTCTGGTATGTTTATGGATTTTTCAATTTGGTAAGGTTGCTAGGGTCTCATTAATTGCCACATTTTACACAGAATCTTCTAGCCAATGCCAAATGGAGCTTATTATATGGATATCTCACATAGAGGAAATTAGATTCACTGCAGGCTGGCTTTGTCAAATTTGTACCCATTTATTACAGTTGGGTACAATCCATGTGATACATTATTCTGCTATATGCTTATGATTTCATAAGTCAATTTCAGAGACACTATTCATGGCTACCATTACATTTTTAAAGAATACATCTTTTTCAACTTTGCAGATATATTTTTCAACAGTTTCACTATTCCAGAAAATAAAAGTGGAGAGTCACCCTAGCCTTTGTAGTACTGGAAGATTGGGCAAATTACAATAAGCCAAAGAGATAATATATTGAGTTTATGAGACATAAAAAACTTCCTCAGTAAGGAAAAAATACTGTTTGTCTGATTTGATAATCCACATAAAGTTGCATTGAGAAGAATTTGAAAAATCTAGGTTTGTATAATTACTGGGCTAGATATCGGAAAACGATGCTGTGTAAATTACTCTGCCATATTTTTAACTTCCATTTACTGATGATAAACAAACTGCAGAGCTGGAGAAATTGCTCTGTTTAATTTTGCCTAAAACTCTATTTAAGCAGATCAATTACTGATTTGGGTTTTATTATAAAATGTATTATTGAGGAGGAAATTCCCTGTATGGAAATTTCCTGTAGGGAATGAAATGTTGCAAAATTGTTGCTGTGAAATGGTTTCTTAGGATCTGATAACAAATTAAATTATATCATAACTAATTTGTTACAAAGATAAATGGAAAATGCAAGAGACTGACGGAAATAAAAGAATTTCAGCCAATAAAACTCCAGGAAATATGCTTTTTAAAAAAAAAAAACAAAACTAGTGATGACACAGATATCTTAATTGATGTCTGCAGCTTCATTTTGATAGAAAAATCTATTAATAACTCCTCAAATTATAAGCGATGTTGTGCATAAGGGCTCATTTTCAGGTATTAAATTTGAATAGAATTATATTGCCAAAGTCAGAATAAGGCCTGGGAAATAGCAGAAAGCCTTTTATCCCATGCCCCAATTTCATTTCATTTTGTTTTTATTTCTATACAACACACTCTCCTGTTTTCTTTCTTTCCTGCTCCATCCCACATTTGAAACCGTTTGGAGTCAAGAGCTCCCTGAGTGGAGAACTCCATTAAGATTAGAACACTGAGAGTAAGGTGGTGGTGGGACGGGAAGCCGCTGAAAGGGTTTATTTGCATTCCAGAATGCATTCATCTGCACCTGCAAGAAGACTTTTGCCATCACAGTCAACTCCTTATTATTTAGAGGACTCTCTGCTTTGTGGAGGTTTGGCTGCAACCCCAGACTTGCTTCCCTGCAACACCTAACTTGGTTCTTGGCTGCCAGCAGTATGGTGTCCTTAGGAAGAATTCATTTCAGCACACTGAAGGACAGTGTTGGAGTACATGTGCGTGACAGTATAAATAAGTCCAGGGTCCAAAGGCAAGTATAAAGGATTTCTGTGCACTGGTTTGTACATCCAACAACACGCCATTTTTTTCCACCTTATTAAGGAGTTTTGAGATTTGTGTACCATTAATATATTTCAGTGCAGTGAAGACTCAAATGTATTTTATGAGGTCTCCCTTAGCTTCATACTTAACATTTAACCATCTGTGGGGCCAATTATTTCACCCTGGTTACATGCAGTAGATAGTCAAATATTTGTTTTCCTTTCAGTGCTATCCTCAAAGGACTATAAGGTCCGTAACCTTCCCTGGAGAAGTTATAATGCTTCATAGGAAGAAAATGTAACATAAAAAAAATGATCCTCTCACGCCTCCAGTGGGAGAATGTAACATGTGAGGTCATTTTGGATTCCTGATCTTTGGAAGTATTTATTTGTAAAATCTAAATATTTTAAAATATTTATAAGTCAACCATAAATAGCTTCTAGTATCTTTCTTTTGGCTACCACACAAATTAAACATCCATAATCACTAGGGTAGGGAAGAGACATTTTTTACATTTCCTGTTCTTGATTAGATTCGCTCTAGGAATGTCTACACAAAATTAAAAGCTCATCCTAAGATTATAAATGTTTATATAAAGATAGTGATATAATGGGACATATTTAATGTGAACATGTGTCTCTTTCATTCATAAGTGAAAACACATTAGAACTATGGACTCTCAGTATTTAAAAAGACATTAAAAGTATTACAGTCTAGCATCCAAGGGGAGGAGGTAAGGGGATGGAATGAAACTGTTGAGAGAACCTGGGCCCAGATAGTTTAGCATCTTCCATGTCAATTAAAAGTTCGAACTTTTAGTCATTGGACTCAGGAGGCTTGCCTGTCGTTTCTGCATGGGATAATAAGACTATTGCTTTTGTGTTTCAGAAAGATAGTTCTAGCAACAGTGTGAAGGATGAATTAGAAAAAACAAATCTTGTTGGGAGAAAATGTGAGTAGCAGTAGTGATGGAAAGAAAGGGAAATATTTAGAAAGACATTTTAGAAGTAGATCAATAGACAATGGAAAGAGAGAAGTTAAGGATGACTCAGATTTCTAGGTCATATGATTGGGTAGCTACTTATGCCATTAATCATAATATGAAGCAACCACTAAGTTTTACTGAAAGGAGACATCGGATTTTAAGGAGAATGCAGGATAGTGGAGTGGAGATTAGAAGTTGGTCATGCTTAGTTTGTTACTTGTTGGACATATATGTTTATTAAACTTGGTACTGTTGACATTTTGGGCTGGATAATTCTTTGTTGTGGGGAGCTGCCTTTTGTATTGTAGTATGCCTGACAATATCTCTGGCCTCTACCACTGGATGCAAATAACAACTCTCTCAGTGGTACCAACTAAAAATGTCTTCAGACTGTTCCAAGTATACACTGAGGCAGGGACGAAATCACCCTCGGTTGGGAACTGCTGACATAGAGATAAAAAGGAGGGTGGTGTAATTATGTGACAAGAATTTAGGATACAGATGAGACATGAAATCAATATTTAAATTTATCAATACTGACAATTTAAACAATGTGAGTGGTCTTGTGGGACTGACCTCTTAAACTGTGGAATCTGATGCTCTGTCCAGATAGGTAGTGTCCGAACTGAGTTAACTGAAGGACACCTTGTGTCCCAAGAATTGCTTGTTGGTATGGGAACCTTCCTTCCCCCACGTTAGAGTTGGTACCAGACGCTATTTAGGTCCTAATTTTGCTATCGTGGGATGTAAAATAAGTCTATTAGGGCAAATCATATTATTTTTTTCTAAATCTTTTTATATATTGTAATACAGCTATTGAATTAACTTATAAAACTTACTGTTATTGTCTCCTGGATAAATATCATAACATTTTTAACTTTCTTTTATATGTTATATTTTGAGACAGTTTGCAACATGAGCACTCTCGGTTGGATGGTGATCATTTGAAATGTCCTTCTTAAGGTATAGAGCAGAGAACTGAACAAACTCCATGTTTGACCTGTTCAGTTTAGAGGAAAGCAAGCCTGCAGGTTCCTGGGTTTTGTCATAGTATTATATATTTTTATTAAAACATGTCAAAATTGCACTCGCTTTTTTGTCAACTATATTATACCATTATCTTTTTGTTATTTTTTTATTTTTATTTTGCATGAACTTTCTGTTAAATCAAATTCCATGACATCTACTAGTGATGCTTTTTTTGTTCCTAACTCAAGCATGGGAATTTATTTTTATCCTTTTAAAAGTGCATTCTTCTTTCATTTAGCCCATGATTTTAACCTGCCTGATCCTTTTGGATTATGATTTCATCATTCTACGTGTTTATTATTTCTCCCAGTTTCATGCCATCTGCACAGTTGATCAGCAAACTTCACAGACACATTCATCCTAGTCATTAATACAGAAGTGAGTCGGTTAAGTCCAGAGTTAATGGGATTACATAGTGCTATGGATTTTCTTATCAGTGCTCTTCCAGCTATATTTTACTTAAAGGGGTTTTTATTTTCATGGAATACTATAGAAATGAAAATCATATGAATAAACATTATGTTCAACCTTTCCCAAATAAAACTTGCAAGCATAATCCTCATATTAAAAATGGTAAGGTAAATTAAGTTCCATTTATAGAAAAGAATGGCATATTGTCACATGAAAGAATGATTTTGTTAAATGATAAAAGCAGAATATAAATTTGAATACAAAATATGGCATCACTATATATAGATAATATAGATATAAATACGTACAGACCTAGCTCTATATATATATCTATAGAGAACAACAGAGTCTTAATGATAGTTGCTTCTAAAATGGTAATTATGATTGATGATTTGTGTTACTAATTTCTAGTCTTAAATGTTACGTAATGAATGTTCACCTTTATATAAAGAAAGTAAATATTAAAATATACTTCTGTATTATATAATTTTGATTCCACAAAATTGAAAACAGAATCTGGTAGAAATGCATCCTTGATGACCAGAAGGCCTGACCTTTAATGATAAGAGAAGTGTTTCTAAGGAAGCCACAGGTTTTCCATATTCCTTAGAAAGGGAGCTGGAGTTGTATCAGATTTTCTATCATCAACACTCTGCCCTGCTTACAGATATCTTAAGAGATGACAGATGTGGCTAGATCGGTCAGAATAAGCTGTCACATGGGGAAACACACCTGTCTACCTATTTTAACAGGATTGTTATAAAGATAGAATGAGATAATAAATGTGAAAATTTGCACATAATTCCTATTCAAGGATAAGTTGTTGATGAAGAGTTTAAGTTGTAGTTAGTTTAATTTCAATAAGCACTGTTTCATAAATATATGCTAGGAATCCTTGACCACTCTGCAGGGAAAGTTCCTTGAAGACAGTGACCATGTCATATTAATAGACATATTTCCCATCACTTCACACATTACTTACACCTATGAGTAAATATCTTATGCATGAATAATGTATGAATATCATTGCCACCTGTATTTCAAAATAGTAATGATTTTGTTATTAAGATAAGATAAATGGAATAATACATAATGCTATTCTAAATTATCAGGTACTAACACTGCTATTCCGCCACCTTGGTGAAGCACATGACCTGTTGAAATCATTGCTGAGTGATGAATGGCACTTGATTTCCTCGTCTTCCTGCTTCCTAATTTTAAACACTCACTGAGATTTTGTGCCTGATCCTGTTGTCTCCTTATATTTATTATTTTTATTATATTGATTCATGTGGTCTAAAATATCTTCATTGTGCTGATGACTCTTAAATTAGTCTTGACTTTTTCAGTCCTACATTTCTTGACTCTTTGCTAACCATCTCTCTGATTATCATAAACTCAAATTCGACGTTTATAAAATCTAACCAGATCCACAGCCCCGCACTGAGCACCCACCATGCAAATACACATGCAACACACCCACTCTTTTAGGTGTCTCTTCTGTTAAGGATGCTAATCTGTCCTAGTTACCTATGCCAGGACCCTTGTTCTGCCTGGTCCCCTTTCTCTATCCATTATCCCTGTCATAACAACAAAAAAAAATGAAATATTAATGTTTTCATCTCTCATGATATACCTAGAATACATTTTTTTTCTTATTTAGTTCTAAAATCAAGCTCAGGCCTTCTTGATCAATAATTTGACCATCACAATACAGAATTCAGAGATTAATATTTGAATCCAAATTACTGTATTTAAAAGCCCAAAGTGCTAATACTATTAAATCATTTATCTATGCATTTCTAATTATTTTAATGAAAAAGTAGGCTGAATCACACATTAAAACTATATTTTCTCCTTAAAAAAGTAAATGGAAAGTTATCAAAGACTTTTTTTTTATAATTTAGGAGATGAGAGAAATAGATTCTTGTTGCAAATGAAAAATTGTTTTCTAATGCTATCCAAAGCAGATATTAGTGTGGTAGATGATTTTAAACATTCCATTTTGAAGCTGTCTTTGGGATTTTCCTAGATTTGTACTACAATTAGTCAAAAAATCAGATTTTAGGAATCAGAAATTTTGGTCTATGATATTCTAGCCATCCAGTGCCCTGGTCTCAATTTTCTCAAGTTGTGCAGAGTTAAAGTGCCTACCAGAATCTGATATACAGAGTTAGAGTTTAAAATAATTACTCTTTTTCACCCCACCTCTTAAATCCTTCATACTACTTTTCCACTCTTCAAGAACTTATCCCTGTCAAGATGTGATCTGAGAATGGTGTAGCTGTAAACCCTTCAAGGTGTAATTTGCACATTTAAAGACTATGTAGGTTTGAAGCCATTCTACCTTTACTTAGAAAATGATCTCATTTTCCCTGAGACCATTTCTTCGATGAATCAATCCATGGTTTGAAACAAACAGAAAACTCTAGTCAGAATACACAAGGAAAGAGTTTTTGTAACCTTGACATGAAGTTGGCACCCAAGGAATTCTGTGTTCTGCGTGGGGATACGGGGTGAAGGGAAGCTTCCGTGATTTAGTTGTCCCAAAGACCATTTGTGAAATTCAACAAATCAAAATTAGCCTGAAGCAGAGGTTATTTATTTGTCATTTATTAATTGTATTTTATTTTAATGTCCCTGAAGTGTGAGAGAAATGCCAGAAGAGGATCGGACTTTTATAGTGGAGGCTATTAACTATCTCCTTAGTTGACAAGTATCAGATAAAGAGGTGAGCCACAGAGCAGGGATAGGTGGGGTGAAAAGGAGATGGTCTTATAGCAATGCCAGAGGTCTTCTGAGCAGAGAATACGAGAGCCTGCTAACACATTGCTGAAAATATTGTATAACTTCAATAACTTCTTTTCTTTCTCCTTCCTTCTCTTTCTTCTTTTTCTCCTTCTTTTCATTGTATTATTTTTTAACTTAAAAAATTTAGATGGCTTTTAGGTTCACAGCAAAATTGAGCAGAAGGTTCACAGATTTTTCATACACATCATGTTCCCACACATACATAACCACCCTCATTATCAGTATTCCTCACCCAAGTTGTACATTTGTTACAAATGATAAACCCATATTGACACATCTTAATCACCCAAAGTCCGTAGTTCACCTTAAGACTCACTCTTGGTGTTGTACATTTTATGGATTTGAGCAAATGTATATCCATCATTTTAGTACCACACTGTCTTGATTACTGTAACTGTACTGTAAGTCTTGATGTCAAATAGTGTTACTCCTCCAACTTTGTTCTTTTTTTACTTTTAATCCTCATCCAAGGATATTTTTACATTTATCTTCAGACAGAGTGGGAGGGAGAGAGAGAGAGAGAGAGAGAGACATCGACGTGAGAGAGACACATCGATTGGTTGCCACCCACAAAACCCAACCGGGGCCGGGGACTGAACTACAACCGAGGTACGAGCCCTTGGCCGGAATTGAATCTGGGACTCTTTGGTCTGCAGGCCGACACTCTAACTGCTGAGCCAAACCGGCCAGGGCCCTCCAACTTTGTTCTTTAATATTGTGTTGGCTATTCTGAATGTTTTGCCTCTCCATATGAACCTTATAATCATCTTGTTGATATCCACAAATAACTTGCTGGGTTTTTCTTTTGGGATAGGTATTGTACATATTTTATTAGATTTATACTTAAGCATTTCATTTTGGGGGGTGCTAATATAAATGGTATTATATTTTAAATTTCAAATTTCACCTGTTTATTCTTGATATATAGAAAATGATTGACTTTTGTTTATTTACTTTGTATCTTACAATCTTTTTATAATTGCTTATTGGTTCCAGGAGTTTTATTCCCTATTTCTTTAGATTTTCTGCATAGACACTTACATCATCTGTGAACAAAAGCAGTTTTATTTCTTCCTTCCCATTATGTATACCTTTTATTTATATTTTTGTTTTATTGCACTATCTAGAACTTACAGTACAATGTTGGAAAAAAGTGGTGATAGCCCTGGCTGGTTTGGCTCAGCAGTTAGAACATCAGCCCACGGACCAGAGAGTCCCAGGTTCAGTTCCCGCTAAGGGCATGTTCCTTGGTTGTGGTTTGTCCCCTGCCCCGGTTGGGGTTGTGTGGGTGGCAGCCACTCGATGTGTCTCTCTCACGTTGATGTTTCTCTCTCTCTCTTCCTCCCTCTCTCCCTCCCACTCTATCTAAAGATAAATGCAAAAATGTTCTCAGGTGAGGATAATAATAATAACAATAATAAAGTGGTGATAGGGGACATCCTTGCCTTGTACCTGATTTAGTGGGAAAGCTTCAACTTCTCTCACTATTAAGTAAGATGCTAGCTACAATATTTTTGAAGATATTTTTTTCTCAAGGTGAGGAAGTTTGTCTCTATTGATAGTTTCCTGAAAGTTTTTAATATGAATGGTAGATATTAGATTTCATCAAATGCTTTTTCTGCATCTATTAATACAATCATGTGATTTGTCTTTTTTAGCCTGTTGATATGATATGATTACATTAACTGATTTCAAAAGTTGTAACAGCCTAGTATACTTGGGTTAAATCATATTTGGTTGTATTTACACTTCTTTTTATGTATTGTTGGATATTTTTGCCAATATTTTGTTGAAGATTTTTGTATCTATATTCTGTTGTTTCTTTTCTTGTAATTTATTTTTCTGGTTTTGGAATTAGGCTAATGCTGACTTGATATAAAGTGGAAGTATTTTCTCTGCTTCTATCCTTTGAGTAGATTGTAAAGAATTGGTATAGTTTTCTCTTTAAATGTTTGGTAGATTCGCCAGTGACCTTGTCTGGGCCAAGTGCTTTCTGTTTTGGAAAAATATTAATTATTTATTTAATTCCTTTAAATAAAGACAGCTTGTGTCTTTCAAGGAATTGATCCATTTTATCTAGGTAAATATAGTTTATCTGGTCATATAGTTGTTTACAGTATTTCTTTTTTATCCTTTTAATTTGCATGAGCTTTGTATTGGTGTTCTCTTCCCATTTCTGATATTAGAAATTTGTGTCCTTGCTTTCTTTTCTCAGTTAGCCTGGCTAGATTTTTATTGATTTTATTTATCTTTTCAAAGAACCAGTTTTTCGTTGATTTTCTTTGTTGGTTTTCTGTTTTCAATTTTATTGATCTCTGCTCTAATTCTTTTTTTTTAAACTTTTGCTTAATTTGTATTTAATTCCCTCTACTTTCTCTAGTGTTCTGTGAAAACTTATTTCTGATTTTAGAACATTTTAAAAATTTTCTAATATATGCATTCAATGCTATAAATTTCACTGTAAAACATTGTTTTCTCTGTATCTCACAAATTTTGATGTTGTATTTTTATTTAATTAAAAATAGTTTGACATTTCTCTTGATAGTTTTTATTTATTTATTTCTTTATTTCTTTTGACCCATGTGTTATTTAGAAGTGTGTTGTTTAATCTGCACATGTTTTGGGGTTTTCCAGGTGTCTTTATGTTATTTTCCATTTACCTCCACTGTGGAGGGCCTCTTTCTTTTAAGGTTGGCCCTGAGTAGGCATGCACTTAACCAAGAGTTTTGTAATTTATATGGTTATGTGAAGATATTTCAAACAGTATAATCTAACTTTGTATGTAAATACATAATCCCACATGACTCCAATGAGTGACAATTGTATTTTCATTAATGAATGATTTTAATTTTCTCATGTAGAGTAATTCTCCTGAATTCCCAGAATCAGTGAACACCATCCTCTTTAATTCCTGAGTCTACTGTACTTAAGGGAAGTCAATTAAATGTAAAAAAAAGTTCTGCAATACTATCCTACATTCTTTTTTCTGCTTGGTATTTCAACTTAAAAATATATTATAGAAATGCTTTCTGTGCAACATTGAATGACTATGAATTATAAGTTTCAGAGCATTTCATTATTGTTTTTTAATCCTCTCTGTTTTTATTTTTTTAAACTTGTTTTTTGAATGAATTATTTTGCAAAGTACTCCTTCAAGTGATGTCATGGAGCTTTCAAGTGCCCTGTGTTAACTACACAGTCCAGATTAAATAGCTTCTGCAGTGATTCCTCCAAGTAGGGTCCCTGTAGCAGCAGGTGAGTGTCACTGGAAATCTCGTTTGAAATGGAAATACTCAGGCTCCTTCCCCAGAGGCACTGTTTCTGAACCTCTTGGGGAGAAGTCTAGCAGTCTCCTTTATCAGCCCCCCTAGTGATTCTGCCACAGCTAAACTTTGAGTAGCAGCAGTTTGCCACATCAGATGCTGGCAGTAAATACAAATGAACAAAGAGGACCTTGGTTTTTGTTTTTTTTTAATGTGACTTTAAATTTATGTTAATTGACATTTTTTCAGTCAGATTTCTATGATTGCTCACGGTTTCTGTTTCTCACATTGCTAAAGTGTCTTGAACTGGAATTTTAAACAATTCTCTGGTATGTTTTCTTTGGTTGTCTCCTTGAACTTAGATTTCTATTCAATAGTGACAAGTCTGAATTTAATCTTCTGCTATGCCATTAATTATGTTACTTTGGGAAAGTGGCTTGATTGTTCTGAGTCTTGTTTCATTGCAAAGTGGAGATAATGTTAGTTTGTAGATACGTTATGAGGACTAAATGATGTAATTTATGTCAATTAGTGAAGTGCCTGGCACGAGTAAGGTCTGTGAATCTGTGTGTCTATCATTTGCCTCTCTTGATATGTGGTAATGTATGGAAGTAACTTCAGTCTGTTAGATTGGATACAAATATTAATAATTATCAATGTTATAGTGATAGACAATATATGTAACCTTAATATTCAGGGACAATATGTTTGAACATAACTGAAACATAGCCCTTTATATTTATTTTCTAATGGTTTTGAACTGTCTCAAAGATATTATTATGTACCAAGTGTTTGTTTTGTTAGAGATCCAGGACCTACCTATAATGGTAAATCATTGGGTTCTAAACTTACCAATTATTTTTTACATTTTTCCCCTCACTTAAAATGACTTTGTCTTTCAGCTATAGAATGGTGTGTATGTGTACCCTCATTTTAAAACTGTACCCCCTTTCCCTTCCTTTGACTCACTCTTCAGTTTCCTTTGTCACCTTTTGCTTCCATAACTACAGCATTCTTAGTGCAGCTAACACGGGCAAGGGCATCATTATGTGGAAAGTGCAGAGAAGTACAGAAAGCTGGGAGATCAGGGGTTGCTTTTACTTTGATAAAAACTCTTCTGGTTGTACTGTAGTTCTGTGGAACAAAAGAAATGTCATTGAAAATAGTCAGCATTAAATTTCACCTTCGGTTGACAACAAAATTCACAGCTTGTTGACTGGGCTTTCTGAAATGATAAAACAAAGTGAGAAAAATCGTGAAAGGAATGACTGCTGGAGACAATAAAAAATCCTTAGTTGATGAAAATGATAGAAAAACAATAATTAGATTAATTTTAGAAAGTTAACAGACATGGAAGGTATGCATTTTAACCTCTTTAAAAATCGATATCTTCCTTTTGTCTTAAAACATAGATGTGTCTGCTGCTTCACTATTTTTAAACTTGACTTGCTATCTCAACTTTTTAAGTCTTTATAACTCATTGCTTTACGGTCAGATAGTTTGATGCTTTCTGTTTCCACTTTCCATCTTCCCTTTTCTTAATTTTATAAATTCTCATTTCTATTGCATACCTCTAGACCACTGCTTTCCTGAAAGGTCGGCTCCTGGCATAGGCAGGACTGATCTTCATATATCACTTGCTCTTAACACATCGTGTGGGGTTATAAACAGTGTGAAAAGAAACCCCAGAGACCACTTAGTTGAAGCCTTTATTTTACAGATAAAGAACCCCAAAACTAGAGAGGATAAGAGACCTAATCAAGATCCCTTAACAAGATGTATATTTGGAAATGCTGTAAGGTATGAGACCCAAAGAGCCACTGGTCAGTTGAGGTTTGCATGCCATTCTGGAGCTAAGGAAAATGGGTGTTATGGTTTGGGATTTATAAGGGCAGGAGGGCAATTCATTTGAAGATGGAAAAGCAAATGTTTGGTAAACAAACGTTTGCTGGACCATCTTTAACAATGGTACACAGAGAGGACTTTCATCAGAGGGTCTTTGCTCAGTTCATCTCTGTCTGTCACACACTAGTTTATACTAGCTATTTGTAATGATATATCCCTTCCTGGAGTAGGCCCTCTATCAAAATGTCTTTTAGGCACTTAGGGAGACAGTCAAAGGTTTTTATTGAGTCTTTTGTTCCTTATTAACCAGATTAAAATCAATATCCCAAAAGGCATTTTGGGATGGTAAACTTTGCTTGCCTTCACAGCACAGTGGGAGAAAAACATGAAGTCTCTGTCCTGGGTCCTCCATGTGCATCCAGGAGTCACATAACCCTCCACACCAGAGCACTTATTTACACACTTTTAAAAGAAGTTGAGATTTGAGGCATTAATTAATGTTTGAAAATGAGGAGATATTTCCCATCATGATTCCCATTAACAATGGATTCCTATGAATGGCCTTCTCAATCTTTCTTTGTGTATCTGAGAAGTCTCAAGAATTCTTCCAGCCAATAATTCCAACATTGATGGAACTAGAAACAACCTCTAAATTTAACCCAGTAAATCAAAATGGACATTAACTTCTTTGAAAATATATAATATTAAAGAAAACGCACATTCTGATTTTAAATCCCATTTTCAAATGTCATAAGACTGCCTATTTTATACTGAATTTCTCCTAGTTCTCAAGCCATTTTCTTTCTTTCATTGAGGCATTTCCGTTTTTAAAATTTTTTCCATGTTTAAATCACAGATTTACATCTATTTCTAAAAAGGCTGTATGAAAATCATCTTAAAAAGAAATCCGTTTTATCTCTGTCAGTAAAAAGATTAACCTATTTTTTATTCATTCAACTTGTCAATAACTTATGAGGAAGGTGAGAGACTGGATCCAGGCGGTTCATAGGCCTGAGGTGAGTTGGGTGAGTCTGTCAGTGTCCGTCACTGATATCAGAGGATGGTCCGCATTATTGTACTTAAAATTGCTTCTCTTTTTTATTATTTGAGAACCTGAAAAGTTTTCAGGTGAAGTGGAGGTCACTTTGGTTGATCCACATTTTAAATTGAAATAAATTTCTGAGTTGAAATTCAGTGTGCTAAGCTTTGTGCACATTATTCATGGGAATGAAACTGAAACACTGGATACTTTGTAAAGACATAAAAAGAGGAAGTTTAAAGTATTTCAGAAAAAAAGAGTAGTATAGAAAGATGGAAACACCCAAAGGCAATGAGTTATAATTTTGCCAAACAAAAAGTAATATCTGGATGCCTTGTGAGAGTTTTTATAAAATTAGATGAAGATGAAATGTGTGAAAGGCAAGACATTAATATTGCATATTTACCTTCTAAAGACAAAAGAAATAATGTTGTGCTTCTGTTAGAGTTGCAAATCCCTAAATCATTATGACATTCATTGCAATTTGTTCTGAATTTAAATCTCTATAATTGGGTGCTGGGTAATACTGAAAATAGGGATTTGTTATTTTTAACTGAGTTCTTTCTTAAATGTTTTAGAAAAACATAGAAAATCTGTTAGTCTGTGTGTCTCCAATATACTGTTTTGAAATTCTTACCCAGAGAAACCCAGGAATATGTAACATTTAAAACATTTAAATACTATCTGTAGCATGAAAGTATGTTAATCATAAAAATTACATCCATTTTAGAATGATCTTTGAAATGTATATTATAAAACTCAAAACACCATAGCAGAAATTTAAAATCATTCAAGTAACCATTATCTTTAATTAAGAGATGTAAATGTTAAAATTTATGTGACTAATTTCTTGACCTGACTGTCCATAGTTTAATCTTGAGATATCTTATATAGTTCCAAGTCAATAAATTAAATTATAAAGTCAGAATATGAATCTTAGTTTTTTTTCTGAGGTTCATTTAGTCACTTTACTCATTCCAAAAATGTGTGAAGTAAAACTGTTTGTTTGTTTTTTTAAAAAAGACATTTTAGTAGATGTGTTTATCTTTACTTATTGCAGAATTTTTTCCTATCTGCCAATGTTCTAACAACAACAAAGTTAGTAAACACATATATTTTTTAATAGGAAGTGATCTCACAAATGCACACATCCCACCACAGCATGCTGGACAACAGAATCAATGTGTCTTTGATCCACCTGAGAGGTCAAAAGAAATAGCACCAGTAATGTTTTATGGGGTGATTTCACCAAACAAGGCTACCTGTAGTAACGGAGTCACCAGTAAGTATTCAACACAGTTTTGAGACTGCTTTATCTTTTAAAGCTTTCAAACTTCAGGGATCACAACAATGGTAGGAATAAATTGACGTCTCTAGCAGTGCCCTAAGTAAATCACAATAAAGTTTCTTCATGCCCTTGTGCCTGATTACTTGAAACTGCAGTAGAGAATTTTAAAACCAGTCATGGCCACATTGAATGTTATTTTCAAAATGCCTTAATTGTTTTGTTCCTTTTCTTAACCTGGTTTATCTTTACCTTGGTTAGGCCATCATCTCAAACCTTGCCATGCAAAATGTGAGTGCAGACTACAGCGTTAGTATCATCCAGGAGCTCATTAAAAATGCAGAATTTAGGGCCCTTTTTCAGTCTCCCTTAGTTAGAATCTGCATTTTAATAAGTTCACCAGTTGATTCCCATGTATGTTAAAGTGTGAGAAGCACTGGCCTAAAAGACCTCATCCTCAGTTTCTGGGAAAGAAGCTCCCTCTGGTGACACGGAGGATAAGACCTTTTCTTGTCACTTCCCTTGTTTCTACCTCTGTCCAGTTGATTTCTTCTGTTTCTGGAATGTCATTTAATCCTTTTAAGTACTACTGATTCAGAAAAATTTCAAAATAGGTAAAATATATCATTGCTGTCATCTATTTCATGTCATATTTTTTCTGTTTTTACACTTGTTCCATATCTCTTCTCCATAGAGCAATAACAGCACTGTGTTAACATTAAATATCTCTTTCCATTCTCATATTACTACTCTCATTGTTTGCCATGATCCAGACACACTGGCATGCCCTCTGTCAGTTGAAAACACCAAATTCTTCATCATCTCTGAGACTTTGTCCTTCTTACTTCTACTTATAATACACCATAACCTGCATCTCCATGTCCATGTACTGGCCCTTCACTTGTCCTGTTTCAGCTCATTTACCCTGCCCTGTGACTGGGCTTTTATGTAAACCAGAGACATACTTTCTGTATAGCTACGTTATCACTTCGTAGTTGATGTTACTTCAAAGTACATATCATGATGTGAAGTCACTAATTGTGGGTAAGAACTTTGTATATCTTGCTCACTTCTGACTCCCATGATTTGAAACTGTGTTTGCTATGTAAGTAAGTCCTTCATGATTATTTATTACATAAATAAATATCCTTCTGTTTTGTTCTTTTTATTCAGTTCAGGCACTTAACTGAACATATACTGGGCACACACAGTGTTCAAATTTTTTCCTAAGTGTTAGTGATACAATGAAGAAAAGACAATCTCAACTTCCAGGACGTTCATGATCTAGAGGAGAACGACATGTTTAATGATATATTAACACAAGTAGGATTTTGATAGGAGAGGAAGTCATTGTAGATTGAGAAACATATAAAAAGGCTGGTATGAAAGAACGTAATATGTTACAGAAATGGTGACATTGAGATGCAAGCATAACTTTATCTACCTTGAATTATTCTAATAACAGAAGAAAATCCTAAGATATACAAAGCAAGGGAAGACAAGAAAATGAAACAGTTAACACATTACTAGGACTGTAAAGGAAACAAATTAGATAATGAAACTCAAATTTTAATGTCATATTAATAATCTAGGAATTTGATTAAATGATGAGAGATTGCTCAAGTATAGCTTGCAAGATAGTCTCATGATCTTCAGAGATTGCTGGACTTTGCCATTCACTCCACCTGAATACAAAGAAATGAAAATAAAAATTTAAAAAGGCATGTAAACTAACAAAAAATTAATAAGTAAAAAAACACTGTGAAAGACAAAATGCACTAAACAATTAAGGATATGATTTTCTTCTGGCTATTACAACTGAGAGAATGTTCATTATTGAGAAACATCCCCAAAAAGGAGAAAACTAGGAGTTTCATAGAACAAAGGTGTAATTGAGGAATTGGAGAGATGGGCTTCATCTCAGAATATGCATGTGCAGGTGAGGTGGCCTCTTGCAATTAGTACAGTAAAAATATTTGGTTCAAAATTAACTTTTTAACTACCTTAAATCATGTCATGTCTGATGAAGTCATTATGTAAGTCTGACCCTGTATCTCATATTGAATTTCAATAGGACCAAAAGGGTCTTATTAATAGTTATGGGGCTCCATAACTATTTAATAATGATGACTATAATGATTTAAAATACAACACAAATAATCTTACTAGATATTAATAGTTTTTCAAGTTTCATTTAAAGTTCATATGTGAAATCTATTTCTCAGAAATGAGTACTTATATCCATTTAGAAAGGACTAATCAATTGTTCTCAACAGGGGGTAATTTTATTCTCTAAGGGACATTTGTCAATATCTGGAAATATTCTTGGTTGTGATTACATGACTTGGGGGTGCTACTGGCATCTAGTGGGTAGAGGCTACTAAACACCCTACAATGCACAGATCAGTCCCTTAAAACAAAGAATTATTTTGCCCCAAACGTCAATAGTATTGAAGTTGTGAGTTCCTGGCCTAAATAAGTTTATATATAGATAGAGCAAATATGTGGGTAGATATCTAGATAATGTGTATCAGTTTGTGTGTTAATTATTCTCTGGAAATTCTGAAATTCTGTCCCTCCTTTTATTGGCTAGAAAGCTATGACAATCTATCATCATCTCCTCTGAAAATGCTGCAGTATTGGTTGACAATTGTTCTCCAATGGAGTGAATATTCCCTAGTCCTAAATAGAACAGATGAAGAAATGACTTTCTTAATCCAAAATAACTACAAAAAGTGACGATAGAACATAGATTACACAGTACAAGTTAAATGCTAAAGTTCTAGAACATTATTATGTTTGAGCCTTGACTCTTTGTCAGTGTGGAGAAAAGCAATGGAAAGATAAAGACTTTGAAAGTTATGTCATTAAAATATTTCTCAGAAATATTTTTTCTCTTGGCATATTTGGGAGAGAGTTTCTTCTTTTCTTCAACTTAGAAATGTATATACATAGACCTGTAATCACCTGATCAGAACATTTCAATTGAAATAGTGGTGGGGGGTACAGTGAATGTCTACCTCAGGGAGTGATCAAAGGAACACAGTCAAAGAAAATGTAGTCAGTGAAGTTGGAGGCAGTTCAAAACATAATTAGAATAGCTAGACTCCTATAGCTGACATATTTTGAATTGTATCAAGAAAGATATTTCAAAAGTTGTAGTCACCAATATCAGAGCATTTGTAAAGACAAAATACACAAAACAAAGCCAGAGGAAAGTGTCAATTATCTGAAATTTAAGCAAGAACAAAGAGAAAAGATGACACTATGAGGAAATAATTTCTACTATGTGTGCACATGTACATGGATAAACTAGTTTATTTAGTTCCTTCTGAATTATAGTTTATAAGACATATTGACAGTTGAAATTCATAAACCATCTCTACACCCAGGCATTTTTTTTCTAAATTAAAATTTCTTTTCTTTTATTTTTAAATGGTTTTATTGAATTTTTAGAGAGAGAAGAAGGCAGAGAGAGCTAGAAACATCCATGTGAGAGAGAAGCATCAATCAGCTGCCTCCTGCACACCCCCTACTGGGGATCAAGCCCACAATCTGGGCATGTGCCTTGACTGGGAATCGAACCAGGACCTCTCAGTCTATGGGACAACACTCAATCCACTGAGCCACACTGGACAGGCCAAAATTTCCTTTCTTCACATATTTTTTTCTTTCCATTCTCTCTTCCTCACCCCAGCCATGTTGTCCTTAGTTATTTTCTAAAATTCTTGGACTGTGTACAATTCCTATAAGGTTGACTCTGATCACTTTGTAGAACTGGTTTAACAAAGTAAGGTCACCAGGTTGACTTAACAGGGAGAAATTTCTTTATCATCCCCCACTGAATTTAACTTTAAATCTGCTTTACTCCATCTTCCCTCTTAGCAGTTATACCCTCATCAGTGAAACCCGAGGCCCACCTAAGCACAGGGCAACAAGAGCCAGGCCGTTAATAAGTGAGTTAAGAAGACATCGTGGGGACTGTGGCGGACTCAAGGATGTGAGACCTGTAAGAGCAAGTGTTGGAGATCAGCTTCTGGCTCTCTTCTCACCTGTCATGAAGGGCTGCTGCCAAGTTTTGCTAAACATTATGGTTTTTATTTTTAAAATAGCCAGAATTTAACATTTTTAACAAAATTGCTCAAATTAAAGAAAAACAAAAACAAAAAAACCCTTTTCTCTCTCTCTGTTTCTCTGTGTGCTTGTCTTTTCCTTTTTCTGTTTTCTTTAGAATATAATACATAATACATATCTGAGAGTACTAGTTTGAAACTTTTGATCAAAGTGTTTGATGTTTTTTCAAAAAGGCTACTAAGTAAGAATGTATTAGTATTATATTAGAAATCTATTAGAAATCTCTTCAAATAGTTGACACTAGGATTGATATGCCAAGAATAGCATTTTCATTAAAAAACTAGAATGTGGCTCTGAGAAACTGTTTAGCCAAGCAAATAAATCTTGCGTAGAATCCCCAAATGCTGCTGTTGACTGAGGCAGAGGCTTGTGAGATTTTTATCTATAAGAGTTGTACTTCTGCCCAGTGTAGTGTGGCTCAGTGGACTGAGCATCGCCCCATGGACTGAGAAGTCCTGGTTCAGTTCCCGGTCAGGGCACATGCCTGGGTTTTGGGCTCAATCCGCAGGAGGCAATTGATGGATGTGTCTTTCTCACATCGATGTTTCTATCTCTCTCTCCCTACCTCTCTCTATAAGAAAACCAATAAAAATATATTTTGAAAAAAGGGTTGTATCTCTAACTGTCGGCTGTGGACTTGGAGAAGGATTTAGGTAAGACATTTTAAGCAATTAGTGTGTATTCTCAGGTTTAGAACTGTCGGCCCTTCATTATTGTTTTGTAAACATCAAAATCTCTAATTTTCTAAACACCTTTTTCTTTTGTATTGCGTGAAGTCGATAGACAAACTCAGTAGGCCATAGCAGTAGACCTAAACCAGACATTTACACAACACATTTACTCTAGCGGTGGTGATACAGCTTGATTCCTGTTATTTTAATACAACTCTTAATACCAACTTGGAAATCATTCTAGGTCAGTGATTCTCAGTTGGACTTCACATTAGAATCACTTGAGGAATTTAAAATAATTCTGATGCACTGACTACATTCCAGAACAATGAAATCAGAGCCCTTTGGTAGGGTGTAGGAGGTATTCAGACCTAAGTAAGTTTTAGCTCTTTAAGTGGAGCAGAGAATTACCTAAATGATATTGACTAGAGTTCTCCATAAGGCAGGTGGTTATAAGACTCTTAATACAATGAGGACCGAACCTGAGAAGGTTCATTAATCTAATCATTCAGTTAACAAATATATAACTAGCTCCATACTAGATAATACTTTGCTTGCATGGATACGCAAAGACTAATAAACATTTTTGGCCTCACAAATGTATAGAATCTAATAATATAAGTCAGTCATAAATGAGTAAGTGAAGTCTTAAAATTGCTTTGTTAGACGTATGCCTATAAAGCATATGGGACAAGCCAATTTGATTTGGAATTTAGTTGAGTTCTAGGAAGAAAAAGAAAATCACACAGGAATTGTCCCTTGAGTGAACCTGAAGAATGACTAGTTATTTTTGGCCAAAACAGAATGGGATTATTGGGAGGGATACAGTCAGCACTGGTAAGGACAATTTGCCCACCTTTGATCAACTGAAGACAATCAATCTGAATGAACATAACTCAAAAATTGATTTTACTCACTAAAATTTCATTCATAAACAATGGTTGAGACCTCTTGTTTTCACTAATGTTAATAAATAATTAACTTTAATATTTTTTTATACCTGTCAGGGTAAAGCTTTCCAGTGTTAATGTACATCACAACCATCTGGAGGGCTTGTTAAAACACAGATGGCTGTACTTCATCCTCATTTCTGATTTGTAGGTGGGCCCCATATTTGTAGTTTTAACAAGTCCCAAGTGATGCTGATGCTACTGGTGGTCCGGGGACTACACTTTGTGAAAGGCTGTTCTCCTATAAAGAATATCAGATTAAGTGGTCTGGCCAGGGCTCAAGTAAGGGCATTTTTAGTGAACCATTTCATCTTTTTGAACCCACTCATTTGTAAAATAAAGAGTTGGACTGCATAGTATCTATGACAAAGGAATATAGACACCCCAGATGGACCGATAATGAGTATCCTCTGAAATTGAAAATATTTTTTTAAGAAACAATGAGTTTTTGTGAGAAAAGGGCAAAGAAGTAAAACAAAATAATCAATCTCTGCTCTGATCCCAGTAATTCAGTTCAATCTTTAAATTTTAGTACCCAATTAGCAAAACAAAACCCTAATCAGACCCACTATTCTCTGATGGTTTATTGATCATTGTTCCTCCCTTTGTTAGCATCATATCCTCACAGAACTACAAACTACTTTTTAGACTGTGTTTTTCTACTTCCAGTCTTGCTCTCCCTGAAAGTTCTGATATTTAATCGGTATTAACATGTATTTCTGCATCTCATTAAATTTCCACGGAGATCTTAGTACTCTACAGGAGTTGCCACCTCTTAGCTGCTGGCTAACACCTTATAACACAGTATTTCTGAATTCTCAAGCAACTTGAGCTTTTGTTTGTCTGTGTGCAGCTTGGTAGGAGGGGAACTCAAGTGATCTTCGGCTTCAGAGCACAGAATGATGGTTGGGCCAGTGGAGGGAGCTGTTTACTTGAGAATCACTGACTTTTTTAGTATACAGCATTCAAAGCACACTTTTCATTGCTAGAGAAGAGCCTAGTGCTAAAACATATATTGCTCTGAGTCAGCATTTTCACTGAGCTGAACTGCTCATTTGCTTTGAATTTAGAGAGTAAAATCACCTAAGTCAGTGTCTCAAAGGAGTGTACCTGCAGTGGGCCTCTGTGACTAAGTAGAAGTTTGGTAGGGGCTGGCCTTGAAAAGAGATGACCTGTAAAATGGGATGAGAGAAATGCTATTTGCTGAATGTAATAGTTCTGTATTGAATAAGTGAGTTTGAGTCTTTCGGTCTTCATGTATATTTCTCTATAGATAAGGGTCACATTTTCTTTGGAGTTTCACAGTGAAGCATTCAATCTAACAGAATGAGTAGATTTAAGTTGATTAAATATACAGTAATATTTTAAGACTGATGAATATGCCACTAATCCAGGTGTGTGAATAAAAATGAATATTTAATGATGGCTGATAAAAATTAAATATGTGAGGCTGCCATTATATAAATTTTACCTTTAAACTCAAGTTTAAAGTTTTGCTTTAAGTCTACCTTAACATGCTTTTCTGTGACGTGATATGGTATATGATATGTCAAAATATCTGATAAACTTGTAATTTATATATTTTTTTCTTTACTGAATATTTATGAGATTATTAACAATGATAAACACAAGTTAGTTTATAAGATACTCAATGGTTTGCTTCTATTTATGCAACTATGTAAACTTTTAGCATAGTTAACATTTAATTGAAAATGATAGACCAAAAGAATGGAGAAAAAAATAGACTGGTAGTCAGAAGAGCCTAAGCGCTAGAACTGGCTGGCTGCTTCTGTTCTAGCAGTGTGCTTTTGTACAAAATGTTTAATCTCACTGGACTTCATTCCTTAATTTAAAATTACAAAAGTCAACTTCCTGGCCTTTTTATTTTCTCTATATATATATTTTTTATTTTTTCAAATGATTCTTGCTTAGAGTTGGGCTACTTGGTATACCAAAATAAACTGTAAAGCTGCCCATATTTTAGAAACACATTGTTTCAAAAACAAATTTATATGTGAAAAATATTCTAAATTTAAAGTTATATGGTGAAGAAATACATATATTTTATCTTAGAACTTCTGATCACTTAGTTATTTGGGAATATTAGTAATATACTTTTTACTAATATCGTTTTAATTTTGTTTAGTTATTAAAATCACTATTTCCTCTTAGGAGGTACATAAGGTACTTTTTAAATTCTTATAATCCAGGGGAAAAAGCTAAAATATTCAAGAAAAAATTATGGTTTAGTTAGAATTTTTAAAAGTAGACAATGAAAAGTCAGTCTAGGTTTATATAAAGGAGGATAATGTCAAAGAACTTTATATTATGTGTCACATAGTGCTAAATTTTATTTTTCAAAAAGAAAGCTCTAAATGTGATCATGATAAAATTATTGATGGAGACAGAAATATTAACCACAATTTTAGAAAGCTGACACCAGGTATTCTAAATCCTAGTAATGCCTCTAAAATATAATTATAGCACTCTTATTTAGACCAAGAGCCTTGCAAACTGCTTTTCAATTTAATCTACTAGGTTAAGCCCTATGAATCCTTTGGTTGTGATTTACTATTGATAGCTAGTGGTTTTCTGTAATAAAAAAAAATCAAATTCAGAAGCCTTTGCAGAACAATCTGTTTGGTTTTGCAAGGCCCTCTCTTCCTACTAAAATATTAGAAATATGACCTGTGATTTGCTTCTCTTGCTGAGATGGTTATTACTTCATGATAATATACAGGTTTGGATTTTGAATTGCATTTCAGCCCATCAGAGATGTTACTACACATCTTATATTTTACATGCTGGTAAATGTATAGTTTTTGTTTGTGTATCTTATCCCCAGGAAGCATTAATATCATTTTCTTAAAGTCGAATTTAGGAGAAAATAATAAAGAATTATGGGCATAGTCATTATTCATTATCATTATCTTTTATACAAAGTAATCTCTGAAAATATAAATTGGATGTATATGACAGCTTCTTCTGTGTTTCCTTATCTCACTTAAAAATATATATATATGTTAAGTTCTTTGGATTTAGGACTAGAGCCCCCCTTGCTTCTTATGTAAAGACGGTTCTAAATCTGATTGTCATCTATTAATCTTATATGATTCCTAATAAATTCAGAATCATAACTCTTAAAACTTCACCTTGGCAGCATGCTTTAAATTTTATTGTCTCTTCGGCTGGCCTGAAATCACTAATGAGAGCCTGAATGTCACAAGGCAATGAGGATGGCCCATCAGTTGCAGAGCTTAGTCAACTGTGTAATGAAGTCCTGTTTGTTTGCTTTCTTTTGTATAGGACTTAGTGAATCTCAGCACATTTTCAGCAGCTTAGTGATATTGCTCATTTCATCACTTCTCCTAAACTTTTTGCGTCATTTTACTAACCATTACTGAACTTTATTTCATTTTGTAAACCTACTAAGGCAGTGCCAAAGTAATTGGAACTAAAGCAGCTAATAGATTTCTAAAACAAGATAATAACATGACTACAAGGTAAAGCATCAAAGATGCTAAGACATTGGAAACTACATTTACCATAAGTAAAAGGCAAATAGATGCTTAGTATTAAAAAAATAAATGAATGCTTACATAAAGGATTATAGAATAACATGTGTAAATTCTCTTTTGATATATCTCTCCCATCCCTGCTTTAAGTAGTCTGTTTTTTGTTTTGGTTCCAACTTTTTGCTGAGTACCAGACATAATTTGAATTAAATAAAAAGAAATCAGGTGCCATGTATCACACAGATGAATTCTTGCACCAAAATTTAATGTCACACACTTTTGTAATTACAGTATATTTTATGGTTTTGATTTTATATAAATGAGATCTTACCTTTTAAAATCTCAAGTGTTTCCTAAGACAAAGTTATCGTATTTTACTTAATCATTCATTGTTGATGGACACTGAGTGTTTTTCAGTTTTTCATTCTTACCAAAAATGCTGTGAATAACATACTTTGTATACATATTGAGGTGTAAGGGTATTTCTACAAGCAAGATTCCTTTCTGGGAAAAAGAATATGCACATTTAAAACTGTCCCTCCAAAAGGATGTACCAATATACACTAAAACTTATATTGTACGCTGGTTTCATTTCTCTAGTATCATAATTTGTTTTTTGTTTTTTTAATTGCCAATATACTGGTTGAAAATGTTTATTTTGAATGTGGCCATTATCCTAGAATCTCACATTATTTTTATGTATTTATCATTTGTGGATAATATAATATAATCATATAATATCACATAATATTTAGAGGTTAGACATGTTTTATTACCTTTTCAGTTTTATATAAACTTTTTAATTTTATTGTTATTTTTACATTTACATCATCAGATTTGGTAGTTAGACTAAGAAATTATATAATAATGTAAAATTTCAAGGTTATTAGCTTAAAGTTTTACATAGACTTTGCTAACACTTAAATATATATACTTATAGTTGTTATTTTTCGATCCCTACTGTAGTCTTTTTGCTTTTGTTTTTGTTTTCTATCCTCACCCGAGGACAGTTTTGCATTTATCGTCAGATAGAGCAGGAGGGAGAGAGGAAGGAAGAGAGAGAAACACTGATGTGAGAGAGACACATCGAGTGGTTGCCACCCACACGACCCCAAAAGGGGCCGGGGACCAACTGCAACCGAGGTACATGCCCTTAGCGGGAACCGAACCAGGACTCTCTGGCTGCGGGCCAACGATCTAACTGCTGAGCCAAATTGGCCAGGGCCCTACTGTAGTTTTTTACAGTATTTTTTTATTTTGACAATTGTTATAAAGTATGAACTTTTGTTGATATATTTTAAAGTCCACATTAGATTTTATTACTTAAATTTGTTATTGTCTTAGTCTACTACTGTTGCTTCATCTTTATTATTATTTTTCAGTTACTTTAGGCTATTGTTTATTCCTCTAGTTTCTAGAGATAAATATTTTATTTCATTTTTTTAAGACTAAAGTTGTTCAGGTGAGTACCCTTTTGACCAGAGTCATAGATTTTTGAGATGGGGTACTTTTATTGTCTTTTATTGAGGTATAGAGGTATTTATGTAAGATAGATTCTACTTAAGGTCTGTGATTGCCAAATGGTCTGTAATTTGTTTTGATTTCTTCTTTAAACCAGTAAGAGTATTATAAGAATTTTGCAAATTAATTGTTCTTTGAGCTTGTTCTGTTAATTTTTATTAACTAATTTATAGATTGGCTAATTTTGAGTTGCATCTTATTTTGATCAAATCATATTCCCAGTATCATTTTCATTTTTTTCTTTGTGGAATAGTTTGAGATTATCTTTATAGTCATTTTCTTTTTATATGTACCCTATGTTCATAGCAGCTGGAACAGCCCAAGTGCCCATCAGTAGATGAGCGGATAAAAAAGCTGTGGTACATATACACAATGGAATACTGTGCAGCTGTAAGAAAGAAAGATCTCTTATCCTTTGAGATGACATGGAGGGACCTGGACAGTATTATGCTAAGTGAAACAAGCCGATCAGAGAAAGACAAATATCACATGATCTCACTTATTTGTGGAATATAATGAACAAAACAAGCTGAGGAACAAAATAGACCCGGAGACATAGAAGTGGGGTGCAGACTGACAAACCTCAGAAGAGATGGATGTGGGGGGAGGAGAGATAAACCACAGAATTTATATGCATGTATGTATAAACAAGGACATAGACAATAATGTTGGGGGGGGTGCGGGATTGAGAGGAGGGTGTCAATGGAAAGAAAGGAGAAACATCTGCAACAAAAATAAATAAATAAACATTATAAAAAATAATATATGGTAAAAGTTTTGATTGTTATATGTTATATATTTTTGGTAGTATCTGCAGTTTATTAATATATTTTTTTATATTAAATGCTTTTGATTCAATTTCCTTAATATATTTGCTCTTCCCCTATTTTCAACATTTTTAACACTCTAACTTAAATACCTGTAATAGTATCTTAGCAATTTTTGGAAGTTTAATCACTATTTATTTTTTTAGTTTAACAAATATGGGTTCTTATTACATGTATGCACACATATACACAAACCAAATATTGGAAATGCTGAAAACTTCTGCCTAATAAAACTCACAATCTACTCTTAATAATTTTTTGCTGAGTGCTAATCACATATATCATCACAAAAATAATTAATTTGGCACCATTATTTTTCACAATTGTGGAATCATAATTTCTGTAAACATATTTCTAAGAATTTACTGAGACTGTTTTAAGAATATCTTGTAACTATATTGACAGATATTAGACAGACATCTTGACTGAAAGGATAAAAAAGAACCCCAGAACGTAAGTGTTGTAAGAGAAAATAAATTTATTGAAAGGATATTCAGTAGCTCAAGTTTTATTTTTTCAAATAGAAAATGGGAAGAAATAAAATAATTTAGGCAGTACCCAGCCATGTAGCCAAATTATTTCAGCAAAGTGTTTCCCATCGCCAGCGCTGCTGATCATTGAATGTCACAGCCTGCGCTACTGCTGCCAGCGACACGAGCGTCTGGATGTAGTCCCTGATGTCACTGCAGCTTCTCTCCCTGGAAACCACTTCTCTCCCTGGTGTCATTGCAGCTTCTGTCCCTGGAAACCAATGGATCATTTGCTGTCTAAGAGAGTCTGAGTCTTATTGTTAGGTCACTTGATCTTGTTCTATCAGTAAGTGGGACCTGGGAAGAATTTCTTTGTCTTTCTCTGAACTCTCTGGCATCTAGAGTTGAGGGTTAGTTGCACCTGCAACTAAGACTTATAGAGTATATATGTTCCAAAATAGAAAGAGGATTCATATTCAGGGTAACAAAAGCAATAACAAGAAAAAGACAAATATCCACTATTGTATAGAAGAAATTAAAGAGATTGGTGAGTTAAGATTTGTTGAATTTTGGTGTATAAGTAGTCACCTTAGTTCATAAAAATTTAAGCTGTACGGAACAATGAAAACCACCTGATTTAGCATATTAGCTCTTTATTCCTTTGAGGCAACTGAATACTTAATATGTATTAGACATAATTCCTATTTCTGGGGAAATAGAAAAAAATAATAATAGAAGAAGAAGAGGAGGAGGAGAAGGAGGAAGGAGAAAATATTACCTGTCCGCAAATATCTTATATTCTAATGAAAAGAAACTGATTAAAAGCAGATAATCAGATTAGGAAGCATACTATTATTATATTATCAGAAAGTGTTAATTTATGTAATGTGAGTGACCAAGAAGTGACTGGGAATGGAAGTCAGAAACAGAGGTTACGTTACACCGAGGAAATGACTTTATAATGAAAACTTGAACTGCCTACAGAGACAGTTGGCAGACATCCAAGGTTAGGTCATCCCAAGCACAGGAACCAGCACATTCAAAACCTGGTGAATGAACAAGCTTGGTGTGTTTGAGGTATAGAAAGAAAGCTTATGTGTTTGGTTGCAGCATAAGGAAAAAGGAGAATAATGGCATAAAGCGAGACGAAAGAGACAAAGTCTAGATTCTAGTTCATTTCATACATTATAAGTCAAGACTGTAGATAAAAACTAAAATATTAGTATTATTACCACTACTTCATGTGTATTTTTTCTTTTTCTTTTTCAATTTTTATTAATTTATTTTTGTTACAGATGTTTCTCTGTTTTCCCTGCTAGACACCCTCCTCCCTGTCTCCCCCCGACCCCCCCAGTATTGTTGTCTATGTCCATTGGTTATGCATACATGTATATAAGTTCTTTTGTTTATCTCATCCATCCTCCCGCCTCCCTCCTCTGAGGTCTGTCAGTCTGAACTGTACTCCTTTCTATGTCTCTGGGTCTATTTTTTTTTCATCAGCTTATTTTGTTCATTATATTCCACAAATAAATGAGATCATGTGGTATTTGTCTTTCTCTAATTGGCTAATTTCATTTAGCATAATGCTCTCCAGGTCCCTCCACGTCATCTCAAAAGATAAGAGATCTCTCTTTCTTACAGCTGCATAGTATTCCATTGTGTATATGTACCACAGCTTTTTCATCCACTCATCTACTGATGGACACTTGGGCTGTTTCCAGATCTTAGCAATTGTAAATAGTGCTGCTATGAACTTAGGGGTACATATATTCTTTCTGATTGGTGTTTCAGGCTTCTTAGGATATATTCCTAGAAGTGGGATCACTGGGTCAAATGGCAGTTCAATTTTTAATATTTGGAGGAAACACCATATTGTTTTCTATAGTGATTGCACCAGTCAGCATTCCTACCAGCAGTGTACTAGAGTACCCTTTTCTCCACACCCTCGCCAACACTTGTTGCTTGATGATTTGTTGATGGCAGCCATTCTGGCAGGTGTGAGGTGATACCTCGTAGTTGTTTTCATTTGCATCTCTCTGATGATTAGCTACCTTGAGCATTTTATCATGTCTCTTGGCCATTTGTATGTCCTTTTTGGAGAGGTGTCTATTTAGGTCCTCTGCCCATTTTTGAATTGGGTTCTTTGTCTTCCTTTGTGGAGTTGTATGAGCACTCTATATATTTTGGAAATTAGCCCCCTATCTGATGTACCATTGGCAGTTATGCTCTCCCATATAGTGGGTTCCCTTTCCACTTTGATGTTTGTTTCTTTTGCTGTGTAGAAGCTTTTTAGTTTGTTGTAGTCCCATGTGTTCATATTTTCCTTTATTTCTCTTGCCTTAGGCATTGTATCAGTGAAAATTCTGCTGCTTATAATGTCAGAAATTTTGTTGCCTACATTTTCTTCTAGGCTTTTTATGGATTTACAAGTCACATTTAAGTCTTTTATTCATTTTAAGTTTATTCTTGTGTATGGTGTAAGATGGTGGTCTAATTTCATTTTTTTGCATGTAGCTGTCCAATTTTCCCAACACCACTTATTGAAGAGACTGCCTTTACTTCATTGTATGCTCTTGCCACCTTTGTCAAATATTAATTAAGCATAATGTCTTGGATCAATTTATGGGTTCTCTGTTCTGTTCCATTGATCTACATACCTGTTCTTGTGCCAGTACCAGGCTGTTTTGATTACCATGACTTTGTAGTATAACCTGATATCCGGTATTGTGATCACACCTACTTTGTCCTTCTTTTTCAAGATTTCTGTGGCTATTCGGGGTCTTTTTTGGTTCCATATGAACTTTTGAAGTATTTGTTCTAGTTCTGTGAAATATGTCACTGGTATTTTGATGGGGATTGCATTGAATCTATAGATTGCTTTGGGTAGTATGGACAGTTTAATGATGTTAATTCTTCCAATCCATGAACAAGGTATGTGCTTCCACTTTTTAATATCTTCCTCTATTTCTTTTTTCAATGTCCTGTAGTTTTCTGCAAATAGGTCCTTTACTTCTTTGGTTAAGTTTATTTCTAGGTATCTTAATTTTTTTTCCTCAATGGTAAATGGGCTTGTTTTTTTAGTTTCTATTTTTGTGAGTTCATTATTGGTGTATAAGAATGATGTTGATTTCTTGATGTTAATTTTGTATCCTGCTACCTTGCCAAATTCATTTATTAAGTCTAGTAGACTTTTGATGGAGACTATAGGGTTTTCTATGTACAATATCATGTCATCTGCAAATAATGACAGTTTCACTTCCTCCTTTCCAATTTGCAAAACTTTTATTATTTCTTCATGTCTAATTGCTGTGGCTAAGATTTCCAGTACTATGTTAAATATGAGTGGTGAAAGTGGGCATCCCTGTCTTGTTCCTGTTCTTAAGAGAAATGCTTTTAGTTTTTCCCATTAAGTATGATGTTGGCTGTAGGTTTTTCATATATGGGCTATATTAAGTCAAGATATCATCCCTCTATTCTCACACTGCTGAGCGTTTTTATCAGAAATGGGTGCTGGATTTTGTCAAATGCTTTTTCAGCATCTATTGATATGATCAGATGGTTTTTATCTTTCATTTTGTTTATGTGGTGCCTCACATTTATTGATTTGTGAATATTGTACCAGCCTTGCATCCCTGGGTTGAATCTCACTTGGTCATGGTGAATAATTTTTTTGATGTATTGCTGGATCCGATTTGCTAGTATTTTGTTAAGGATTTTGGCATCTATGTTCATCAGGGATATTCTGTAGTTTTCTTTCTTTTTAGTGTCTTTATCTGGTTTTGAAATTAGAGTTATGCTGGCCTCATAAAACGAGTTTGGAAGTCTTCCTTCTTCTTGAATTTTTTGAAATAGTTTGAGGAGAATGGGTGTAGTTCTTCTTTGAATGTTTAGTAAAACTCCCTCATGAAGCTGTCCGGACCAGCTGGATGAGTGTGGGAGGACCCATGTTAAACACCGCTGTCAAGTCTTACTTCCCTCAGTAGATTTGCAAGCCCAGGAAAGGTTCTGTTATCCTCTAGTTTTTTGCCTGGAGGCTATTAGTCTCAGTTACTTGATGAGTCTTGGGTTGTAGCCCTCAACTGAAAGAAAAACTCCCTCAGGTGTTCAGGGTAAGAGGATTTCCATGGGGTATGGCAGATGCTGGCTGTTAATGAGCCTCATTTGCATTTCTCTACCCCAGCCAGGTGGTGTTAAATTTCTGAGGGAGAGGCTGTTGCTTCTCCATGGGGTTCTGGGAAGGGGCTCTTTGAGTAAGATTTCTACTGTCCTGTGAGGGAGTGATTCAGTAAATAACTCCCAGTGCCCTCCAAATCCCAAGTCTCTCCAAGCAGTTCCAGAGAAGTTTGCCCTCCCTCTGCCAGAGCCCAAGGTGAGTGGCTGTAGCTAATTTACCGCTTTGTTCTGGCCCTCTGCGCTGTAGAGCCAGCTTGGGATTTTAACCCTGAGGGAGCTGCTCACAGCTAAAACAGCTGCTGTCCATGGGCTTCCAGCCTGCCCTCTTGTGCCTCCACAGATCCTACCAGGCTCAATTCAGTGTCAGTTTTTCTTGTCCCTGGTTATATGGGTCCTCTCCAGCTGCTTTGCTGTTGCTTTTTCCTGACAATTTGTCTTTATTTTAGTTGTAGTTCCAATTTTGTCCTGGGAGATGGTCTGTATAGCTTCCATTCACTCCAACGCTAATATGGAATCCTCTCATGTGTATTTTTTCTAACACTGAAATTTTCTTTCTATTTTTCTATTTAATGTTTAACATTTACATGTTTCTCGGTTTATTTTGTTTTCTTTTGCTTTTGTACTTTTCAGTCTATAGACTTTTCTTCAGTTTATGTGTATTTTCTTAAATTATTTATTTTCTCCCAGATTCATATCCATTCTTATGTTCTAGAGTACCATATCAGTGGATATTATGGAGATATGGATATATATATCAATCTCTTAGCACTTAATTTCTATTTTAGAATAACATTTTGCTTATTCTTCCAGTTTCTTGATTCCAGTTTCTTGATTCCTATTCGGTTGGCATTTTAGGACATATATTAAGCATCAAGTTTTGCCATTGTTGCTTTATTTTGGTTTGTTTCGTGTGTGGGAGAATAGATTACCCTGTTGAGTTCCAGGAAATGAATTTTTAAAAATATTCTATTCTTTTTTATTTTCAAGTGTATAATTTTATCATCTTTTTAAAGGTTTTCCTTATTTAATATGTGTATTTATTTATTTGTTTACTTTAAAGTACTAATTTTATTTTTTACTTATTTTAATATTAAAGTACAAATTGAATGTAAAATAAAGATTACTTATTTTAATATTTAAACTTATTTACTTATTTTATTTATTTACTTTAAACGTATTAATTTATTTTAATATTTTAGTCTTTTTCTTCTATTAACTTTATTTCTTTCATTAACCTTATTTCCTTGGACCCTGGTTAATTCTGCCTTTTTGTTGATGATGGTTATTATTTTATTTGTTTTTTGCTTTAATTTTGGTAAAATCTTTCTTTAATGATTTTATTTTCCTGAAATGTTTGCCATCTCCAGGTTTTTTTACTGCTTTTTAAGTATAAGGGTTTAAACTATATTGGTAGCTGGCTACTAGCGTGTATTTTCTCAGCAAAGTTAGAGCCAAAAATGTTATTTACAACCAAACAGACTTTCACGTACATAATCTAAAAACTATTATGAACAAGGAGAACCCTTAGTAATGAAGGTAGGTTATGAATCCTGGAGACTTAGTGGGCAAGAGATGGTTAAGTTACAGGAAAGCTTTAGGCTCATTGTATGTGTATGAGGTTCCACATTTCTTGAAATAATATAATTCATTACTTGGGGCCACTGTCCTGCTTCTCTATTTGCATTAATCACTAAGAATCTTCAGAACTGGAGTAATCTAGCTTTAGCTCTGTGATGCAGTGAATCCTTATTCTACTTCTCTAAGATTTTAAAACCACTTTAATCACATTATTGAAAGTTTAATTAATTTAATCATATGATGGAAATATTTCAAACTAGAATTTTGAGCAAGTATAAGGAAGGAAGTATAGTTTTAACATGCAGCATCTCAACAATGTAGCTCCTATCCTTCCTCAAAAAGCTACTGGAGCATCTGTTGCACCAAAACAGTAGAGGAAGCCAAGGAAAAGAAAGTCATGAATACAAAGCAAGAAGAAAAGTTTTACTTAAAAATACTATATGTTATTGTCTGGCCGGTGCGGCTCAGTGGTTGAGCGTCGACCCATGCACCAAGAGGTCACTGGTTTGATTCCCGGTCAGGATACATGGCCGGGTTGTAGGCCAGATCCCCAGTGGGGAGCATGCAGGAGGTGGCCAATCAATGTTCTCTCTCATCGATGTTTCTATCTCTCTCTCCCTCTCACTTCTTCTCTCTCTAAAATCAATAAAGGAAAAATTTTTTTAAAAAATACTGTATGTTATTTAACTAGTAAATTAGCTGATCTAAACACTTTATACATGTTAATTTCTTTACATCTCAAAAGACCCCTGAGAAGTAGAATTTGAACCCAGTTAGAATTGTCTTCAAAATTCTGGTTTGTAAACCTGACAGTATGCTGTCTTTCCATGTGCAGTACTTGGAAGGAAATTCTCAGAATTACAGTGATGAGATGTTCAAGGCCACAGCTATGCAGAAGCCTTAGAAAGCTATGTGCCTCTCCAGGTCTTTTGGGGACTAGAGGAGAAATTGATAAAATATGTTATGTTTGATCTCATGGATAATTGAATTTACTGTTTTTCTTCAATTAAAAAAAGCTATAAAAAGAGCAATTTTAATTGAGGGACTATTGGATGATGCGAGAAGTCACATTATAAAGTAGCAAAGTAAACTAAAAAAGTAAAGGAAAAGTAGTCATTACCATTTTCCATGAAAAATAAATAAACTCTCTCCAAAAATAGAACCAAATATAACTAGAGTACACTAACTGGCTCAAGAGTAAGAATATTTAACTATTCATAATAATGAAAGCACCAAATTGCTGATTTTACATTAATGTGACATATTGTGTTGGAATTATAGAATGTGTGAGTATAAGAACTAAATCTTTATTCTAGTGGGAAGACAAAACATAATCTATTAATTGATAGAATCAGTTGATAGAATTTGAATGTAATTTCAACATACAAAGATAAATGCCAGGATAAATAATTAAAAGAGCTTCCAGTCCCCTGAATTTTGGGAGCAGAATTAGAAGGCAATGGACTGTTTACTGTTAAGCAACTTTTAACCTTTTTTCTGCTATAATTTGAATTTTTAAAACAAGGACACAAATCTTTGCTAAAAACAATCATTTTTTAAAAATATAATAATAGAGAAGAAAACAGGAGAGATTAACAGAATGAAACTCTTCACAACCAAAGGAGAGAGAGTTATTTCTGAAGTTATCTGATGGATATTATTATTAATTTGGGTTTAGAATTTAAAATGTTATTATAGCTAATTATTTCATTTTACCTTGGTGTTTTTGATAAGTTTAATCTCTCCAGATATATCTCATCACCTCTGTGCCAAATTTGTCCTTCTGTTCTTCCATTTAAGTTAATTGTGTCACGGTCTTCTTCATGTCTCGTGTCTCGTGTCTCATGTCTCAATTATGACCTCTACAATCTACCAAGTCACCTCAGTCAGAACCTTGGAGTCATCTTTGGCATCTCTGTTCTTTTGAACTCCACAAATCACAAACTCCTGCCAATTCTATCTAATAATAGATCCATTCTCCCCTTTTAATTCTCCTCATTATTGCTGTGTTTCACGTCTTCATTGTCTGTTTTCTGGTTAACTGCAAGACACTCTAAACTGTAAACTTCAAAGTTACCTCTTTTAGCGACACTATTACCATGAATACTTTCAAATATATATGAAAACAGAGAGAAAAGTGTAATGGATCTCCACAACACATAATTTAAAATATTATTTTACTTTAATTCCAGTAAGATGTTCTGTGAGTTTATTTACTTTTCATTTACCCTCTCCTACACCATTGTTGACAGTTGTATGTTTTTAGATTATATAGACATGGTGTACTATTTAACTTCCTCATAACTATCATTTAATTTTAGGTATAATTGATACTTATGCTACTCAGGGCAGGGTTCATTCATTGGGGGTGTTTTGGTGGGGGGTGGAGTGACTGAGCAAAAAGAAAAAAGAACAATATTTTTTGTTCATAAAAGTTTGTGGCTTATGAACTTAAAAGTAAGTTTGATTGTAAATAAAATATTTGGCTTGCATTTTCTTTCCTGGAGTTTGATAAATTTATCATTCTATTTTTTTTTTCCGCATGTTAAGGTTAAATAATCTGATAGTAATATAATTTATTTTCCTTTTTAAGTCACTTGTTCTTGTTGCTTATAAGAAAAAAGAGAAAAAAGAGTCTCCTATTTTTAAAGTCCAGTGACTTTATCAGTGTGTCTTGTTTTAACTCTTCTAAGTCAATTTTGATTTTATTAGCCTGTGTCTCTCAATGTCTTTTAAGTACTTTGCATCTATTTACTCTCTTCTTTTTGATTAAAACAATTCCTTCTTTCCATCTTCTACTTCTGTGAAGGGGAAATATAAAACTTCTACTTTAATTTCTATTTCTGAAATGGTCTCTTTTCTTCTACTTTTAAAATTATGTAAGATCTCTGCAATTCTGTCTCTTCCAATCACATCATATATGAGTTTTTCTAATTCAAAAATTTTTTCTTTCATTTTTCTATCATTTTATTGTTTCTTTAGCTTGTTTTGAAATAAAATGTCAATGTTTTTCTTTGCATGCTTCTATTTGTTATAGGTAAATTATTCTCCTCTTATTCTTATTTCATTTATAATATATTTGCATGGGCTTTACTACAATTCTTTTCTATTTCTTTAAAAAAATTTTTTTCTTTATTGATCTTTAGAGAGAGAAGAAGGGAGAGAGAGAAAGATAGAAACATCGATGAGAAAGAACATCGATTGGCTGCCTCCTGCATGCCCCTCACTGGGGAGGGATTTGGCCCACAACCTGGGCATGTGCCCTAACTGGGAAATGAACCAGCAACCTCTTGGTGCATGGGTCAATGCTCAACCACTGAGCTACACCGGCTGGGCGAATTATTTTCTATTTCTTATGTACAAATAAAATAGTCTTCCTTCCTGTACTCATAAAGAAGAAGATACATCAAGATAGTATTCCTAACTTCATGGCTCGAGAACTTCTCTTACTGTTACGGATAGTGAAAAGTTATAGCTATGTATTTTTTTAAAAATCTGTTGGCTTTATTTTTCTTTCCCAATTCTAGCTGAACTTTCTCAGTTTAGGCTTCCTATCATGTAGCTTCTCTCAATATAAGGCTGTTCTGGAAAGAATATCTGGTTAGTAGGTTTCATGGGTCCAAGGACCCAGCCCCTTTCATCACAAGCTCTACACAGTCTCCCTACACATGCCCGTGAATTAGAATGTGCACAACCCTGAACCAGTTTTCCTGCTGTTTTCTGACCAGCTGGCTACGTTTTTAAAGAGTATCATCTATAGGTGACTTGAAGGTTTTCAGGCTCCCAGGTCTATTCAAGTTCCCTTTGAGACCCCTGCTTCCTTTCTCATAGCTGCTGATGCCATGTGCATATTGTTTTATGTTTATTGGTTTGTTTTGTTGTGTGTGTGTGTTTTCTAACAGCTTTATGGAGATATAATTCATACATCATAAATTCACATTTTAAAATGTACAATTCAGTAGTTTTTAATATATTCATGAAGTTGTGCAGCTACAATGATCTAATCTTAGAAAAATTGTATCACTTCAACAAGAAACCCATTAGGAGTAACTCCACATTATCCCTTACTGCCATTGCCTGGCAACCACTAATCTCCTATCTGCTGCATAGATAGGCCTACTCTGGACATTACATAAAAACAAAGTCATAAAATGTATGCGTGTGTGTGTGTGCGCGCGTGTGTGTGTAATTGGCTTCTTTCACTTAGCATAATGTTTTCAAGGCTATTTCATATTGTATTATTTTTATAATGCTCAATAATATTCCATTATATGGATATACCACATTTTGTTAATGTGTTCTTCAGATGATGAACATTTGGATTGTTTCATCCAGATCATATCTTTACTTTTCAATATCTCCTTAAATAATTGTATTGCACCTAAATCTCTACATTTTTACTGTACCAAACGCTTAGTCACCTCATCAAGTTTCATTTTACCTAAAGAAATTCTATTTTAAACCTATTTATAAATGCAAATTCAGAGAAAAATACAAGTATAAGTGAAAGTAAATATAAAAAGTAATATTTAAATATATTTCAAAAAGTTGTCATTTAGAAACCATAGAAGTTTAAATGATTCATTGAAATGGGCTATATTGTGAAGCCATGTTTCTTCAACAGTAATCTTCAGTTATTGGGTGACAATATAGTAGAAATATTATAGAGAGGTTTCCTGCATTTGTTTGGAAGTTAGACAAAATGATCAAGATCATGTCTGAACCAATGCAATTTCCACATCATATTGACATCATTTCTGCTTGCCAGTAGTATTTGACTAATCCTTTATAGAAAATAAACATTGTAGCAGAAAAGATCTATCTTTCAGAACAAGCCATAAGTCAAATAAAAATTAGCTAAAAAATCTGCTCTGCTTCTGAAATTTTAAATTACTATCATTTCAGAATTTTCAGGAAAATAAAATTGTGGTCTAGTTATTGAGAAACACTGACAGAATAGTATTTCATAAAGCATTTAACTGGAATTTGGGGTGAGTATACAGAGCAGAAGAAAAATATTTTTGTCATATGGCACTAAAAATATGTTTAAAATAAAATTATTTCTAAAGAAAGTAGTTGTTGAACCATTTAAGTAGTGATATAAAACAGAAATGTGTTGAGAATGGTTCACTTAAATATATATATATCTCAATGAATGTATTATCAAGATACAGACGTAGTAACTGTTTAATTTTCAAGGTTCACAATGAACTACTAAAATTTAAACTTTGCTAGCTTGTTTTTTTACTCCTAGACTATTTTTGTCAGTTCTAGCAATGTGGAGCATACTGAGTTGTAGGATTTCCATTAATATCTTTTGTTGATGCAGGCTGAAACAGACTCAGGTCCACTATATGCCTTTGGCGACTAAGAAAGAAATCCTTTCATATTCTATTTCTGTAAGGTATTCTTTTAAAAGAATATAAACCACCTTGCAGGTCAAGAATTATATTTAGAAGTGTTTCTGAAGGATTTGATTGCCTTATTGAAATACTGCACTGGTTTCAGTGAAATTATCTTGAGATAAACAAATACTTTACAGAGTATTTCTTATTTTGGAATAAAAATAGAGATACTTTGAGTTATGGTCACAGTGGAGTTATATTGCCTGATACTTGTCTCAACAAACTGACAGTAAAAAAAATACTTCCTTTTCCTTAATCAATAACTAACTATTAAGCTACATTTCCTAATTTCTCTTAGGGGCACAATTGTGCTAAACAACGTTCCATGCTTATAAAATTTAAAACATTTCTAACACACACACAAAAAAGACACGTTCTTTGGATTCACAATGCATGCTTTGAATATATAGTGCAAACAGATTTCCTTTTAGAAGTAAAGTTGGACTTGCTTTTGAAAAGGCCTGTGAATATTTGTTTTATTATTTATATTAATATTATTTTTAATAATTTATTTTATTATTTTTAAGACTAGACACTTTCAGATGCACAGTTTATAGTGGGGTTAGATCGATGCAAAAGAGTTCCACAAGTAAGAGAGCCTTGAATACAAATAAATAAATGTATTGTTGGAGAACACACAGACACTTCTGCTCAGTGTCTTAATCTTAAATATTTGCTCTCATGATTGACATGGTTCAGATCCCAGGAAAAGCTTCATTACCTGTCTTGTTCTTGAAGCAAAGGGTGGCTGTACCATGTTTTTAAGATTTGTGGCCTACACCATCGCCTATGTCAAAGACTGATGTTCTGCTTCGGAAGACAAAGAAAATTTGAGGGGCAGAAGCACTTAAAAGAAAAAGAAATTAATTCATTTTTAAATCCTTTCTTTCAGCTAACATGAATGCTTTTAGATTCTTACATAATGAAAGTATGATTTCTCTTGAATACCTAGTGCATCTCTGTGCTTAAATTTGTGATTCCTAAGGTACTCAAAAATAAGCACATTTTGTACAATTGTTGCACATTCTGGCTGAGGAAATTTTAAAATTAGTAATTAGTCATATACTCTTAATTTTAAATAAATGTAGGTCTAGATGTAATATGCATAAAGCATGATACCAACGCTTTACATGAGTGAAGAGAAGGACACTAATGATAAACTTAGGATAGTTCTACTATTATAAAATTAATTTTAAATAAACACTTTACAAAATTAAATTCACCTTTATAAAATTTTAAATTATTTATATTCATTAATGATAATGTATGTATTTATTTTTATTATACTAGAGTATTTTGAATATTTTAGAATAAGTACATATAAAATATTTTTAATTTTTGCTTTGAATTTGAATTACACATTTGACTAAAATGTTTTAAATTTTCACATATTTTGGAATAATTACACTTTATTTTTTTAGATCATTATGTGGAAATCAATTATTATCATCATGATTATTCATTTTGCTGGAAAAAGCTAAGAAACATGTTTTATGAAATAGATATATAATCATTTATGAAACATATACACAAATTTGTACATATATGTATATATAGAGAGAGAGATACAGAGAGAATGCGTATGTACTTACACATTCTAAAAGCAGCAGTTTATCTAATACACAGCACCCAGTCATGTGTTTGATGGCTACCTTTATTTATCTTTGATATATTGCTAACTCAATCTTTGAAAATTATAGCTTGACACATATTCTTTTGATTATTTAATTAGGAAAGTAAATTTGCTAAGGTAAGAGGATAGACCATGTTATTTTAGAGTTTGTTAGTTTACTTTATAGTTTTAATACTAAGATATTAGATACGTGGGCTTACATTTGTACTCCTGTCCTGAGTCCTATCAATGCCAGGGACAGACCGAATTTGCTTTTTTAGGAGACAGCTGTTTAACTGCGGAGAAAAATGTACACAATGACCCAAGCAAGTATCTGTGAAGAGTTCTAATGGCATGTTCCAAAATGCCAGTTATGCCCAGTCATGGCAAATAGTAGACTAACACGACCAAGTATACTACAGTCATTAGTGCATTTCTTGTATTACAAAAACAAATATTCATTGTGGAAAATTTGACAAATATATAGGAATATAAAATTTTACAAATAAAAATACCCACAATGCCAACTTCTTGAGAAAATTGTTGTTAATATTTTAGCTGGAGTTTTTCACTCTATTTAGTTGTGATTATTTTCTATATACAAAATATTGACCTTTTAGTCTTATTTTCTATGTAGAAAACCAAATTTTCACTTTGAAAAATGTGTCCATTAAAAGTATTAAAAATTGCCTAGAGTTTAAATAACAACTCAATATTTTTGGCATGCTTATTTTTATATTATTATTATTTATGCATGTATATTTATATATTGAAAATAGATATATTTATTGAAGGAACATCCCTGGTCTGAGATTCAGGAGGATATGAAAATGGCTAACTGACAACATCACATCCTAAGTTATATATTAATATTTCTTCAATTAAAATCAAAGCAACACAATGGATCAAGTAATCCAATATGCATTTTAATTATAAAAAAGCATTAATTAAGTTTGCTGGCTATTAACATGCCTTTTATCTTGCTCTAAGCAAATTAATAACTTGGAGAGAGGCAAACAGAACAAAACAAATTTTTGGTTTTAATAATTCACTGAGCCTAGTAGCTCAACTGTATATTACAGATATTATTAGCAAGTGCTTGAAGAAAAAAGCATGGTTTCATGTTTTAAGCTTCTATCAACTCAGGAAAAAGATTCCATCTGCACTCTTGATGAAGGATGTGTGCTCAAGAGATATTTCCTGGTGCAGGAAAAGGAAGACAAAAATACAGCTGCAGGTAGTATTACAGGATTAAGCCTCACACTTTAGGCTGTAGAATTGATTTTAACTTTAGGGTCCAAACAGAACAAAAAGTTCTATAAATCCATTAATATGACATTGTTTATTATAACATTATAAATTATTATCTGCCTCCTGGTTTTTTGGAGTTAGATTCAATGCATTTTTACTTTTAAGAAGATTTATTAGTGCAATTTTTTTTCTGAGACCATACATAGCTAATGATGTCTTTTAGTTTTTTGCATGAATGGAAAATAACTTGAAGGGCCATGAAATTTCTGATTTTTAACATTCTTTTTAAAAAATCCTATCACATTACTCCATTGTTTTCTGAGAAAAAGGGATCTGAGACTAACCTGTTATTTATTTTTCTATATGAATGACTCAGATTTATTTATCTTTATTAATCAGCATTTGATAGGCTACATATGCTTTACATCTTTTTACTGTGTTTTTTTCTCTTTGAATATAGTAAAAATTTGGATCTGCATTCTCTTTAATCTGAAGAATTTTTATGATTAATTTATAATATAGATTATTGCTTCTGCTTCAGTTCATCTCATTTCATTTCTGGAAACATTATCTTGGAAACATCACTACATTCCTTATAACTTTCCTTGTTCTAGGCCATAGGAAATGCAAGTTCTTTTGTGATCCCCTCTTTACTTAACTTCTCAATTCCTCATAGAATCTGCTTTGTCTTTCTTTGTCTTATGTGTGCTTGCTGTCTGACTATAGGGATTGGTTTTGAGTCCTTGTGACATTTTTACATCCTTTTTCTTACCTAAGACATATGTCTCATTTTATACTTTCCTAATTCCCAGTGATATATTTCTAAACTGGCTATTTGTCTCTCACTCTCATTAAATAAAATTATTCTTATGGTAAACTATTCTTCAGTATGTGTTTTGAAAAGATTTTAAAGCTATACCAAAAATAATGATAAAATAACCAGAGTCTCTCCATACAAAATGAAGTAGCAAATATATTTTGTTATTTAAAAATGGCTACACTAATCAGATGTTTCATAACATCTTCTCTCTCTCTCTCTCTCTCTCTCTATTGCTTGTTACATAATGTATTAGACTTTTTAAAATGTTAGATATCATTCTGTTCATCTCTTTCATTTAGAATTACTAAATGAAAACCTAGAGTGATTAAGCTACTTACCTCTACCTCACACGTGGTTAGTAGATATGGGACCTCTGTACCCTGCTCAAGGACTTTTATACTAAAATATTATGTCATCTTGGGTGAGAGAAGTTTGGCAGGTTTATCATTTTTAGAGCCGTTGTTTTCCCTCACTTTCAATTATTTTAACATATCTTCTGAGAAAACTGACTACAGTGATCTAACAGCAAGGCAGTGGCAAATATCTGTGGTCCTCATTTAACTGGATGTCATAGGACTGCACTAACATTGGCAAATATTTAATCATCTGTCAGCCTCTTGATGGTGACTTTGAACTAATCAATATCCAATCATGCATTTATACCATCTGTATTCAGTTCACCTTCAACTATGGGTCTGATTCTCTTTAGACTGGGTTTGAATATATTTTACTCTGTATTCCTGTTATCGCTATTGTATATGTCTTATTACTGTAGTTTTGTGAATTTTCCTTGTCTTCCTTCCAGAACCTCTCCTTCAATGCTGATTCAAGATGTCTTAAAAAATAATCTGGTCATAACTACAAAGCAGAAGACTGGTTTCAGAGATGTAAATCACCAGTTAAGATTTAGGATTACAAAATTCAAAAGCCATGGATATCTTCTAATCCAGGGCTATAGAGATCTTCAAAATCTGGGTGTCTCTGAGATTCTTTCACGAATCTTGTAAGGTCAAGACTAATTTCTTAATGATTTTAAGATGTTATTTATTTTTAACTTTTATTCTCACATGATTATACAGTAAGTTTTCCAGAGGCTACCTGATTTAATGCCAAAGATTTGTCCAGCTGCCTTCTACTGAGTCAATAAAGAGATTTACAAAAGAGTAAAATAATGTCATGCTTCACAATATTTTTGTTATAGAAAGCATCATTTCTGTCCTTATAAATGTTTTTCTATTAACATTTAATGAGTTTTTGTTGTTTTAAAACAAATTAATAAACACATTTCTAAAAAATTTTCCATTTGAACTTCTAATGGAGTAGAAGTTACCCACTTTAAGCCCTGTTTGATTTCTAACTTTAACATTTATAAGCTGTACAACATAGGGTGAGTTAATTAACCATACGAAGCCTTCTGTTTCTAAATAGAGGACTAAAAGAGGATCAGCTAAACATGAAAATGCTATTTATTATTAATAAGATTCAGGATATTTATGCTGCCTTTTCTTTTAGAAATTGTGAAAGCATTTTGTAAATGGTAAAGTTTTATAAGAATATTTAGCTGATGGTCATTACCATTCAAGTCGGAGATGCCCCAAACTAATTCAAAGACACAATTTCCAGAATTAGCATTCCAGGTGCTATGTTAAACTGTCCACTGTTTCCGTGCCTCAGAATAACACTACTTTATCTTATGGCTCTGCATTTTCTAAATTTGGATCTATAGTTATGGAAAATTATACATCTCCCAGCATTCTTTAAAAAAAAAGATTTATAGTACTGAAGATCTACTCAGTCACAGAAACACTCAAATAAGCAAAGCAATGAAATATTGTTTTTTGCATAAAATATTTAAGAAAATTACCCATTCCTTCTTTAAAGATTTCCCCTTTTAATGTTCTTTCAGTACTTCAGATTATAAAGTCTCAATTAAGTCTTTTTTTTTTTTTTAATGATTGTCACTTCTCTTAATCTCATTTTAAAGAGAGGGGTGACTCCTGGGGTAGCAACCTGCAGCAACTAATTGCAGTTAATACAATTATTAAAAGATGGGCTCTATTCAAAACCAGAAATCCTGAATACGTAATTCAGGAGAATTCTTTTGAAGAAAGAGAAGATGGAACATCAAAAAATACACTACATTGTCAGTGGCAAAGATCTTTCCTTTGGCATATCTTCTGTATTTTAACTATTTTGTACATATGACAAAGGGATTTGGGTTTTAACTAAAAATAAACATAATTTAAGCAATACCAGTAATAACTGTACATCAATAACTTTTATATAAAAGCTTCATATAAAAATGCTACTTATTCTAATTGTCTCACCAAACAAGATTGTGTCTTTCATTGTGTTCTGCACATGGGTAAAGAGTAGAAGCTAAAGTCGCTCACAGTGTCTCTCTGTTATATTGTGCACAATGGCATGCATTTGCCTGGTGGTTTTTAGGAGCAGTTCAAGTCTAGATAGGCAAATGGCAAATTGGTTGACAATGGAATTAAATGCCTGCTCTTATCACTAATAGTGAAATGCTCTAACAAATGTAAGGAAGGCAAATATATATGAAGCAAATCTGTGAATTTTAACTCATTCTATCATGTGGATGCACAGAGAAAAAGGAACTGCTTTATTTTTGCTGTACTAATCTGTGAATATTTCTTCTGAATCCTACCTGACCTATGAACAATGTGTGTGTGACAGACAAGAAGAGGAATGACTACCCAAATACTCTGTCAAAAACAATTCAATTATTTAAAGTATCATTTGGTAGTTTGTTTATGTTGGCACATAACCACATCAAAGTACCTCTTCACCCCTAAAACCACTATCATCCATATGAATGAAGGAGTGAGGTTTCTGTGTCTTCGTAAATCTGGGAATGAAGGGACTTTGTGTTGGTCTTTCGGTGTATAAAAGTACCAACTGGTCTCCAGGGCAATAAATCTTTCTACTTGCTCAGGACACCTCCTGCAGGTAAAATCGATTCTGTTCTTTTGGGGTGGGTACTGAAGACCTCTCAGCCGTCTTCCTGCTAAAGGCTCACCTCCTCAGCACTTTTGACTTGCCAGCCCTGTCATCTGACAGATGTGGCCTCACCACTTCATGGCAATGCCATGGTGGGTCCTCTGGCTCTGTTTGGTTCCAGTTCATACAAGAATTAAGGCAGCCTGAGAAAGATACATTTCAGTTTCTTCTCCTTGATCACACGTTAGGTTATTTATGAAATATCTTGCAAAGTCACCTCCTAGAGCAGCGGTTCTCAACCTGTGGGTCGCGACCCCTTTGGAGGTTGAATGACCCTTTCACAGGGGTCGCCTAAGACCATCGAGAAACATATTTCTGATGGTCTTAGGAACCGAGACACCGCTCCTCTATCCGTCTCCAGGTGGGTCTGCCCACATGCAGATATGCCCACATACAGATACGCCCACATACAAGTACCTGGCATGATGACATCATCGCGCCAACCCCATCACATACACCCTGTACAAATACAGGTGTATGTGACAGGGTTGTGCCATAATGTACTTATGCGGACCAGTCATACATGTGTAGAGAGCAGCTACTGTATAGAAAGCAGCTACTCTGTTAAAAGCAGCTACTGTGTTGAAAGCAGCAGTATTAGAAGTAAAATGACACTTCATGAATTATAATTACTGGGTAAATGTAAAATCATGTACTGTAAAATCATCAACTACTGCAAAAAAAAAATATATCTATCCCATGGGAACTTAATCTGGATGCTGATCAGTCTTTTTATATTCAGGTGTGGTTGATGTGAATACTGCCCCCTTGTGATAGTAACAGGTATGTAAAAAAACAACACAGAGAATAGTAAATCATGTATTGACTAAATTATGCCTTGTATCATCTTTTGTATTATTAAAGCTATTGTTATATATTATTTTCATTAGCAAACCATCCCATGACAATGGATCGTGTAGATGAGAACATTAAGAAAAGAAAATATAGTGAGGATTTTTTACAGTATTGTTTTACTTCAATAATTACAGCAGGAATTGAGAAACCACAATGTGTTATTTGTTGTGAAGTTCTATCAGCCGAATCTATGAAGCTGAACAAACTGAAACGCCATTTTGATAGCAAGCATCGAGCTTTGCTTGGAAGGATACCAGCTATTTTAGAAGCAAAGCTGATGGACTCAAGAAAGCCAGACTTTACACTGGTGGCAAGTACCACAAATAAAATGTAGCAGCCATTGAAGCTTCGTATTTGGTGGCACTCAGAATCACCAGAGCTATGAAACCTCACACCATTGCTGAAGATTTACTGTTGCCAGCTGCCAAAGACATTGTTTGAGTTATGATCGGAGACAAATTTGTTATGAAATTGAGTGCAATTTCCTTATCTAACGACACTGTCTGCAGAAGAATAAATGACATGTCTGCTGATATTCTTGATCAGGTAATCCAGGAAATTAAATCTGCTCCACTTCCAATATTTAGCATCCAGCTTGATGAATCTACAGACGTTGCAAACTGTTCACAGTTACTGGTTCACATGAGGTATATTAATGATGGTGACTTTAAAGATGAGTTTCTTTTTGCAAACCTCTTGAAACGACAACTACTGCATGTCATATATTTGACACAGTTGGTTCATTTCTGAAAGAGCATAAGATCTCTTGGGAAAAGGTTTGTGGTGTTTGCACAGTTGGTGCTCCATCTATGCTAGGATGTCGATCTGGATTTCAACGTTTGGTACTGAATGAGTCACCAAAAGTCATCGGAGCTCACTGTATGATTCATCAGCAAAATATTAGCAACGAAGATGCTGCCACAAGAGTTAAAAGAAGTAATGAAAAGCTTCGTAGTTCTGTCAATTTTGTAAAGGTGAGCACTTTAAACAGTCTACTGTTTTTGCAACTGTGCAACGAGTTGGATGTGCCGAACAATGCTCTGCTATTTCACACTGAAGTGAGATGGTTGTCGACAGGAAAAGTTTTAAAATGTGTTTTTGAGCTTTGTGATGAACTCAAAACGTTGTTTAATTAGAAAGCAAGACCGCAGTTCGAAGCACTTTTCAGCGACAAAAGTGAACTGCAGAAAATAGCTTACTTGGTTGACATCTTTGCCATCTTGAATGAGTTAAATTTATCACTGCAAGGACGAAATGCAACATGCCTCAATTTGTCTGAAAAGATCTGATCATTCCAAATGAAACTTCAGCTTTGGCAAAAAAAATTGGATGAAAATAAAATTTAGATGTTGCCTACCTTATCTGCTTTCTTTGAGGAACATGACATTGAACCAGACAAAAGGGTTACGGTAATAATTTCTGTGAAAGAACACTTGCACATCCTTGCAGACAAAATTTCATTGTACTTTCCAAATCTATTTGACACCCCATTTGCACTTGCCAGAAGCCCATTCACAGTCAAAGTTGAAGATGTTCCTGAGACAGCACAAGAGGAGTTCATTGAACTTATTAACAGCGATGCAGAAAGAACTGATTTCTCTATAATGCCAGTTACAAAATTCTGGATCAAGTGTTTGCAGTCATATCCTGTTCTGTCTGAGACTGTGTTGCGCCTTCTTCTTCCATTTCCAACAACATATCTTTGTGAAACAGGGTTTTCCAGCTTGTTGGTTATCAAGTCTAAATACAGAAGTGGACTTGCTGTGGAAGATGATCTTCATTGTGCTCTTGCAAAGACTGCCCCGAGAATTTCTGATCTGGTGAGAAAGAAGCAATCTCAACCTTTGCACTGACGTTGGCTTTTTATGCATACTGTCGCAAAATGTAGCAATGTAGTTTACTGTTGTTATACCAAGACTGTTACCCATGCTACAACATGCTTCAAGACAAAATTTCACTTATTTGTAATTAGAAATAAATATTTCACAATATATAATTACATATTGTTTTTGTGATTAATCACTATGCTTTAATTCTGTTCAATTTGTAACAGTGAAAATACATCCTGCATATCAGATATTTACATTACAATTCATAACAGTAGCAAGATTACAGTTATGAAGTAGCAACGAAAATAATTTTATGGTTGGGGGTCACCACAACATGAGGAACTGTATTAAAGGGTCGTGGCATTAGGAAGGTTGAGAACCACTGTCCTAGAGACAGTGGGTTAGGTAGGGAGTCAGGAGAGATTTTCTTGCAGTTGCTACTTTTTTCAGCAAAGCATTTCTTCTTTCTACATTTTTTTTTCAGTATTAAAGTGGGGTGAATTTTTCTCTTACTTATTCTAAGTCATATTCCCCTTCTTTATGAGTTGAGCTAAGACTTAATGGCAAACACAGAAGGAAGAATTTTTGACAATGACTCTGCAGGCCTGTCCTTGGTGAATTACATTTAAAAAAATCTGATAGTGTCTTTTAAGACAGTAGCCAGACTTGCAAATTCAGTATGTATGCATATATGCTTGTGAAAAGAAAAGTACAGGATTAAGACAAAATAGAAGTGTGTCAAGATAATCAACCTCTGGATGGTGACATAATAGGTCACTGTTATTTATGCTATTTCTTTTATTTCCACAATTTGCATTATTTTACTGATCAGAAAAAATATACAAAAATATATCTTTATTTTTAGAAATATCACTAACATGACTACTCCCAGGAATCTCTCATGCCTACTCCACTTAAGTAGCGTAGAATAGAAAATGGAACAAATGAAAAATAAGACATGATAGGAATTATTGGCTCATAGTTGATAACTTGTTTAGTATAACTGTAACTTATATATATTATGAACATTGCATCTATGTGTGAAATTTTAAACAAACAGAAAAAACACGTTTGTTTTTCCCCCCAAAATGGTAATGTCTGATTGAAGTACAGTATCAGTTAGCTGGCCTTATATAATAGTGAGATTGTTTATGTAAAAAAGACATAAGAAACTTATTTGTGTACCAGAAGAGGATAAACTTTAATCAGAACAAAAGAGATTTTTCAAAAAGCAGCATCTTCCTGAAATCCCTTTTTAATCTCTAAAATAAAAAGGATGGGCAAATGATCTCTGAGTTCCCTTCCTACCATGGTGTTCTCTGATAGCATGAAATCCGACTTCTTATTGAAGGATAATGCTGCATTGAATCAGGCCAAAGAGATTTACTGATAGAAAATATGAGAAACCCCAATTAATCAGCAGAATGAAGGAGCCTAGGATTTGCTTATGTTTTATTATTTTTCAGAATAACAAAAATAAATAAAGTAGAACTGCATCTGAGTTGAAATAACGATGCTGAAACAATGTCAACGTGTGAAGCCAAGGGTTTCAGTATTTCAGTTTTAATGTTAGATTATATTGCACATGTATAATCGTGCAATTATACCTTTTGATTTTATTTATAGAATTGTTTTTAAATAAAATCAGTGCTAAAACAAAATATTTTATTCTTTTATTTTTTCATATCTATTATAGCATTTATTAGGGTCAACCACTTGGGGTTTGATAACATTAATTAATTGCAGTGACACATCATTTTTCAGGAAGCTCCTTTTCTGGCTGACTCACCTATCTAAAACCAGGGAAAAATGTGGGAGATTGCCCCAAAGCCACTTAAAATCCATGTCACGCTAAAATAAAATCTTTATGTCAAAGTGAAATGATAGGAAAAGAGGAGATGGCAGGTTGATAGTAAGAAAGGGGAGAGATAATAATAAAAACATAGGAGCAGAAGCTTAGCGATTTGAGGCCATTTAATCCAAGAAAATCATTCTCATATACCTGTCTTAATACCAAATGAGCAATCTTCATATTAAATCTCAATATAATAATTGAGGTTCATGATACGAATTATTTTTAAAATGTGTGAAGTTCATATTTGTACAAAAGTTTCATCAAAGATTGTTAAAAGAACTATAGCTTTGGCTATTTAAATGGTTATATTTCAATTGTCTGAAAAATACACTTTTGTAAAACTAATTCATTTCATTGTAACAAATTATAAATAAAGCTAATAGTATTTTTGAAGTATCTTCCCTTTATGCTTCCTCAGAGGAACTATCTTCTATTTTCTGTAGCGTCAGTTAATGTTGGTTTAAACTCAGTTTTACATTTTAAATTCTTTAGTTAGAGAGCAGAAGATGTAGAGAATATCTCTTTGGATGGTGTTTATATTGTTATTTAAAGGACTATTTAAAACTCTGCTATTTGTAAACTCTTGCTAGATTATAGCTACCATAGGTTTGTAATCCATAAGTGACAGCTAACTAGCTATAGGACCAGTGACGGCTATAGAACAACTAGGAAAAATGCATTGCAAAAAATGTTTAATTATTGTACATTTTTGTATATATTCTAAATGAGAAAAAGATGTAACATTTAAATAATTAAAAGGTATTTTAAATCTCTCTTCCTCTCTTATGAGACATACAATTAGAAACAGGCCTGGGAGGCTGACAAGGGGCAGGAAGACTTTTATTTGAAGTTGCATGGAGATGAATGATAGATCCAGAGATCTTTGAGTGTGGCAGACATTTAAAGCTGATACAGACAACAATAAACAATGACTAGATACTAGGAACCAAGGAATGGAGCTAAATATGGACAATGGAACCAACAGAATTAATTAGCAGTTACAGAGAGAGTAAAGGGGGAAAATGTCTGAGAAATGTCCAAGGGAGCTGCAGACACCTGAAGAAGTTCTGGGGCCATTCATAGCTCAGCTGGTGTGTGTGCTGACCAAATTTATGCAGGGGCTGGGATGGGGTGGAAAGTTCCTCTGCAACCTTGCCTTCTGAGTACATACGAGAATAATTTTGAATAAAAAGTTACGTAATTTAAGTTTTAAAACCTTTTACTTTGTGCTCACTTTCATAATACCTCTGAAAATAATTTTAGTATGTGATATAGTTATATTATTTAATGCAATATTTCCTGATATTAATAAAAATGTATCGATGTTTTCAAAAAATCTTTCCTGAGTACTATTAAGGCAGTTTGTCAAGTCAGAATTAAAAAGATAAATCCTAATTATTGCAATAGGCTCCATCTAATACTGGTTGCATTAATTATAAGTACATTTTCTTATAATCTGGCAAATTTGATAACATATTAGAAAAGAGAACATTTTAATTTAATTATAAAAATTACTTTTAACCAAAGAATTACAACCCTTCATAGATTATAGAATACTGTTGCTCTTCATTTTTAGGAATGCATATATGGCCCTGGCTGGGTGGCTCAGTTGGTTGACCCGTACACCAAAATGGTGGCAAGTTCGATTCTGGGTCAGGGCACATACCCAGGTTTCAGGTTCCATCCCTGGTTGGACACATGCAGGAGGCAACCAATCAATGCTTATCTCTCACATCAATGTCTCTCTCTCTCTCTCTCTCTCTCTCTCTCCCTCTCCCCCTTTCTCTCTCTCAAATCAATAGTAATAATAAAAAAGAACATGTATATGTTTCTATCAATTTTCAACCTAAACTCCCAAACCTAAATTTTATACAGACTGCAGTACAGGCACAATACAAATGAATTGGCTATTGCTGGGGCCAGTTCAAAATGTTCTTCCAGTATCACCATTACCTAGGAACTATTCCCCCGCATAGCCCTTTCTATTCATCTCTCTAATTATTTGTTGAGTAGACTGTAAACTCCCTGAAGGCAAGGACCATGTTTGCAGATTTACCACAAAGCACAGTCTTTGGCATCTACTGTAACAGGTATTCATTGTGTGCCTACCCAATGATTAAAAGAATGAGTGGATTTTTCCTTTCTTTCGCAATTGATTTGGCTGAAACTTGAGTTCTCTGCCTAATTCTATTAATAGCCATTGCTTGCTGGTTCCAGAAAGCTAATGTTGATTGACACCATCTGTCCCAGCATAATGACTCCTCATTTCACCATAATGCTCCACTTTCCTGAGCAATAATCCTGGAACCCTCACTTTCACAGAGGATAGCCTGCTTGATTCTCAAGTACCAGGCCCTATTGCTGAAGTATTTCCCCATAGCTGAATTACAATATTTAGAATGTAACAAATACCAGCTATTTCCTAAATATTGCTTCATTGATTTAGATTTTTCAGTGCTGTGCTCTTCGCTCCCAGTGCCTGGCCGGTCAGCAGTGGCTAGGTCTTGGATGAAGTAATTTTAAACAGCTTTTTGCATGCATTTGATATTACATTGATATTTTTGCATAATTTATTTAAAATGAATCATAATTATTTCTCTCTTTTGGGTAAAAATATTTGAGGTTTTTACTCATCTTTGTATCAGATAAAATATAATCTCCAGCATATGTTACACAGAATTCTTATGTTAAAATATTATTCATGCTTTCATTTTATTTTTACATACATTTATTCATTTATAAATATTTACAATGTGTCCACTGTATATAAGATTCCATGCAAGGTAAAATGGTATAAACAGGAATAACTGTAACAATGACAATATGGTCTCTGACTAGATGAGTTTACAGTCTAGCAGAGGATGTAAAAATAAAATATTTAGGTATAAAACAGAATATAAAAGTCATAAAAGATATAATGCTGCAAGTTTATCAAAATTCAAAGATCTGGTCTTATTCATGTCTGTATCCTTAGCTCCTACCACAAAATCTGAAGCTTTTTAAAATCCAGGCTTTTTTCAAATATTTTTAAATTATTTATACTGATTTAAAAAGTTATATTTGAAAACATAAAAATATGTTATATAACTTACCAAATAAGACACAGTTATTCAAACTTTTAGAGAGATGAAAAAGAGGCTTATGGGCTTCATATCCTATATCCTTTCTATTGCTGATGAAGACTTTTCTAGTCTCACCCTATTAACCATTACACCAACTAAACTCACATTATATTCTTACACAGCACATTTCTTCTATGCATAAATGAAAAGGAGTATGGTCTAGGGTTTACAATCTAGACATGTATATTAAGATTGATCACCAGCAGCTCAGTATCAAAGTTTTCTATTGGAGTGTTGTCATAAATATATAGATAGTTTCTGATTTAGTGGTATTGGTCTTTTATCCCTACTGTAGTCTTTTTTTAATCAGATAAGGTTTATTTTTCCAATGATATGAATATCTATGCATATGAATATGCATCTTTATCTTTCCTCTCACCTAGAAGAGATTTAGAAAATATCACCATTCCGTCACCCTTTGGCTTCTGGATGAGTAGTTTTCTTTTTCTCTTTGGATCAAACTCATGTTCTCTACATTGAAGTCTACCAAATTTTCCCATAGCAGATATTATATCCATTCAATCTTGCCATGAAAGAAACAGAAGTTGTTGACATGAAACCACCAATACAGAGGATATAGCAAGTGCAGGGAACCCTTCTGGCTTTTTTTTTTTTTTTTCAATGGAGAACCTTGTCATTAGTTTCAGAATATCCAGGTCCTTGTGAACTCTGATGCCAGCTTCAATCAAACAACACAGCAGTGTGGCTATAGCACTTGATATTTTTTTAAAATACCAAATATTCCTGTAAACAAATCTAAATCTCCCCCATGTCAAACATAAAGGGCCATCAAATTGTTCTAAGGTTTAAAACAGCCAGTATTATGAATAGAATCCTCATACATTTATTCTATGGTAGTAATAATTATAGGGAAAAAAGCATATTAATCTTGGAATGTTGCCCTAAAAATTACTGCAACTCTTTTTTTGTTCTTCACCGGAGGCTATTCTTCCATTTATCTTCAGATAAAGTGTGGGGGAGGGGAGAGAGAGAGAGAGAGAGAGAGAGAGAGAGAGAGAGAGAGCGAGCGCGGGAAACATCAATATGAGAGACACACCGATTGATTGCCTCCCACAAGATCCCAACCAGGGCCGGGGACTGAATCACAACCGAGGTACATGCTCTTGACCAGAATCTAACCCGAGATTCTTTGGTCTGCAGGCTGACACTCTAACTGCTGAGCCAAACCGGCCAGGGCTGCAACTCTTTTTTTTTTTTTACTCAGGAAAGGTATTTTATAAAAACATGGTCATTTTTGTCTTTCCTCCATAAATAGAACTTTATCTTTTTTCTTTTTATGTTTTTTCTTTTCTTCAACACTTACACTTGTTTTTTCACTCCTTTCCCAATTAGAAACTCACTAATTCAACAGCAAGAAATACTCCAAAGTTAATAGAGAAATGAGGTCAGATTTTAAAAGTGTTAACAGAAGAAATAGAATAAAATAATTTCTATATTCAGGAAGTTAGAGTCACATTTGTAAAATAAGAAGTTTTATAAAAAGAAGCAATCAGAGAACATTAAAAAATATTTTGAATTAAAAATATAATTGCTAAAATAAAACAAACAAACAACTAATGAAAGACTGGATAAGGAAATAAAAATACCAAATAAACAAATTAGTCATCTAGAAAATTGAACCAAAGTATTGCCTCCCATAATTTTTTTTGTTTTTGTGGTAATTGTCATAAGTTAAGCAAAAATACTCCCCAAACTGGAATTCATGTAAGACGTTTTCTTCAATGACATGTTATTGATAAACAGAATAATTATAAGGATATTAAACCAATTTATAAAATATTTTTTAAAACCTTCTAAAATACTACTGGATTAAATTGAAAAACAAAGCTGTATTAACAAAATAATTAGAGTGAAAATGCAACTAATCAAAACCCACAACGTAAGGCTTGTACAGGGTTAAAGAGAGAACTATTACCTTTCAATGTATTCATTATAGAAGAAGAGACTAATAATATGTGAAGCAAAAATAAAAAGCTGAAAAGAGAATAGTGAACAAAACCAAAATAAGGTGTCGGATTAGTATGCCAAAATCAACAATGTTCTTATATCTAATGAAAGAAAACATTAAGGGGGGGGGGAGAGAGAGAGAGACTTTCCAGTAGCAATCAGAACTGTAAAATTCCTAAACTTTATTAAAATATTCAAGACCTATATGAAAAAAAATTGCAATTCTTTACTGCTAGTCATAATTAAAGACCAAAATAAATAGAGATGAACAAAGCAAAGTAGAAATAAAAAAGACAAGGATTTAAAGTTGAACTAATCAAATTTAACACATATGACTGGCAAAAGACACCATTACCACCAAAAACATTAAGAGATAAAGCAGAACATCAAAATATGTTTGCAAAACATATAAACAATAAGTGATCGGCATCCTCAAGATAAAAAGCCCTCCAACAAATCAGTCTACCAACATCATTCATTTCTTTCTCATCTGTCAAGGGAAAGGCACAGTATTTACAACTTTAATTTTAAGTTTAAATCTCCACTATATTCACAGTACAAATTTGTAAATTTTGTCCATCTTTTCATTGCTACTCCACGTTTGAGTTTCTAGTCTTTATTTCCATTCAAATGATGTAATTCTGTTGCCTTTATTCTTCTCATGTTAAACCTTGGTGCTTCCCAGCTTTGTTTCCTCACATAAAAGAGTAGATCACTCAATTTTTAAACATTTTCCTGGATATTAGAGACTTGGGGGTGGGGGGGACCACTTTTCCTCTCTTCACTTGGTGCCATCTTAAATGCCCTATCTACTGGGCTAGAGTTAAGGTTGGGGTTGGGGTTATTTACTGTGAGACTTTTTCTGACTCATGCAGATATGAATACCCCGAAGCATTAAATTTATACCTCTGCCATAGTAAGCCTCACTTATATTGTAACTTCTCTGTTTATATGTCAATCTTTACCATTAGTCTGAGAACTCAATAAATTTTCACTAGCAACTAGTTTATTTCTATAAACTTGGTTTCTTTGCTGATCTTCATCAGACTTTTGTTGAATGAACAAATTATCTTGAGAGACCAGCTCCTCATAAAATAAAGATCATTTTTTAACCTTATTGGAAGAATTATCTTGGGAACAATGGTCTAGAGTATTCCAACCAGATTAAATAATAAATTGTTGAAACAAAAATCTTACAGCAAGCATAGGCAGACTAGCAACCTAAAAATAGGAGTGCACAGCAGGCTTGAAACAATTACCTCCTAGTTTCAGAGTTTCATACCATTTTAGGTAGAAACACTGAATGACATTTTTAAGAGTTTATGGACTATCCCAGTAAAAAGGTATTAACTCATCAGGGCTTTAGTTTCCACAGACATAGATGCTACTAATAGATTCTTCCATCTTTTTGTCTGAAAAAATCTCAATGCATGGATTTAAAGTGAATGTGGATTAATTGGTTGCTTTGGGGAGATTTTATAGATGAATAAGTACAGAGGGCTGAAAGAGAAATGTGAGCATCAACAATATTTTTAGAATTGTCAGAAGAAAGCCATTTGCTGCACTGAGTTAACTCTGCTAGACTGGGTTGATGGATTGATGCCCCCATCTAGCTATTTATTTACTTACTTAACATTTATCTCCTACTCTTTAACTGGTTGTGCTTGAAGGGCATTATAGAAACATACTTGTGTATGACACTGTAGTATCATGTTGAAATTAAGGCATTATCATTTGAAATTTGCCTGGATCTACCCAGACCCAATACGTGCATTTTTTTCCCCCACTTGAGTTATTATACTGGTATCTTAAACTATTTCTTGGCTGAGTCTAAATCAAAACAACTAAGAGAATTGGAAAATCCCCGGGTTCCAATGCACATACCCAGGGTTATTGGCAGATTATGCCCTAGAAACAATTCTGGAAGCCCATAATTCCTAAATTTAAATTCTAATACAAAACTCTAATACTCCAGGGTACTGAATAACTTGTGCTTTTACATATGTATCCTAGGACAAATATGTACATTTATTTGATTTGTTTGTTTGTTGTTATTATTCCTCACCTGAGGGTATTATTTTCCATTGATCTTTAGAGAGGGTGGAAGGAAGGGAGGGAAAGAGAGAAATTGAGAGAGAAACATCAATGTGAGAGAGAACATTGATGTGAGAGAGACACATTGACTGGTCGCCTCCTGTTAGTCCCTGACAGGGGCCAGGGATAGAACCTGCAACCCAGGTACAGGCTCTTGACTGGGAATCAAACCCAAGACCCTTTTGTCCAAGGGCCAACACTCTAACCTCTGAGCCAAACTAGCCAGAACAAATATGTACATTTATACATAACTTTTAAGTCTAGAACATTTTGATTTTCATTAGCAGGTGTAATATCATGTAAGCATTCATTATTTTCTTAATTGAGGACTAAAAACATCTTAAAATAAGTTTCTTTATATGTGGTGATTCTTTTCAATTACTGAAATTCTAGAATGTGAACTCTGAGAGAGTATTGATTAAGTTGTGCTTATGTTTATTTGCATGTATCAGAATCCACAATTCAACTTAATTTTATTATAATAATAGTTAAAATAGGATACATTTTCACAATTGGAATTTTTAGATTGCCAGTATTAAAATATTCAAATTAGTATAGTTGTGAATATTTAATGGATAGAGCCTCCATAAAGTTAGGAAAATAAATCTATCATGAAAACTTTGATACAAATCTATGTCAAATATAAATACTATCAGTTATATATAATGCAGACTACAACATGAAAGGAAACAATATAACATGAATTATTAGACCACTACAGAGAGAAAAGAAAAAGTTAAAACATGAGGCAACGTATTTGTATTATGTAAACAGAAAATGCAGCCCTTTGGTACCTCTGCTAAAAACAAGTATTGCTACTGTGTATGCAATAATTCTGTTTAGTTGTGTTGTACTGTTACTTCTGAGATACTTTGTTCTTTGCATGCTACGTAGTATAATCTATGTGGCAGCCAAAACACCATAATATGATGTGACAGAAAACGCAGGAAAAATCTATTCACTTATGTGTCTTGAATGTTTCTTTTCAGTTTAAATCAGAGCTTTGAGTCGTGAATAGGGTTTACAGATGGAGACAAGGGTAGGGAAGCTGGCTTACAGGCTACTGCCCCTTTGGAACATTTTTATTGTGTGTGTGTGTGTGTGTTTTTTTTAATAAACTGTTTTTGCACACTATTTTCCTTTAACATTAATGCAATTTAAAGAACTTGTTTTCATGTATACATTTCCTAGTAAATCACACATCCTAGGTACAATGTTTGAACATAATTGGAAGCTTATGCTGTTAATTCATGAAAGTTCCATTTACCAGCCTCATATTTTTGGTAGGGTTAAGTGTGCAACTGATTTATTTACTCAGAGTCTAACATTAGGGCATCATAGGATGGCCTGTGATGCTATGTCATCCATGAATGTCTGCAATTTTGATGTAATGTACTTTATCTCAGTGACTTTAATCTATATGTTCTTCTTTTTAAAAGACATGTTTTAAGGGAATTAAAACCAAGATTTTGTATATTTTTGTATTAAGAATTATGTTTTATCAAAGCAAATATTGTTTATAAAACAATACTATTTATATTATAAATAATACATATCACAAAAAAAATTATTTTTTGTAGTATCTTTATTTTAACATAGAAATTTTTAGTAACTGAAATGATAAAGGTAATATCTTGCATTGCTATTAATGCCTGGGGTTTTTTCTTGTCCAACATCAGCAAAACAGGAAGTAAACTCCGTGCTATGAAATGGAAGTGATGATGGTTCTATTTTAACATAGGAACAATGTAGTAATGTAGTAATTAGTGGTGATTTCTTTAGTAGAAGCCCTAAGGATACAATTCTGCTATATCATATCCCTGCTAATCATGGACTCCAGGCTAGTAGGAAGCAAAGACGAATGTTAGGAGAACCTTTGTTCGATTAACTCTAGTAAAGGAAAACTCACTACTTCATGAGTTCTCAATTTCTCTTGAGATGTTGACAACTCCATTAGCAGAATATAGTATTGAAATGTGTCAGATGTGCCCAAGTCAAAGACTTACAAAATTAATTTTGAACTCCAGCTAAAAACAAAACAAACTTAAATTCAACTCTTTGGAAGTAATCAGTTTTGCTTACATCCTGTTATACTAACACAAGTTAAATAAAATGTGTTTTTATGGAGGTAAAATATCTAACAATATAAACAACAGATGACATCCTTCATTTTTAGAGATTAAATGAATAATGCTTCCCACTCTACTGCTTTGCCCTAACCCAAAACTGTTAAGATTTATTGAGTAACATCAGTACTACATGTTCCATCCATTATGACAGGGACATGCTTCGAAGTCCTTTGGTTCTGCATTAGGAAGCTCTTATATCTGTGCCTTCATAAAACTAGATGAAGAATATTATTTGCTAATTTATCATTTCAATAAGAAAGTTTAAAAAATAATCTCTCCTATGTTTGATGACAGATTATCAGTGTATCAGTGTATTTCTGTAGCCAGACTATGTACTCATAAAAATAAATTAGATACAATCATTTATTAAATATATTTACTTATAATTTCATTGTCTATAATTTTTATTTTGCCTCAGGTCATTGGCCTCTGAGGTAGTTAGATAACAATGACTTTAGAAAAGTAATCAGATTGACCTCAATTTCCTCATGAGGTACAACACAAGTAGTAAGAGAAGCACAAAACTATTATAAATCATATTTTGGGGGGAGGGAAATTCAGTAAATCAATATTTCTAAGCCTTGTGAAGATGAGTTATAGGTAAAGAAGAAAATTATTTGTTGTCCTCAACATTGTTTCTTTCAATTTACCATTTACCCCAATTATTTATTTATGTTAGTATTTATCACAGTATCTGTTTTCTGAGATACCCAGTTATTTCCCTTAAGAAGTTTAGAATATAGGAGAAAAATGGTGGCAGAGTAAATGAAAGCTACACAGACCATCTCCTAGGACCAAACTGGAATTACAACTAAAATAAAGACAAGTCATCTGGAAAAACTAACTGAAGAACAGCTGGAGAGAACCCTTATAACCAGGGACATAAAGAGGACCCCAAATGGAGACTGGGAGGAGGTGCAGAGGAGTGAGAGGGCTGGCTGGGTTCTGACAGACAGCAGCTGAAAGCTATCTTAGCTGTCGGTAGCTAGCTCCCTCTTCCGCAAGAAGCCACTTCACATCAGAGCAGCTTTAGCATGGGGGAGAAGCAACTGCTCCACTCTCAGGAATTTACCACCATCCAGCCCAGAGAAGTGCAACCTGAGGCTCATTAATAGCCAGAGACTACCTGCCAGCCAGTAGGCAGTGACAAGATTCTGAAGGCTTTGAACCTTGGACCTGGCTCTCAGTGTTGGGTGTTGTGGCTTTGGGGACTGAGCTGTGAAGACTGAGGCCCAGGATTCTATGCTGAGTAATTCCCTCATGCTTCAGCAGCCATCTCTGTGAAGAAATCCCTTCCCATCAGAGTGGCTTTAATCTGGGAGAGAAGCAACTGCCCCTCCCTCAGGAATTTAACACCACCTGGCCTGGGGAAGTGCAACCTGAGGCTCATCAACAGCCAGAGACTACCACCAAGCCAGTAGGCAGAGATGAGATTCTGATGGCTTTGAACTTTGAATCTGGCTCTCAGTGTTGGGTGTTGTGGCTCTGGGGACTGAGCTGTGAAGGCTGAGGCCTGGGTCACTGAGCTGAGCCATTAACCCACACTGCAGAAACCATTTCCTTCTCAAAGCAACTTTAGCCCAGGGCTCACCTGTAGGATTTTTCATTCAGCTGATGGCTACAACCTGAGGCTTATTAAGTAACTAAGACTAATAGTCAGCCTGCAGGTAAAAGATCTCGGATAATTGAATCTTTGCTTGGCCTGAGACTCTACCCAGGAAAGTAAGACTAGACATTGGTGTATAGCATGGTTCCGTCAATACTCGTTCAAACCCACCAGAGGGAGCCATAATCAGTGGTACATCGACACTCACAAAGAAAATTTGGCAGGCTCCAAACCCTGCTGAGACAGCCAAAATGGTGAAACAAAACAAATCCCAATGAAAGAACAAGATAATTCTACAGAAGAAGGGTTAAATGAAATGGAGTTAAGCAAGTTATCAGATGTAGAGTTCAGAGAAATGATTATGAGGAAACTCAACAGCATGAGTAGATATATAGAAACAATGAGAATCAACCAATTGGAAATGAAAACCACCAAGCAGAAATGAAGAATAACATAGCAGAAATAAAAAACACATTGGAAAGAATAACCAGCAGATTAGAGAAAGTCAAGGATCAGATCAGTGAATTAGAATACAGAATAGAAAAAAAAAATCACTCAATCAGAGAACCAAAAAGAAAACCCAATTACAAAACAGCAGGACAGTTTAAGAGAGCTGTAGGACAACATGAAAAGTAAAAACACCCATATCACAAGACTACCAGAAGAAGAAGAAAGTGAGCAAGGGTTAGAGAGTATATTTGAAGAAATAGTGGCAGAAAACTTCCATAACTTGGTAAAGGAAAAAGGCATACAAGTTCAGGAAACACAGAGAGCCCCAAGTAATAAAAACCCAAAGAAGCCCACACCAAGATACATCATAATTAAAATGCCAACAATTAAAAACAAAGAGATAATATTAAAGGTAGGAAGAGAAAAACAACAAGTTACCTACAAAGGAGCCCCCTTAAGGCTATCAACTGACTTCTCAACAGAAACACTACAGGCCAGAAGGGAATGGCATGAAGTAGTCAAGGTAATGAAAAACATGAATCTGAATCTAAGACTATTCTATCTAGCAAGGCTATCATTCAAATTACAAGATGAAAGAAAGAACTTCCCAGACAAAAAAAAAAGGGGGGGGGGCGGGGGCAAAGAAAATATATTACCACCAAACCAGCACTTCAAGAAATGTTAAAAGGACTACTGTAATAAGCAGAAGAAATAGAGAGAGAAACATAGCCATAATAAATTAAAATGGCAATAAATAAGTACATATCAATAATAACCTCAAATATAAATGGATTAAATGCTCCAAACAGAGTAGCTGAATGTATAAGAAAGTATGACTCATACATATGTTGTTTACAAGAGACCCAACTTACAACAAAAGACTCACACAGGTTGAAAGTGAAGGGATGAAAAAAAATTTTCCAAGCAAATGGAAATTTTTAAAAAGCTGGGATAGTAATATTTAAATCTAATCAAATAGACTTCAAAATGAAGGCCATAACAAGAGACAAAGAAGGCCACTACGTAATATTGAAAGGCTCTATCCAACAGGAGGATATAACCTTGGTAAACATATATGCGCCCAATATAGGAGCACCAAAATTTATTTAAAAAATTCTGGAGGACTTCAAGGAGAAATCAACAGCAATACAATCACAGCAGGGGACTTCAACACCTCACAGACATCACTGGATAGATCCTCTAGACAAAAAATTAACAAGGAAACAGAGTCTCTAAATGACGTACTAGATCAAATGGATTTAATAGATATGTATAGAGAATTATACCCCCAAACTGCAGAATACACATTCATCTCAAGTGCACACGGAACATTCTCAAAGATAGACCACATGTTAGAACACAAACTAAGTCTCTACAAGTTCAAGAAGATTGAAATCATATCAAGCATCTTCTCAGATCACAATGGCATGAAAGTAGAAATTAATTACAATAAAAACATTTAAAAACATTCAAAAACATAGAGGCTAAATAGTGTGTTATTAACAATGAATGGGTTACCAAGGAGATCAAGGAAGAAATTAAAAACTTCTTTGAAATCAGTGAAAATGAGCACACGACACAAAATCTATGGGATGCAGTGAAAGCAGTCCTGAGAGAGAAGTTCATAGCACTACAGGCCTACTTTAAGAAACGAGAAAAATTTCTAATACTCTATCTAACCCTACAACTTAAGGAACTAGAAAGTAATCAAAAAGAAAAATCCAGAGCAAGTAGAAGGAAAGAAATGGTAAAGGTCAGAGTGGAAATCCACAACATGGAGACTAAAAAAAAAAAAAAAAAATTCAAAAGATCAATGAAACAAAGAGCTGTTTCTTTGAAAAGATAAACAGGATTGATAAACCATTAGCCAGACTCACCAAGAAACAAAGAGAGAGGACCCAAATAAATAAAATCAGAAACAAAAGAGGATAAGTAACAACTGACACCACAGAAATACAAAGGATTGTTAGAAAATACTATGAACTATTAATATTATACACCAACAAACTGGACAACCTAGGCAAAATGGACAAATTTCTAGAATCACACATTCTCTCATAACTGAATTGAGAAGAGTCAGAAAACTTGAACAGACCAAGAATTACTAAGAAATTGAAACTGTAATCAATAAACTCACAGCAAACAAAAGCCCAGGTCTGGATGGCTTCACAGGGGGGTTTTACTAAACATTCAAAGAAGAACTAATACCCATTCTCCTCAAACTATTCCAAAAAAATTCAAGAAGAAGGAAGACTTCCAAGCTCTTTTTATGAGGCCAGCATAATCCTAATTCTAAAACCAGATAAAGACACTACAAAGAAGGAAAACTACAGACCAATATCCCTGATGAACATAGATGCCAAAATCCTCAACAAAATATTAGCAAATGGGATTCAGCATTAAAAATATATATATATATTCACCATGACCGAGTAAGATTCATTCCAGGGATGCAATGCTAGTACAATATTTGCAAATCAATAAATGTGATACACCACATAAACAAAATGAAAAATAAAAATCATGTGATCACATCAATAGATGCTGAAAAAGCATCTGACACAATCCAGCACCCATTTCTGATAAAAATGCTCAGCAAAGTGGGAATAGAGGGATCATAGTTCAACATAAAAAAAGGCCATATATGAAAAACCTACAGCCAACGTCATACTCAATGGGAAAAACTAAAAACATTTCCCTTATGAATAGGAACAAGACAGGAATGCCCACTTTCACCACTCTTATTTAACATAGTACTGGAGTCTTAGCCACAGCAATTAGACATGAAGAAAAAATAAAAGGGATCCAAATTGAAAAAGAGGAAATGAAACTGTCATTAGCTGCAGATGACATGATATTGTACATAGAAAACCCTAAAGACTCCATCAAAAATCTACTAGATTTAATAAATAAATTTGGCAAAGTAGCAGGATACAAAATTAACATGCAGAAATCAATGGCATTTTTATGCACCAAAAATGAACACTCAGAAAGGGAAACTAAAAAAAAATTCCATTTACTGTTGCAATAAAAAATAAATAAAATACCTAGGAATAAACTTAACCAAGGATGTAAAAGACCTGTTCTCAGAAAAATACAGGACATTGAAAAATAAATGGAAGAAGATATAAAAAAGTAGAAATACATACCATGTTCATGGATTGAAAAAAATCAACATCATTAAAATGTTGATGCTACCCAAAGCAATCTACAGATTCAGTGCAATCCCTATTAAAGTACCAATGGCATATTTCACAGATCTATAATAAATACTCCAAAAGTTTATATGGAACCATAAAAGACTCCAAATAGCCACAGCAATCTTGAAAAAGAAGACCAAAGTGGGAGAGATCACAATTCCAGATATCAAGTTATACTACAAAGCCATCATAATCAAAACAGCTTGGCACTGGCACAAGAACAGGTATATAAATCAATGGAACAGAACAGAGAACCCATAAATCGACCTAAGACAGTATGCATAATTAATATCCAACAAAGGAGGCATGAGCATACAATGGAGAAAAGACAGCCTTTCAATAAATGATTTTGGGAAGATTGGACAGATACATGCAAAAAAAAAAAAAAAAATGAAACTAGACCACCAGCTTACACCATACACAAGAATAAACTCAAAATGGATAAAAGACTTAAATGTAACCTGTGAAACCATAAATATCCTAGAAGAAAATGTAGGCAAAAAAATCTCAGACACCATATGTAGTGGAGTTTTCACTGTTACATCACCTAGGGCAAGAGAAACAAAGGAAAAAATTAATGAATGGCACTGCAACAAATTTAAAAGCTTCTGCATGGCAAAAGAAACCAGCATCAAAATGAAAAGGGAACACACTCTCTGGGAGAACATATTTGCCAATGAGACATTGGATAAAGGGTTAATATCCAAAATATGTAGAGTACTCATACAACTCAACAAAAGGAAGACAATCCAATCAAAAAATGGGTGGAGGACCTGAATAGACACTTCTCCAAACAGGACATACAAAATGCCAGGAGACATATGAAAAAATGCTGAACATCTCTAATCATCAGAGAGATGCAAACTAGAACAACTTTGAGATAATACCTCACACCTGCCAGAATGGCTGCCATCAACAAATCCTCAAACAGCAAGTGCTGGTGAGGGTATGAAAAGGAGACTCTAGCACACTGCTGGTGGGAATACGGACTGTTACAGCCACTATGGAAAACAATATGGTGTTTCCTCAAAAAATTAAAAATGAACTGCCATTTGACCCAGTGATCCCACTTCTAGGAATATATCCTAAAAAGCCTGAAACACCACCCTGGCCAGTTGGGGTCAGCAATTAGAGCATCGGCCTGCGGACCAGAGAGTCCCAGTTTGGTTCCCACTAAGGGCACGTACCTCAGTTGCAGTTTGGTCCCAGCCCGGTTGGGGTCATGTGGGTGGCAGCCACTCAATGTGTCTCTCTCACATCTCAAATTGATGTTTCTCATTCTTTCTTCTTCCCCTCTCTCTCTCTATCTGAACGTAAATGCAAAAAAAAAAAAAAAAAAAAAGTCCTTGGGTGAGGATAAAAAAAAAAAAGCCTGAAACACCAATTCGGAAGAAAATATGTACCCCTATGTTCATAGCAGGGCTATTTACAGTTGCTAAGATCTGGAAACAGGCTAAGTGCCCATCAATAGATGAGTGGATAAAAAATGTGTGCTAAATGTACACAATGGGATACTATGCAGATGTAAGAAAAAGAGATCTCTTACCCTTTGAGATGTCATGGAGGGACCTAGAGAGTATTATGCTGCGCGAAATAAGTCAGTCAGAGAAAGACAAGTACCACATGATCTCACTTGTTTAAGGAACATCATGAACAAAATAAGCTGTCAACCAAAATAGATCCAGAGTCACGGAAGTAGGGAACAGACTGGCAAACCTCAGAGGGATTGGGGTGGGAGGAGTGGGAGAGGTGGGAAGAGATAAACCAATGAACTTATGTACATATAATCACAACCAATGAACACAGAAATTAGTATGGGGAAAGCAAGAGGGGGGTGGAGTGGGGAGAAAGGGGTCAATGAGATAAAAAGGGGAACATCTGTAAATCTTTTAAAAATAAATAATAATAATAATAATAAAGATCAAAGCAATTACAATAAAGGAGAGAAGAAAAGAAAAAAAGCTTAGAATACAGAAAAATAAGGTCTACATGAACAAACACAAAGAGTTACAGTAAGAACAATATGAGATAATTGCATATATATGGTATGCATGTGCTATGCATTTTAAATCTTTTAAACAGATAAATACATTGCAATAAATGTTTTAATATTTATAATATTAAAATATCATGTACATTTAACTGTGAAGTCATATAGCACTTCCCTTTTCTCTACCGAAAAAAGGTATGGTAAAAATAAGACCTAACTCATAGACATAGAGTTATCTTTTTTTTTTATTAATCCTCACCCAAATATCTTTTTATTGATTTTTAGAGAGAGAGAGAGAGAAACATCGATCGGTTGCCTCCTGTACTTGCCCCAACTGGGGATTGAACCCACAAACTAAGTATCTGCCCTGACCAGGAATCAAACCCACAACCTTTTTGGTGTATGGGATGACATACCAACCAACTGAACCATCCGGGCATGGCTAGAGTTTTCTTGAGATTAAAGTGAGATAATAAAAGTTTGTATCACAGACTTGTTAAGTAATCATGAATTATTATTGAATATTTCTAATAAAATAGTCTCTATCAATATTTTCTAAATGTAGCTCTCATTTCTGTCTTCTACAGATTTTAATTAAAACTATATGTAATTTTTGTCTATTAATGCCACATTTTAATTTTCTTCCACCATCCCTTCAGCCATACCTTAAATATACACAGCAAAAATACTCGTATTTTGTTATTAGTATAATAGAGATCGAAGAATGCAGGGTAAAGAGGAAATAATATTGGAAAAAATAAAGCAGACTCCTGTCCTCACTTAGGCAGTGTTTTTGCAGTAAAAACAATATTCACTAGACAGTTTCTACTAACTGGGAGGGGAACGTTGCATAACTTACTTTATTATAAGCTTTACTCTCTTTTGTAAAAATAAGAGGCAATGGCCTTGAAGTGTTGTAATTCTAAAAATCCTACAATGTGAATGGAATAGACAAATATATTACAAAATCCTTAAGTAAAATTTGCCAGCCAACCTAAAGCAAGAATATTTAAATTATAGAAGCAAATGAGTTTATGTTTAATCCTTCATAAAGCTGCATACTCTAAAAGAAAACAAAAACAAAAACTAATACTGGGCTTCTTTCCAGAAATAAGCGCTTTCATTCCGTAGATGAATTATAATTTTGTAACAGCTCTGCTATCTCATCTACTCTGGGTTCCAAGCCATGTTTGGTTCTCTTTAGAGAACACAATATTTTGGGACTGATCCCGGCTAATAATCAATGCAAGACCCTGTGGCAAAAATTTAACACAGATGGATGCTGATCTTGAGATATATTCAGAATTGTACTACCTCTGGTTTAGCGACTAATAAATTCTTGGGTAGTTTAATGCACTGGACTGAAAGCAAGTAGAGGCAATGACCCCAAAAGATGTCAGAAATGATAAGTGCTAAAAACCTGGAAATGTAGCTGTTGATGGTCTGAGAGAGTGTTCCAGCACAGTAAGTCCCAGAAACTGACAGCCAGATATCAAAGTGAGAATGATCGCTGCTAGATTTTTACGTTTCTACAGGGGTGAAGCTTTTGCACAGGAACTACAGATGTATATAATCAGTGTGGCATGAGAACATCATTTTCAAAAGTTACAGGTATTTGTGATTTTGTGATAACTATTAATGCACCATTATGATAGATTTTATACACCAGAGATGACCTTTGCTGAACATGGCCTGAGATCAAGTTTATAAATTTATCAACTTTCTCACTTTAACCTCATTGTATTTCCTAATTTTTCTCATTAAATCTCATTTTTAGATGATTGCTTGTAAGAACATGGAGGACAGAGATCAATGATCTAATCTTTCTATCTTTTTGTAGCCTAGGATAGGCTTGGCAGAATAATTAGTACAGGATAGGCCCACAGTAATAAAGCTTTATATTTAGAAATGTCCTCAAACACATTTACATACCTTTTTATTATTATTATTATTATTATTATAGCCTCATTATGAAAACAGATAATATCCATATTTTACATAGGAAAAAAACTGACGTTGACAGATTTTAAATGGTTTGTGTGAGATCAACAGCTCCTAAATAATAGAGCTAGTACTTAAATCTCATTTTTCTCTCTCTTTTTTTTTTTTTTAGATAGAGTAGAAGGGAGGCGGGTGTGGGAGTGAGAGAGAGAGAGCAAAACATTGATGTGCCCACATTGATTGGTTGCCTCCTGCATGGCCCTGGGGCCAGGAATCAAATCTGCAACCCAGGTACGTGCCCTTGACCAGGAATTGAACCCGAGACCCTTGGGTCTGCAAGCTGATGCTCTAACCGCTGAGCAAAGCGGTCAGGACTCATTTTCCTCTTTTTAAACTTAAAGCTTTAGCCATCATATCACCCCAATTTCTTCCCATTTCAGCAGGTGTGCTAACTTATACTCAGAAACACTACATGGTGTCTTCTGTGTGGCATTGCTGACAAGGAGGTGAGCCAGAACGCAAGCCCACAGCTAAGTAAAAGTTAATCATATTATTATGGGGTTCAGAGAAAGGATATTGAAAATAAAAGTATTTCATTCTACAGAACACTTTAAATGAGAATACAGTGTGTCCCTGATGAGCCTATGTAAAGAGATTCCTAGCTTAATTTATGTCAGTTTCTTTTGGCATTAATAAGATCATTGTTGCCTTGGACAGTGTGTCTCAATGGTTAGAGCTCACCAAAGGGTCTCGGCTTCAATTCCAGGTCAAGGGCACGTAACTGGGTTACAGGTTTGATCCCTGGCCTCAGTAGAGGTGGGTACAGGAGGCAACCAATCAATGTGTCTCTCTCATATCAATGTTTCTCTCTCTCTCTCTGTCTCTCCCTCTCCCAACCCTCCCTTTCACTCTCTAAAAAATCAATGGAAAAAATATCTTTGGGTGAAGATCAATAAATAATAATAATAATAATAATAATAATAAGATAATTATAGAAAAGGAAAATGAGAGAGAGAGAAGGAAAATTAAGTGTGAGGAAGACTTGATAGTGTGTAGTGGACCAAGAAATAAACTATCTCTGACAGACAAGTGACGTGTTATTTCTTTCTCCTGGATAGTAATGTCCTCATTTGTAAAATGGGTATGACAATGTGATTTTTTTTTCTAAGTGGAAAGGTTGATATAGTTTTAGATATATTTAACCTTTCATGTATTAACTCCATATAGTTTAAATAAGACTAAGATAAACCATTTGGATACCTTTGTTGCTATACCAAAAATAATCTCGTAATAGTTGGGGTGACCTTAATGATAGTAGACTTAGTTTATATAACTCTTTCCTCGTGATGATGGCTACTGCAAGCTATGTTCTCTAGGAGTTTCACTCCTCTATTCTGGCAAACCCGAAAAATACATGGACATTGCTTTGTGCTCAGAGGGTTAGCCAAATTTGCTTGGACAATCTTGAATTTACTTATATGTTTGGTTCTCTTATCAGAGAGCAAATCTCTGCAATAACTCTAGCTATGAAGGTTAGTATTTAAGCATTAAGTACAGAATAATCTACAAAACCCAGGGTAATGGGCATCTAATTTCTAGCTCTAATGATATATAAATTATGAAATATATCATGATTTGTCTTCATCACCTTCCTTTTGATAAATCTTCCCTTTAATCAATGTACTCTGTCCTAAGCTTTCCCATCACCTCTCTAGTATCCTGGAGCCCTGTCTATGCCTGAATGTCTTCGTTGCCTTCATTTTTTCCCTCTATCAGACATATTACAGTATTAGGATCGTAAATGACAGCTTAATTATGAAAGTTTTATGGAAATATTACCTTTATTTTCCCTACCTAGACAGAATTGGTATTTTTCTCTTCCGTTGTAAACTATCAATAAAAGTATTGGTCAAATAATTCATGCTAAGGTCATTATGGTTACTCCTGAGTGAATATGCAACCTCTGGGGAAGTACTTGCATTTAAGTAAGGTATTGACTAAACCCCAACTAATAGTGAAATGTCATATATCAGCACATATTGTGCTTTGGTAGAGTGTGCTTTCATATGGTAGCATATATTCCAAGCATCCCTCAAATACACTCTCTTGGCTAATCACCCTCTCTATAAAGCCAACCCTTCCTCCAGCTCCAAAATGTCCATTAGAGAGCCCGGCAGCTGTAGGTCTACCAGGCATGCAGCCAATTGGCTATAAACCCACAGGTTTTAGTGCCAGAATGTCATAGGATCCTCTCGAAGTTGTTTAGTCAAGTGTAAACTAAGATTACCTACGATATTTGCTTTCTTCTCCCTACAGAAATATGTCATGAGAATGAATGAGATAATTTAGAGAAAGCACTTTGAGATCCCAGGGAAATAATGCATTTTATTTATTCAAGTTACTGCTGTTTTTAGTATTATTAGTAAATGTTACATTGAAGTTGGCCTAAATGTAAGGTCTGACAATTCACTGTTACTGTATTTGAATGTAAAATTTCTGTACGATTGGTTGCAGTTTGCTTTCATGCCACCCAGAAATGGTGGGATCTCTCAGTTTACTGAATTTCAAGTTGTGGGATAGCTTTCCTTTCTAAATCTGTCTGTAATGTAATAATTTGCTTTGTAAATAAATGGCATTTTCCATAGTTGACATGCTGTAATTTCCAATATAAATGTAAGCTAAATTGATGAATTCATTAGAAAGCATATAGAAAGGTGATACTCATTTATTTTCAAGGAATGAATGCTACGTGAGTGCCTAGTTTATTTTTATTGTTTTCATTCTGTGCAAAACAACAAAGAAACCACAAATAGCAAAAGGAAAAATAATAGGCAAATAAAAGCTGTGAATGCAAAAAATAAAATCTTACAGAAAAAAAAACTGTATTAATTTGAATGCAATCTTCCTATTTTTGGTGCCTGTACAGAAAACAGATGCTTTTCTGCTCTGTTTTCTCAGATTAGTTCTCCTACTTCCCCTGTTGCCCAAACCCTGCAGAGAGATACAAGTCAAGGCTGCTCAACTTCAGAGTATAAACACAAGCTCTAAACAACAGGAGGTCTGAGACATTACTCTAGCCCCACAGGCCCCAATTTTTTCCCTTTAATCATCTCCTTCATTCTCATTGGATCATTTGTATCTGACAAAAGACAGCCTGCTTCCTAGAACAGGAATGTCCTTATTTATCCCTGAACCAGACCCTCCTGGAAGAACTTCCACTTGACATTTCTGGATTGACAAAAGATAGAGAATTTTCTTTCATACTAATTATTTTTTTTCCTGTGAAGAAATAGGCTGAGTTCCACAAAGTGTCACAATGAGTTCCTTATTTGAAATGTTAACAAATCATGAAAAGAATTGTAACCCATGAAAATAATGTCTTAGACAAAATTCATATAATAAATAAAAATATAATAAAGGTTCTGAAATAATTCTTATACAGGCATAAGGATTCAATTCTCTTTTAACTCAAATATATATATCAACTGATACTCTCTCAAATATTGAGAAGTGATATGCATTATCTTTATGAATAATTATAATGAGAATACCATTTCATGTCTGCATTCTAATAGCACTATCAATATAATGTATTCATATTATTAGAGTTATAAATGCTAATTCAAATCTGCATTACTTTATCAAAAAATATAAAAAGGATGCCAAAATCTGTTTTAAGAAAATGAACCTAAGACTACAGACATTTGTAGTTTATATTTCCTAATAGCTGGCAAAAAATAGAGAAAGAATATATATATATATATATATATATATATATATATTTAAGAAGATGAGTACTTTAAAATTGTGTGGGGATTTATTCTTATAATCAAGGATTTATTTTTTTATGCTTGAGTTACATTATGGTAGGAAATTATTCACCTAGGAAATCATCAATTCCATTAGACTTCTAGAATCTCTTGTAGTTTTCAAGACTCCCCAAACTTTGGGATTTTTTTAAATTAATTAATTTATTTTTGTTACACATGCATATAAGTTCTGTGGTCTATGGGATTTTTTTTATTTTTTCTAAACCAGTGATTGTGAATAGATATACTCATTGTAATGCTTCTGAAAATGAGATTTGGGAGGTGAGTGAAGGGTAATTTGAGGGTCTCCTACTATGCTTGTCTCCATTGAACACGACTGCAACCTGCAGAGGAGGAATTTGAGGACAATCTTTCTTCAACCTTCTTTTTATACTATGAATAGTTCTATGTTGAAGGCAGAGTGTTGCAATAACTACTGAACTATGCTCAAAATACACAGATTCTTAAAATGTATTGTTGAATCTAACTGTATGTAAATATGTATAAGCAAGAGTTGATTTTGAATAAATATAAATATATACATAAAAATGTGTTGTTGAAGATCTTTGATTTAGTATGTTATTTCTATTTCTGAATAATGAATCCATGGGTATTGGAACAGCAACATACACATATACACACACATGTAGGTATGCATATAAATCCCTTTATTTGAAATTTGTAATTATATAGCAATATTTTATTTTTATTTTTTTTCTTTATTAATGTTAGAGAAAGAGAAAGGGAGAGATAGAAACATGGATGAGAGAGAACATCGATTGGCCACTTCCTGCATGCCCCCCACTAGGGATCCGGCCCACAACCTGGGCATGTGCCCTGACCAGGAATTGAACCAGCGACCTCTTGGTACATGGGTCGATGCTCAACCACTGAGCCACACCGGCCAGGGTATATAGCAATATTTTATCCATCATTTGAATTTTACTCAAATACAGTAAAATGCTTTTTTAAAATGAAGAAACATATATTTAAAGAAATATTTTATGTATACAGGGCCACTTCTATGACAGTGTACACTTTTCTCCTCAAAAATCTAGGGAGTGACATTCACATCTTTGTCTATATAAATAATGCCCCTATGTATATAGTCAGTAAACTAACAAAATTCTTTCCCACCACATAGAGCCCAGCATTTTTGTAGGTGAAAAAAAGAATAAAAGGAAGTGTAAAATACATGATTTTCACCGCTGGGTAAAAAGAATGTATTTAGTTAAGAATTCATTGCTATAAATTAAAACAAGTAGAAAACAACTAAATGTTGGAGAAATTCAAGAGATTCAAAGAGGGAATGGGGGAGATGAATCAGGAAGAGATAAACCAAAGCACTTATATGCATATTTGCAAACCAGTGGACACAGACAATAATGTGGTGGAGGTGGGAGGAGGGAGTCAATGGTGGAAAAAAAGACATTTGTAATACTTTCAACAATAAAGATAAGTTAAAATAAGTAATTAATTTATCTCTTCCTGCCCCATCTCCCCTATTCCCTCTTTTAATCTCTTTATATTCTCCAGCATTTAGTTGTTTTCTACTTGACTGAACTGTGTGTGTATATTAGAGAATAATTGCTTATCCAACCTTGGATAGGATAGGTTAAACCATGGTGATCATGGAAAGTCGTGAAATCTAGACAGAAAAGTTGACACTTGATATAGCAGGAAATAGATTATCGAACAGATCATTGAACAAGAAACTGTAGCAAAGATTTGGGAAGATTAAATCAGTGATAAGAATAGAAACTTGTGAGAAAGAAGATTCTGGAAAGGGAACCAGGTGTCATGTATTGAAAAGATAATGAATGGGTTGATGGCACAAATAAATAATAGGCATATACCATGTCTTGAAGGGCTTTGTCACTGCTAGAAAACCAATTGAGCAGGGGAAAAGAAAGAAAATGAAAGCATTTTCCCCCCTTTCCTTTGATTTATTTAAAATGGAAAGGCTCCCCTAGTGGAGGGGGAGCAATGAGGGGAAAATGGGACATCTGTAATACCCTCAACAATAAAGATAAATACATTTAAAAATACAACTGTAACAGTTCCAGTGATACCTGGGTTATACTGCCTGTCACAAATAAAACATTTTAATACAAAAATAAAATTGAAGGACTCCTTAATGTGCTTATAGTAGAAATGAAAAGAGTCCTTGAAGAAAACTTCTTGGAAATGTTAAAAAGGGACTGGAAATAATCCGAGACTGGGTTTCCAGAGACAGTAGGAATTGATGAGTTTAGAATATTGTAGGAAAGCAAGAGAACTGAGTAAAAATGAGAAAATAGACTTTGGAACAGTGGTCTCTAGGAGAATATGAAATAGAAATTCCTAGTTATAATAATTACTGATTTTTAAATGATAGCACAGAACACAAGAATATCTTGAATCGCTTTCTAAAACTTCTTCAGTAATTAAGTGTGCTTAAATTAGTTTTAGTGGATACCTATGTATGCTAATTCTATGAAAATATATAAAATATAAAATAATATGATAACTTTATAGCAACCAGAATATATGAAAATTAGAAATCCCTTTTCCTAATGAGAATGGATAATGGAGCTTATTTATCATTGTTTATGCCATACAGGCATTAGCAAATTTGAAATTCAATATAGTTCTGAAAAGTTTAATTTTCTCTGTTATAAAAGCAATCTTTGACATTTAAACTTAACTTAAAAATTATTTTGTCCTGTATACTTGGGAGGACATTTTATTCTTTTGTAATAAACTTCAAATTTTAAAAAAGAAGAGTTATTACTTGATAGAACTGAGAAGAAAATTTAAAATGCTACTGCCTTTTATTTTTTTCTCTGTTTGAGTTACATCATAATATGCTATTAGGGTGATGTTATTATTAATGTAAATAACCAAATCTATTTTCTTAGGAACAGGGCTGATGTAAGGTCAGGGTCAGGTTATTTTCAGAGTTACTTCTAATGTGAAATTACTTTGAGATAATCACTCATAAGGGAAGATGAATGCTACCCTAAAACATTCTTTCTATAGGAAATATGTGATATGTGCAAGTCAAATATTTGTAATATACAAGCAAAATTTATCTTCATAGTTGGGAGGCCTCCAGATAATTGGATGAGTTTTATTGTTAATAAATATAAACTGGATCCTAATTAATGAACTGCTGACATTCCAATTTTGTAGTTATAATTTTTCATGATTTGTTTTTATTCTTATATCAACAAATATTAGGAAAAAAGCAGGTTAAAGAGAGGTGGTGATGGTCATTGCAGGATAAGGATAACTAAACTCACATTTATCACTTAGCATTTACTTTATGCTAAACACTATACTAAGTTCTTTTCTTTTATTTTTCTTTATTGATATTAGAGAGAGAGAAGAAGGGAGAGGGAAAGAGAGAGAGAAGCATCAATGAGAGAGAACAATGACTGGCCACTTTCTACATGCCCCCCACTGAGGATCAGGCCCACAACCTGGGCATGTGTCCTGATGGGAATCGAACTGGCGACCTCTTGGTGCATGGGTCGACACTCAACCACTGAGCCACACTGGGTGAGCTATACTAACTTCTTTATATTTGATTTTTTTTCAACACCTGTGAGAGGTATGCAATATTTTAACAATTTTAGTTGAGAAAAATAACTTTGGGAAGGTTTAATAAATGCCTTAGGTCACATGGGTACTGAATGTCAGAGCCAACTTTCAGATCCCGATAAGAATGATTTTCCTAACTATGACCTTAACCACTTTTCTGTACTGCCTTTTATGTCTGGTTCCCAATGAGGAAATGAATTGCCCGAGAGGGCACTGTAAGTGGTCACCTGGTGTTTGTATCCTGGGGGGAGACAAAATAAACAAGAATATTAAAAAATATAAAAACTGTACCAAATCATAGAAATTTAAAGCTGGGAACAAAATTTTCAGTTCGTATAGTCTAATACATCTAAGTGAGAAAACTCAGATGTAAAATGAGCAAATGGCATTTCAAACAAGTCACATTAAACAGCATTTAATTCATCAGACACTTTTATAATCTGAGTCTGTGGTGAGAGGCTAATATGTCGTGCTGTCAGTTCCTCCCTGCCTTAGAGAAATAGTGAAGGAGGTGAGTCTGTGTTAGGGAATGCGAAGTTGGCCAATTGAGTGTCCAGTTGTCAAGTTCTCCTCCATCTTTTCAAAGAAAACAACAACAACAAAAAACCTGTGGTGATAATTAGGCAAAATTTAATTTCTAATTGAGAAAAACTTATTGAGCATTTTCAATGCACCAAATTCTGTAATAGGTGCTTCAACATTTATTCTGCTTTAAATCCCACAACCCCACTGAGAGCTATTAACATATACAGTTATGTAGGATTGATCTTTACCATCACTGACAAGCATATTAATTTCAGAATTATCCATTAATTCCACATTCAAAGTTAAAAGTTAATTATTAAATATTTATCAGTCTGGTGTAAATACTAATACTTTAGCAGTCAGAACTGCCTTTGGTTAAGTATGCCTTGGTATATCTAAGTATCTAAAACCAAGCAGTATGTTTATATTACTATACAAGTTTTTATATCTCACAACATCATACTGTAATTTATGGGTGATTAATGGGAGCTTCAAAGACAATTCTGAGTACACATGAGTTTTCCATGGTGATTTTGTATTTTAATCTCCATAGAAGAGGTAACCTTAACTATATATATTTATTAGAACAAAAATATGTAGTAAATGTATACATGAACCAGAACTAAAGTTTCTAGACTATTGTTTCTGACACTGTGGTACTCAACCTGAGGCATGATTTCCTAAACTATTACTGAAATTACAGATGCCAGGGTCCATCTCAGACCAAGTGAATCAGAATCTTTGAGGGCTTGACCCATGGATCTGCTGTTTTAACAAACCTACGGGTGATTCCTATGCACACAAAAATTTAGAAGACTTGTTCTATGTAGTCCTAAGCTTTTCCACATTGCCACAGAGGGGTTACTTTAATGGCTGCGTAAGGTTTTCCCTTGTTTATTTCTGCTGTAACATAATGTGAGGGATTCCATCACATGTGAATCAGGAAGGAAATTGTCTATAGAGGAAAAATTCTTACTGTTGGAAGCAATTATTTTCTTTTTCTTTCTTTTAGAAGAGTGTGTCTTTGGAAGGAAAAACTACAGTGCTTCTCTTGCCCTCACATGAAGAAAACTTTTGTATAATCAAATTAGGTAAATAACTTCAAGAAGAGATACCACATTTGTCTGCATTTTGTACTTACTTGTGCTTCCCCAGTCTACACAATCCATCTTAGTGAATAATGGAAGTTCTGTCCTCTTTCATAATAGTCTCTGAATTGCAGTCATGGAAATCATTTTAAAAGGTCATCTTGTCCTTCCCTTGACCTCCAAGCCTCATATATTTGAAATTCTATTTTTAAAAGATTTCCACAATTGCAGTGGTCTGAAATCCCCAGGGAACCCATTTAGTGTTAAGCAGCCTTTTCCATTATCAAAAACTTCTTTCTTTCTTCCCTTCTTTTGCTATTAAAATTTGTTTTTGTCTATTATGTTTCCAACAAAAATGAAAATAGCTGATCACCACAATCTGTGGAATAACCTTTCATTGAAGACCGTTAAAAATGACTTTTCAAGCAGATGTTCTTTATCCTAAATAATATAAATCTTTTTAACTCTTCTTGGAATTCTCATTTTCTAACTTTTCAATCATTTATCTTCCTCTACCCTAAACTCTCTTCATCCTTCTTAAGTCCCCGGGTGTGAAACTAGACACAGTAGGATCTCATCAGTGCTGAATATAATAGGAGGATTACCTTGCTGTTCTTATTTACTCTACTTTTATTTATGCATCCTGTAGAACTCTGAGAGGTGCAGATAAGATATAAATGGTTGTCCTGATGTTTATGGTCTTGAATAATTTCACAGCACTTTTTGTAAAGATATGGATGTTCTTCCCAGGAACCTGGGTACTTTGCATCACAGGCGATTACTTTCTACCTATCTATAGCATTCTAAGTTTCAATTAGATGAATTACTCTTCACTTCTACTGGTAAAGCCATTATTGTAAAAAAAAAGTTGTTCGAGGAGATCAAAGAGCTCTGCATTTTAACAAAGGGAGAAAGGATCCCTTTATATCTATCCTGTAAAGAGGCCAGCATTCCTTAGGGGTATGACATACAGTAATACAGTCCTGCTTTCCCAAGCTAATGCACATGACCCAATATTCTCTTTATATTTTCTTTTATATCCTTATCTTGCTTAGTCATCTTAAATTCTAACAGAAAATTTTACCTGGAAAATAGCTTTTATTCACTAATTGCAGTGAAATTTTAAGCAAATGATGTCTAAAATAGAATATGAAATTGACAAAGATATAAATCAGATTTACAGTTGTTTCATCAATTTAACTAAAGCAGAGGACTTACTTTTGTTTTTGCTTGTTTTTTTGTTGTCTTGTTTCATATTGGAAATGGCCAATAAAATTATATATTCACTGTTCTATGAAAATATATTGAATACTTATTGTGTCAGTACATGCAATCAATTTAGCTGTCATCAGAAGGTATATAACAGATTAGCACAGGCTGGCTGTCTATGTGTTTTCTCTCATTTTTTATTGAATTAGTACTTTTATCTGCCTATTATTCCAAAAAGTTGTTTTCAGTGTTATCGCATGTATTTGAACTCCTAGATTTTTCTTTTTGCATTTCCTGCCACCTGAAATTCAGATCTCTGTGTTAACCCATCTGGTTCTGCATGCAGTCCAAAGACTTTTGGATATAGATGAAGACCAGAGGGCATGTGAAGCCAGTTTGAGTTGCACAGACAAGCAATTCCACTACCACATCCTTATCATCTCATTACTCAACTCTTTCCCTACCTTTCTATGCAGTTACATTCTTTTCTCTCTCAGATTGGCATATGGGAATTTAGGGGAGTTCTATGAAGAGACTGAATGTTTGAGAAATATCTTAAAAACACAAATGTCATTTTCCCATTCCCATGTCTTTAATAAAGCCCACCGCCTCAAGAATAAAATCTACACTCTTTTATATGCACTTTATAATTTCAATCCATGCTATGCCAAAAAATTCTCCTTCTCAGTCCACACACGCACACTCAATATTTTATTTTCTAGTTTATGCCATTGTACCCTTGTTCTCTTAAATGTATCCCAATATGGATGGAAAATTGTATAATCATCCCTTTATTAAGGTGCAGCTCATACATTTAATGCATTTGTGAAGCTTCTCTTAGTTTCCACTAGCAGAAGCTTCTTTCGTTTTTTATGCTCTCATGGCACTTAAAAAATGTTTGCTATAAAATTTAACACTTTTAACTTTTTTTTGTTTAGTAATCTGTCCTTTGCTCTAGAAAATATGCCTTTAGATTTCAGGACTATATAATCATCTATTCATTCATTCATTTTAAGAAAGACTAGTAATCAGGTACCTTTTCATGTGATATAATGCTGATTAAGGTTGTGATAGAAAATAAAACAGAATCATGTAAAAATGGCATTTCAGATTTGGTCTAAATTAAGGCAAATGTTCAGAAAAATCATACCTGAGTACATGATCCTTAACCTGGGACTTGAATGATGAGAATGTGTTAGCTGTATAAAGACCTAGAAGAAGAGAGTGCTAAACAAAGGAAATAGCATATACTGAGGCCCAGACATCATGAATGAACTTGATTGTTTAAGGAATTGAAAGAAGGCCAGTGTGACTGGAATACAATGATGGTGATGGAGCATAGTCAGAGATAACATGGCAGAGGCAGTCAAGAACTCTATGAACCAGAAGAAGTTTTTCAGTAATTTTTTGAAATGATAATTGGAACTGATATTAATTTAATATGTTTTAACTATATAATGAAGGATTCTGGATGAAAAGGAAGTGGGTTAATACGTTTATATACATAATCTTTAAATACAAGTTTGCAGTCACAAGTATGTGAAACACAGAATATATTCTTGTTATTATTAATTATTATATTATTTTTCATATAAACAACTCTAAACTTACTTTTTTACACCCCTGTATTTCAACCCAACAATGGCTAAGTACTATTATATAAAGTATAGTACAGTATAGAGCATCCACATCAGAGACAATGTGATTTCTACACCACAGTTTTTTTTTTTAATGTATCTGAAGCTATACAAAACATTACTGTAGACAGCTTAGTCAAGCACAAACACCTTTGATATCAAAGGAAGAGATACACTAAAGATGTGAAAACAAATTGGGTAATTTGTGAAAATAAATCTACACAGATATTTGATTATATAAATATATACACCAAATTACGTTTTAAAAATTCACCTTTGTTTACTTAAATAATTAAAATTATTTTTTTAAATCTCAAAGATTGAAGAATAACTTTTTTTTTAATCCTCACTCGAGGATATTTTTCTGTTTATCTTCAGACAGAGTGTGAGAGAGAAAGAGAGAGAGAAAGGGGGGAGAGAGAAATATTGATGTGAGAGAGACACATCGACTGGTTGCCTCCCGCATGACACTGACCAGGGCCGGGAGGAACTGCAACAGAGGTACGAGCCCTTGGCCAGAATCGAACACATGACTCATTTGTCAGCGGGCCAATGCTCTATCTCTGAGCCAAACCGGCCAGGGCTGAAGAATAACTTTTTGTCTAATTAGCCCCATCATAACAATGTTAAATGATTTTTGCTATTTTTCTATAAAATAGATTTGGATCAACTCCAAAATATTTTTGTGTATTATTTTTTTTCTTTTATAGAAATTAATTATTGAGGATGACCTATCATAATTAACAAGCAAAAATATCGCAAAATAATATTCTAAAAACTGAAAAGTTCTACATTACAGGATTGTTTTCTCTCATTAAGCATTAGGCAGATGGTGGAGATCACTGTGGTTCTTGATGAGTGGGAAGTAAGAACATTTCCATGTTGTACCATGGACAAGCATCAGCTAACAAGTACGTTTTTAGTGGAATATTTGATAGAACCTACCATTCTACTTTTATAGTGAAGTGATTGTGCTCAAATAATCCCCATTTTGAGATTTTCTCATGATGTCTGATCCATATTAGAGGCTGGGAATTCCCTGCAATATTTCACTAGGCTTGTCAACTAAATCTATTCATAAATGATAATAAATGAGCATGTCAGCATAAGTTATTGTGGTAATTTGTGAAACTGTTAATGAGATATTTTCAGAGCTCATAAAAGGGAAGAGCTATGTCATTAAATTACTGCACAATAATTTTGTTTTGATACAGTAAGTGAGCCGATATTTTATCAAAAACGACACCCTGATGCATCAGTGAACTGAAGATGAACAATTAAATGTTCCAATGAAAGAGGTCTGATGTTATTTAGAAGTAGTTAAAACTTACAAAGGAACTTGGAGTAAAAAAAAAAGTGATTATTTTAAATTAATTGGATGTTTTTAACTTTTGAAGATAATTCATGGATATTATAAAACACATCAGTAATAAGAACTACTTAAATTTATGTAAAAAAAAAAAAAAAGGTACACTCAAACATTTTACACTATAACAAGTGTGTGGTATTCTTGACCCAAACATTGTTTACAGGATACTCAAGGGATAAACAAGTCTTACCAGTGAGTACACAGGCACAGTCAGACAATCGTGGCTGTTAAATTTGGACTTTGCTGTGCTGTCCTGTGGGAAAAGGACATAGACACAAGAGAAAGAAGAACATGTGAATTTATCTCAATTTGGGCAGTGTTTAAAAATAAACTGTATAAGTACTCTAGCAGGAAATAAAGGGTGGTAATGTTGGCAGACACCACAAGGCATTCAATCAGGAGGGAAAAATAGGCTATTGGAATGGAAAACATCTCCAGCTGAGTGGAGAGGAGGGACCCCCAGTGTTTTACTAGACACTGACATTGACAGTTTTACAGGGTTTATGAAGAAACCAGTTCAGTAGATTTGTGCTCTTCACCCTTTAGTTTCATATATGTGTTATCCAGCCACCCAGTACAAATTTTGTGATGTATTTAAGAGCATTAATTAGACACCAACTCCTCAAGGTTTACATACCTCAAAGGCAATGTAGAAAATATTTACAGCCTCTGTGTATGTGTGTGTATGTAGGTATATGTTAGGTGCCACTGAGTCAGCTTTGCGGCTTAGTGACCATATGGATGTCCGTAATGTCCATTCCTTAACAGCCCTGCTCAGGTCCTGCAGACTCATGCCTACATCTTCTTTTATGGAGTCAATCCATCTCATACTTGGTCTTCCTCTTTTTTTCCTGCTGCTTTCTATTTTTCCCAGAATTATTATCTTTTCCAAAGAATTCTGCCTTCTCATGATGTGCCTGAAGTGGGGCAGCTTCAGTTCTGTCATTTGTGCCTCCAGCCATGTTTCAGGCATAATTTGCCATAGAACCCACTTGTTCAACTTTTACATCCATGTACAGTGAACAAGTATGAGGGTGTAGATGATCTTAACATTGGTCTCTACTGACACTTCTTTCCTTTTGATCTTTCCTGAGTCTTCTATTGTTGCCCTTCCAACTCAGCCTTCTCTTGATTTTGGGGCTGCAGTCTACGTTTGGATTGATGACTGAAGCAAAGGTAAGCAAAATCTTTAACAATTTCAGTGTCTTCATCTATAAAGTTGTATATTTATTCTAAGGTCATGATTTTTGTTGTTCAAATGCAGTCCTGCTTTGTCACTTTTTTCTCTCCCTTTCATAGTAAGTCATTTCAAAGTATTGCTACTTTCTGCCAGTAAGAGGGTGTCATCTTCATATCTTAAGTTGTTGATATTTCTTCCACCAAGTTTCACTTCTTCCCCTGAGTCTAGCCCTATTTTTTGTACGATATATTCTGTGTACAGATTAAACAAATAGGGAGATAAATGCAGCCTCTGTGTACAGGGATTTAAGAGTCAAAATAGGAAAACAAGATATAGATGGATCTTCATGATATATTTTTATGTGTATAACTCATAAATATGCTTTCCTTTTAACTGTAGTTTCATGTTGTGTACTTTAATGTACCAAGGTAGATGAACACATTCTAAAATCTCTCCTACTTGTGGTTTTTATACAACTCAATAAGAAGATCATCACTGGCTCTCTTACCTAATAAAAGCTCGGTCAGATCTATAAGGCTTGGAGTTGACTAATCTTAAACCTGAATGATGAGAGTAATCATCATTGATTTTATCAGAAAATACCTATTGGGCACTTATTGGGGATAGAGCCTTAGGTAAGAAGCTGGGGATGCACTTAGATATTAGAGATTGCCTGCTCTGTAGAACCTATAGTTTAAGTTGGGAGATGGGCGACCCGCATAAAAATAAAAATGAGTTATAAATGAGTGCACTAAAAAGTGCCATAATTCTTTAGGAAGGCCACAGACATAAAGATATGTGGTAGTTAGGAAGCAATGACTTCAGCTGGGACATAAAGCAAAGGCAGTAATTTTTTGCATGTTTTACAGTTGTACAAAAATTTTACATATGTTACTTAATTTGCTTTTTACAAAAATCATGAACAGTATTAATTTGCTCATTTTTTAAGGTACTGAACCTCAAGGAATTTCATGATAGGGTTGGGAATCAAATTCAGGCATTGTGTTTTGTTACTTATTCTATTAGCGACACAACGCTCTTCAGTGGAGGACTTAGATCATCAGGTAGACTCTTTATGGGAAACTACTACATTACCAAAACCAGGGGGTATTATAATGGTAAAGAGCATGGGACCTGGCCTTCAGATCTAGGCCCTATTCCATTTTAGCTCTGTGACCTCTGACACATACCACACCTCCACTTCATCTATAAATCATAAAAATACTCTGACTCATTCATAGGGTTGCTTTGAGGACTAAATGTAATAATATCTGCAAAGTACTTAACTAGTATTTAGCCTGTATTAGACTAATGGTTCTCAAGTTTGTGCTTTTTTGTCCATTTTATAAACTTAAAAATAGAGAAGGGAGTGGGGAGGTGGGAAGAGAAAAACCAAAGAACTTATATGCCTAGGCATAACCAGTGGACACTGACAACAATGTGGTGAAGATGTGGGGAGGAGGCGGGAGTGGGGTAGGGAAGTCAGTGGGGGAAAAAAAGGGAGGGACATCTGTAAAACTTTCAACAATAAAGATATATAAAAACTAATAATAATATAAAATTATGTGCACAATAAGGAATTATTATGTGGGTTATAGCTATCAATATTTACCATATGATAATTTTTTAAATATTTCTCAATTAATTAAAAATTTTAATAATGAACCTATTATAAGCTAAAATAAATAACTTTTAAAAGAAAAAAATAATTGTTTTTCAGACAAAAATAGTGAAAAGAGTGGCATGTTAGTTACATTGTTATATTTTTATAAGTCTCTACTATGTACCTTAATAAAACAGAGCTAGATTATCATATCTTCTTCTGCATGTGGTCTGTTTATCATATATATATATATATATATATATATATATATATATATATATATGAAGTATGTGGGGAAAATCCATCTTACACAGATACTTAATTGGAAAATGGAGGAATATTTTCAAAAGCTTTTCATATAATAGTGAGTTTCTTTTTCAATATTATACAAAAAGTTGACAAATAAATGTTTCTTAAAGATTAATTGAAATGTAGAATCTGAAACAATATATAAATGAACTTTTTAACACTGTCATATTAAAGCCCATTGACTATTATGTACTCTGAATGGATATTTTACCAAGTACACATTTTTATAGCATCATGCAATAGTCATTTGAAAAATGTTGGTTACTGAATTAGGCAGATCTTCCAAATGTTGACCTATTTCATTTTACTATATCATAAAATCACATTTAGTAATATCACCCACCACTAATCACATTAGAAAGGTCTTCAATCATGGGGAAGATCTTAAACTTATGAGATAAATACAAATTTTTTTTTATATTTCTTGTTTTTGCTTAAAATCTCGAATGTTATTACTAATAAATATCAGTTGTTTTCTTTGAAGTATAAACTTTTCGTGTCTATTTTTGAGAAAACTGCCAAATAACAATCTGAGTAATTGTAATTTGTCTATCAGTTGTTTTTACAAGTAAAAATGATTTTACATGTAAAAAGCAGCTAGTACCACTCTCAAGTCAAATAATTGCACGGCTGATTTTTCTGGAGATGATCATCTTACTTTAATATGCAGAAGAAGTGCTTACGTCAACTTTCCATTTGATCACGTGGAAAAGTAAAAAAGACATTTAAGGTTAGTGATTCAATAAAACTAATTTTTACTACTTTGTGGATACTCTTAAGTGAATCTGACTTTCCTTTTTTCTTTTAACTGTGTATGTGGTGGTACAGGATTCAGGAAAAACTAGTACAGTTTGCTGCCACTGTCTTAATTTGTGCGAAAACGCCATCAGTGTTCTTCACCACAGCTTTGCACCTTCAGTGCAAATGTCAAAATAGTGAAAATGTCAAGCAACATTTTAGTATTACAAAAGATCATTTTGACCTCATGAACCCTATGAAGTTGTCTTGGTATTTTTAACCATACTTTGAGAACCACTGTACGAGGTATTCATTTTAGCTATTATCACTATTAAGAAGGAAGAGCCATTGTCTGCAAAAGTAGATCAATGTGAATGGCAGATTCATATAGGAAATACACTTGGAGATGTAAGTGCCAGATTGTAGAGATCGGTTGTATAAGGAGCTCTGTTGTAGTAACAAAATTAAACAAACAAAACAAGACCTAACATTTTACAGGATGTACCAGGATGTTCCCATAAAGCGTAGAGGAATTACTCTATCCAAAATATGTACAGCAGTCCAATGGGTATAGGTCAGGTAATTAAATAGTCCACACAGTGTTTGTGAATTTAAGCTATCCCTTTCGTTCAAGTGTGCTGCTTTAGTGTATCTACTTTTGTCAGAGTAGATGTGCGTGTCTTTGCGTGGTAGGAACCCTTCATGGCTCTCAGCCCAAAGGACAAGTTAATTGTGTATACTTACTGAACTACTGACTCGTGTGCAAGATGTATTTTATAGTCAAACTCCATGTGTACTTCAGTAACATAAACCCAGGAAGAGTGATTTTGTTCTTAATAGATGTAATTTTTGAAAGGTATATCTAGTTGGCATTTCTTTCATATGCTTCTAAAAGGAAAGTATTATCACACCCCTTCTATATGATCTCTCATTTACAATTATATTTATCTGGAAAGGCAAATGCATTATGGTGTTCACCTCCATTAGATTAATTATACTGAAACCATCTTTAAAATTTAGAAGTAACTTATTTATATAGAACTTTGTATTTTACAGTGAATATTTTGATACATCATCCTCTCATTCAACATTCTTAAGAATCCTGGAAAATCTGACTTATCTTCATTCCATTGTCCTTTCTAAGAGACTCTCAGGCCACAAAGCTGAGAATTGAGAATCAAGCCTTTAGAGTAGATCTTTTGATTTTTGTTTAGTCCTAAAACAAATACACAAATTCATTTTATATTAAAAAAATACATTTGTCACCCTGTGTATACAATAAAAATGTTAAAACTTTCCCTCAAATATACTTTTTATATTTATTTCTGATATGGCCAAATTACATTGTAAAACTACAGTAAAAATACTTGCAGCCCAGCCTCTGGTTGCCAGCAGAGGTTGCTCTTAGGTTAGTGATCACCCTGAGATTATATTATATCAAGAATATTAAGCAGCTGATTGGAAGCTACATTATGTAAAAGTTAGATTTAAATTGAATAATGACTACTTGAGTAACTCTCACATATGTTAATCTCCACATCATTAGAAATTATGTTTTTTATAAAGATATCTCTGTAGCAGAGCAAAAAATGCTTCTCTTGAAATAAAGATAGTTTATGGATTGCCAGGAGCTAAGAATTGCTAATTTAAAAAATAAAAAAATTGATGCTTATTAGGGTAGATTTATAAAAACATATACTCATTCTAATCATATCATTTCTTTGGTTGCTAAAAAAATGTGCGGATCCGTGCAAACCTATTTAAACAAATGTAAAAATACATGTAATTACATATATAAGAGAAAATATTTATTATAAATATTTATTATAAAAATTTTCTAAATTAAAAAAAAATACTTGCTAATAAGAATAAATAAAACCCTAACCAGTGATATAGAATAGACGGTTTTTACATGGTACATGAAGTGACAAAGTTTATTTCACAGAGAACAATTGTAGAATTCGAATTTGCTCATAGTAATTCAGAAATATAAAATTAATTAAACTAAATGCTTAATTAAAATGGTACTTTAAAAACCTGTTTTATTTTAGAAGTTTTAAAATGTTAGAGAACATTAAGAAATATGACTTTTATTTTTATTTTTAAGGATTTGAAAACTAAAGTAATATGATTTTTTTTTTACAACTATGCTTTTGAAACCTACAAGCATTTAGAGGTTCAGCAATCTTTTGCTGCAAAGAGCCAGATAGTATATATTTTAAGTTTTGCAGTCCATGTTATCTTTATCATAATAATTATTTAACTGCCATTGTAGCAGAAAAGTAGTCATAGATCATATGTAAAAGCATAAATGTCTTTGTTCCAATAAAACTTTATTCACAAAACAGCTGCTGGATCAGATTTGGCTTGTAGGCTGTAGTTGGCTAAACCTTGTTCTCTATCATAATATTACAGGGGTAAAAAAACAATGATTTTTTTTTCTTTTTTTTTTTAGAGTGGGAGGAAGAGAGAGGAAGAGAGAGAGAGAAACATCGACGTGAAAGGGACACATCGAGTGGCCGCCACCCACACAACCAACCAGGGCCCGGGACAAACTGCAACCGAAGTACATGCCCTTAGCGGGAACCGAACCCGGGTCTCTCCGGAACGCAGGCCGACGCTCCAACCACTGAGCCAAACCGGCCAGGGCAAAACAATGATTTTTATCAATAAATTTTTATTTTGATACAAGTTCTGATTGTTTTACAGCATCTGTTAGGCCTATGACCTCTATTATTCTATTTATGTTACTATTAGATTAATTTGTTTCCATTATCTATATTTTCCACCTAATGTCATAGAGTATATATATTTATATACTTTTTTATATTCCAGTGTTCTACCCTTTTATAAGTGAAAACTATATATAAAATTTATTTTAATTTTAAGATGTCACTCTAGAAAAATAATCATGTATGTATTCTAGTCAAAGCTACTAGAAATTACAGTTCTCATTTTCTTTCCTTTTTCTTTTTTTTTTCAGTAATGTTCATTTTCTCATAGATTTATCCAATATTACTTTTGTTGATTTTTGTTATTTTATGTTAATATTTTAAAATATATTATAATTTGTTTATAAATATTGTGAATATGGACTCTTTTAAATTAGGTTTACGTTAGACAGATCATAGTAGCATTTCAGTGCTAAGATATTCCATGCCCTGGCCAGTGTGGCTCAGTGGTTAGAGTGTCAGCTGGCTCACCGAAGGGCCATAGGTTAGCTTGCTTCCTGGCTTCCTGGTCAAGGACATGTACCTGGGTTTCAAGTTCCATCTGGTCAGGGCGCATGTGGTGGGGGGCAACGGATCAATGTGTCTCTCTCACATCAATGTTTCTCTCTCTCTCTCTCTCTGCCCCTCCCTTTCCTTCCACTCTCTCTAGAAATGAATGGAAAAATATCCTCAGGTGAGGATTAACAAAAAATATATATATTCTATGAGCATATGAATAAGTAATTTTTGAACTTCTTCACAGAAGTGTTCTAATTCTGTGTTATTCTTTATTTTAAGACTATATTATTGCTGCATTTGTGTGGCTGATAATAGGGTGAAATTTTAATTAAGCCATTTTCAACATTGCTCAGCCAATTGGCCAGCCTGAAGACAGTTGATAATATGAAACATTATTTATAAACCATAGTCCCAACAATGTCTACCCAGTAGTAATAGGAATAATAATACAAAAAATAACATTTGGAAATAACCATAAGAGTCACTTTTTTGATTGCCTGGTTTATTGAATACCTTGCAAAAAAGAAAATGGATACTTAGAAAAGTTTGCTTATTTGTTTTTTGTGAACATACCAAACTATTTCTTGAGCTTCTTAGGCAGGAACAAGTTATGAAACTTACACTCAAACTGCTAAGACAAAAAATTTAAATTTTAGCTTCTTGATTTGAATTCAGGATATGCATAAAAATATGCATATATTCAAAGATATGTAATTTTAATCTGAGAGCCCAAGAAATATGCATATTCATATAAGATATTTTGAATAGCATACCATGAATTACAATTATGCATACTTAAGTGCATGTGTCTTGTGCCTATTGAAATAGATAATTAGTTTTGGTCACATTCAAATGTTACTAGGACTATACATGGTGTTTGGATCCATTGGAACCATCAGTAATTGTATTTTATCCTGGCTTATGGTGAGGAGAGTAATATGGAGTAAACTTCCTCCACGAATGAACCTATTTATGTATGCTCTAGGACTGAGTCTATGTTATTAGTCAGTACATAGTACTTAAAAGACCATCTCAAAATAATAGAAGGCATCTGAATTTCTCTCCTCAATTGACCCTCACAAGAACTTAGCACTATGATATCTTCAGTATGTATATCTAAGCCATATGAATAGACCAGTTTTCTCAACTATATCTTGTGCATTCTATTGAACTGTTAAATAGTGAGTACATTTTTAAAAATAAATGAAAGAGAGAGAAAGAAGAAACAAAAGAAGGGAGGAAGAAAAGAAAAAAGGACAAACAAAAAAAAAAAAAAAGGAAGGAAACAAGAGAGATGGAGATAAAAAGACTAACCCAAATAAATTAGTTGTTAGATTTACAGGTTAAGTAGTTTGGGGAGCTTAGGGCTTGGCGGCTAAATATCTATCATATTCACAGTTGCCTTCATGTATGGTATTACAGGGCCTGGCACAAAAGATATGCAATAAATATTTGTTGAATAAACAAGTGATTGAACAACATAGAACACTGATATACAAAACCCTTATAGAGGGTTTCCCGTATTTTTTTTAGATAAAGAATGAATAGTTTATATTCTGTGCCACATTTTATAAAACTTAATTTAATTAATCCTCCCCCAAATTTTATTAGGTAAGTACCAGTGTTATTCCTATTTTATGACAAGAAAACTGGATTCCAGGGCAATTGAGTAACTTGTTCAAGGTCAAATCTTGACTGACTCGGTCCAGGGGCTGTGCTGTTAATCACATCACTAATTCTGCTTCATGTATAGGACCTTGAAATATAAAGGATATAGCCTCTACCTATATCTCAATTCATCTCACATACCTCTAGCGTAACTGAAATGTACAGTACATCTCATGGACAGGGTAGTGCATACCAGAGAGAACACTCTCTTAGCATTTTACTCTTAGGGGCAAATAACAGACAGAGTTAGAAATGGATCTTTCCATATCAGTTTCTTTCCAGGTGAAGTATACCTGCCTGTTATTTCTCTTTCTCCATTCCAATGCAAATATGTTCTTTACATTCCAGAACTTATTCTTGAGTCAAAACCTATATTTTGATGGCACTCAGAATTATTTTTTAATAACTCTACACTATCTCCTCTTATTGAAATATTGACAGACATTTTAAGAAACAGTTATATGAAACTCAGCATTACAGTTATTACAGGGAGGCTGTTGGGGATGCATCACTATATCATTTAACATCTCCTAAAGAGAGATGTTTCAGTCCTAAGTGCCAACAAATCGATTGCTTTTCTCAAATAATTGATATGTTTATATTTTACAGATAATGTGAATTATGAGGCAGATCATGTTCCAATTTTTGCTTTGACCACCATGATATATTTAAAATGCGAAGCTTTTTTTTTTTATTACTAACTTCATAAACTTAATGACCTATATGAGTCTAGTTTCACTATCACTCAGTCTTTATCTGCATTTTTCTTAGTCCTAATTTTCAGTGAATCCATTGTAGGCATTTCAAAGGTAGACTTAATTTTTAAATGAAGCATTAGAAAATAAATAAAAAATGGCCTCATATGTGGTCCTTGTCTTTCTTTTATCTTTCCTAATTAAATATTTACATCTCAGCCGGAATAAACTTTTAAAAAATCACTATCATAAAATGTCTCTACCATTCTTACATTCCTTCAGTGGTTCCCAATTTCCTTTAGGAGGAATTCTTGGGTTTGATTTGATCCTTTGTTTTCTACTCCCTGCCTAATCTTCTAGACTCTTAATTCCACCACTTTCTTTTATTCTCTATGAGTCAGCAACATTCACCTGCCTCAGTTTTCTAGAATGACCTTTTCTTCCTGCCTAAGGCTATTTATTTCCTCTAGTGCTTTTCTTTCTCTCTCCATCCCTCCCTTCCATCTTCCCTTCATTTCTTCCTCCCTTCCTTTCTTTTTTCTCTAGTTTCTATCTTTCCCTTGCTTTTGTATCTAGTTAGTTCTTTCTTAAATTTTGTAGCTCCTCTCACATGCTGCTTCCTCAGTGATAAATTCTCCCTGACCTTTCAAGCTGGGTCAGAGCCTGAGCTATCTGCTGTCCAAGCACATTGCATTTCTGTCTGAAGCCCCAACATCTACCAGTCTTGGACACATCATCATTCCTCTATAAACTGTTGTTTAATGAAGAAATGAATGACTAGCAGCAAGAATGATTTCATACCGATTTGCCTGAGTTTAAACTAAACAACTTGAATTCTTCCTATCTAAGGTCAGAAATAACTTTGATGGCAGAGTCATGGCTGAGCAAGTAATAAGATTTTTCACGATTCTCAAGCTACGTGGAGAAGAGACAGGGCCTGATAGATTGCCTCTGTATCCACAATGAGACTCTGAATTGTAGTTGATTTCAGATACAGGGACTACATGAATCTGAACTATGATGTCAACATGCTGCCCTAGTTAACAGTATTCCAGTTAAAAGAACCTACCTGCCCAGTGTTGCTTAGTGGATTGAACATTGTTCCATGGACTGAGAGGTCACAGTTCGATTCTCAGGGCACATGCCTGGATTGTGGGTTCAGTCCCCAATAGGGGGCATGCAGGAGCCAGCAGATCGATGTTTCTCTCTCACATTGATGTTTCCAACTCTTTTCATTCTTCTCTCTCTAAAAAAAAATCAATTAAAACATATTTAAAAAAAGAACTTGCAAAACTGATAGCTTTCACAGTTTATAAGTACAGGCTCTTCCCAAAATATTGAAATGTTGTTTTAGTTTAAAACATAGCAAAGTTATTCCTGGGTACTCCTTAAATGAGAGAGCTATCTTGGTCAGTGAGGACCAAGAAATCTTAATACCATTTGTTCTTATCCCCATCACTTCATTTTTGAAGTTAATCTATGAAATCCTATGGTTTGTTGAGACAGAAACTAGTGAGAAAAGATTCATCTTTGAAGGACATTACAGGTAAGTATGTTGGATTAATTTCTTTGGTATATTTTGTAGTAATTCATGAAATAAGATCAGGATCCATTATTTGTTCAATGAATGATTCAACCTGTTGGTTTTAAGGGAGACTATCAGACAAGCTTATGTAAAAAGTATGGAAACTTTAGACCACTAAAGTTTACTCCAGTCATCCAAAACAGACTACAGTTACTTTTCTGACATTTTTCTATGCTCCTTTTAAAGGAAAACTCTTAACTTGACAATATAAACCAGAAAAATAAAACCAAAGGTTATATAATATGAAGTAAAAGCTAAGGCTGCTAACAAAAGGACCTGAGGCTCACTGCTGCTTGGCAGAAGCTGTGAGTCAATTATACAGCTTACTAGAGAAATGATTAATTGGGAGAAATGAAAACTTTGTTTCAGTTAATTAGAATAAACTTTATAATATGGATTTTCAATTAAAAATTGAACTATTTAGTCTACATGGTCACTACTGAAACTACCACTTCATATATGTTATATATCATAAATATATATATATTTACATTATACAAATATATCTGCCATCATGATATATGCCATACAAATATATCTGCCAAACAAAGTCCTAGCATAAACAGAATTGAAATTTGAATTGTTAATTATTATAATTAATTTCTCAGTTTTAAAATGTTCTACATTACTCAATATCTTTTTTTTTTTTTTTGCATGTATCTTCAGATAGAGTGGGAGGGAGAGAGAGAGAGAGAGAAACATCGTTGTGTGAGAGAGATACTTCGAGTGGTTGCCACCCACACGACCCCAATCGGGGCCAGGGACAAACTGCAACCTAGGTACGTGCCCTTAGTGGGAACCGAACCCAGGACTCTCTGGTCCGGGGGCCTTCACTCTAACCACTGAGCCAAACTGGCCAGTGCTCAATATCTATTTTCTATATTAAAACTCAAGATTGATTCCATCTTCCTTGATATGATGACCTGACCCACTTGCAAGAATAGAGAAATGGCCAAGTCACCACTTAACCTAATATAAAAATTATTTATGCTTTTGTTGATGAGTAGATATTCACATAATCAAAGTACAAGAAAATATTAAAGTAGTATTTATATTTTTTATTTATATTTTTTGTTTTTATTTTGCTTTATTTGTGCTGTCCTAAATATTCTAGGTAATGGGCTAGGTCAATTTCATATTGACAATATTATATGCATATTGCAATACATTCTTAGATATTTGGAATACCTAGAATTTTATTACTGGAATCAGAAATATCACTCACTTATATGCCACAATCTATTTGCACTGATTTTGACTGACATATTTCTGAAATAAACTTCTACCCTGCCTTAGTAAGTAGATGATTCTGAATGTAACTTCTTTTTATGATTCTAAGTCCTATGTTTCTCCAATTTTCTAAAGAAAATATCTTTATATATGTATATATTTTCCAAAATGTATGTTATGCCATATCCTTTAAGGTTCACTGTTATAATGATTTTCTTCCTGGGTAGGAGTCGCAATTTGTCCTTATTCTTTCATTTCTAATCATGCTTGTGTCTTCCTCTATCTAAACTATTCATTTTCTTAGGTTTTCTACTCTCTTGTAACTACTATTCAATCTCTACCTTCCTTATTAAATGCCCAATGGCTCTCAGATATCACATAGGTATTACCCAATAAGGCTCAAGTCTCCAACAAACAATTTAGAGGGCCTTTCTCTATTTTGCTTCATTTTTATCTCCTCTGCCTATGTTGAATTTTGAATGTCAGTAACAAAACTTGGAAATTGATATTTTTATACAATACAGTTTATGTTACACAAAGCACAACTTCCAGATAAAAGTATTTCATAATAGTTATTATGATCATAAAGTGAACACAATGATCATAGAATCAATCTATATTCTCTTATTGAATGCAATTTGAAAACAAATTATAAAATTTACCTTAGGAGGATCAGGAAATTTGTATTACAAGGCCTATGTACCTTAAATATGCTAAAAAAAAAAAAAAAAGATTTGTTAGTTTTACATAGAAATGTTTCTTCCTCTTGTATTCAGTATAATTGTTGTACTCTCTCTTTTGGATGTTAAGGTGTTCTCATGACTCTAAACTCAACGTCCTGCAATCTGGACTGAGAAAATAACTTTTTGGTAGCCTATTAACTTGCTATTTAGTATCTTGGACAATAATGATGTGACTATTTTGTGGAATTCATATTCCAATTTGAATATGACCCTGCCTTATGTAGAGAGTCCTAGAGGACAGACCTCCCAAGCTGGTTCTACATAAAGAATAATAGCGGTTTCAATAGAAACCGGAAAGGGGATGGAAAGCTTCTTTAAATTAAGTTCTAGACATAAGAAAATTGGAAGTGTGGTGAAATATTCAATACTAACATTGAGAAAGATGGCAGAGATATATGACAAAGACTCAAAAGTCAGAAATAAAATATATTTTTAGATTATCAGCATACAGCCATTAATGACTATTAGATCATGGGAAGAAATATAGAGAAAAAAAACACTTTTTCTTTGAGCTTCAAGGAAGCTCATTTGGGAGGACAGTGATGAGAGAATGTGGAGCAGAGTCAGAGAAGTAATGATCTCCAGTCAGGTGAAGGAACTCTAGGATATGCAGTGTTGGGTGAAAGGATCTCTTTCAAGAATGAAGAGTTGGTCAGTACTGACAAATACTGCAGTAAGATTTACAAGAACTAAAACCTAGAAGAGCACATGTGATTAGTCAGTAGGAAAGTACTTTGAGATTTAAAGTGCATGTTCATATACTTGTAGGTGAATAAGCCAAATTGAAGAGATTAAGAAGAGGAAAGGGTTATAATAGTAGTTGACACAGAACACTAAGTTGAGGATTTTGTGGAGAAAAGTTTGTATTTTTGCTTTTTAATGCTGAATATTTCATTAGTCCCCCTCACCTGAATTTATTTCACACAGTTTATTTCTTTCCTTATTTTTCTCTTCTTTCTTTTCAAGCCCTGTATCGGATCAGGGAATCAGGGTTACATGCCTGTTTCCTGGCAGCAATGGAGGCTGGAATTAAGAAGCAAGAAATTCCTTCCAACACATGAAGTGTGTTCAGAAAGTACTGGGCGACTAAACATACACAAGCAATGTCTACTGTGACAGTGTGTGTTTATTCCTGTTTCAGTGAGTATAATGCTTATTTTGAGGCCTAGTATAAAATTGTAAAATACAGCTGAGCGATTCAGGAAAATCTTAAGAATTAAGAGTATTTGGCAAATGATGGTTCTGTCAAAGAAGCAAACAATGTAATAGTGCGTTGTTTTCAGAAGATGAATCTGTCAGTAGTATACGGAAGAGAAACAAGAACAGAGGCAATTAAACTAGTTAAGAGATTTTTAAACAGTGGTCAAGATATCTTATGAGTCCTGCTTTTCAGTCATGGAGGCAGCAACATTGAAAAGGTGGGGCCAAGGCCATGATACACATACTGTGTCAGTAGGGTTTAAAGAACTTCACAACTGATGTGAGGGTAAATAAAAAAGTGGTCTAAAGTTTAGACTGGTTTTACTGTGTTAATTACATGAAAAGAAGAGAGTGAAGTGATGGATTGATAGGGTTTGTGGTAGAACATTCTGATAGACATCCAGTTTTGGGGAATAAACATAGTAAGAAATGGGCTAGGTGTATAATAGGCCAAGCATTTTAAAATATAAATGTTGGGCCCTGGCCAGTTTGGCTCAGCGGTTAGAGTGTCGGCCTGTGGTCCAGAGAGACCCGGGTTCGGTTCCCACAAAGGGCGCGTACCTCGGTTGCAGTTTGTCCCCAGCCCTGGTTGGGTTGTGCAGGAGGCAGCCACTCGATGTGTCCCTTTCACATTGATGTTTCTCTCTCTCTTCCTTTCTCTCCCTCTCACTCTATCTGAACAAAAAATGAAAAAATGTCCTTGGGTGAGGATAAAAAACAACAACAAACAAACAAAAAAATATATAAGTGTTGGGATTGAAATTCAGAATAGAAATACCCTTTTCTCTGAGACCAAATGACAGAATAAAAGATAAATATGGTAAAAGTAGTTTGCTGAGTTTGGGAAAATATAACCTGGAAAAGTTCATACTGGAAGTTGTTACTAAAATGTACATATGTTAATTGGGAATTTTAAAAGATATGGGGATATGTAAATTTTGGTATTGCTTCCTTGGGAGTATGCAAAGAAATATTTTTTTTAAATGTGTGAATTAAATAACGTTTTGCATTGGTGAGTTCCCAGTAAGAGATGAATGCCATGCCATGCTTTTTTTTTTTTTTTTTTTAGGAGACTTTGGCTTAATGCATTTAAATCTTTAATCGACAATAATTCATGTCCTGGAAGCAGAGAAAAGGCAGTATCTCTGGGGAAATTTGAGATTGGAGATGTTTGCTGTAGTGGAAACAAAGGTCATGATGAATTCTGGCGTTGATCATAATTAGAGATTAAAGAACTGAGTAATTTGGCAGGACTGAGTGATAGGAGTTCATACTGAGAATTTAAAAAATAGGCAAATTTAATGAACCTCGAGGAAAGAAAAGGTAAAGGGTTTATAATAATGGAGAAAATACACCTACCTTGAGATCTTGAAGGAATAGTGGTTCTGTGTGATGTCCATGCTGATGAGAGTATGATGTGGGGCTTGAAGAACATAATATGGCTGTAGTTTTTCACTTGATCTGTCTTCTTTTAGTTGTTTCAGCTATATCCTCTTTCAGTTATACCATGTATAACAGATGTCAAGGAAAGTACTTAAGAGGTAGGAGATGGATTGGCAATAGGGAAAATGGCATTGAAAGGATGATGGGGAAAATGAAAAAACAGAAAAATAATCCAGGTGTTCATTTTTCTTTAGCCAAAGGAGTCACATTTCTGAGGTATTCCATTGTTGAGTAGATGGGAAGGTTACCAAACCTCTAGAATGATCACAACCCTTTAATTTGAATTTGAGTCCTCAGAGGCTGAGCTTTCAAAGTTGCAAGAACACAAATTTACAAGAAGTGTTGGAGGTTTAAATAGGTTGAAACAGACAGAGTGAATGTTAAGAAGTTGCTATGTTGCAGTTATCTACCCACATCCCTTTAGCAATATGTCTCCTAACTAATATTGGAAGCCAAAGGGAAGATGAGTTTTTTTTTTTAAATCATTCAAATTCCATGATCTCTTGTTCTAAGAATGTCTATGTATATAATGAGGCAAACATGCACATATTTACCAAGTGAGGATATATTTTTAAATATAAAATATAAGATTGTATGAATGTATATCTTTATTTCAACAGTAATTTATCACCCAATCATCTCTTTTACCTTCATCTCCACATACATATTTAAATATAACCTGAATTCTCCTATTTTCTGTTCACAAAACATTTTCCTTTGTGTAATCTTGAACATGAACAACATGTTCTTGCATTTTTCTGTTTAACAGGCTTTTCCCACCCTGCCTCTCCTCCATCCTAAGTGTTGAAATCATAGAAAACCATCTATGAAAGCTATTTTCCATTATTTTGTGAACTATTCTGCCAAACACATGTGCTGTCTCTTTCTCTTGGTCCCTCCTAGCATTTGTCAGTATTTTTACACTTATTATATTCTGATTTTTGTGCACTTGTATTTCTTGCATACTAAATTGAAAACGTATTCATCTTTGTATACCCTGAAGGGCTTACCATGGAGTTTTATAGATAATAAGCTCCCAAATTTGTTTGTTATTACAGTGTCTATAGTTTTTCATTTGATACTATATCTCCTTTGTGTTTATTCAACTATATCTTCCTTCAGATTATACCAGATACTATCCAAAGTATTAATATAGTGTCATCCATTTTCTTTATATGGCTCTATAGCTCAGGGAATGTTTTAAATTCAGTAAAGATAATCTTTGTTCTAGATGGCAGTTTTATTAACTCACTGGAAAATTTACCTTTAAATTTTTCTATGGCCTACAGTGATAATTGATAAAAAGAATCACAGTAACAATGGTGGTAATTGTACTTTGTTTCCCAGAGTCTGGAGTGCCACTCACTTAAATGATTTCAAAGACCTGTGTCTCCTCCCACATATATAAATATTTAATAAATCACACACAGATAAAATCAGTTCATAGAATGTTTAAAAAAGAGAATATGTTCTTATTAAAAATGGAACTACCTTATGACCCAGTGATTCCATTTCTGGGAACATGTCCGAAGAAGCCCAAAACACTAATTCAAAAGAATATATGCACCCCTATGTTCCTTACAGCATTGTTTACAATAGCTAAGATTTGGAAGCAGCCCAAGTGCCCATCAATCAATGAGTGGATAAAAAATACTGCAGTACATTTACACAATGGAATACTACTTGGCTGTAAAAAGGAAGAAATCTTACCCTTTGCAACAGCATGGATGGACCTGGATAGTATTATGCTAAGTGAAATAAGCTTGTCAGAGAAAGAAGTACTTTTATGTGGAATCTAATGAACAAAATAAACTAACAAAATAGAAACAGACTCATAGATATAGAAAACAGACTGTATCAGAAGGGAGGAGGTTTGGGGAGCTGGGTGAAAAAATAAACAACTCATAGACACAGACAACAGTCTGGTGATTACCACAGGAAAAGGGGGAAGGGGAAGCAAAAGAGGGTAAAGGGGGGAATAAATAATGATGGAGATTTGATTTGGGGTGGTGAACACACAATACAATATACAAATTATGTATTATAGAATTGTATACCTGAAACCTATATAATTTAATTAACCAATGTCACTCCAAGAAATTAAATAAAAAAGTAAACATTAAAAAAGAATGTCATAAGCAATTATAATCTAGTAATGTAATGCAAATTTTAAAACATCTAAAGTATCTATTACAGTTAAAGGAAAACCATTGTTTTCATGGCAAGATTTTTTTCAGTAAATTTTATCTAAAATATTTATTTCTGGAATAAAAACGTAGTAATAATTTCAGTGTTACTTGACAAAATTCCTGATTTTAATGCAAAGATAAATAGAGGTGTTAATATTTGTTAAAGATTGTTAAAGCAAAACAAATACATTTGATATTATATCATGATGTCATCTATGTCAAATAAAACATTGAGCAAAATTTGCTCATGTGATACTAGACAAATTTTCATTTATGAAATTTATTCATCATAGGTTCTGAGACTTAACTACTGTGAGAATACAACAACAAAACATGAGTAAAATAATATCAGAACAGTATTTCTTGTTTGGACCTGTTAACAAAATATAAAACCCCAAAATATGAGATTGGTATTACACACAGTCTCCATTTTTCAAAGGAGAATAGTAGGTTCCCTGCTTGAGGTATGTTGTAGGTTGGGTTCTTTGGGAAGCAGAAACTGAAACAAAGTTTCAAAGGTAACATATTTATTACAAATAACCCTTGAAATTGACATCTGTGGAAGGTAGGAGAAGGAAGCAGGATCTGGCAGAAGTAGAGGCCTGGCTTGGATGCAGACCAGACCACTTCAGAGGACTCAGAGGGAGCTCTGGAGCTAAAACTGACCTATCAGAATTGTTCCAGGTTGTGCTAACATTGAAATGGTTTTGTTTTTATACCCCTGCCTCTACAGTAATGGACATGGCCTCTAAGGAGGCTGTAACCTTGGGAGAGGTAGGTCTGCCACTCAAACAATCCCTTACCAGCTGATAGCTGCAGGCTTTCTGTTAATAGCACTTCCAATAACTGGGGGAACAAGGAGCATCTGAGCAGAATGTCTTTATATTCATGACAAGGTTGCATGACCTAAATTACATAGTTACTGAAAGAACCTAGATTCAAACCAATCAAGTTTATCTCCAAAGCCTGTGTCCCTGTCTCCCTCTCTTCTGCAGGTCCAATAGGCTGAAATCCTTTGCCCCTAGTCTCGCCATTGCTCCCAGTGCAGTACCATTGATCATCCCTGTCCTCACTGAGCACACCTCAGGAGCGTAGAAAGATAAACATCACACATTCATGAGACCATTCTATTGAACTTCTTTATACTTTCAATTAGAGAGCACTTGGAGTTATATGTTACTTATCTATATATATTTGTTGACTTATAGAATCAAACATCTATTAAGTAACTACTATTTGCCAACCACTTGAAACCTTAGCTTGTGGATAGAATTAAGAAAACAATAGAATGATCTTGATTAACAGAACTTTTCAGTTCATTGGTTCTTTAAATTGATCACAGTTCCCTTGTTTTTAGATACCTGAGACTAAGTGAGACCACAGATTTTATGCTTACCCACTTCTACTCTAAAAAACATTTCTTTCCCCTGGCACCCACCAGCATCTTCAGACCACGCAGCTGGACTCTCTATCTCAAGTGGGGTTTCTTTCTCAATATTCTTATGCCATAAGAATAATAGTTCTGTCCTGATTTTTGATGGTGTGCTTCATCAACCATAGTACTAAACTAAACCTTTCCCATAGGACTCACAGGTGTTCACATAAATGAAATCCTAATTAGTCATGGTGCCCCACCAATCTTGCACCTGCCCAGACTTTGGTGTGTCTTATTCTTAAGAATCCACTCTAGGACCATAGATACCTGAATATAGTGAAATTAATTTGATAGAACATTATAATAATTACAAGGTAAATGTTTTTACTGTGATGACCACTGGTTATTTGAAATTATCAATTGCAGTTTTAGACATTTCAAAATGAATTAAAATCTATTATAAAGGTTATTCCAGGGTAAATTGGTCTGATACTTGACTTCACCTTGCTGTATCTATCATGGGCAGAGTCTGGCCATTAAACTTATAGACTCACAGCCAATATGTGCCAACAATGCTAGATGTGATCTCTCTTGCATGGGTGTTATTCTGTATTCTAACACAACACTACCAACTTTCTTCTTCTTTCTCTTTACTATATAACTGAAAAACACAAATACTCATTTATCCAATCTTTTTACTGATAGGAGTGGCCAAGTTACACAGTTCTGGCCAATGTCTGATGAGAATTTCTGAGAAAGCTTTCTCTTCTCTGTTAAGATATCCAGATGTAATGGACCCAGACCCCTCCTCTTAGTTCTTGCCTTGAATGCTGACATGATGACTTGAGCTAAGGTAACTATGTTATGACCACGAAGAGAAAGCTAAATTAATCTCTGATCTGGTCCTGTCATTGCAAGCTATGAAACCAACACCAGAAGTTGTCTATCTCTAGTCTTCTTGTTATGAGAGAAAAATTAACCCCTATGTTGTAACCACTGTTGGTCTGGTGTTCTATAATTTTTTGATGAAAACATCCCTGTTACAAACAATTGATTATAAGTTGAAATAGTACTTAGTACATTAATAATGAGAAACTTATCAAACCTATCAGAATACTTATTTCAATGTATTGAGCTATATCCTTGTAGAAGAGAAAACAAAATTATAAACTACTTGGAGAGTATGCATTCTTCACAAGCATATTTTTTTTTAGAAGAAAATAATATCTAATGACAACAGATTCAGGTAACCTGATCCACCATTGCCACAGTCAGATAGCTATGTAATGAAGCACTCCAAGTCCATTGGATGGGAATATATTTATTCAGAACTGTGCTAGGATGAGCCCTGAACATTTTTGCCGCTGTGACTCTTTCTTTGTCTAATTTGGTTTCAGTACTAACCAGACATAATATTGAGCAAGTTTCTTTTTGTCTATGCCTCAGTTTAAATATGATAATAATGATATTTATTTCATAGTGTTTATGTGAGTAAATGTAAGGTAATTTTTTAAATGTTTTTATTGATTTTATTTTATTTTTTTATCCTCATCTAAGGACATTTTTGCATTTATCTTCAGATAGAGTGGGAGGGAGAAAGGGAGGAAGAGAGAGAGAAACATCGATGTGAGAGAGACACATTGAGTGGCTGCCACCCACAGGACCCCAACCGGGGCCGGGGACAAACTGCAACCAAGGTACGTGCCCTTAGCGGGAACTGAACCTGGGACTCTCTGGTCTGCGGACCGATGTTCTAACTGCTGAGCCAAACCGGCCAGGGTGATGTAAGATAATTTTAAAAAGCTTAGAACATTGCCTGGAACGTAGTAAGTGCTCAATAACTTCAGATTTATTTCATGTTGAGCTAATTCTCCTTCTTAGAGACATATTCTTTTTCTATATATTTTAATGTGTCAAGATAGCACCAGGTATTGTGACCTCAGATCCCATCTTCTTCCTTACAATGGTTTGCATACCTTTGCTCTGATTAATTATGCATTGATATGATGGACAAATCTAATGTTTAGAGAGGAATCCTTCTCCTCACAACTATTTCTCAATTTAATGCATAGATAAAGGTGTGCACTTCTGGAAAAAATGGAGAAATACTATTTATACACATGCATATAGATATATTCCCACATAAATTTTGGTATGATCCAGTATACAGTCTATGCCATGAAGTCAGGAGGCAGGGACATATATTAAGGATAGTTCAGAAGCTCTTCTGAGTGGAAAAGAAATTGCAAAGCTCACTCTTCACAGCCATTTGCAAAGTGTTTCATGCCCAGCACTCTCTCTCTGCTGGCCAGCTCTGCTCAAGTGTTCTGAGAGTACCCTCTGTCAACTCATGAGGTTTCTGGGTGCTTTAAAAAATCTCCCAGAAGACTTTAAAATAAAATAATGCGACCAGTTAAGAATTTTGAGAGGGCTCCAGAGAGAAAAATCCTGTGAAAAGCTATCACAAATTGAGGCAAAATTGTTTTTAGCTGCATTGTTATAAAACAACAACTACTAACATTACCAACCTCATGCTTCAAGCTAATGAAAGCTCATTGGAATTATGGGAACAATCTGCCAAGATTACAGACCTAAACTGCAACCTCAATGAATAACATAAATTTAAAAATCATATTTAAAAATATAAAATTTTAATTGAAGAAAACAGAATAATGCAGATAATGGCTAACGGTCAAGGCTATCTGAGATTCTGTTGGATATTAATGGTGATGTTATTTTGTTTAGTTGTGAAATATATATTCACTTTTCCCCATTAGCAGTCTGTTTACTCTTCATATTTATGTTGAATGGCAAAAATGGCACAGCTTCTTTGTTTTGCAATAAGTAGATTTTAAAATAATTTTAAGCACTTTTGAAATCCTTTAAATTCCTGAAAATCCTTTTTAGATAAGCCAAACCTCCCACTGAAAGATGGGGTCATTGTATAATTATGGGGGAAATATTTTGTATAAAACAAGTGTTTCTGATAACTCTAGGGTCCATATCAGAAGACAGTGTTCACCAGTTATCTTTGGTGAAAGATAATGGGCATATGAAGATGGTGATGATGATCATGGCAGTGCTTGCTGCAAAACAAAATAGCTATCAATATTTTAGCAGTTTCTAGATAAAAGTTTGAAGCTTAGAAGGGTTAAGTTACTGAGTGTAATTTAGTCAATAAACTAATTTAAACTCAGATCTTTTGGACTCAAATATTTGTCTTTAACCAATGACAATATACTTCATTATGTATATGAAATGAATAAATACAGTTTGCTTCTCACTGTTTATCCTCTACTTTCATTCAAGATTCTCAGAACCACGTAAATATTAACTAGTGCTAAGTACTTTCAAATACTCTTGTCTTCTTTTAATCCCCCTCAACACTTTATAGGGATTATCAGTGCTTTTGAGAATTTAATTAAGCATCTAAGTGAAAACTCCATCATAACTTTCTGTAGTAGAAATTAGAGATGTGAGAGATCAGGAGTCTTACCTTAAGGAGAATTTGGTAAGATATGGGCAGCATTTCAAGTTACCACAGACGTGCATTACTAAAGGTTTTGCCATTGTAAAATATATACTAACGTAATCTCTTCAGCCTCTGATATCAGTTTCCTAACTAGTTGCCATTTACTTACTGAACTAATTACTAGAAATTGTAGAATTTTATTTACGGTCACATTCCATTTCCAAAACCAATATATGGTGTTGGGCAAAAGTATGTTTACAGTTGTGAGTATGCAAAACACATATGAACAACTGTAAACCTACTTTTGCCCCAACCTGTATGTATTATTCAGGACAAATTAGAGTATGTTGAAGAATCAGAAAAAACAAAATGCCAATGGCTTAATACTTTAAATGTTTATTTTTTCACAAAGACATAATCTGATTCACACCAGGTGTCTCTGCTGGGTGTCTCTCTTCCAAGCATTGATTCATGTCTGTAAGCTGTTACCTCTTTTAGCCATTCTTTTGGTAGAACATGCTTCCAAGTCACCCTGGCAGCTGAAGAGAGGGCCAGAAGGTCTGATGGGATGTTTTAAATGGCTAGAGCAGTGAATTTCTTACATCTTTTCTGTCTATATTTCATTGGCAGTCACACAACTGACATAATAGCAAGGGTGTCTAGGAAATCTAGAGGAGCACATAAGAATAGCCTCTGCCACAGTTCTTCTTTTTTTTTAATGTGAAGGCATTTTTCTCTCTCTCTTCTTTTTTCTTCTTCTTCTTTATTGATTTTAGAGAGAGAGGAAAGGAGAGGGAGAGATAGAAACATTGATGAGAGAGAACATTAATTGGCCACTTCTTGCATGCTCCCCATTGGGGTCCACAACCTGGGCAATGTGCCCTGACCGGGAATAAAACTGGTGACCTCCTGGTTCATGGGTCGACACTCAACCACTAAGCCATACTGGCGGGGCGCCACAGTTCTTTTTTAATGATCTTATTGAACTCCAAAATATGATGAGACCCATAAAAGAACTGTACTGCTAGGGTAACTGGAACAATTTTGGACCAGAAAATCTGTGAGACCCATTTCATAACACTTGACTGTGTATGTCAAAGTACACAACGCCAATTATGTTCAGTTATGTTCTTCCATACCACTCAGAAGATGCAGTAACAAGCTTAACCTTTATTAAACTGGTTATAAAATTAGATTTTAAGAATAGAAGAGAGGGGTCAAGGTAGTATAGTAGAATAGGTATTGGGAAATTGGGGAAGCTGGGCTATAGGTGCAGATCTAACTGTGATGATACCCAACACAGCATATCACCTCTCCATGTCACGTTGTCTTCATGTGTAAGTGAAGAAGGCAGCTGAAGGGTTCTCCAGATGCGCTTCTATGCCGAAATTCTATGACTCAGCTATTTCAGAGGGGGAGACAGCAATGGTCCAAGGTGTAAACTCAGGTGTCAGAATTTCTTGGTTTTAATTCTGGCTTAGAATTTATTAGCAGTGTGAATTAAACCTTTCATGGACTTCAGTTTTCTCATTCACAAAATATTTTCTCATGTTTTTTGAGAAAATTAAATGACTAAAAAGACACCAAAAGAAGCGTGGTGGCTTGTCAGAAGTGACACCTATTCAAGAGCAGTCTACAAAAATAGCCCTTGATTTTAGCACTTTCTGTTTCTACTAGACAACATTATTACTAAAAATTCGAAGTATTTCTATAAAATTGTTGCTTCAGAAGAAATTTTTTCTATACAAATGAAAATGTAATAGAAAAAATGAAAATGTAATCATCCCCATCTATAGGAAAATATTTATAGGTTTTCCTGCAAAATGTCTATATAGTTATAACTGTGTGGGGGAAATGTAGAGAGTTTTTGAAAAAAAAATATTGAATGCTTAGCAATAGTAGCATCTTATTTCAGATGTAAATTTATTAAAATGAGATAAAAAATCTGAACTAGCCAATCTTGTACAGGGTAGCCTGTAAAGCAGTTGCAGAGACTGAATAACAGGATATTTTTCTGATTGTGAACATAATCCCATTCCTTTCATTTGTTTATTTTTAAAACCCAGTGTTTTCACAATATTTATTGCATTCACTTAGCTAATAAAATCATTGTTACTCATAAAACTAGTCATATTTTAAAACAAGCATGCAGTGTTTATTTCACAGAACTTAAAGAGCAAGACATTTAGTGATAGCTCCTTGTGACGTGTTCCTCACTTGCTTTCAAGTTTAATTTTCACAGTCAAGCTCAAGGAAGGGTATTATTACCCTCTGGTTAAAACAAGAGAATGAGCTCACACAGCTTTTGTATCATGGGTCCAGGGTTTATTTAAGCCCAAATGCCAAATCCTGGGTTAATTCTGTTGAACATCAGCCTCTCCCTTACTATCCAAAATAACTAGGGCTTGATGGAATAAAAGAGGCTTCCTCTGATGAATCCAACAGAGTGTGAAATCTAGAATTAGAGGATCTGACTTTGAGGCTTAGATTTGCTCTCATTACCTTCAAAGCTGCTGAAATTTTCTCATAAAGAAAATGATTGTTCTTCATAAAAAAGTGTATGTGTAGCTATATTTGAAAATAGTAAAATGCCATACATTTTTTTAAAAAAATGCCAGGCATATTTTTCAAGTTAGAAAAATAGTAGTCACTCTTAATTTTTCTCTCTCCTTCATTGTCTAAATGTAGGTAGCTTCCAAATATTATCTGTTCTAATTGTTATGTAGATTTAAAACCTCCCCCTACTTTCTATTCTGACTTTGACTGCTTTGGTTGGCATCTTTATTGATTCTTGTCAGATCTATCACAGTAACCTTCTAAATGGCTCTTTAGTTCCCAAGCCTTCAGACTACAAGCAGCATCATTAATTTGGTTTGCCTTCTTAGAATATAAATATTAATTTAAATGTAATCTGCAACCACCCCCAATACATCACAATATCTGAAAAGTCCCTCTCACAAACCTAGAGACATGATATTAAAAACTGAAACCCTGGACCAGCCCATGTGGCTCAGTAGTTGAACATCGACCCACGCAGCAAGAGGTCACCAGTTCGGTTTCTGGTCAGGGCATATGTCTGGGTTGTGGGCTTGATCCCCAGTGGGGGCGTGCAGGAGGCAGCCGATCACATCAATGTTTCTATCTCTCTCTCCCTCTCCCTTCCTCTCTCTTTAAAAATCAATAAAAACATATTTTTAAATAAATAAATACATAAAAAGTGGAACCCTATAGTCAGAAAGACGTGGGTTGGAAACTGATGCAACAATTTAACTAGTTGTGTGCGAGTTTAAACAAATTATTATTTCTCTAAAAAACAGGATCCCCATCTGTAAACGGGGTCATAAACAAATGTTGTGACAATTACAGTAAGTATACATAAAACACCACAGTGTTGGGAACACAAGAGGTATTTCATAAACGGTAATTAAGGTTTTTCTAACACATTATTGCCCATCCATGCCAGTAATCTAAGTATCAATAACTGAGATTTTCAACATCTTTCAAGTGTCTAGTCTTTTCTTAACCACTTGCTCATGCTATTCTTTTCTGCCTAGAATATCTTCTTCTACACTGGTTACAAATAAATTCTTCCTTGTCCACAGAAATTATATATCACATTTTTGGTGTATCCCTCTGTGACATTTAGGCAGCATTTGTTTTGTTCATATAGTTCTTTGCTTAGTAAGGCTCATGGGGAAGGAGGCACTCCATCTCATCTCTCTAGCACCTAGATTATTTATATATTCACTCAATATTTGTTAAATGAGTGCAGTATAATCTTTCCACAAATATCTACATTATAGAATTTTGCCCAAATTCAATTGTAACTTTCACTTTTTATCCTCGTCATTTTCCAAAATCTAGCATTTTTACCTCTTTTTTTTTTTTTTTTTTGGTTCTTCAAGAATTTATTCCCAAACATTTTACCACATTAAAAAGATCCAAAAAAATATTGCCACAAGTAAATGAGAGGGTTTTTATTTGTTTGCTTTAGTTATTTTTAAATGGCAAAATTGATATTTAAATGGTAGCAAAAATGTAGAAAATAGGTACATCAAATATAGTAGATAAATGTGATGATTTATTATACAAGGACAAGGTTATATGGTAGAAATGATACAGGCTTATAAGACAATATGCCTATTGATTTGTGATTCTGGGTAAGCTTATTAAAACATTTTCTTGTAATAGATTTGTGATTCTTGGTAAGCTTATTAAAACATTTTTATTTAAGTTACTTGAATGGAATTAATAATACCTATGTCTAAGGTTAATGTGAAGATTATAGGTAAAGTAAATATGTAAAGTTACCAGACAGTACTTGGAAAAGAGTAGGCATTCAACAATTGTCTCATCTACACCCTCACCACGTCTACTGAAACTGAAACATTTTCTTTAGATTTATAAAAGACATAAAAATTCAAATAAATAAACAAAAGATAAAAAATGATAATTTGCAGAAGATGCTTTAATTAATACATATAAATATATTTTTTACCTTCTGTAAAAACTGAAAATGCAAATTAACCTTGAGAGAACATTTTATAGTCATAAAATTACAATATTTTAAAACATCAAACAACTAATTCTGGAATGGTTTTAATGAACCTGGTGTACTAATTCATTGCTGTTTGCACTATGAAGATATATAACCCTTTCATAAAATGTAACTTATTTATATGTAACAAGACCTATACTGATATCTATGACCTTTAGCTTGATGTATTTCTACCTCTTTGTTCTCATTAAATAATCTCATGGAAAAAGAAGGCTATAAACATTAAGCCATTCATTGTGGCATTATCCAGAATTGGAAAAACTTGGTAGAATCAGCCAGAATGCCTAATGTAAGAATGATTTAATGAATAAATAATGCTGTCATGATTTAACATATGGAAATATTATTTAGACATTAAAATTAGAACATGAATATTATGTAGTCCAGCTCTGTTTAAATAAAATGTTATATGAGCCAAATAAGTAATTTAAATGTCATATATATATATATATATATATATATACTAAGTCCTTGAAATCTGGGCATGTTTTACACTTACAACACATTTTAATTTGGACTAACCAAACTACTGTCACTTTGGACAGGGAAGATTGATTGTCGGTGTCTATTCAAGGGAAACAGAAATATTCTTAGCATCATAAACACTATTATTTTGACTATTAAGATGAAGTATTCATTTATGAATTATTGTGCAAAAGAGGAGAATGAGAATTTGATTCTGAACACAAATTTAAATATTCTCATACTTTCATTACAAAAGTTTTAAACCTTCAAACAAATGCCTAATTTGTACACTACAGTCATTCTATCTATATGCCTTAAAGAAAATGATGGTGAGCTTTCATTTGTATTATGTTCACCTTTTAACCTTGTTTCTATGGAACTAGTAAGTCTTTCCAATTCAGAGCTGTTTAGTATGCAAAATAGCCTGAACATTTTCACAAAGAGTAACAAATAAATGACTTTTCTGGATTAGGTCTTGTAGCCTACTATTTTTCGCAGTTCCAACAGTCTATACTTGGTTGATCCTATAAGTACATAAAGTAAGAAAATATATTCAGCATCTTATTACAAAAAATATCTAGCATTGTGCCTTCTGCATATTAGACACAAAATGCATAATTGATCAGTTTAATTGACTTGTTGTTTCTTTCAGTTGAAGTGGAGATGGATTTGTTGAAACAATTTAAGATTTGCTTATCCTTAATCTATTTCACTATGATGCCTCACAAGGAAGGAAAGCCAGAAACATACAAAAATATTAGAACTTTTGACATTGCTGGAGGTGAACACAGACTACTTTCATATAGCCACCTAAACTTTTGTGCATGAATAAAATATGTAAAGACTTTTGCATTTTGTTTTTTACTACTTTATTAAGGTAGGATTAACATGTAAAAAGCTGTTCATATTTAATATGTACAACTTGATGTATTTAAGAGTAAGTATACACTCATGAAACGATCACTACCATCAACATGGATATAGACATTCCATCATTTCCCAAGTTTTCCTCCTGCCCTTTCTTATTTTTATTATTTGTGTGTGTGCATGTATGTGTGTGTGATAAGAACAAAACATTAAGTTGTACCTTCTCGAAGTATACAATACAGTATTATACTAATAATGGAGACACGATGTTATATAGTAGATCTCCAGAATTTATTTATCTTGAATAACAAACATTGTACTCTTTGACCATCACCTACCTACCCATTTCCTCCTCCCCACAGACCCTGAGCTGTATGAGTTCCTTATGTATTTTTGAAATTAACACATTATTATATATGTGCTTTGCATATATTTTCTCCCATTCTGTGGGATTGCCTTTGCTTGCAAAAGATTTTTACTTTGATGTAATACCATCTAATTAATTTTGCTTTTTTTTTATTGTGCTTTTGGTTTTATATACTAAAAAATCATTGCCGAGACCAATGTCAAGGAGCTTTATCTCATGTTTTATTTTGTACATAGCACTCATCAGTACTTAAATTTATCTTACTTGCATATTTTTTTATCCTTCAAAATATAAACTCTATTTGAACAGTGACCTTTTCTGGCTTTCATCACTGTTCAACCCCTGGAAGAATAATTACAACATACTCCATATGTATCCTGGGAGGGCATGGGCATGCAAGAGAGAGACAGAGAGACAGTGATAGTTTAATAACATTATAGTATTGAGTGATAGACATTTAATCCACATTCCTTCAATAAATAAGAAAAATATATTTGTTTTTGAAAGTTTAATGAGGAAGTAGAAATAACTGCATTGAGAGAAGAGAAAAAAATACTCAGATAAGTAAGCAAGAGTATAAATCCACAAAACAATAATAGCAAAAAATTTAGAAAAGTGAAAAAAAAAAAAGGATACTTTCAAATAGTTCCAGATTTAGAAGAAAGTATTGGGAAATTTTGAACAGAAAGTGATATACTCAGATAAAAAAGTATCATTTTCCAACTTGTTCTTTAGAAAGTCTAAAAGAGATTGGATAACATCAACATGAATATCCAGGTTATAGTTCAGAAAAGTGATGTAAAACCAGAAGTTCAAAGTTAAATCAAGGGAGAGATTAGGGAGATTAAACTGAGAGGAATAAATCCATAAAATCTATATTTAACTACCACGTGGAGGGATCGTTTTGAAAAGCTGCTCTTTAAGAAATCTGATTTTCAGCTACATAAAATTTTACTAACATGGCCGTAGTGCTTTGAACTTTCATTATATACTTATATTTCGCTTTAAGGCTTAGATGAAGAGCAAATAGGTATGTTTTAAAAAGTTTGTCATAGATAGGGGATATATTTTAACTCCCAAATGAAAAAAATGTGTATATTTATTTTGAATTTCCATGTCTCTATATAACTATCCACAGGCACCGTTATGTTTTTAAACCTCATTCCTGGAAGCACTGCAGATGTCAGATCAACTGAGAAAGCCAAAGAGCACCTCTGGGAATGACATGGCAGCAACTGAAATAGTATTTGGCCATGTTAAGAGTGTATATCAAGGATGCCAAAAATCACAGTAGCCTGGCAGGTATGTAGCTAATATTTAACTGTATGATCATTACTGGTTTCCCTACCAAAAAACTACTGGCTGTTTATGCAGTGAAACAAAGCCTATGATTTAGGCAGAATGTCTCTCTGACGTCAGTAGTAGCTGATTAGGGACTGTACCTGACACAAAATAGGATTTCTCAAGAAAGCCATTTGGTAAAAAACAAAACTTTTGACAAGTTATATTATAATTCAGAAACAAAAATGGGAGAATATTAATTTAAGGATTATTTTTTGACTACTGATTTTAATATTCAGAATGGTGTTTATGTTCTGGAATACCTATGTATTTCTTTCTTTCAGTACTAAACATATTGGCTGGATCTTACTGTTTACTAAAGAACATTTCAATTTTAGATGTTTATCATGTGAGAAAACTAATATGATGATTATTGTTTTAAGTAATTTTCTCTATATGTTCACTGTTCCTGATCTCTGCTTTCTCAGCTGCATATTGAACTTGTGGTCAATGTTGTAGTTTAGAAAGAATTTCGCTCTCTTGATGCTTAAAATCCCAAATTGGCCAAATGTCTAAGTGCCTGGAAATGCAGCATGTATTCTTAAATTTAGGTGAGTTAATAATATGCATAAATAGTCTCCTCTGAATGTACTTGATACAAAAGATGTACTTCAAATTATAAATGCATTATCTTAAAAATCATGTCAAGATATTCATTTTATTTTGTAAGCTTCAAATATATTCAAATAATTTCATTAATCACAGACATATGTATGGATAAAACATTAAATTTGACCTGTGTTTGTGTCTTGCCTCTTTCAGGTAGAGTGTAGTTGGTTGAGTCACTTCTCTTAAATTTAGTTCTTTGATTAACAGTGTGAATCTAATAACACCTAACTGTGAAAGAGTGTCATTTGTTAAAAAAAAAAAAAAAAGCAAGGCATTATCACCATCATCATTGTCACCTTTGTCATCACCAATTTACACCAGTATGATTATCAGCAAAATTAATGGAGTCCATGGAACATTCCAGTATTCTCACACTCACAAACATACATGTAAATCTTAGCCCACTATTTATAGGTTTAGAGGGCAGTATTTAGAATTAATATGCCACTAAGTAGCAAATATCATTTTGACCAATTTTTATTTATTCTGTAATTACACCAGCCAAAATTTCTAAATAGCTACCTTGGACAAATAAAAGGAGATACAGAAAGTATAAAATTTGAAAGATGAAAATGTGTGGTTCAAGTAAAATAAATTACTGCTTGCTTATAGGTGGTTTATGTGAAGTTGAAATCACACACACACACCCCCAAAAAGGTTTCGGACATAATCTTATTTCCATAAAGTTATATGGAAATTTAACCCCCACTCTATGTGTTAAGAAATACAGTTATATCAGTTATAGAACTGGACAAAGAAATTACATTTGCTATAATTATTATAAAATAATAATATAAAATAAATTATAATATAACATAAAAAATTAGTTTTCATATGCAGAACACTTTATGCCATTTCTGCTGGACAATGATAATGTAATGTGAAATTAGATTATAAAATAATCCAGAAATTCTCTAATTAAATAAACAAATGCAAGTATTCTCAATAGATTCAATGATCTATTGTTGAGGGAAAACTTCCAAATCTAGGGAGCAAAACAAACAAACAAAAAGCAAACATCTGATAAATAAAACTGATATTTTATCATTCTTTATCAGTTTAGTTTTTGTGATGTATATTTTCTGAGTTGTGCATTGGTTCTGTGTGTTTTTTGTATATCCATGAGAAACACATAACATACTATAATATGAATAACTAAGCCGGATAGTCTGTGAATAGTCTGGTCATTTATTCATCCATTCATCCACTGAGGAAACAAACGTGTCTGAGTATCTATTTCCAATTAGCATTGTAAATACAAAAATAAACGTTAATAATTGGTGTCTCTCCCACAGACACACAGAGCATTTACAATGACAAAGAAAAATACAATTTCAACTTTGAGATATAGACAAAGAAGGCTTTAGAGAGGAAAAATCACCTGCCCTAGGTTTATTGAACTGGGTATTGAAGACTTACAAGAGGATTTCCAAGCAGGAGGGAGAAAAAAATCATATGCACAAGCAGAGTGGAGAAGCCTACAGTCTGAGATGAGGGAGGATCATACAGTCTGAGATGAGGGAGGATCATGCAGTCTGAGATGAGGGAGGATCATGCAGTCTGAGATGAGGGAGGATCATACAGTCTGAGATGAGGGAGGATCATGCAGTCTGAGATGAGGGAGGATCATACAGTCTGAGATGAGAGAGGATCATACAGTCTGAGATGAGGGAGGATCATGCAGTCTGAGATGAGGGAGGATCATACAGTCTGAGATGAGGGAGGATCATGCAGTCTGAGATGAGGGAGGATCATGCAGTCTGAGATGAGGGAGGATCATACAGTCTGAGATGAGGGAAAGTCATACAGTCTGAGATGAGGAAGGTGGGGCAAGGTGTACGATGAAGTCAAAGGTAGAAACTAAATCATGAAATAATTTGTAGTTCCATTGAGAGAGTTTGGAGTTGAGATTATGTCTAACATACTACCCTTGATGCTAATACAGTCGTCCCTCGTTTATCGCGGTTAATCTGTTCTAGCATCTAGCAGCGTTGAAGGATTCCTGGGGTGCTCGAATACATAGGCCTACAGTCCGTATGTACAGTAATTTTAATTTTAATTGTAATACGACTCAGACAACCGAGCGCGCACTGTATCATTTTCACTGTCTCGATCAACTTTTTAATGAATGTATTTGAAAAAACCGCGATAGAGTGAAGCCGCGAAAGTCGAAGCATGAAGTGGCGACGGACGACTGTGTAGTCTTTGACTAACAAAATAAAATTTTCAGTTTCAAAAATGCACATGAAAACAGTAAGTGTAATGAATTGAGAGTATGTAGAGTAGAGACAGAGACATGAAGTAGGAGGTTACCACACAGTTATACAAGCCATGATGAGGACCTACGTTAAACCATTTAAGTGAAGATAAACGAGAAAATGTGGTGAAAAATTGGTAGGATACAGTAGTAATCTATTGCATGTGAAGTCAGGACAGAGAGAGAAAGACTGCCAGGTGGATCTGTGGTTTTAGGTTTGAATAGTAAGCCTGTGTAATTTTTGATCCAATCAGAGACCTTCTGAAAGTGAAGGGGGTTCTGAAATACTCAAACTTTTGTAGTGTTAACATTTATTTCTTTTTTTTTTTTTTTCTCATCCGAGGACATTTTTTCATTTTTTGTTCAGATAGAGTGGGAGGGAGAGAGAGGGAGAGAGAGAGAAACATCGACGTGAAAGGGACACATTGAGTGGCTGCCACCCGCATGACCAACCAGGGCCGGGGACAAACTGCAACCGAGGTACATACCCTTAGCGGGAACCGAACCCGGGTCTCTCTGGACGCAGGCCGACGCTCTAACCGCTGAGCCAAACCGGCCAGGGCTAACATTTATTTCTTAATGAATTTGTTGGGTTTTATATTAGTTAATACATGAAATACTTTTATTCAAAAAATAATTTTTAAAATTAAAATTATTTGTACTAATAAAAAGGTATATAAATATTTTTAAATGAGAAATATTCTTAACCAAGAAATTTCTTTTCCTTTTTTCTAAATTACATGTAAGCTCAGAGTTGATCCTGCTAAAAGAATGGCATTCTTTATTCTATCATTTTTATTAACATGTAACAGTTTTAGCCCAAGTGATTTCACAGGTACTGCCCCTTAACTTTTAAGTAATTTTTCAACAAATATTTTTATATAACAAAATTCATCAAATAAGATGTCCCTATGATTCTTTTCAATGTTTTGTCAAACTTAGATACTGCAAAAAAAAAAAAAAATGCTTTCTTCATTTCACTTTATTCTGGTAGAGAATGTTAATTTATTAATTAGAAAAAGAGAAGTTTCAAAAGCTTTTCTCAGAACACAAATTATTCTGTAGCTCAACTATAGATTTTCAAAAATCAATATGAACCCTGTTAGAGCTCTCATCATCTGATTTTTCAAGTTCCCGTTTTCTTTGTTCTGTAGGTAAAAATACTTTTAGTCTATCTATTTACAAGTTTTGATTCCAATAATGTCAGATTTCTAAAATTGTCCAAGTAGACACTTTTGACAATTTAAAGATTTCCAACAAAAAAAAATTTGAAATACAAGTGACCAAAATTTAGAAAACCCTTTCACAACATAGTTTAGTACCATTGTATGCGCGTATGCTTTGACAAATGTATACACCCATGTAGCCATCATCCCAATCAAAATAGAGAGTATTTCTATCACCCCAAATAGTTTCCTTATATTCCTTTACATTTAACACTTTCTCCAACCTTAGGTAACCACTGATTGACTTGCATTATTTCGGATAGTTTTCACTATTTAAAATTTTGTATAAGTGTAAACATACGGAATGTATTTTGGGGGTGACAGTTCCCAAAACCTACTTAGCCATTCTAATACAAGCACACACTTGGAAGTACAAAGGAGTTAACACTCTATAGAATAAAAAGGGGTCTTGACCAATAAGAACAAAAGCTGGTAAGTAAATACTTCCCTTTTCCATTTCTGGGGTAGATAAATCTTAAACACATTCTACGTAGCTCCTCAGAGAGTCTCCAGTGGAATCAAGCCCAGGCATCTACCTCAGTCACCTCTTTGCCTGTTTCACATTTCCCAGGTGCTCAGTTCCCTACTGTCATTTCTTTGGAAACATTTTCTAAAATAAACTATTCCATGAAAGTCTCTGTTTTAGGCTCTCCTATTTTGGGCCAAACCATGCTAAGATAAAGTATATTAATATAGGTGCTCGGGCATAACCACACAAGAAAATGAAAAGGTCCCACAAATTTTCCAAAACACCTAGAGAGTGTTTTACTACAGCTGAAAACTAGTTCCTCACATGGATAGTTTTGGGAATAGTATTTGCCAAGATAAATGTATGCATTTTCTACATGTTGTATATTCTATACTAAGTATGTTCTTTAGATCGTTTGTTAATTTTGCTTTTCAAATTCAAGTTGTCCATATTTATATGTCCCAGCAGTGGTATTACTGCCATCATTTTAGAAATATGTAGGAGAAATAGGTATTTTAGAGGTTACAGTTATGGTGGGGGTGCTATTGTTATTTTGTCAGTGAAGGAGTCTAGGGATGCTAACATTATTTCAGTGTCTGAACTAGTGAGTGCCAAACAATAAACAAAATGCTATATGACTGAACCTAAATCCTAACTTACTTTTACATGCACAAAGTATCTAATCAGTGTTTTATACTACGCTGAGTTTTCCAAGCGTACAGTTAGCATAAAGAATAAGGGAAGATAAACACAGGAGGCAGAATAGAGTCAGAAACATCTGAGTCTTTGATGAAGGAACTCAGGGCTGAATCAACTGATTCAAAAATTGCTCTCATTTGTACACTGGTTGTGTGGGCTCATACATTTTCTCATTGGTTAAGCCCATTTGAGTTGTTGGTTTTTAAAAAATATATTCAAGGAGGGTGTCTGGGGGTAAAAAGGAGAAACATCTGTAACAAAAATAAATAAATAAATTAATATATATATATATATATATATATATATATATATATATATATTCAGCCAGAAACAACCTAAAAATTCTAAACAAATATTTTTGTTATGATTATATTATCTTTTTTTTGTTAGCATGAATCACACCCAATTATATAATCCTTTAGAACAATGTAAAGAAAATCTTAATATTGTTACGTTTGTTTTAAATATAAGCCCTTTAATAAACTTTCTAAACAAATATAATCAATTTTCTTTATTTTCCAGTTATATAATTATATACCCACTGATAATTATTTACCATTTTCTAAAACTATGCTTGAAGCCAGTATTGAATCTATCAAATGCTTATTGAATATTGAGATTCTGACATTATTATTTGTAAAAGGGCCTTTTGTAATTTATAAATTTAAAATTATCCATGAATTCTGGGACATTACATTATTCAGCTGATGGCTTTTTATTTGCTATTTTTAAAATCTCTTTTAATTGAAGATTCCTAAAACATTTCCTTCTTTTATATTTGTAATATTTGGTAATATATTGAATTGGTTTCCATGCTTTTCTATACTATAGAAAATTTAAGTAGCACCTGAATTTTTAAATTACCAGCAGAAGTGTATTCTTTTGTAATTAAAAAAAATATCCTTCTTGTCTCTCATGTTTACTCTATTTCTTAATTTTATTTAATTTTCTCCTAATTATAATTGCCAAATTTTTGTACATATTGTGTCTTACTTTATTTTAATGACCCTCTTCTTCAACATATTTACCAATTCTGTTTTTTATGCTTTTATGAAACCCCTTAACCTCTGCTATTAGTTTATTATTTCTACAAAAATGTAGTTTATTTTATATTACTATTTTTTTACATAATCCTATTAAAAATTTATGAATGTGCCATACTTTGCTATCTGCTTAGTTTGAATTACTTATGCTATTTCTAAATTTCCTCTTTTTGCTGTTTTTATAACATAGTGATAAATATCATTATGAACACTTCCTTGTGAATTTCTTTGATTATTTTCTGAGGATAAATTCATATAAGAAAAATTACTAGTCTAAATACTTTTTCTTTTTCCAACTTTGTTACTCATTGGCAAATTAATTGCCTCTGAGGAAGTTTGTAGAATATCCATAAGTAAACATTCATAAGTTTGCTTCTGAAGCATATGGAAATAGATTTAGATAATATTTTATCTTTTTCTAGCTATAACTTATTAAAAATATAAATTGGACTAGATGATCCTATAATTCCTTTCTGCAATTTAAAAAAATGATTGGACAAATTTCAAAGATACTCAGTTTTAGAATTCTCTTAATGAGGAGAAAAACAGTAGATACAAAAATAGTAAATTTCATAGAGATTTTGGTGCTATCCACAGAAGAAATCATTTAAATGATATAGCACTGAGTTATAAACTTTGAACTCTAATTTTTCTCTAAAGTCATGCTTTTACTTTATTATATAAATAGGGGAAAGGAAGTACATCTAATGTTGTTAATCCTTTCACAGAGGTAAGTGAAGGAATATCACTGAGGAGAAGCAGAATGAGGCTATTTTCTATACTTTAATAACCTCTCCCCTCTGACTTTCTTTTAGTTTCTTTTCTTGTCAAATTCTCTGTATTCTCCAAGGACATTCTAACAGTGGAAAAGCACATTGCAACATAATTTAGACTAACAAAACAACTCTCCTGGCCTGCCCTGACATAGACCTTCAGTTTTGTGTATTGTAATGGTTGCTTAGAATGAGGGAACATAATTTTATTTTGAGACCCTCAATTGCTTTTATTTTTATGATTCTAAAGAAAGAAATGAAATATATAAGCCATTACCTTTGGAATTAGAAGTACTTGTGCTCAAATTTGTGTTTGCCACTTACTAATTTAGTGACTTTGGGAAAGCTAATTAGTATCCCCAAGTCTCAGAAAGATTTAATGGTAGGATGAAAATTTATATAAATTAATTTTCAATCTATTGTTTATTTCTTATGTAAATATGTTTTTGCTGTTCAACTGTGTGTGGTGTGTGTGTGTGCACACACAATTTAATTGGTCAAGAATCACAAACATGTACAGTAGCCACTTTTTCTGAAAGAGAGAACCTATTGAAGGGAAACTTGAACACAAATTTCAGATCTATCATCCATTAGCTACGTGACCTTGGATAAGTTACTTAATTGCTCCTCTGTTTTTACACACCACCCACCTCCTTTCCATACACTGGTCAGGTGAAGAAATTGCTTGGGTAAAATGAGTTTTATCCATGGAGTGAATTCTTGACCTCTTCCAGATCGTTTATTATACCCTAGCTAACCATCTCATTATGCACACTGTGAAGGTCAGAGAAAGATGTCAAACAGCAATCACCTCCTGCCTTTATCTTTTAGTGTCATTACTGCTCATGCAGTGTATCCTTTACATTTATACTAAACTACCACTTGTTTAAACTTCTTTCTTCTGTCTGTCAATACTGGTATAACAATGATATGTAATTTCTTTTAAAAACTGTATACCACTCACTATTCCTACAAAACACTGGGTGAGACAATCCCTAAGAGAGATCTGTATTGAATTAAGAGCTCCCTGGAGCTCTGTATATTTTTTTTTTTGTTTCAGTAGATTTTTTTTTTTTCCTTCATGATCTTTACCTGGGAAAAATTTGCATTGAACTTACAATCAAGTTTATTCTGCTCTTTCCAACACAATATTAGAAATGAAATAAAATATATAGTAGTCATATTATCAATTCAGAGTAATGCCTGTGAAAGTGGCATTAACATGCTGGTTAGATGTTTGTTTTGTGATTATTTAAAATTATATTTTTCATTGCTTTTCTATAATGTTTATCAGGAATCCAACTCTAATAAATTTTTCATTAATTAAAGCATTGTAGATGAATACACTGAAACCAAGCAGTGGTGTTCATGTCTGGGTTCATTGTCTCTCAGAATTGAAGAATGAGTTCAAGGACAAAGGGGTAAGCAAAGGAAAGATTTATTTGAATGACAGACAGACTCCCTGCAGCAGGGAGGGGACCCAAGTGGATTGCCAGTGGGGCTCGTTTGTCTAGTGGTAAATAGATGTCTTGCTAGCCTCCGATTGGTCCTTTCAAGAATTCTGCCTTAGCAACATCCACACATTTTAAAGCTTGTGTTTCCCACCTGACTGGGTTTAGCCCTAGGTCATCTAGCTCTAAATTCATATTACCCTTCTGGAAAAAGCATATGTGGGCATAACGGATTTTAAAAAGCTTTCCCTATCCAGTGAATTGGGGAAGGTCTGATTAGCCAAGATATATGTTGTCCCATAACATTCCTTATTTGGAAGTGCACAGGTTCTGATTTAAAAACAGACATTGATTAGCTATTCTGACATTTGTAAAGAAGCTTTACTCCCAGGGTAGAGACAACTTAGTTGGGTGTGGTTAAAAATAAATAAAGTAGCTCCAGGTATCTATAGGGGCCTTAGTGTCTTCCCTTTTGTTTTTTCATCCTCACCTGAAGATATTTTTCCATTTATCATCAGACAGAGTAAGGGGGGGGGGGGAAACACTGATGTGAGAGAGACACATCGAATGATTGCCTCCTGCAAGACCCAACCAGGGTAGAGACAAACCAGAACTGAGTAAGGTATGTGCCCTTGACCAGAATCGGACCCATGACTCATTGGTCTGTGGGCTGATGCTCTAACCACTGAGCAAAACTGGCCAGGGCATGTGTCTTCCCTTTTTTATGATAATTTCAACTTCTCCCAGACTATTAGTGAGGAGGAAGGGAAACAGCCTTGGAGCAACCCTATGATTGCTTTTGGTTTCTCCCCCAAATCCATCCTTGGTTTCCTATTATCCTTTCTAAGGTAACTTGGCTTTCTGCAACAGAAACATACTCTATAGTTTCACAGCAGAATTTATATATAATACACACACACACACACACACACACACACACATTAAATCATGTTGCCTTGCTCCTAGAAACCAGTAGGTATATTGATTGGAATACGTCAGACTTGCCAGCAATGTATTCTTTAACAATAAATAAATAACAATCGCTCTTCCCCTCTTGCTTGAAGCCAGACTTTCCATGTTTGTTGTTATGTAATTGACATGTGCTCCTTCCAGAAGCTTCTAGTTTGCATATCTATCAGTGGGGGCTGGGAGTTACTGGCCTTGGAGGCACAATTTCCCATGTTGATTTTAGTTTAATTTTGAGATCTGTAGAGTCCGAATAAACCTCCAGATACTGTGTACTGGGTTCTGCCTGTGTGCTGAGCTCCAAGTCATTTCAAACTTCCTGCTTATCTTAGCCTTCCCTTCCCATGATCCTATCCCTCACTGCCTAACCTGCCTCTGTCTCCTCACTATCATTTTAAATTTTTTATTATCAATTACATCTGATTGTGACATTAAATGCCTGCCATTAAGGTCAATCACCTGACTTTCCATCACCTTCTAAACAGGAGACCTTCATACCTCTCCTCCACCAATGACCACTCTCTATAAAATATTTTCTTCTTCCTCAGTAAATTGCATTTTATATATAAATGATACTATTTAATTTCAAAGTGTTGTTTATTATTTATGTATAATAATTTCAATTTTTAATTGATATAATTTTCTAACTATGAAAAAGTATTTGGGTATGTTGGTTTGGGATGAAATGCATCATATTTTTCCAATTAAAATTTGTGGAGATGCATACATACACACACACACACACACACTCACATACATATGTATATGTGTATACATGCAAAATTTTTAGGAACAAATACAACTTGTTAACTAGAAAATGGTTATAAATTTACCCTGGAGAGATTCAAAAGCCAGTATAACTTTTATTGTCTATAAAAGTAATGTCCTTAAATGTTATAAATGAATCTTTATATTAAATGTTATTATTACATTTCATAAAGAACATGCTAAATACATGTTATAAAGTATACACATAAAGGCATTTGTATAACTGCTATTATAAATTTCAGATATTATTTGTCATGTAAATTATATATGAATCTTAACAACTGTTATAAATGTGTAAAGAGTACTAAATATGCTAAGTAGTCTTCTCTGTTAATTCCAGATCTCCCATTTATTATTTTGTAATAATATATTCTAATTTCAGTCCAGTTATCCATTTTGAGATTTCTTTTTTGCTAATAGGTTTTGTAGCCTACTATTTATTATGTTATTAATTACTATCAACTCATATTAGTATTTTTAAGTGGACATTACATTATTGATCATTATTAATTAATTTGCTAGTCACTTTTAACATTTATAGCAAATTATCTTCCTTGTCTCAAAATAGTTATATATAAGAAAACCACCTTTTCCTATGGTTCAGATTATCCATGATCAATTATTTATTTATTTATTTATTTATTTTTATCCTACCCGAGGACAATTTTGCATTTATCTTCAGATAGAGCAGGAGGGAGAGAGGGTGGGAAAGAGAGAGAGAAACATCAATGTGAGAGAGACACATCGACTGGTTGCCACCCACACGACCCCAACCAGGGTGGGGACAAACTGCAACTAAGGGTACTTGCCCTTAGCGGGAACCGAACCCGGGACTCTCTGGTCCGTGGGCTGACGCTCTAACTGCTGAGCCAAACCGGCCAGGGCTCCATGATCAATTTTTTTGACATCAAAAGCACTCAAGTAATAAATAAAAGATCTAAGATTTTAACATAATTAAACTCAATTCATCTGAAATTATAAACAAAAGAAACATATTTTCATATAATTCTTGATATACTCAGATCAGTCTTAGCATTAAAGTTCTCTGAGATTGTCCAAAAATGTAGATATCTTACTTATGGCATTAAAACTATTTTTTTTAATTAAAAAAACAAGGGAATCACTATATAAGAGTTTTAAAGTAAATGTTTTTGTTATTTTAATTTCTCCTTTCTGATTGGCTGATATGATGACTTCAATCACTGTTTGACTTATAAAATCAATTACTGGGAAAGGGATTAAAATCTGAGAGACAAATTCTAGATGATACTTTAAAATATTCCACACCCCGGGTTTAAGACTTGATCCTTTGTGTATGAGCATTTCAGTGTGTAAATAATAGAAAATAGTGTAAACTGTCTGCACATATAAAAGTTGTCTTGTTCTTTCGCAGTACATGATACATCTCTTTTTTGCTATTTCTGTGGTAGCAAGTAATAAACTTTATTTCTCAATAATATATAAAGTGAATTGGAGTTTATATTTTCCAATAGCTAAATAGTTACACTGAGCAAAACTAAAATGTGAAAGAGTTTTAGTCAAGATAACATATTTCAAGTCTGGGATTTGCTTTCCCTGATCACAGTTAAATAATGCTAATTTCATTGGAAATAAAAACAATTTTAGCATACTACTGTGTCTTTAGGGTTCCTTTTTTTATTATTTTAAACAACTGTGGTATTATTTTAAGCAACTGTGATAGAAAACACATTTAAGAAATAAAATGTGTCCTAAGTTTATTATATTATCTTTTTTTACTGATTGCAGACACATTATCTAATATATTATACATAAACATTCAGTGGCTATATGTTTATTACTGCATTTTACTTTTATCATAACATTTATATTAAAAATCACCAAAAGTTAAATTTAAATTCATAGGTGAATTAATGTCATACTGACATATCATTACTTATCTAAACTCACTTGCCATTACTTGGCATTCTAATTAAATATGCTTAAAACATCATTAACTCTAATTTATGAGTGATATTTTTATTAGTAGTTAAGAGACAGAGGCAAGTTAGGCAGTGAGGGATGGGACCATGGGAAGGGAAGGCTGAAATAGGTAGGAAGTTTGAGATGACTTGGAGTTCAGCACACAGGCAGGCAACTATGTACACAGTATATCTGGAGGTTTATTTGGACTCTACATCTCAAAATAGAGCTAAAATCAACATGGGCATTGTGTCCCCAAGGCCAGAAACTCCCTGCCTCCATTTATAGAAATGAAAACTAGAAGCTCCTGGAAGGAGCACAGGTCAATCACATAACAACAACAACAACAAAAACAGAAAGGCTGGTTTCATGCAAGAGGGGAACAGCAATTGTATCCACTCTTTTCTCTGGGACCCTGATAGGTTTGCAAAGAAATTTTATTTACTGTTAAAGAATATAGTGCTGGCAATTCTAACCCATTCCAATTAATATACCTACTGGTTTCCAGCAAGTCAACAGGATTGCTGGATGAGTTCTGAGAAACTATAGAGTGTGTTCCTATTGCAGGAAGCAGGTCACCTTAAAAAGGATTATAGAAAACCAAAATTGGACTTAAGAAACCAAAAGCAAGCATAGGGTTGTTCCAAGGGCATTTCCCCACCTCCTCACTAATAGTCTGGGAGAAGTTGAAATTATCAAAAAAAGGAAACCAACTAAGGCCCCTATAAGTGACCTAGGGCTGAACCCAATCACGTCGGAAATACAAGCTTTAAAATGTATGGATGTTGCTAAGGCAGAATTCCTTGAAAGGACTGATCAGATGCTAGCAAACTATATATCTACCCCGTAGACAATGGAGCCCCACCGACAACCCACTTGGTTCCCTCCCTGCTGCAGGGAGTCTATCTATCTTTCAAATAAACTTTCTTTTGCTTACTATTGGTCTGTGATCTCATTCTTCGATTTCATGAGGCAATGAACCTGATCACCACTGCTTGGTTTCAGTAGGTTGTACATGGCCATGTCAGTTATAATGATTTTAATACCTTTATTTGGGATATTTACTAGAAATTAAAATTGTCAAGTAAATTTAAAAATTATCAAAGAACTGAAAAATATTACTTCAATATATAATACATCATATATATATTTGTTCAATGCCTACTATCAAAAAGCTTTTAGCTAACATAAAATTATCTTATGTGTGTATATTTTAAAATTGAGTCAATTCTTTTAAGTATATTTCTTTTTTAAAATTTTATTGAATTTATAAGGATGACATTGGTTGATAAGATTATATAAGTTTTAAGAGTACAAATCTATAATACATTATGTGTATATTACATTGTGTGTATAATACATATATTATACACACAATATACTGTGTGTATATTATCACCATATATTTGTCCCCCTTTACCCTCTCCTGTCTTTCCCTAACCCTTTCCCCTCTGGTAACCACCATACTATTGTCTGTGTCTGTGAGTTGTGTGTTTGTTCATTTGTTGCTTTCTGTTTTATATCCCACACATGAGTAAAATCACATGGTTCTTGACTTTTTCCATCCACTTATTTCACTTAGCATGATATTCTCAAGACCCATTCATGTTTTCACAGACACTTCTTTTTCATCTTTTCTTATGGTTGAAAAGTATCCCATTGCATATATATATATGTGTGTGTGTGTGTGTGTGTGTGTGTGTGTGTATACATATATACAATGGAATACCACTCAGCCATATATATATTCTGACATCTTTATCCAATCATCCATTGAAGGACACTCAGGTTGTTTTTTTGTCTTGTCCACAGAGAAGAATGCTACAATGAACATAGGGCTACATATATATTTATGAATAAATGTTTTCAATTTGGGAGATTAGATACCCAGAAGCAGTATTGCTTTATGCTTACTACAGTCTTAATTTTTTATTAAATTTATTGGGGTGACATTGGTTAATAGGATCATATAGGTTTCAAGTGTATATTTCTATGATATATGATTTGTGTATTGTATTGTGTGCTCACAACCCAAAGTCAAATAATCTTCCGTCACCATACATTTGGCCCCCTTTACCTTTTACTACCCTCCACCCCCTTCCCTCTGGTAACTAGCATACTGCTGTCTGTGTCTATGAGTTTCAGTTTTATATCCTACATATGAATGAAATCACATGGTTCTTAGCTTTTTCTGACTGACCTACTTCACTTAGCATAATATTCTCAAGGTCTGTCTATGTTGTTGCAAATGGCAGTATTTCATCTTTTCTTATGGCTGAGTGGTATTCCATTGTATACATGTACAACATCTTTACCCAGTGTTCTATCGAAGGACACTGGTTGTCTCCACATCTTGGCCACTGTGAATAATGCTGCCATGAACATAAGGTGCATATATCTTTGTGAATAAATGTTTTCGAGTTTTTTTGGTAGATATCCAGAAGAGGAATTGCTGGGTCATATGATAAATCTATTCTTAATTTTTTGAGGAACCACAATACTGTTTTCCACAGTGGCTATGCCAGCTTACATTCCTTCCAGCAGAGAATGAGGGTTCCCTTTTCTCCACAACCTCTCCAAAACTTGTTATTAGTTGTCTTGTTGATAATAGGCATTCTAACAGGTGTGCTTACCATACATGTCAGCAATTGTGCTCCTTGGTTTTCACCCAAGGAGTAAAAACTTATGCCCACACAAGAACCTGCACACAGATGTCTATAGGAGCTTTATTCATAATTTCCAAAACTTGCAAGCAACCAAGATACCCTTGAGTAAGTAAATGGATAAAATATTTCATTGTCTGCTTGTACCAGAGTTTATGATAGAATACTGTCAAGCCATAAAAAAAGACACTGAGCAACCTGGCCAGTGTGGCTGAGTGGTTGAGCATCGACCCATGCACCAAGAGGTCGCCGGTTCAATTCCTGATCTGGGCACATGCCCAGTTTGTGGGCCAAATTCCTAGTGCGGGGCATGCAAGAGGTGGCCAATTGATATTCTCTCTAATAGATGTTTCTATCTCTCCCTCTCCCTTCCTCTCTCTCTAAAATCAAAAAAGAAAAAAAAAGACACTGAGCAAACTTTAGTGCATATTACTAGGTGAAAGAAATCAATCTGAAAAGGTACACCCTATATGATTACAACTATATGACAGTCTAGAAAAGGCAAAACCACAGAGACAATAAAAAATTGGTGTTTGCCAAGGGTTGAGGGGAAAGAAGGATGAATAGACAGAGCACAGAAGATTTTTAAGGCAGTGGAATTAATCTGTATGATGATAATATAATGGTGGATACATGTTATTATACATTTTTTAGAACTCACAGAATGTATACCACCATATGTGTAGTTTTGTGTAAAGTATGAATTTGGGGTGAAAATGATGTATCAATGTAGGTTCATTGATTATAATAAATATGTCACTCTGGTGGAGGTATTGATAGTGGTTGATAGAGGGAAAAGCTGTATATATGTGGTGGAGGGGTATATGAGAAATCTGTACTTACCACTCCATTTTTCTGTAAACATAAAACCACCCTAGAAAATGAAGTCTGTGGAGGGAAGGAGAGAGAAAGGATGGGGGGGAGGGGTGAGAAAGAGAGAGGCTTTTGGAGAGTAAGGCCAATCAAGGAAGCCTAGAAAATTAAATCAGAAAATCAAAATAGACGAAAGTGATAAAAATTTTGCAACACTTTTTGAAGTCAGGTTGGATATAGACACATTCTTATTGGACTAGGAGATAGGAATTATTCAAACCCAATTATGAGACACCTTAAGCTCTTTCAAATTTTGTAGATTATAACCCACATAAAAATATATGTTACATTGTAATCTATTATACAGAGACATACATCAAACACATGCACACATAATTGAAAGAAAACATTTACTAAGGAATTTTACACTCAGTACATGCAATGCACTCTGATATTTTCCCTTTTATTTGATATTATTAAAAAATGTGTGGAACACGATTCAGTTAAATAATAATAATAATTATTATTATTATTATTATCATTATTATTTACAACTCTCATTTACAAAACATTGCTTGGAAGCCACTCTAATGTTCAGATCAGAAACTGTGTTAGGGGCAGTCACACAAATGATTACTGTTCTTTGGTATTTTTCAGATCCCAGAATGATCAACAAAACTGATAGTCTTCTGTCCACCTGGACATATAGGGGTTGACCTCAAATGAGGCACCAAGGGACCTTTTATGGTTCAGCTCACACATGAAGAACAGGACTTGGCAAATATTCCTTCTTCCTCCTCTGGGCAGATGCACAGTCACTAGATCCTGACAGTTACAGAATCCTAGCTTCCATGTTCTTCCTTCCTGGGAAGGATTAGGTTAGCCAAAAGAGTTCCTGATGGACACATGCTGCCAAGGAAAGCCACGCATCATCCCCGGCTTACCAGAGAGGAGTGCTACCTTACACATAGAAGAAGAGAATGCGAAGAGGTGTGCTGGGCCACGGAGGGAAATGCTCACTGGCTATAACTGATTGACATGCTAGTCCTCTTTGTAGTACACTGTAGTGATTTGACTCCGTAAAAAGAAGACAGGGAAAAGGTTTGCATAGGTGTATTTAATGTTTATTCCTTCCCAGGGCCACTAAGGCGAATTTCACCCTTATCTACTCAGGCTTTTTTTTCTTTCATTTCTGTTCTCTACCACCAGGAACTCCTCCGCGTGTTCATCACACAAGGACTGCACTAGGGGCAGCTGGGGAGTTGCATCTTTACTCGCTTAGCTCCAGGCCAGGTCTACCTCAGAGCAGTAGCTGCACTTGCACTGAAGGTACCGGTGGTAGAGAATCATTACCATCAACATCACAATGGATAGAGAAAGGGGAACCCAGCTAGAGAGACAAGAGCCTGCCCAAGGTGAATTCACAAAATGTTCTTTTGGGGTTGAAAGGAAGAGAGAATTTTAAGGAGACACTATCCTACTTATGATGTAAGAAAAAAAGAAGGGAATTTTATGGCATGTTGCCCTACATTTAAAAAAATCACTCTATTGGTGTTTTCTTCAGAAATAGCAAAAAAGATTTAAATTGCTTTCAATCACAGTTTGGTAACCAAATTGTTGTGTTGTTGTTTCATTGTTATATTAATAGTAACAGTAATAATAATAATAATTACTGCTACTATTATTATTTTGAGAATACTATATGTTAGGACTTATCTACAAACAGGGAAGAGCTAACTACAAACTGAAAATTGAGTGTTAAAATTGCAAATAGTTACTTTTTGGATATTCCTCACTACTTAGGATTGCTCTCTCTTCCACCTCAGGGTCTCAACTCATATTTTGAAGTTGCTGGCAAAGGGAGAGATTTAGAATATTAGTAAAACTAAATACAGCACAAGAATAAATTCAAGGAAGCTAAATTCACTTATTGGAAACACATCTTTAAATATGAATCATTTCATATTTTTTCTATTTAGGAATGCAATCCAAAGTTCTAAAAGCAATACACAGTGGTACTCCACAGCCCTTGGAAAAGATTAAGGCTCAGAACTTAAAGTAACAAAGCAGATAGCCATGAGTGTTTCGATATATTTCAATTTTACAAAGTTTTCTTTTTAATCTTTCAGTTGTTGATGGCATTATTAAACATATTATACTATCTATCAGTTCTATCAAAAAGGAGAGAAGACAGAGAATGTGAATGGAGATCACTATTCCTTGTGGATTATATTTGACATGATATACTACACTGTTTTGAATACCCAGTTTTATGTATCTCTGCTGAGAAATGGATATCTTTATTTTGTCTTTTTTATCTGATTTATAACACTACTGAATTCAGAAATTGCACTCAATCCAATATGATTTCTCATCTGTCTCTCAATTTAAAAATAATAACCAAAACAAAATAAAAATCAATGACTATTTTTTTAAAAAAATGAATCAGCTATAACCCTCCTCATATAAGACAAAAATAAAATTTAAAAAAACCATTTTCTTTATACAAATATCATCTGGCCGGGAGAATCATACTTTAGGTTACTGGTTTGGGAGATACCAATGTCCAGTTCAGTATTAATATTTTATTTATAGTTGTGAAATGTTAATATTAGTAAAAATGTCATGTGACACACAGTCACAAACCTCCCTTTGGTGTGATACATTGAAGTGAAATTACATCAATTGTGTTGGGTTGGGTTGGAGTGGAAAATTTCGCTTTCTACTTTGAAACATTTTATGACAGTGTTTCTCAAAGACTGTTCTAAAGACTATCAGCATTAATCACCTGTTTAAAAAAATTCCTTAATACCATCTCTAGTCCTACTGACAAAGAAACTATAGGAGTTAGGACTCAGAATCTACATTTTTAAAAAGTACCTCTTATGTGAGAAATACTGGCCTATGTTTCAGAATCAATCCATTTGCCATAGAAATATTTACCTTATTCTAAGTAACTAGATTCACAGTCAAGAATGTTGCAATTAATAATAACAGATAAACCCGGCTGGTGTGGCTCAGTGGATTGAGTGTTGTCCCATGGACTGAGAGGTCCCAGTTCAATTCCCAGTCAGGGCACATGCCTGGGTTGCAGGCTCGATCCCCAGTAGGGGGTATGCAGGAGGCAGCCGAATGATGTTTTTCTCTCACACTGATGTTTCTCTCTCCCTGAAAAATCAATAAAAGTATATTTAAAAAAATAATAGCAGATAATTTACAATGATATGAAGTAGAATTTAAATTATATATTTAATTCATTTAGAAATATCTTAATATTTTAAGAAATATAACAATATTTTTTAATAATTCAGACATATGTATTAAATATTTTTATTGTATAATAGTCATTTGGAATGTAATCAGTTGTAATTAATATGTGATTTTAAAATATTTAACATTTAACAATATAGTAGCATTCTATATTCCAAAGTATATTCGTGTTTAATGTTCTCTACATAAGATTTGTGCCGAGAAATTTATTTTTAAAGAGATGATAGAGATGATCAGGTATTATGGATAGAAGAGGGTTAGGGATTCACTAGCCCAAACCTTGCATTTGAGTGATGAGAAAAGAGAAGCCCAGGAGGCCGCAGAACTAGGACGAGGGCGTGGCTCCCAGAGCATTGTCCATTAGTGTCATCCTGACTTGTCATCATGTGCCTTTCAAATCAGGAAGAGACCGGGCTAAGAGCACAGACTTTGTAGTCAGTGACATCTGGACTTGAACACCAACTAATCTATTTTTGTAACATTAGAAAATTACTTAATTCCCGGTTTCTCAGTTCCTTAGCATATTGGGGAAAATAGAACCTACCTCATTAGATGGATATAACTATTAAATGAGATACTCTTATTGCTATCTGCCTTATATATATTCACATATATTTATGTTTATAAATATCTATAGTTTGAATATAATATCATTTTCAATAGTCATATAGTCAAGTACTTGTAAAAAATCAAAGCAGTATGAAAAGCTATACAGTCAAAACTCTCCTACCTTTGCCCCTACAAGTCTCTCTTTATCTACAGATACATCAGTTATTTGTTGTGTGTCTGCTTCTTGATTTTCTTTATGTAAATACCAGTAAGTACGATTTCATATCTATTCTTATTCTTCTTCATATATTAAGGATGGCTACACAATTTTATACATTTTGTTTTAACTAAACATTATCTCCATGTCAAAATGCAGAGAATGTCTTCATTTCTTTTTTATAACAGAATCATAATAATAGTAAACATTTTTATGATAATTAGCATGCATGAGTCACTCTTTTAAATGTTTAAGTTGTACATATATTAAGATGTATGTTATGGCATATTCTTCAAAACCACACTAGGAAATGTGTATTTGTTTTATCCTCATTTACAGATGAAGAAGCCATGTTCATGAATCTTACCCCAAATTGCAAAAATATAAAGGGGTCAAATAGGAATTTCAACCTGTTAGTCTGGCTACCATTTGTGCTCTTAAACTTTACACTGCAATGCTTTATAATGTCTTACTCTATAGATGAACAATATTTATTTATCCAGGACTCAATTAATGCAAAGTCATATTGCTCCCAAGCTTTTCTTTTTATTAGAACCAATGCTGCAATAAATAACCTTGGACAGAACAATATATGCAAATATATCTATAGGGTAAATTCATAAAAGTCAGATTATTGGGTGAAAATGTAAATGCCTGTGTAATTTTGATAAATGTTGCTAAATTAGTCTTTTTAGTGATTTTTTAAAATATGTAGTTTTATCAGCAGTATATGAGAGTTTTTATTTCTCCATAGCCCTGCTAATAGAATATGTTGCCAAACATTTAGATTTTATTCCCAAGTAGGACAAAAAAAAAAAAAAGGACACTAACTTGCTGGGCTAATGTTAATTTTTGTATTTCTTTGTCTGATCATAACCTTTGCCAATTTTTAGAAATTGTATTATTGGTCTTTTTTTCTTTTTTACTACATAGCTAGGGATTTTTTTATATATATATTCAGGAGACTGACCCTTTGAATACAATGTAACTTAATTTTTTTCAGGCTTTTATTTTTTAAACTAGACTTTATTTTTTGGAACTGATTGAGATTTATGGGGGAAAAACTGGTAAAATAGAGTGTTCTCAGATATCTTGCACCCAGTTTTCCTTATTATTACTATCTCATATTAGTTTGGTACAGTTATTACAATTAATGAACTAATATTAATAAATTTTTATTAACTAAGAGGCCATATTTTCTTCAGATTCCCTTTGTTTTTCCCTAATGGGTTTTCTGTTTGTTTGTTTTGTTTTTGTTTTTCTGCTTCAGGATTCCATTAAAGCTACCACATTACATTCAGTCATGAGGTCTCCTTAGACTCTGACTTAGTCATTTCAACTGCTGTAATGAAATGCTATAGACTGGATTGCTTAACCAGCGTACATTTGTTTCCCATTGTCCTGGAGACTAGAAGTCCAAATTAAGGGTGCCAGTGTAGGGGTTCTTGGTGAAAGCTCTTTACCTGGTTATATCTTTATATGGTCTTTCCTTGGTGCATGCGCTCAGATATCTCTGTCTCTTTCGCTCTCTCTCTTTTTTTTAAGGGTATTTATCCCATCATGGGAAGTCTACTCTCATGACTTCATCTACAACTAATTACTTACCAAAAGTCTCACCTCCAAATACCATCACATCAGAGATTAAGGCTTCAACATGTGAATTTGGAGAGACACAGTCAGTTCATAACAGGCTCTTCTTGACCATGAGGGTTTGTTGGGTTTTTTGTTGGCTTTGACAGTTTGGGGCTCTGTTCATTTATTTTGTAGGATGCCCCTCTATTGGAATTTGCTGATTTTTATTTTATGATTAGTCTGAGGTTATGGGTTTGGGGAGGAAGATCACAGAGGTAAGTACCATTTCATCACATCGTGTCAAGAGTACATACTGTTACATGATTTATCACTGTTGATGTTGACCTTGATCATCAGGCCAAGAGAGTGTTTGTAGTTTTCTCCATTTAAAGTTACTCTCCCCGTCCACCCCTTTTCCATACTGTGTTCTTTGGAAGAAAGCCTCTATGCATAGAAGATTTATTTATTAGTCTTCCTTTAGATATTTATTAGTTTATTTATATCAGTATAGAATCATGATTTTTTGTTCTTTTGGCTATAATTCAATGCATTTTTACTATTTTGTTACTGAAAAAGCTTTGTCCATTGGAAACTCTTTCAGTAGGCTCCTGTGTCTTTTTGACAGACCCCCACAATGTACAGTTGTTTTGTTTGAATGGTTCCTTACTTTCTAGCACTACAAGATGCACTAGCCTCATCTTGTATATTTACTTCTCTAGTCCTAGAATTGGTCATTTCTTCAGAGTCTGGGTTTATTTTATTGTAGAATAATATTAAATGTGTGCTTGTTGCTAGGCAGTGTTGTTCCTTTAGGTCGTCTCAGCTGACAGAGCAAGAAAATATATGTGTGCATAATTTCTATATGCTGCAATCCATATCCATTAATTAAGCATGAGTTCAAATAGATGTCTCCAGACCTAATCCATTACCACATGGATCATTCTAGCCCCCTTCCTTGATTAGCCATTAATACCAACTCCAACAGTGAAAAACCTGGCTTCCACAATTTGCCATTCATTTACTTAATCATTCAATTCCGGTATATGTAAAGAAGTATCAAAATTGTTAACTAGTACCCCATAAGAATGGAAGTACAGTGTGTATGTGCAGTCTTTTTGCATTTAATTTTACAGACTCACCTTATTTCCAGAGTTACTTAGGTCAGCAGTTTTTCTCCTCATCTCCTTTAGTAAGATTGTTTCCTACATTGGTAACACAGTTAGATTACAGCCTCTTTGTCTTTATTCCTGGGATTCCCCAACCTTCTAAATCTTTTTTTTTTTTTTAATTTGAATATATTAAGTTTCACCTTTGTGTTGTAAAGTTTGATGTTTTGACAAATACATAATTTTATATTCAATATTACAATACTATACAGAATATTATCACTGTCTAAAAAATTCCATAAGCTACATCTATTTGATCTTCTCCCCAGAACCACTAGAAACCACTTATCATTTTATCATCTCTATCATTTTTTTATTTTATTTATTTTTTTATTAATTTATTTTTGTTACAGATGTTTCCCTTTTTTCCCCATTGACACCCTCTTCCCCATCCCCCCACCCCGTCCCCAGCTTTGTTGTCCATGTCCATCAGTTATGCATACATGCGCATAAATTCTGTGGTTTATCTCTTCCCTCCCCCCCACCCCCTCTTCTGAGGGGTGTCAGTCTATACCCTACTTCCACATCTCTGGGTCTACCCTGTTCCTCAGACTGTTATGTTCATTATATTCCACAAATAAGTGAGATCATGTGATATTTGTCTTTCTCTTCTTGGCTTGTTTCGCTTAGGATAATACTCTCGAGGTCCCTCCATGTCGTCTCAAAGGATAACAGATCTTTCTTTCTTACAGCTGCATAGTACTCCATTGTGTATATGTACCACAGCTTTTTTATCCATTCATCCATTGATGGACACTTGGGCTGCTTCCAGATCTTAGCTATGGTAAATAGTGCTGCTATGAACATGGGGGTATATCTATCATTTTCAAAAGTTTATAGAATTGGAATAATATAGTAGTACATAGCTTTTTCAGACTGGCTTTTATTTTCACTTAAAATATACATTTAAGGTCCATCCATGTTTGTTTGTTTGTGGGGTTTTTTGTTTGTTTGTTTTTGTTTTGTGGCCTGATAGCTCATTACTATTTTATTGCTAAATAATTTTCTATTATATGGATGTACCACTGTCTAATTATTTACCTATTGAAAGACATCTTCATTGATTCCAGTTTTGGGTGATTATGAATAAAGCTGCTATAAACATGTATGTGTAGGTTTTATGTAGACATCAAATACTTTGGGTAATACCTGGAAGAATGATTGCTGAATGATATGGCAAGTGTTTTATAAAACTCTGCCAAACTGTCTTCCAAAATGACTTAACCAATTTCAGTGCCTACCAGCAATGCAATGAATTGCTTCAAAATCTTGCTAGAATTTGGCATTGACAAATTTTTGCCATTCTAATAAGTGTGCAGCTGTGTCTTACTATTGTTTTAGTTTACAATTTCCTGATCAGAAATGATGTTGAACATCTTTTTACATGTTTATGTGCCAATGGTATATCTTCTTTGGCGGGTATCTGTTTATATCTTTTGCCATTTTTTTCAGTTGGGTTATTTGTTTTTTTATTGTTCAGTTTAAAAGTGTTTCATATATTCTTTTTTATCTTTATTGTTGAAAGTATTACAGATGTTCTCTGTTTTTCCCCCATTGACCCCCTCCTTCTCGCTCCCACCTCCCTTCTGCCTTCCCCACATTACTGTCTGTGTCCATTGGTCATGCATATATGCATATAAGTTCTTTGGTTCATCTCTCCCCCCACCTCCCTTCCCTCTGAAATTTGTCAGTTTGTTCCCTATTTCCATGTCTCTGGATCTATTTTGATCATCAGCTTATTTTGTTATTTTATTATATTCCATAAATAAGCGAGAGCATATGGTACTTGTCTTTCTCTGACTGGATTATATAGCTTAGCATAATACTCTCCAGGTCAATCCTTTATCAGATATTTGTTTTGCAGATATTTTCTCCCAGTTTATGGCTGTTTTTCCCCCCATTCCCTTAACAGTGTCTTTTGCACAGTAGGTTTTAATTTCATTAAAGTTCAGCTATTGATTTTTTACTTTTATGAATCATGCTTTTTATGTTGTAGCTAAAAACCTATTATCAAACCCAAGGTCACCTAGATTTTCTTCTATGTATCAAAGAATCAATAGTTCAGAATATCTGGTATAGAATTTCCATGAGGTGCTGACTCTGTCTTTGGTGAAGACAGTAATTCTAGTCTATAACTTATAGCAGAGCCTTCTAGCAAACATTAGGAAGGAAAAACGTATTTGATAATGAGACCATTCATTTATTATAACCAATGATATCAGAATGGAGAAAAGTAAATTTCTCTATTGGGGTACAATATAACTATTTTATAAGAGTTTGATCAATATTTCACACGAAAGACAAAAATATTTCATGCATAGTGAGGCCATCAACAAAACTCCAGGGTCTTCTCAAAAAGAATACGATATTTGAAATATTAACATTAATAACACTTTCCCTATAAACTTAACCTAAAAAGGACAAGTGTCTCTTCTCAGTTGACACTTTTCCCCATGTAGTTCTTAGGATGGAATTGGGCTAATTAAGAAATATGAAGCCTGCCCAACAAATCTAATCATTCTACAGCCCACCCTCATTTTAGAAGATGAAATAAGAAATCTTTGTGATTTTCTTGGGGTCATCTGGAAAATCTCAAAGATGGTGTTAACTGTGAACAATTACCTGGAATTTTTATTTTATTTCAGTTTTTAACCTAGGATCTGACCTTAAGAAGGAAAAATCAAAAGAACTGTTAAAGGAGATTTGGTTATATAATAATGTTCGGATCTTAGATGTCTCAGAAACTGTACTTGTGTACCTATTTAATCAAAGTGATGAAATGTTTTAAAACAAACATAGTAGCAATTTTATAAGGAACTCTAGTCTTTCATAAAGGAGAAACTTTTGTTCTCTGTGTTTTTGTTTATTGTAGTTATATTTATTGTAAGTAATCAAGGATATGATAAATACACAAAGTAGAGAAAATTATTCTAGACAGACCTGATACCTCATGTGTATCTGGGCAAATTACACAGAAGGTAAAGAATAATTTATTATTATTATTGATTTTAGAAAGAGGAAGGGAGAGAGACAGAGAGAGAGAGAGATCCATCAGTTGCCTTCCTCACATGCCCTGACCGGGGATCGAACTCGAAACCTAGGTATGTTCCCTAACTGGGAATTGAACCCACTACCCTTTGGTGCATGGGACAACACTCCAACCAACTGAGCCACACCGGCCACAGCAGAAACTAAATAGTAATTTTTAACATTCTATATTAAGAATTTTAAGACCAAGTTATCATTTTAATATAGATAAATTCAAATGTAATATTTGGCAGTAAAGAATATAGGTTTTTCGCCCTGGCCGGTTTGGCTCAGTGGTTAGAGCGTTGGCCCGCAGACCAGAGAGTCCCAGGTTCGGTTCCCGGTAAGGGCACATACCTTGGTTTGCAGTTTGTCCCCAGCCCTGGTTGGGGTTGTGTGGGTGGCAGCCAGTCGATGTGTCTCTCTCACATTGATGTTTCTCTTTCTCTCTTCTTCCTTCTCTCTCTCACTCTATCTGAGGATAGATGCAAAATTGTCCTCGGGTGAGGATTAAAAAAAAAAGAATATAGGTTTTCCTTATGAATAAACCCATCAAAGCAGAGTGATGTTTGGAAAAATTTTAACACATTTCATTGCTTTTCAGACCTTAATATATGCAGATATTAATTTAAACTAAGGCAAATAAAAATGTCCTTTCTTAAACCTACAACTTTTTAGAGCTATCCAGTGTTGTTTCACTGACCTCTTTCACATTCTAGACTGCTGACAATTTAAGACAAAACTACTTTTCATCTTGATGAACTAAAACATGTTCCATTATTTTGTCTCCACATTCCTATGGCACTGCCACCATTGTCCCAAAATAACTAACTTCAGTTTTATACAGCAAACTGAGAAGTGGACAACTGATATCTCTCATACATAAGCATTTTACCAGACCACCAAAGCTGACTCAGTGAGCTATACAAGTCAATAGACACCATTTTAAAACATGAACTCATGAACTCACTCGTTATCATAACCCAAAGATATAGCCACTTTATAGTATATGAAAATAACAGAAAACTATATAAATTTAAAATAATGTTTAGTAATCATTGCTTCACTATTTAATCATACTCTGAAATTAAGATTCCAACAATTATGCATAGTTTTAAGCTACCTCAGAATCTTTAAATTTATGGTTAGTCTGACACACTACAAATATAATTACTGTTATTAATAATGTTTGTTATAATTATGACTCAATATAGTCAAATACAAATTTACTTTTTTAATAATCTTGAACATTATGTAAGAGTAATATTAGCTTACTTGATTAATACATCAATATAAGAAGTTTAGGTAGTTTAGATTATTTCTTCTTTTCATGAAATAACAAGCCCAAATCTTTAAAAAATAAAATATATGCTTACAATAAACCCATACTAATAAACCCAAGCTAAAAACATAGAGTTATCATTTATATTTTTAACCAAAAGTATTCAATAAGCCTGATTTGTTCAAAGAATTACTTTAATTGTGATTTGCATTTTTAAAATGTGTCTGATGGCAGTTTCCATAAGAATTATTTTTTAAATGTCTAGCATCCTCAAGGGATTAGAAGCTCACTTTCCTTATTTTCTGTGAATTTCAGGAACATTAGATTTATATATAAGTGTATTTATCTTTATAAAGCAATCAGAGCAGGGCTACTTAAAAAAACCTAACCATCTAATTTGTTTTAATGCCCTCTGGTGGTAGAAAAAGATGTCACTCTCACACCAGGAAAGGTAAAAGCTTTTCTGAATTCCAGATAGAGAGCTTATAGTTTTTGTTCTACATCAGTCAGAGGTCAGAAGTAAACCATAAACACAAAACCCACCAGTTCAGATATCAGAAAGCTATTTCCCTTTCCAGTGGATACAGTATTCCTAAGAGATTTGAGTTCATTAGTAGATAACAACATATAAGACAAGCATAACAATGTCATCTTCTCTCACTCAACTGAAAATAGATCACTATCATCCATCTGCCAGAGATCTTCAGATACTCAAACCGTAAGACCAAATTCCCAATTACCGCAGACATCAGTGGGAACAACTTATTAGCTATGCACAAATCAGACATGAAATTGCCAGGAAAAAATTGAAAAGCACAACTGGAGAGTCAGGAAATGTAAAGTTCTGGGCTTCACTTTGACAGCCAAAAAAGACTTGCTTGGTCTTAAGCAGCCCGTGAGGTGTATTTTTCCGGCAATGCAATTTTTCTTGACTTCATCAGGTAAGTCTACTTGGGCATCAAAGTAAATGACCCCCACAACTGTTAACAGTTAAAAAGCATGATTCTCACGTGAATACAAAGTATGAATTGTATTGAAATAAACTTGTTAAATGTACCAGAATAACAGAAATACATATTTTATAATAATATATCATTTTCACTACATGAAAGTCTTGGGAATACATGTAGATGTTTTGAGAGGGAAAAACTTTTCTTTCCCCGTCTTTGGGCCCAGTGTTCGGGGGACTGAAAATTAATTGACAATAAGCAGACTAAAAGGAGAAAAGGACCATTTATTTGTACTTTCAGGCAAGAGTTACTTAGTGATGACTAACTCACTGAATAGCCAGAAATAAAGGTTTGTATACCAAAATTAACAAAAACGGAGAGGGGGCATGGAGGGCTTCAATGGGAAGGTATGAAAGATTCTATTGGGCATTTTTGATGCTAACTGGAAGGGACAGCCTGTTTCCATAACAGCTGAATGAATTCACAGGAAACCTCAAAGTGAGCTCAAGACCGTGATTGTATTTAGAATTTTATTTTCGATTTTATTTTGGAAATGCAAAATAACAGAAGTTGTCAAAAATTTCAAAAGTTTTAAATACTTGAGTAAATAGGATCACAAGTCACTATAAAACAACTCTTAGTTATTCAACCAAAGTGAGAATAAAATATGTGTGAAACATAAGTAGGAGGAAACATGACTGTAGAACAAACAAAAAACTTAAATCTTTTGACAGATAACTTATTTCTCTTAAATAATGGGGGACATGGTAAAGACAACATGAAGCACAGAAAATCATTCTGATAAGATACAGAATTTTTCTTTCCTGGCAGATTAATCAAAAGATAAAGAGAGCCCTGGCCGGTTTGGCTCAGTGGTTAGAGCGTCCACCCGCGGACCAGAGAGTCCCGGGTTCGGTTCCCGCTAAGGGCACGTACCTCGGTTGCAGTTTGTCCCCAGCCCTGGTTGGGGTCAGGTGGGTGGCAACCAGTCCATGTGTCTCTCTCACATCAATGTTTCTTCTCTCTCTTCCCCCCTCTCTCCCTCCTGCTCTGTCTGAAGATAAAAATGCAAAAAAAATGTCCTGGGTGAGGATAAAAAAAAAAAAAAAACAGAGAAAGAGAAAGCTTTTGTTCTCTTATTAACAGCAGACCAGTCCTGGCCAGTTTGGCTCAGTGGTTAGAACGTCATCCTGTGGACAGAAGGGTCTCGGGTTTGATTCCGATCAAGGGCATATACCTGGGTTGCAGGTTCGATCCCTAGCCCTGTTTGGGGTCATGTGGGAGGCAACCAGTCAATGTGTCTCACATTGATGTTTCTCTCTCTCTCTCTCTCTCTCTCTCTCTCCCTCCTACTTTCTCTAAAAAATCAATGGAAATAGATCCTCAGGTGAGGATTAATAAAAATAAAAATAAAAAAAAAGAGCAGACCAATGGTCTTTTTAAGAGAGAGAAAACCAAACTCAAGTTTTCCATCATACACTTTTGACGTTAAAGCTCATTTAGAATCCAGTCAATCTTAGCTACCTTGATTACATAAAATATTCTCCCCACCCCACCTTTTTCCTTTTCTTTACTGCAGACTCTTTACCACTTTCTATAGCTATTTACACTTTTACACTTTCCTTTTGCTCACTTTGGAGCAAACTTTAACCTCTAGACAACTACGTTAAGGCAAAATTACTCTTTTTATCCTTTAATAAAAACCCATCCTATATTCTTTGAAAAATTTTATGATGGTTAATTTTATTTATTTATTTTTATTAATTTATTTTTGTTACAGATGTTTCTCATTTTTTCCCCATTGACTCCCTCCTCCCCATCTCCCTACCCCGTCCCCCGCTTTGTTGTCCATGTCCATCAGTTATGCGTACATGCGTATACGTTCTGTGGTTTATTTTATTTGTCATCTTGACTGGAACATGGGATACCCTGATTAGACATTATTTCTGTGTGTGTGTGTGTGTGTGTGTGTGTGTGTGTGTGTGTGTGTGTCTGACTGATGAGCTGGGATATCCGTCTTCTCCTCCCCTCCACTCAAACTTACATTATTAGCTCTCCTAGTTCTCAGGACTGCACCACTTGCTTTTCTGGGCTTCCAACCTGCAGATGGCAGATCATGAGAGTTATCAGCATGCATAATAGCATAAGCCAATTCCTTATAATAAATTTATAAGTTACATATGTACTTATTATATATACATTATTATATATATTTTATTATATACATATATAATTCTGTTTCTCTGGAGAACCTTACTAATAGACTTCTCATACTAAGGTTTTTACCTTTACCCTTGTTGTTTATAGTAGTTTCATTTGTATGTTTTCACTATAATTTTTAACATTAGCGACCTTCATTTTACAGAGAAAACTGGGAAATAGATGATTATGAATTGCCAGTCATATACCAACATTCTGTAGCACATTAGCAAATGTTATACTATATTATTTCATAATTTCTAGATACATATGCTTCTTTATAGTACAATTTTTCAGTGTGATAGAGCATGTTTATTAACTGACCCAAATTTCCTTACTCTCTTCACAAGAAGTCAAAATATATATACTTCTTAGGTTTAGTAACTAATGCTTCAGCATTTTAACTTATTTAGAAATAACCTAGATATTTATTGAATACCTATTACTTAGAATAACTCTAAGGTTCCAAGTTATAAAGTTTTTTGAAATTAAAAAAAATTTTTTTTTCTTTATTGATTTTTAGAGAGAGAGGTAGAAACATCGATGAGAGAGAACATTGATTGGCCGCCTCCTGCATGCCTCCCACTGGGGATTGGGGCCATATCCTGGGCATGTGCCCTGACCGGGAATCGAACCGGCGGACCTCTTGGTGCATGGATCGACGCTCAATCACTGAGCCATACTGGCTGGGCTTGAAACTACTTTTAAACAGACATGTTAATAAAACAAAATTATTGTTGAAATAAAGTTTTTTAGAGAAATGAGTCAATTTTATTAAAATAAATCTATACATTTTATAATACTAAGCATATCATAAATATAATATTAGCTTATTTGAGTAGTAAGCTTAGGTAGAATAAAAATGTATGGCTGTATTATAGGTAATGCTGTCAACTCTGAGTACTTGCCTGTTTTATTGAACCAACAATACTCAACTACTCTTGTTTACCACAGGCTTATCCAAATCACACGAGTTTGAAAAGCATTTAGATTAGTTTCTACATTTCTGAGAGTTTTAGATATATATAATTTATATAAAGGTTTATTTTCTCTAAGCCAATTTTAATAGAACTCCTTTATTAATTTGGTAGAAAAATATCACAGACGTAAGATATATACATACTGATAGACAAATACAAATAGAGATCTTTATGGCTTTCATACAAAGTTTTAATAATGAGTAAGTTATAAATACAAATTTAGTTGTTCAAATAGAATTTGGTTCTCTTCCTTGACCACTTTACATTTTTATCTGAATTGTGTTTCTGGCAGACGGAAGAAGCTTTTACCTGCTCCATATGAGGGCTAAAATTTCCCAGGAATATTTGTGAAGACTTTTAAAGATTTTTTTTTTATCATGACATACCATCTTATGGAGGCTGTGGACTAAATTTTGTTACCAATTATCCCCTCTCCCTGCCTTTTTTTTTTTCTTTATGAGGGTCCCTGAGCCACTGAGAGGTCCTGATGGGTGACAGGGTGGCCTAAAGTTCCAGTAACTAGAGAGAGTTGAGCAAATGTGGTTTCCAGGCTGCCCACGTTTCTGCCGGTTGGCTACAAATTCTCAGGCCCCCCATCTGACCTGCAATCACATCTTACAGTTTCCTCCTCAACCCCACCCCAGACAGGCAGGAAACTAGAGAGAACACTCTCTCTGGATCAAAGCCAAGTTCTCAGGACACAACATTGAGATAGAAGGAGAAACTCATCCAGTTTTATTGGTGACTCACAAACTCACCAGTGAGCTATAACAACAGGCTTTTAAGACCTATGCCTGTGTTCTACCCTATTATTCTCCTCCTATGACAAGCAACAACACAAAAGGCAGAGACAAATAGGACACAATGGAGATATATATTATGAGTCACAATATCCAAGGAACTAGCTCCCACCTTAAGTTTTCTGCTGTAAATCTAAATTTTGAAAAATCCCTTTTAGAAAAGACAAGGAGAGGCTCTTACTGCCCTTTCTCAACCCGAACCCAAGCAGAACCCAGCAGTCTGACTAGTAAAAGCAGGTTACCTTTGCTGGATTAGTCAGAGGTCTTGGAATCTTAGCTGAATTCACTGGAGCTAGCAGGGTGTCCCAACAATCCTATCATATTCAACAAAACTGGGGAAAGAAAACCTTTTTCCTTTTCCAACTTGGGTCCAGTGATGGGGGCCTGCAAATTAACTGACAATAGATATATTAACAGGATAAGAGACAAAGTTTATTCACATTTACTATGGCTTACTGTTGCTTAGTTATAACTCACTGAATATATAGAGATAAAGGTTTATATACCAAACTTAACAGAAGATGGGAGGGTAGGTTTAGGGCATCAATTAGAAGCTATGAAAGATTCTATTGGGCTTTTTTTTTTTAATGTTAATGGTAATGGGCAGTCTGTCTCTGTGGCAGCTGAAAGCATAGGAAACTTTCTCAGAGAAGGGTTAATGGCAGCTTTTTTCCAGGAGGTTCTGCTTTAGTCAGAGAAGTTCAGATAAGATTTACTTGTGCAACCTTTGTAACTCAAATGATTTTCCTTTATAACACTCTTTATACCAACTCTGTAGTCTCAGTGGGTCCCCATGTTGCTGGTGGAAATGGGGTCCTTGTGGTGTCACAAGAAAAGCATTTCAGGGACCATGCATGAGTCATGGTAGTAAGATTTATTGAAGATGGAGCAAACAGAAAGGACTGTTCTGAGTTCAGCTCTGTCCAGCTGTGGAAGAAATTCAGCCTTGTCTTCACCAAGCCCAGAAGGACATCCAGGGTCCAGAAATTCTGTGCCATTGGTTCGTAGTCCATGACAGAGCTTAGTCTACTTCAGCCTTTTCCCTGGCTGCTAGAATAGTCTCTGTTCCTGGCTGCGCTTTGGTTGGAGCTCCCTTATTGTATCCAGGCCTGCGCTTGGAGTCCACATGGCTTCCAGGCCCCAGGTGGCTGCCAAGCCTGTATGGCTACTATGGAGAGAGAGAATGTACAAATGAATGGGGTAAGCACGTGTTACTGAGCGAGGGTGAGTTAGTTTACCTTTGTTAGGCTAGGATTATATTATCTGGGTTTGGGAATGACCAGGTACTCTTTTGAACTAACCAATCAATGTCCCAATCCTTCACAGGCTGGTTTTGGGCCCTCCCACTAACCAAACTATGTCCTATATCTCTGGGATTCTGTGTCCAATCCGATCCTTTTCCCAGGCTAGATAGACAGGCCTCAGTGGTCGCCATCTTGGCTCCTATTGGCATGCACCCAGCAGAGGAATTTCCCCTTTATTTTTTATCTCTCCCTGGCTAATCCTAGCTAATGACCAGTAACATCCTTCCTGCCCACTTAGGGAATCCAGGCAGGAGATGCAGCCTTCCCCTGGGGAGTGTATGAATCTGTAGCTCCCTAGAGAAGCAGGCTTGTCCTATTCGCTCTGTAGTTTAATAGGCTTCTTAATGTCTGATTCCCTTTACCCCCTTCCTTTATTAATATCTAGCTACCTGTGCTAACACCCACAGGTGCTTGATATAACATTCAGAAACTTTTAGTTTAGGCTGAGTTAAACTTAAACAACAAAACAAAAGCGTGCAAATTCTGGGGTAGAGATGGGAATTAAAAACAAATGTAATTGTTCAGGCCATAACACAGAAAAAAATAGTAAATTATTAGAAATATACAAATACATTCTAGGAAAATTTCCTCCAATATTCTTTTCCTCAGTGTATCTGAAAATATAAAATAATGATAAATATAAATGAATTGAATGCTAGCTAATTCTTTTCAATAACAATAGAAGTGTAAATAATTTTGATATCTTAATATTTTGAGTGCATGAATTAAAAGCATGTTTTATAAGAAAATTTATAAAATTTTAATAAAGCTTAATTCTTGAGAATGATGACTGTGACAAGAACTTGAGTTTGACTCTTTCTGCTCATATTTTATTATGAATAACACACAACATAATATCTGGATATAACTTGTGTTTTTATTATTATTGTTACTACTGTTATAATATGAAATTTATAATTTGAAAAAAAATGATGAGAAAACATCTTAAAATGGAATGATATATGCATTTTCTGTTACACATGTTTTTAATAGATCAAACAATTCCCTAATGATGTACTAAAGTTTGGCAATCTGAGTCTTTCCTTTAATTATGCTTTGCTAAAATTTACTATTGTATTCCAAAAGTCATAATTTATCCTTATAAAGACACTATTGGAATAGTATGCTCTTGCTTGCTTGTGGTTGTGTTAAAATATGGAACATAACCTTCCTGTTAATGTATTATACTTCGACTTACACTTTCTTTTTTCATTTTTTTTGTAGACTTGTACTCATAAAGTTGAAGTTTTACTGCATTAAAACACAATGCTGACTGGCATTGAATCTCTTTAAGAGATAGCAGTGGAAAGGAGAAAGAGGTGAGAAGGATGAGGAAGATGGAATGATGCCAGGGTAAATGAAATGCTCATTTCACTCAAGAGCATGTGAAAGTGAAAGTGGTGGATAAAGGATCAAGGGGGACTGCAAATATTTGATAGTTTAGTGCAACTTGAAAGAATTCTAACAATAAAGGAAATGTGACTTTCTTTTGTTTCTATTTATCTCCATCTGATGTTTGCTCTGTGGTTTACCTTGTCTTGCATTTTTAAAGGGAAATCAGGGCTTATCACTCTCTCATTCACTTTCCTCTGCCTTTAGAACTTACAGAGGAAGCATTTGTTGTCAATGACAGGCATATTGTTGTCTTTCTTATCAGATGCTTTTGGTAATTTCTTCTTTAAATCCAGAGTCTCTACATCTGTAGCTGCCTTTTGTTTTCTCTTTGCAAAAAGTTACTGAATAGCATTGCTTTCCCTTTGTTTTCTCCCTCTTCACACTGACCTCTATTCATTTTGACATTTTGTGCAACTCTGTGCCACAAATGCCTCTGATTTAAGTATGTCTTTCTTTCTTGTCACTCTTCTTGGATATTTTGTTGCTGGAAAAAAAACACCACCTCTCCTGATTGCTTATTCTTTTCTATCAAACCACCTTAGTAATTATGTGAAAATATTTCAGAATGTCTGTTAATATTAAAAGATAATTTTCATATAAAGGTAACATTGACTGTGCTTGCTCACTCTCATGAGGTGGATTTCCTCATGTGTTATTTAGTATTTAGCTGTCAGTTGTATTTGTGGGACTCTCATGTGGTAGTGGTTTGTGTCCACCTACTGAGTCCCTTGGTTTCAAGTTTCTTTTAAAAAAATTTTTTTTTCTTTATTGAATTTAGAGAGAAGAAGGGAGAGGGAGAGAGAGAAAGAAACATCGATGAGAGAGAACATTGATTGCCGCTTCCTACATGCCCCCCACTGGAGATCAGGCCCACAACCTGGACATGTGCCCTGACTGGAATTGAACTGGTGACCTATTAGTGCATGGGTTGATGCTCAACCACTGAGCCACACCGGCCAGGCTGTTTCAAGTTTCTTAAGTTCAGTAGGGGTTCTGCAGATTGTTTGGAGCTGAAGGCAACCATGACCCTGCAACCTCAAGAGAAACTCTTGCCCCTTCTTACTTACATGGAAGAATTTGAATTAGGGGCCTTGCCCATAATGAGATTATCAAAGATAACCTATCTGTCTGGCAGGGCAAATTACGGATTGCTGAATGTGTTCTCTCCCCGCCATTAACTGCTGAGGCGCCAACGTGTCTCACATCATTCCTACCTCAGAGTGTCTTCTTCACCTCAATTCTCCTTTCTGTCCCTGAACTTCTCCTGTGCGTGAGGTTCTCATACATATGAATGTAATTAAATTTGATCATTTTTTCTTGACAATCTGTCTCATGGCTATTTGGTTATTAGAACAGCTGAAAGAACCTTGAGAGTGAAAGAAAGTTTCTTCCTCTCCAAAAGCAAATATCGCAAATATGTAGCTAAATTATCACTGGTATTTTAGATTAGTTTTTAAAATTTTTTTTTTTTCCCAGAGAATCACTTACTATGGTTAATGTGTTTGAATTTATCTTTATATGTTTTTAGATAATGTTTAAATTCTTTTCATAAAACCAATTTATGATTAACGTATTTTATTTACTAAAACATTTACATTAAACTCTTTATAACTTTTCAGTCTCACAATTAATTTTTTTCAAAATTTGATCTTTCTATTTTTAAAATAGAATAACAATTTTTGAAATATTCACTACTTTAAATACTACCAGGTATCATTAATTTGTCTAGAAAGAATTTAGCAAAAACATTACTTTATCAAAATAAAAAAGGACACAGCAAAAATATATTATAGACTTAAGTATATTAAAGATGGAAAATTCTGCCTTAAAAATCTTTGTTATTCCCTTTCAAGACTAAGTATGAAACACTGCCACCATTATTAACTTTTAAAGAGGTTTTACCCATTGCATGGTTCTTGTTTTTAAATTCAATATTTTAAGATAACTTAAAAAAATTTAATAAGACTTGGATCACCAAACAAAAGTTGTAGATGAAAATTCAACTTATTTATATTTACATTACTTTTAAGTATACACTATATAGAATATATACATATATATTTAGATTCAAATTTATACTGAAAATAGTTTTGAATTTTAAACAGAAGTAAATAACTTTAAGATTGGAAAATGTTTTTTAGCGCTTCTTACAAAATTAATTATGATATTGTCATCTACATTTAAGTATTACAAAACATATCAGCTGAACACTCCTTAACTGTGAATTCCACTTTGTAATTTCCATCTAAACAAATTAATACCTCTCTGTAGTAGAACAGTGCCTGACATAACGTGTATACAGAAATGTTGGTCAAATAAACAAGCAGATGGCCACATGCATTCCCAACTGGAACTTTCTGGGTATATGAACTGGTTTTTAAGTGATAGTCTCCCGTTGAACTCTTCCAGGGTGATAATCCGTGTCTTTATGTGGAAAAGTCCTGCTTTACATTTGTTTTCCTACTGTAACCACTAATCCTATGTTTTCCACGCCCTAAAACGGGCAATGCCCTGGGGTGGGCAATTACATTATATGGTTGTCCTACTTATATTTAAGTGTATATGTGGGAAAGGATAGGAAATGTCCCGCTGGCTTCACTGTATTCATTTCTTTCCTGGACATGAACAAAATGGCTTTCCTATATGGATATAACCAGTTTCTGTCTCAAAATACTACTTTGGTTACAAAAACTTAATGTCAAATTTTTATATAAGTAACTCATTTGAGTGAAGGCATGACTATCTGTCTTGCTTGAGTTACATGACCAGATAAACTCGTTTATCTTCCAGGAGGACACTCGTGAAGTGTAAAGGAGAACAGGAAAGTTGTAAAGCGCCATGTTACAATTCTATAAGGGATGTCTGCTTATTTATGCGCCATCAACAGTACAGCTTCCTAGTGTCATCAGTTTTCAAATAATGTGTAAGAAAGCTATATATAATTTATAAAATAATCATAAAACAGAAAACAGGTGACAATAGTCGTCATTACAACGGTTTACTAAATATGTCCCACTCTCCTGCTTCTGGGCATACAATAGAATTGTCCTTTGTTTCCCTTTTGAATCTAAATAAATGGCCGAAACAGAAACTTTATAAGCCAGTCCATGATTTTCACCTTCCCTTTCCATGAAAGCTTTAATCATGTTTAAGCTTTTGTGTAACTTGGGCTGCTACCTCTAGCTATCTGAGTGGGACCTCTGCTCTTCGGTATATAGCATGAGTGAGAAATCAGTTTTTATGTTAAGCCACTGAAATTTTAATGCACTTTGTTATCATAACATAACCTAGCCTAACCTTGCCTATATCAACTGCTAAAATAACCTTCTTGAGTAGTGCTTATCAGCTTTCCGGGAAAAACAAGTGTACTATTTGCTTTCAGAGCTATATACCATTCCCCAACCCCTCCCAGCACCTTGGCTCTCTACTCTGGGGAAGTCAGACAGGCACTAGTGGGTTTGACCACATGGCCTGCAAACTTTTCATGAGGAAAAAGTCATGAATTTTAGAGCTAAAGTAGACTTTAGGGATTATGTAGTTCAAGCCTGCCATTTAGCTAGGTCCTATGGAAAAGTATGATCTAAATAAGCTCTGGCAATCACTCATGTGAACTCACCCAAGGTACTTAATCTTTGTGATTTTATTTTCCTTAACTGTAAAAATGCTGATACTCACACCTTTCTGTCAGGTCTGTTTAAAAGAGTGAGTGAGTACATTTAAGTAAACAAATTGGATATTGTGGTCACAGGACATCTATGTATGCATTTATTCCTTACAACTTTCATCAGGTTAGGCAGGTAAAGAGTGAGCAGAGGGAGGGCTTAACATATCATTTATAAATAGCATTGCAATTTCATTTTTATACTTGTTACCTCATTTCTACAAACTGTACAACCAACTTGTTATTTAGCCAGAACAGGAATGGTTACTATATCTATTTCACAATAGTCAACTGAAACCCAAAAAGGGTATGAGTTATCCAAGAACGTCCTGTCAGTATGTAGCAGAACCAGAGCTTGAACCGGTGTTCTCTGACTTGAACATCACACTCTTTCCTGCTACCTTGAAGCTTAGACTCGGTACTATAGACTTTCTAGCCAGAGCATTTCCACTGAAAATAACCTTTGTAAAAGTGAATATTTCTGATTTTCTCAGTATTAAACCCACAATAACAATAGCTAACATAGTACATTGATTACAGAAAAAGTCAAAATAAACTCCTATAGAATAAACAGTGTGTATGGCTTTTGTTCACCAATTCCTGGGAGGTAGCCTCCAAGTCAGTGGTTCTCAACCTTCCTAATGCCGCGACCCTTTAATACAGCTCCTCAAGTTGTATGTGGCGTATCTGCATGTGGGCGGACCCGCCTGGAGACGAATAGAGGAACAGTGTCTCGGTTCCTAAGACCATCAGAAATATGTGTTTTCCTAAGGTCTTAGGCGACCCCTGTGAAAGGGTCGTTCGACCCCCAAAGGGGTAACGATCCACAGGTTGAGAACCGCTGCCTAAGTCCTTGAAATTTTTTCAATGATAAGAGTGTCTTTGTTATTCACAGTGAGCCCTGATGATAAGTTTACTGTAAGGAGATGACTGATGGAGGACCTCTAGATAGTTTGTGCTGAGATGACTCAGGGTAGGGGCTGGCCAAGCCAGAAAGACCAATTGTATAATTATAAGGTGGAGAGTTTTGAGCCATGAGGTATCTCTGGGTAGAGGAGGGTCGCTAGTGATTGAGTGTATCAATCATGCCTATGTAATAAAATCCCAATAAAAATCTGAGAATTAAAGCTTGGATGAGTTTCCCTGGTTAATAATAGTAATCTGTACATTGTCACACATAATGTGTGTGGCATGTCCTGACGTGTCCTGACCTCAATGGGAGAGGACGATGAAACTTCCTAATTTGAATCCTTTGAAGCGTTGCCCTGTGTTTCTCTTCTTTCAGCTTGTTCTGATTTGTATTCTTTTGCTGCAATGAACCTGTAATCATAAACAGAGCATTTTCCTGAGTTTTGTAAATCATTTTATTGAATTGTTGAGGGGGTAGTGGAAATTCCTGAATTAGTAGTCAGCTATTTAGAAGGGAGGGTGACTTGGGGAACCCTGGAGTTGTACTGGTATCTGAAGTGAGAGCATTGTTTTGGATGAGTGTGTCCTTAACCTGTGAAGTGTGGCCCAACTCTTGGTAGTCATGCCAGAAGTTATTTTATAATTGTACTTCAAAATCAAGAAAAACAATATATACATCTATCTATCTATCTATCTATCTATCTATCTATCTTCTATCTATCTATACATATATATATGTAAATATAATTAACCTCAAGTTTTAAAAGTTTTATATTATATAATCAAGGGTATTTGAATAGACACAATCTTAAGTTTGATACCATTATAATTAACCTAGTTATGAATAACTGGAAAGGAACAAAGGAAAGGCCAAATAGTATAGGCATTCATTTGTGCAGCTTTGCCAGGAAGCTGCAGTTTAAATATCCCCAGGAAGCCACTGGTCTATATTCCAAAGATCACTGGGGGAAGGGGCTGGACTGGGGGAGAATAGACACGTGCTCAGTAAAGTCTGGGTGAAATGGGGACGTCAGTCACACCTGGGAACAGGTCATTGGCCAGAATAGGCATGGCCACTAGGCACAGGAAGATTTAAGATATTGAATCCCCTAAAGGAGTTTGCTCTCTGTCTCTGTTGGTGTTCTTGCTTTCTTGGTTCCTGGCCCACTTGGTTGACTCCTGGCCTGCGGGGCTCTCATACACCTACATGTGGATCCCACACAATGGACTAATGAACTGCAACTAGCCTGATACTGAACCGAACCCAGCTGCAACATGGAATGGACACTTTGGATTCTAACTCTAGCTCTACAGAACCCCCAACTGCACATGTTACAGTACTAGATTAAGGGAAATGGGACTTTGGAAACCAAAGGATGTAATTCCATGAAAATAAAGCTTTCTACTACATCTCATTCTCCAATGGGGGCCTTCAGAAATGCTTATTTCAGTGGCACCCCAAGAGCCCCACTCCCACTAGCAATGGAGAAAGACCATCCATACCTTTATCCACTAACAAATTCATCACTGATAAAACTATGTATTTTGAGAGTACATTAGTATTAGCAATACATTTTCTTATTGATAATAAAACATAACATATACAGATTAGTTTTTAATTAACAATTAAAGAACATCAACTTAATGCCACACAATGTGCTAAGTAGTCTTCATATTTTCATTTGCATATTTCCTTCTCAAAATCTCTACCAGAGAAATAAGACCTGCATATCTCTTATATTGGGTTATAAATCTCATTAAAGAAAAGTTATTACCTACTTTTTCAATGACATATCTAAAGAGCCCAGAAAAATACTGGGAACATAGTAGACATAGCTTATCAATATCACACAACTTATAAGCCTAAAGTGATAATATTGAGTGTTTTCTCTTAATTATGGCACAGTATTAGTTGTATAAATTAGTTTTACAACAACCATGTACTCACTAACTGAGAACGCTGTCTGGCAACATTTTTGTTGTTCTAGGCTTGGTAGACAGCTCAGTAAGATCTATGACCAACCAGAAATAGTACAAGTATTATATTGTGGTATCCTGCAAGATAATAATTCCATAAAAATATTTTTGTATTTTGCTCCATGATATATCCAAGCCCCAAGTAAAGGGACTTACACATAGTTGGCACTCAGGTTAATCAATATTTATTGAATAAGTAAATTTTTTTATATGTTAATGCTAAGATTAACAGAATTATAGAACTTGAAAATGAAAGCCACTATTTAAATAAAAGTTTTCCATTATGACATGATTTGTAACACTTTTCAGTACTATTCCTACATTTTATTTGATCTTAATAATAATTTTGAAGATGCATAAAGCAAGTGTGATTGTTATTTTTTAGTAAATCTGCATGCTAAATTGTCCAAGATCAAGTGAATTTTCTGAGAATAGAGAATTAACTAAGAATTATGAGTACATACTTGTCTTCTGCCTATTTTTCAATAAAACTGCTTTTTAAGGCATCAGAATTTACTGTTATTTGAGAAATTTTTATGATTTCAAATAATTATCTAGGAGCCACAAATATCATTACTTCATTTCATAAAAATAATTTCTGAAAAATAATACACCATATAAAATATCCATTTTTTTGTGGTAAACAGGTACAGAAATAGAAACTTATTGGCTTCATGAATCTACCTTTTCTACTGTTAAAATGATCTGAGAACAAGTTCTGTCTATTGCTAAGTTAGTTCTCTGAATCAAGGAGAATCTAGTACTAATTATTAGTAGACTCTCTTATTTATTGATCTGTCAATAGACATTTAGGTTATTTCTACTTCTTGGTTATTGTAAATAGTACTTCAATAAACATTTGAGTGGTAATATCACTTTGAGATCATTATTTCAAATGTTTTGGATAAATACTCAGAAATAGGATTGCAGGATGGTATGGTAGTTCTATTTTTAAATTTCAAGGAATCACCATACTGTTTTCCATAGTGACCACATTGTTTGGCATTCTCACCAACAGTGCATAAAGGTTCCAGTTCTTCCACCTCCTACCCAACACATTATCTTTTGTTTTTTTCTTTTTTTTTCTTTTTTTTAAAAAAAAGGAATCACCATTCTTACAAGTGTGAGATGAAAATTATTGTGGTTTTTAATTTAATTTTACATCTCCCTGATGATCAGTGACATTGAGTACCTTTTTATTTTATTTTATTTTTTCTTTATTGATTTTAGAGAGAGAGGAATGGAGTCCTACATGCCCCTCACTGGGGGTTTGGACCACAACCTGGGCATGTGCCCTGACTGGGAATCTAAGCAGCGACTGCTTGGTGCACGGGTCTATGCTCAACCACTGAGACACACCAGCCAGGCTGAGTATCTTTTCAGATACCTTTTGGCCATTTATATGCATTCATTGAAGAAATGTCTAAATCAGGTTATTTGTATTTTTATTATTGAGTTACACAAAATTCTTATACATTTTGAATACTGACCCCTTTTCTAATATATAAAATATACAAATATTCTCTCTCATTCTATAGGTTGCTTTTCCACTCTGTTGACTGTTTCCTTTTCTTGCAGAAGCTCTTTTTGATGCACTTGTCTATTTGTGCTTTTATTGTCTGTGGATTTGGTGTCATATCAATGAAATGATTACTATGTTTTCTTCTATACGTTTTAGTTTCAGGTCTTATGTTTAAATCTTAAATTAATTTTGAATTTATTTTTGTGTATGTTGTAAGATAAAGATCTAATTCATTCTTTTGAGTCTAGATATCCAGTTTTTCCAGCACCATTTGTCTGGGCCACTGGTTGCCCAGACATTTGGTCCAGCATTGTTCTGGGTGTGTCTGTGAGGGTGTTTCTAAATGATGTTAACATTCGAATCAATAGAGTAAAACAGATCGTCCTGTGGTCGGGGTGGATCTTATTAAATCAGTTGAAGGCCAGAATAGAACACAAAGTCTCACCCTCTAATGAGTAAGAAACAACTACTATGTGACTGCCTTTTAATGGGGACATTCAGTTTTTTCCTGCCTTCAGACTTGAACTGAAACACTAGCTCTTCCTAGATCTCGAGCCTGCTGGTCCACAGACGGAACTACACTATCAGCTTTCTCGGTTCTCAGATCTTCAGACTTACACTGGAACTACGCCACCCGAACACCTGAGTCTTCACCTTGCCTGTTGCAAATCTTGGGACACATCAGACTCTATAACTGGGTGAACCAATTCTTTATTAAAATTCTTTCCTTCTAAATAGATGATACAGATATAAATATAGATATCCTTTATATATTCTAGGAAACTGCCTATATATAACATATATAACATATAAATAACATCTCCATCTAGCCTTCCTCTTCCAATCAATATTCTACCCAGTCTTTTTGAAGGTTGTAGTTTTATATATGCACTTACAAAAATCTTCACTCTTTCAACTTTGTCTTATAGCAAACTTTGTTGTCTATTAATTTGATGTGCTCATTTAGCTCAAATCTATTCTAAAATAATTTTTAGGATTTTAAATTTACTTAATTTTTATGTAGGTTCTCTACCTTTTACTCTTAGCAAAGCTACTCCCTATGTCATATTACTGCGTGTTCTTCTTGAAGACTTAAGTCTCCAAAAAACTCAGAAAGACATAAAAATACCATAGATTAATCAAAATATGATTGATTTGTTAATTTAAACTAAAACACATCTTAACAAAGATTGTGGTACTTGATTACTTGCTGTTGAGAGTGAAAAAGCTCCCTTTGAAAATGGTAGAATCAAAGAATACAATCATAAAAGCTTTTGGGGCTGGAAGTTTCTTAGAGATCATCTGGTCAATATGCTTAGGGTCTAAAACCGAGAAAGAGAATATGAAGTCAACTTGTGAGTAGATGATATATGTGAGATAACTTTTTACTTTACATTTTTAACACCTTGATCAGCAATTATTTTTAGTTGGAGTTCAGTATAAAGTCATTTATATACAATACATTTTTAATGTTGAAATCTTATTGCTCATGGCTCTATGTTCAACTCAGAAAATGCCTCAGATGCAATTTTCTAGTAAATGTTTTATTAAAAGGAATGTATTGTTTATAGAGTACAGACTATTATGAAAAAAATATAGCAATGTTTTTTTTTAAATAGTCTATCATTGCACATTTTTTAAGGAAACAATAATGATTATGGTGGCAAGAACAACAACAATATCAACTATTTGTTAATAGGCATATTGACATATTCAATCTCTGAACAATCCCAGAGTTCATTCCTTTATTACCCCTATTTTACATATGAGCAAAACGGAATCTGACCCCAGTCACTTTTGCTCAGAAAATTGACTTCTCGACTGCTATATTCTTCTGTAGAATAAATATACTCTGAACACCTAACTGCTATTTAAAATGGTTGAATATACATTTAAACCATGTTCACACACATTTATCAGAGACTTATGGACTTATAAGGACTATTTCCCTGCTTTTCTTGTTCATTTGTTTCGGTTGACTTTCTGTGAACATCAAACAATGGGCATTTATTAGATGTCATTTCGTGATCAAGTGGAAAAATCATGTGCTTTGGCACAACTCGATTAGTTTTTGAGTAGTGCAGCTTGCTTTTGAAGATGAAGATGATGGTCCTGACCCACTGTCTAAGGGCACATGTGTGGGTTGAATTTGCAGTTAATGAGGGATTGTATAGGCTATAATAATCATTCTTAGGAGGAAATGCAATGGCACAGGGTTGGGGGGTGGGGGTGACTTCAATTTCTCTTTTGTAAGTAGCCATCTCTTTAACCAAGTTACCTAAATCTATAAGAATCATTTTCCTCTTCTTAAAATGAGGAGGTTGGAGTTCTAACCTAGATCAACTTGAAGATTCCCTCTGGGTACATTCTAACATTCTATGATTCTAGAATCTAAGCCTCATTAGTGGTGGGTAATAGTCAAAATGAGGCCCAAATGAAATACATTAAGTTGCTTTCTATATGGGGCAGATACTGTTGGCTTTGAGATTTCCATTTTTAGTTTCTATCTTGAGGTCCTCTTTTTCCTGTTCTATGCTCTTTCAGAAACCTTGCTATTAGAAAAGAACCAGAGTACGCAGAGAATGGAATTCGTTGAGTGTTTTAAACATTACTTAACAAGGTAAAGTACAAGGATTTTAGAAGTTAAATGTCTAACTTTCAAAAACAAACATTAAGTCAGCCAGTCTACCAAATGTTTCCCGCTGAACTAGAATGACAAATAAAATACATTTTCATACCTTATCCATGTAGACAAGTTATGCGATGTGTCAAGAGAGAAGAATGACTTTGGACTTGCCCTCTGGAACAGATACCCTTCCTTGGCATTCTTCAGTGTGATCCTTGAACAGCGTGCCTGAGTAGTGGGACGCTGGCTGGAACAATTGGAAAACATTGAATTAGTGGGAGGTAAGGGAGCTATCTGCAACAGCTGAAGCAAAATGAACTTTTCTGCCGAGAAAAGCAGCTTAGTTACAACTCTCTGGGCTTAGACATCAATCCATCTGCAAGCAGGACAAGTGTGGGTGATATATGGAAAGGATATTTTAAAATCTGCTTGAGCTTGCCAATCTGGAGATTTGCCCAGGAAAGAGAGCCTCAGAAAAATCATGATGGAAACAAGCAAATTTTAGTATGTTTATGCAGAACCATAGAGCCATAGAAACTAATTGAACAGACTACCGTTGCTAAGCAGATAAAAAATTTCATCATTAATAATGACTATGTCCAAAAACTCTTTTAACTCTTTTTCTCTAATATCTGTTGCACAGATTAAATAAGTATGTGCATTAGTTTTGTGTGACATCACGATGGAAAAAATTATTTTCTCACATGTCCTTATAAAACTAAACCTGCTCTCTTGTAACTTGCTGAATCTATTAAATCAATTTTCAAACATTGTGATGCTGTCACAAAGAAGTGGTAGGAGCATATTTTTTCTAAAGTTGGAAGCATTTCATGTTGGAGGCTCAAGAAAATCATAAAAGCCAAGTGCTTCATTCCTTTCAAATGAAGATATGTTTGACACCTTGAATTATGCAAAATATTTGTGACACTAAATAATAATAATATACTTTTTCTTTAATGCAAACAGAATCTTTTTGTCAGCAAAGTGAAACACCCTATTTAAAAAGAATGTAAATGCTCACTGGCAGTGTGTAATATTGTCTTTTGCAGACATCAGTTGAATCACTATGATTTATTCCAAATAAGATATTTTTGATGAAAATGTATCACATAGATGAGCTAAACCATTTTCAATAATATTGTAACAGTTTCAAAGGAGATACTGTGGTGTTAAAGAGAAGCACGTGATTCTTGGTGTCAGTGGCAGAGAGCTATAGTTTTAATGTGTTGAATCAGTCACAAGTGATGACATGAATACTTTGATTTTACAGTAGCAACTTAATTTGAAAGGAGACATTTGCTCTCAGGGACTTAGCCAAAATTTCATAACAAAATTATAAAGAATTAAAGTTTACCAAAAAGTTTTCTAGTAACTTATTTTTAATAAAAAATAAAGTTTGGGGTATAGTGATTAAGTTCATAGGCAATATAATAGTTTTAAGTTAGTGAAAGTACTCTAAATGAAGCATAAGTATTTATATTTATCAATGCAAAAATATTTAATATTTAGCTATTGAGATGGTCATCCTAAATCTTATTTATTTAAAGGATTCTAGCATATCAAATTACAATGCAGTTTTAGGACAGGTTATATTTATTAACAATTGATGTATTAAAATAATGGAATTCATAGCACCCAAAACAGAATAGAATTTACCAAAAGGTTAACTGGCCTGTGCTCTTTTGGAATATATCAGTATTGATACACTTACTTCAAAAGACCAGCAATAACACCAGGAGTCCAAGAAACACAGATCACTGCTGATAGCCAGACAGCAGTTATTACTGCACATCACCAGTGAAGCTCTGGTTTAAGTCTTATCGTGGGGCACCATGGAATAAATTATGACCAGCTTTAACAAACCGATAGAAACTACATTCAAATTAAAAGTGATATTTAAGAAAGATATTCACAAATAAAAGGTTGGAAAGTAACTTGATTTACCATTACTTGCATCCTTAAACCACCTCTAAACTTTGTATAGTTTCTATTTTATTCTCTTTACAGAGTGGCATAGTACATGCTTTAGGTATAGATTTGCTATAGATAATATATTACTTATTTTGGTAGCTCTAATTTAAATTGTAATTGAATAATTCTGTGATTAGTTGTTGAATGGCTGCCATTCAGCAACTAGCATCCTTAAGATTATAAGCTCCGTGAAGGCTGGGGTGGTGTCTGCCTTGTGAACACAGCCCTGGCCCCTAGTATAGTGTCTTAACACAGTAGGCTATCACTGAATAATAAATTGTTCCTTAATTCGGTGACTGCATGGGCCCACAGTTAGTAACTGGGAAGGAAAGGAATTCAAGTCCAAGCTGTTAACTCCATGATCAGTGCTTTTAGGGACTGCTTTGAATTTGCAAGTGACAGGGTATGAGCATCAAATTAAATTCATGGCTATATTTCTCAGTGAATTCAAACATTACTATTGAATAAACTATGTGTATAGTGAGTAGCTTGACCAAATAACTTGATTTGTTCTTGTGACGTGCATGATTTTATGGTTTGCTATTTATGGAAATGCCTTTAAGTTACAGTTTATGCTGCATATCATGAATCTAGAGAGTTCATGGCTAGGGCCACTGATTCAATTCTCAGAGGGAAAATTAGATTTTCTAGGGAAAATGTTTTTCCCCATAGAATTCATACTCCCAACTCTAGTTGAAAATGCCTGCCTTCTTGTGAAGGAAAAATCCGGGACCAAATGTGAACAAACATCAGCCATTTCCCGTCTCCAAACCTGAATTATCTGTTTACTAGTCAAGCCATTGTTCAGGAATTATCTTAAATATTGTCTAAACTTCTTTCCAATTTGAAATCAATAGCTATCAAGTATGTATGTTGTGTCTCTTTTAATCCTTAAAACAATTCAATGAAATAAATATTGACATCCCAATTTGAGATGAAGAAAATGAGACAGGGAAAAAATTCAAATCTAAGTCTTCCCAACTTAACACAATTTTATGTGATTGTTCTGCAATAAAATACGGACATTATGTATACTATTACTCATAGTATACTATGAACATAAAATATGATAGAAAATATTGTGATCAATGTGATTTGTAAGCTAAGAAGTAATGTCCACAACACAAGCTATTCTTAATGTCATTTAATCCAGTTTTCAGAGTATTGCAACTGGGGAAAAACATCTAAGTTGATACAAAATTCTACAAACATAAAAATTATGTATGCTTCAGAATTATAGGAAATCTCTAATATTTGGGACTGAACTCTTATGATACTATAATGTTTTATTCTTTAAATAGTGTAAACTTTTCAAAATGTAACTGTGATTACCATTGGCACCATGTACATTGAACTCTCTGGGCATGTGGGGAGGCCTAGAGAAGCATTTTCACTCTACTTTGAAGGTGAAGCTTAGTCAGGCCGGGATCACTCCTCTAGAGTTTCATCTGAGAAAGAGGATCTCATATCATGTAAGGTCATGTTTGTGGCCCAGCATTTCTTTTTTCTTTTTTCGTGTGTGATATATTTCCCCTCTATATTTGGCAAAATTGATACCAAAATAGAATCCAAGATTGAATTTCCCTGTATGCTTGGCAATTAAGATACAAACACTTAACCAAGTGAAATGAACCCCTACAATGCCTCAGTTCAGCAGGATGAGGGACAGAGAAGCAGACTTTTGAGGAAGTGAAACCTGGAGAATATGGCCAAGCTTGGCACAGACGCTGAGTCCAAGGAGTAATTATGACAGAATTGCTAGGGATAGAATCCCATGGTCACGAATGCAATGCTTGTGCTGGAATCAAGCCTGTGTGTGGTTTAGTGGTGTGATTTGGGAATTATTTCTGGCAGCATAATTGCTAAACCAAATTTTCTGGCCCTCTTGGAAGTTCTGAGGGCTAATTTATATTGTTTCATAAAGTCTTCCTCTGTTTCACTGTGTTTTCTTTGTGCTGCTAATAAACTAGACTAAAATAACCCTATCCCACATGGCAGGCTTGCGTTAGACAGAATAATTATCACCCAAAGATGCTCGTGTCCTAATCTTTGGAACCTGTGAGTATACCAAAGGTATACTTAGATGTGATTAAGATTACAAACTTGGAATGGGGAAGTTATCCTGGATTATCAAGGTGGACCATCTAATCATATATATCCTTAAATGCAGAGAAGTTTTTCTGGCTAGCTCGAGAGAGCAAGATACAGAGGAATGGCACCAAGGAAGAGAGAGGAAGGATTCTAAGCACGAGAATAACTCTATCTACTGTGTTGGCTTCGAAGATGGAGGAAAAGTGCCATGAACCAAAAAACGAAGGCAATCTCCAGACGACCGGGAATGGCCCTCAGCTGACAACCCGCAAGGGAATGGGGACCACAGTCCTCCTACTGAATGCAACTGAGTCCTGCTAATAACCTGAATGACCAAGAAAACAGAATTTACTCGAGAGCCCACCAGGTTCTGACACACAAAATTGTAAAACAAAAAAAATGTGTAACTTTTGAAGCCACTAGGTTGGTGGTTATAGAAAATGAATACAAAGCTAGAACGAGCTCAGTAGTTCCTGGAGCCGCGTATGGTTGGGAACACTTTCCAGCATTTGCACAAAGTGAGGAAAGTTAAGTCAGTGCGGAGACGTTGATAGGATAGAGAGCCAGATTCATAATCACAACGTTGATAATCATTTATTCTTGCACAGTCTGTTAAGTTATCCAGCATTAGGTGTGCTGCTGGATTACAGAGCCAGGGTCCAGGCCACATGGGCCACCACAACTATCACTTGTGCCTTGATTCCTGTTATAACCCACTTCGTGTGCGTGACCCTTCTTTGCTCTGAATCCTGCCGTATTCTGTTCCTCTCACTCACTCTTTTGTTTGCTGCCTTGAACCTGGCCACAGCTTTACCAGCTGTCACCTTTGCTATCACATAATCCAGTCCCAGCTTGACAAGGATTTTGATTCTCCTCCTGCAGACTGCTTTGTTCCCCTGTCCGCTCCGGCCTGTGTATGACTCACCGTGACCTCTGGGCCCAGAGTCTAAGTCAGACAGAGCTGCGTGCTTAACATCAAGAAACAAAGTATAGAGCAGAAATAAGCAGTGAGATTGGTATATGGCAAAATTCAGAGGGGAAAACATAAAATGGAAGATAAGGATTGAATCAGAAGGGACTGAAATTAGTCAGTGCTAGCAACACTGGACCGTTAAATGGTGAATGCTCCTCCTTTCTATATGTAAAATTTGGATAATAATAGCACTTCATAGATTGCTGATAGTATTTTTTTAAAATATTTTTTTCTTTATTGATTTTTAGAGAGAGAGGAAGGAAGAGGGAGAGAGAGAGATAGAAACAATGATGAGAGAGAACATCGATTGGCCACCTCCTGCATGCCCCCCACTGGGGATCAGGCCCACAACCTGGGCATGTGCCCTGACCGGGAATCAAACCGGCGACCTCTTAGTGCATGGGTCGATGCTCAACCACTGACCCACACCAGCCAGGCATAATCAGCATTTAAATAAGATACCCAGATGATTCTGGCACACCCTAAGGTTTAGGAAGCAGAAATCTAAAACACAAACAACAAAGATTATGAAGGAAGCCAAATTAAAAATTTAAAAGACTTAAAGTTATTATTACAGTAAAACTCTTCTTATCTCTTTTCCATTTTGTTTCACTATTTATAAAATGGGGACAATATAGGGTTAAAATATTTAATGACCAGTATCATTAATCATTAGATAATATAGCCCCGCCAGTGTGGCTCAGTGGATTGAGCATCGTCCCATGGACTGAGTGGTCCTGGTTCACTTCCCGGTCAAGACACAGGCCCGGGTTGCAGGTTTGATCCCCAATAGGGGCGTGCAGGAGGCAGATGGTAGATGTTGATGCTTCTCTCTCTCATCTATGTTTCTATCTCTCTATCCTTCTGCCTTCCTCTCTCTCTAAAAAATCAATGAAAACATATTAAAAAATAATTAGATAAAATATGCAAACCTTTCTTTTTGTAAGTTGCCTGAATAATAATAATGCTTATCAAATGCAAATGTGATCAGTATTCTTCTTTATTAGCTACTTTCTCTACCTAAGTCTTTCTCTGCCCACATCCAAGAACCCTATTTAAATAATAGGTATACAATAACTTGGGTACTCTGGTGTAATTATTAATTTGAAATGGCAGCCAAAATTAATGAGGGTGGGGGGGGCCCAGGAATCAAATCTTTTGGCTGGAGCATTAGGAAATAGAATAAAGAAAAAACAAGGCTGTTATTAAACCTAAAATATTTAATATATATTGAGTTTTTTGTATAAGTTAATCTGCTGCCTATGAAAATTCTCTAGTTCCAGATATTTAGGCCTGTGAAAATTACGTTAGTTTGTGAGAAGGAAGCCACAGTAACATCTAAAATGAGAAAAGACATAGATTAAGACATGTGGATTCTTGTATCTCTTATAGAATTATAAGTATAAAATGAAAAACAAACAAAAAAAAACCATGGAGGCCTAGCTGAGATCCAGTAGGACTTGGGTTTAAATTCTATTTTTCTTACTTACTATGTGACATTTGGCAAATCAATTAACTGCTCTGAAGTGTTGTTTCCTCATCTATAAGCATTCACCTTAAGGAATTGTGGTTCTTATTAAATGTAAACACATTTTTTATGCTGTCTGGCACGTAGTAGGCATAAAATAGACTATTTGTTATGTCTTTGCTGATTTTTAGATACATAAATAAGGTACATACTACAATTTCATCTCTAAATATTAATCTGTCCTTTTTTTGTGCATTTTCCTTACCCTCTTCACGTTGTTGACTAAGGCCATGTTATCTCTTGTCAACGTGTCCATGGATAAGCAGAAACAAAGACTTAAATGTAAGGATGTGACAGGAAGATTCAGCTATATGCTTACAGAGCAGACTAAGATCAAAGTAGACCAGCATACAGAAGAGCAGAACATAGCGAGTAAGAGGTAATTTATTGGGAAAAGGAGAAAAGGGACCCTGGACGTTGATAGGAAAAGATGAACTACTATCTTTCTTTTCAAGGACTAGAGCCATAAGCAAAAGGGGCTGAGTGCTAACATTTCTCTGTGTTAAGATTCTTTACCAGTCCATCAGCTAGAGACAAAACTCTGTCCAATAGTACTGGATCATTAAGTATATCCTGGATATAGGTTGAAGGGGTTATTAGACAGTGTATTGGTGAGTAAAATGGAACCAAACACAGTTAGAGGTGATTTCACTATGAACCATGGCAGGTGCGTATGCTCTGCCAAGGATAATTCCTGTCTGGGTCTTGAGTCTAAAAGAAATTAGAGACAGACCACAAAAAGATGATTGAGGCTTCATCTTCAAGAGAACCTGATACCAGAATATAAAAAACCTTCAATGTATTTAGTTCAAGAATTTGAGTAACTGCAAGTGCTTCACATAGTCACAGACAAACCAGAAAATTATTAATAAATATTATGTACTATTTAAAATGTATGTATTATTTATAAATTTTCCTAACAAAATCATTATATTCTTGTTAATATATTTATTTACATGTATATAATAATTATTTTAGCATATACAATTTATATTATATGTTTCTTTATTGTGTTGTTATTTTGATATTTTAGGCCTAAGAACCAAATGAAACAGATATATTGTTTTACATTGACAGTTGTTTTATATGCATCTTTGTGGACAGCAAAGGTAAAAAGTAGCCATTTTAAAGTAGCTCCTGAGTTCTTTGATGAAACATTTTTAAATTGTAGCAAATACATGTAATTTTGTAAGATGTGTTAAACACTCACAATATACCAGGCACAATCAATTGTGCCAAGACAATAACAATGATCGAGGTGTGTTTTCACAAGTGCTGTATTTAGTGTTGTAAGAATATGTGTAAAAATTTCAATAGAAAATTCTATGAAGATGAATGCTTCTCTGTTCATAGGTTGTAATGTTTTAAAAAATTAAAACTAATGCATGCTTCTTCACGCTGCAGAATTATTCCTTTTTCATACTTTTGAAATATATCATCTGAAAATCATAAAGATTATAAAGACTTTTGTCTTGATGTTATTCTTTACAGAGTTTTAAACTGATTATTCAGACTTCAATTTTTTATAATAGCAGATTAGATCATTTGAACTAATCTTGATAATGAAAACAACTTTAAAACGCTGGATGGAGTAAAAAAACAAATTGCTTGAAAGCATTTTTGAGCTAACAAGGCTGTGAAAAGTTATAAGGCCAAGATGTGAAAGGTGGCAATCTGAAGATGGTTGCTGTTCCGCGACCCTTTCTCCCGAGGAGCTTTGGCTTATGCTGAAAGGTGGCTCAGCGTTTGAAAACCTGAGCAGTCCTGTTGAAACTCTCAAGGCTGGAGGAGAACTTGGCTGAACGTGTAGTTTTAGCTCCCCTATGAATTGATGACTAATTTCAAATCATATCAAACTTGAAAACAAATTGAGGTGATCACAGATCCTAATACCTCTAGCTACATTAAACAACTATGCCTATTATATATGGTGATGGAAGGAGAGTTGACTTTGGGTGGTAAACACACTGCAACATACAGATGATGTATTATAGAATTGTACACTTCAAATCTCTATATTTTTATTATATAATGCCAACACAATAAATGTTAAAAAAATATAAAACAAAATATGAGAAAATATTTTCTCACATGTAATTGTCAACGGTGTGTGTGTGTGTGTGTGTGTGTGTGTGTGTAGTTACCACCTAATAGGAAAAATGAACAAAGGACAAGAAGAGAGACTTTACAAAATAGAATATCAAAATTTCCTATACAGGCATATCTTTCACTAAGTTAAAAGTTGCATAATTCATTAATATTCAGGGAAAAACAAGCAATGTATTTCATAAGTCACCATTTGTAATCTACCAAAATTGGTAAAATTAAAGAACTAGAACACAATGTATTGGAGAAGAGATGAAGCATCAAGAATTGTCAAGTGCTCCTACTGGGGGATAAATTGGTACCAACATTTTGGTAAACACTTCAGCGTTGTCTACCAGTTTATTAGATCTGCATAACATGAGCCAGCAATTTCATTTCTGGGTATATATCAATGAAAGGAATGCATAGAAATACCGTAAAAGAATGTTCATACAACAGAATTTATGCAACAATGACAATGAATGAACTATGGCTACAAAAAAAAGTTAGATACCAAATGTATATACACTAAATTATTCCATTTATTTAAAAAATCTAACACTGGCAAATTTAAACTAGTTTCAGATATTAGGGAAGTGATTGTTTTGGGTGAGGAGGAAAGTGGTAAAGATTGAGAAGATACATCAAGGGGCTTCTCTGGTTGTGGTCTATTTCTTGACCTGGATGATTGTTACATGGTTGTTGTCTATGATAATTTGTTGCATTATAGATTTGTTTTGTACACTTTTCTGTGTATCATAATTCATAATATATATATTTAAAAATATTTATTTTTAATATAATAGAAATACTTTTTAAATAAATATTTTGGTTACAAAGATTAAGGAAGCCTACCAATATAGAAAGTGCACTAATCCATTTGCTTAGTTGGGCTTTACACTTGTTTGTGTGTACCGAAATCTGTAGTAACAATCTCACTTATGTCCACCTGGCAGCACCCTAACTCTTTCTGGCCAATAGCGGTTATTTAGAAAATTACTTTTTCAAGTGAATTAAATCAGCCAAATAGATTTGTATAGTCTTTCATGCCAAATATAACTGGTAAAGCTGCCTCTACATTTAGGATTAGACAATGGAAGTTGACTTCTTTGAAAAATTGAGTTTCATCTGCCAAAAAAGGAAAACAGTGCCATTAAAAAAAATCCAAACACAATGATGATCACTTGTATTTCAGAGAAATTGTGTACGGGTCCTGGAGTAAATTCTCCCTTTTTTATGAACTCCTCTTGGCAGGTGACATTTATCCCTGCAGAGCTACATGAATATTATATTGAAAATACATTCCTCAGAAAAATATAAAATATGTTGCTTTGTACAGGAATTTGGTGCTGTATCAAGACATATGACGGCTGTATAGATTTCTTATTCTATTGCCAGCAAAATTAGCAGTCTATGTCTAACACTATGAACTTTTACCAATTCCTTCTGTTGTATCTTTACTCTTGAACGAAGTACAATAGAGGGTTGGGCAACAATCTGACTGAGTGATCACAAAGATCTACAATGGAGGTTATTATGTGTCACTTTCCTAATTAAAATAAGCATAAAATCTACACATTTAGAATATAAAAATCAATCAAATCAATCAAATATTTGCTTAGAATTTTTATTTCTTTGTGTAGTATTTAACAATAAACCTGACTTTAAATTGATTTTCATTAAAAAAAATTCAACACTAACTTGTTTTAGGGAGAGTTTATTCTTTCAATCACAGAGTAAATACAAGCCACTGCTAGTGTACTTTATTAGTTAATATGTGACAAAACAATTTACTTCAGAAATTATGGAAACTGAGATCTTGAAGAAATAAAATTTCAAGGCAGGATTCCAAATACCTTGGTGAATAATTACTTTATTATTCAAGAATATAATAGATGCTCAAAATACCTTCTAGAAGTCACATCTATAAAATATATGTATATATTTCTCAAGGAATTCTAAAGATTTTTTAAAAGGTTGTATTACAACAATTAATCAAGATGGGGAAGATCATCAGTTACACTCTCAGAAGTCTGAAATGTTAGAAGAAGAAGCTTACGGCAATACCAGCATTGCCGAGGAGTTACACCATTGCAGTTACCCACAGATGAGGTACCCAAGTCAAAGTAAGAAAAATGTAGGCAGAAGTAAAAATGGATGAAAAATTTCCTCCACCGATTATTTCAAGCAGTTACCATAAAGGTTCCAGACTGTACAGAGAAGCAAAGAAATTTTAAAGATTTTCAAAGAACAAAAAGAAAAGACAGAGCCTTTCAGTGCAGAGCAGAGACATTTGCCTAACTTACTGCAAAACCTTCTGTATAAGTATGTATTTGTGTGTGTGCCAGCCATGAAATATAAAAGGGTAAAAAACAAAAAAACTAATATTATCCTTTGCAGACATCTTTGCTCTTCAAGGGCTTTTGAAACTTGGATTTCTTTCAAATACTTTCTCCCCCTGGTCTTTTGGTGTATTAACATGCATTTAGGCTTCAATAGTCGTTAATTATCTGAACCTAATTTCTGTTAATACCTTTGCCTGAGCTCTGACCAGTTTGGCTCAGGGATTTGCACCCTGGCCCTCAGACCAAAGGGTCGAGGGTTTGATTCCAGTCAAGAGCACACGTGTGGGTTGCAGGTTTTATCCTTGATCCCGGTCCAGGTTGTATGGGAGGCAACCAATCGATGTGTCTCTCTTGCATGGATGGATGTCTCTCTCTCTCTTTCTCTTTCCCTCCCTCCCTTCCTTCCACTCTCTCTAAAAAAATTAATCGATGGAAAAATATCCTAGGGTGAGGATTAAAAGAAAAACAAAAACAAAAAATCTTTGCCTGAAAGTGAAGGAGACTGTTACGTCCATAACCAATGGGCACATTGCCATTACTTTCCAAATTTGCTCTCACCAACACAACACTACTTTTGGTCTCCGTGTGGCTTTGATTAAGTCATTTTGTTCCCAAAGTGAGAAACAAGATTGTAGAGATGGGGTGATATTTTGAGGAACATCCAGGAAGTTGACTGTGACTAGAAGCAGACACAGTTATGGGAATACAAGAAGTAGTTTGATTCAAGAAATATGGATACTTGAGAAGCCTGATGTCTTCTTGGCTTTTAAATGAGGTAGATCCCGACCTCTAAATATCCATGGTATTATTTTTTTGGAACAAATGTAGTAGGTGATAATAGTGGCAGATCACTTCTAAGCAAGATGCAATCAAAATTAAACTAGCACTAATGCTACATTTATTTTTTCACTAAAAAATCTCTGTTTGCAAGCCTGATGTTACAAAATAATATACCTCTATAATTGCATCTTTTTTTTGAGGTGAGTCAGATATTGTGTTAACAAATAGCACAAGATTTGGTTTCTTTAGTTTACTTTTGATTTTTGTTGTGGTAAAAACACATAAAATTTACTAACAACTATTTTTAAATGTACAGTGTTAACTGTATGCACATTGTTGTGCAATGGATCTCTAGAACTTTTTCATCTTGCAAAACTGAAACTCTTTACCTATGGAACAACAACTCCCCTTTCCCCCCTCCCCTCAGCCCCTCGCAACCACCATCGTATATCCTGTTTCTAAAAGTCTGACTACTTTAGGTACTTTGTATATTTAGAATCATGCTATTCTTGTCCTTTTGTGACTGGCTTATTTCACTTAAGATAATGTCCTCAAGTTTCATACATGTAACGTGTGACCAAATTTACTTCATTTTTAAGTTTGAATAATATTCCATTTGGTGTATATGCTACATTCTCTTTATCCATTAATCCATTGATGGACATTCATTTGCTTCCACCTCTTGACTCATATGAATAATGTTGTGATGAACTTGGGTATGCAATGTTTGTTTTTGAAAGGCGTGTCCTCTTACTAAGTGTGTGTTCTAAGAAGTAAGTACATCAGGTGTAAGAGAGACTTCAGTGGAGCATTGTATGGGATAGACAAGTAAACAGAGCAAGGTATTTGTAATTTTAGTAGAAAGAGATTATGAGGGGAAAAAAACAGAGCATGAGAGAGTGTAATTGAGAAAGAACATTTTTATAGAAGATGAATGAATTGATCATTTAATTGGCTAAATTAAGGTTTGGGATTTAGACTTGGACTGAAAGAGAAAAACTACTTCTTTTAAAACTTGGGACAAAAGAAGTGCAATTAAGTATATAAGTATGTTTTTAGATAAAGGATTTCATACTTAGAATGCTCCATTGTGTGTGTGTGTGTGTGTGTGTGTGTGTGTGTGTGTGTGAAATAGATGGCTAAATTGTCTGTTTAAAATAAGGGTCACAGACTGGTGAGGGACATAAGAGAAATAAAGCAAATTTTCACTGTACAGAATTGGAGAAGGAATAGTTAAGAGACAGTTAAAAAAATTTGAGCAACTTGTATGGCCCCATGGAAGTTAGACAGCATATATATTTGCAGTGTACTGACCCGTGTAATTTTCTCCAATGGCTCTCAGGGGTTAGTTTCTGACAGAAGTCTTGGCTATTCTAAAATTGATTTATTCTTTCATTTTTACTCATTTAAAAATGTACTGAGTGCATATATTCTTTCGAATTAGTGTTTCGGGTTTTCTCAGATATGTTCCCAGAAGTGGAATTGCTGGATCATAAGCAATTTTTAATTTTTGAGAGAACTCCATACTGTTTTCCATTGTGGCTGCACCAATCTGCATTCCCACCAACAGTGCACAAGGGGGTCCCTTTTCTGCCTATCCTTGCCAGCATTCATTGTTGATTTACTGATGATAGCCATTCTGACAGGTGTGAGGTTGAAGGGATTAAGAAAAAAACAAAAACAGCCCGGCCGGTGTAGCTCACTGGTTGAGTGTCGACCCATGCACCAAGAGGTCACTGGTTCGATTCCTGGTCAGGGCACATGCCCAGGTTGTTGGCTGGATCCCCAGTGGGGGGCATGCAGGAGGCAGCCAATCAATGTTCTCTCTCATTGATGTTTCTGTCTCTCCCTATGTCTCCCTTCCTCTCTCTCTAAAATCAATAAAGAAAAAAAAATAAAAAAGAAAAGAAAAAACAAAAACAAAAAACTCATAGACAGACAACAGTATGGTGATTACCAAAAGAAAAGGGGGTGGGGGTGAGGGTGGGGGGTGACAAGAGGTACAAGAGGGTAAAGGGAGGATAAATGGTGATGGAAGGAGGCTTGACTTGGGATAGTGAAAACACAATACAATATACAGATTGTGTGTTATAGAATTGTACACCTGAAACCTATATCATTTTATTAATCAGTGTCACCAAAAAAACTCAATAAAAATTTAAAAAAAATTTTAAAAAGTATACCTAATGCATACTGTTTGCCAGGCACTGGGTTTTGCACAGGACATGAACAGCACACAAAAAAGTAGAACCCATGTATATCAGTTAGTGTGCAACCAGCGAAACAGAAGCAGTGGGAAACATCTCAGGCAGGAAGGAACTCCACGGGCACTGGGTGAAGCTCTCATACACACGGGAATTTCTTTTCCCTTTTAGGGAACACTCAGACCTACTTTAAAAGGCTTCCAAGGGGTTCAGCCATGCCCACCCAGTTTATCCAGGATAATCTTCCTTACATAATGTCAACTGATTAAGAATTCACAAAATATCTTCACAGCAACACCTAGGTTAGTGTTTGAGGGACTATAGCCTAACCAACTTGACATACCAACAAAGTAATTATACCTCCCTTAACAAGTTTATTTTCTAGTTCAGAGTAAGATAGGTAGCCAGATGATAATATTAGAGTGCTTGTATTGTGATAGATGTGGGCACTTTTTATTTCTTCTTTTTTTTTTTTTTTTTTTTCTGGTTGCCTCCCCCACAACCTCCACCAGGGCGGGGATGAACTGCAACCAAGATATGTGCTCTTGACCAGAATCGAACCCAAGACTCTTTGGTCTGTGGGCTGACGCTCTAACCACTGAACAAAACTGGCCAGGGCGATGCGGGCACTTTTGAACACAGATCATGAACATTAGGAAAGGAAGTGACTGTCCTGAGTAGGAGCCATCCAGGAGAAGTTGGAGAGTGGTGCAGACAGAGGGAGCAGCTTAGACAAAACTCCAAAACGAACATCTCTCATTCAAGGACTAGCAAGTACTTCAACTTATTTCAGTTGTGGCATGTGAGATTAGAAGAGATAAAGGAGTCTGTAAGGAGCCCCTGGAGTCAGATTATAACAGACGATATGTACCAAAGTAAGACTTTTGTGTATTGTCTTTAAAGTTATGCAACATTTTCTGGGTTGTTAACTGAGATAATGCACTCGAATTATCTACCACAATGTTTATTGATACTATGTCCTCCACAGAACAGATATTTTATTATAGAAATGGCTTAAAAAAATTGACATAATCAAATTAGAACCAACATGGAGAAAAAAATTAATGTGAACAAGAATGAGGCCATGGAGGTTATTATAATATTTTCAATTGGAAATAGTGCAGGTATTTAAATACTAAGAGAATGTAAAGCCACAACAAGATCTGGTGAGTAATTGAATTTGGGGGCAAAGGAAAGAAAAATATACTAATTATATCCTTATTTCTGGCTCAGTTCAGTAGGTGGACTGGAAGTAATAAAGCAGGAGAAAATGTAATGCCAACAGAGAGAGGGTTTACTATTTTATGCAGGTAGTTAAGGAAGCAGCTCCAGTAAGATGGCATTTAAGCAATGAGCCAAAGGAATTGTATAAACGGTTCATACAGATATCTGGATAAGGAATAATACAGGAAAAGGCAAAGGCAAATACAAAGGCCCTGTGTTGTGTGCATGTGTGGAGTGTTTCAGCATCAGCAAGGAGACCAGGTGGGTGAGCGGTAGGGCTGTAGGAGAAAAGGATAGAGAGAAAATAGAGTTTTCAAAACATGTAAGGCCTTGCAGACCTTTGCAAGTTGTTTAACATTTATTTTGGATGAGACAGGTTGCCACTGAGGAATTTTGAAAATAGTCATAAAATTATATGACTTATATCCTAACCGGATATCTCTGGCTAGTAGTTGAGAATGGACAAAAGAGTAAAATTGGATAGAGGGAGTCCAGTTGGAGACTATTGCAATAATCCAAGTTAGAAATGGTGGTTGGGGCCAAAGGTAGAAGTGGAAGTATTGAGAAGTGATTGGAATTCTTTAATATACTGAAGATAAAAAATAATAATTTGAATGATGAATTGAAAAATGGTTATTAAAGAAACACTTCAAGGATATCCAAGTATATTGGATCCCTTATTCACAATTTCACTTTCCACAGTTTGAGTTACTCATGTTCAACTGCAGTCCAAAAATATTACATGGAAAATTCCAGAAATAAACAATTTTTTAAATTTATTTTTAAAGAATAGTTATAAAGACATGAGAATTTTTTATTTTTTTTCTTTATTGATTTTTTGGGGGGAGAGAGAAAGGAAGAGGGAGAGAGAGATAGAAACATCAATGAGAGAGAACATCAATTGTCTGCCTCCTGCATGCCCCACACTGGAGATAGGGCCCACAATTTTGTCATGTGCCCTGACTGGGAATCGAACCTATGACCTCTTGGTGCATGGGTTGATGCTCAACCACTGAGCCACACTGGCCAGGTGGAAATAAACAATTTATAAGTGTTATAATTATGCCACATTCTGAGTAGCATGATGAAATCTTGTGCTGTCCTGCCCCATAGCTCCTGGGATGTAAATCACCCCTTTGTCCAGCATATCCATGCTTGTATATGCTACTCTCCACAATAATTAGTCACATAGTAGCTGTCTAAGTTATCAGATCAACTGTCACAGTATCCCAGTGTATGTTCAAGTAGCCTGTATTTTACTTAATAATGCCACATTTACATAAGTTTTATTGCAGTATATTTTTATAATTGTTCTACCTTTAGTTATTTTTAATCTGTTACTGTGCTTAATTTATAAATTAAACTTTATCATAGGTATGTATATATGTTGAAAAACAGTATATATAGGGTTTGGTATTATTCATGGTTTTATGCATTTACCGGGGGTCTTGGAATGTATCCCCTGTGGATAAGAGCAGACTACAGTATGAGGCTTAAACAACTGAAAGAATTGAAGGATTATTTACCTAGATAATGGGGAAGAAGACTGTGGAAGATGTAGCTTGGTCAGGGGTTGTCCAGGGTAACGTGCGGGTGGATCAGGTGCTCAGTTTCAGGCATGCTATGTTTGAGGTGTTTGTGAAAACATCCAAGTAGTGATGTTAAAGACAAAATTGTATTTATGAATCTAGAGTTCAGGGAAGAAATTAGGCTGGAAATATAAATTTTGGAGCAATCATAGAGATACCATGAATTTGAACAAATCACCTAGAAAGTTAATGAAAATGGAACAGAAAAGAAGTCAAAGGGCTGCAACTTAGATCACTCCAATATTTAGAAGTCATGAAGTTAAAATAGGAGCAGAAGAGGAGACTGAAAAGATACGGTCAGAGATGTAAGAAAAAAAAACTTGATCTACTGGACCATTTCTATTAGCATATACATGTTTTGGTATTTCTTTCATACTAATTCCACATTCCAGCTCTCACCACATGTTTTATCCATCTCTTTAAGCAACATTTCTTGAAAGATAAGTCTTTTCTCACCCAATTAGGCTTTTGTTCCACCAATCCACCAGAAATGCTCTTTTCAAGGTCACCAATGACATCCTCATTACTAGAAGCAATAGTTAATTCCCAGTTCTCATTTAACTTGGCCCATTAGTAGCATTTGATACAATTATATATGCTTTCTTCTTTTTTAAATGTTGGCCTTACTTGGCACCCTGTCCACCCCCACCCTGTACAACTCCTGGCCAAAGCCTTGGTTTCTTGAATATAACTTTCCTTCTCTTCTTATTTCCCTTTTACCTCTCTTATTACCCCTTTTCAGTTCATTTTTTTATTCCTCTTCATTTCTTCATGGCTTAGGCCTTGGTATTCTTATTTTTAATATTTACAATCACCTACATAATTATCTAATTTCACAGATCTCTCTGCTAAGGTTCCAAAATGTATACCTCTATTCTAGACATTTTCTTTGAACTTCTTTATAGAACTGCCTAATGAGTATCTCCATTTAAATGTCTAATAGCCATCTTAGTTTATTCAAAATTGATCTCATGATATTTGTCCCAAATAGATCTATTACTGAAGGCAGGTTCCACTGTCTTCCATGATGAAAGCCAATACTCATGAGACAGGTGCTGGTGAAAAGAAAAGAGGTTTGTTCAAGTGCTGGTGACCCAAAAAGATGGTAGACTCCTGTCTTAGAAATCATCTTAACATCTCTGGTCAAGCCAGTGACTTTTGTAAGGAAAGGGAGGAAAAGTAGGGACATGCAGGCTGTGTTCTACCTGGTTTTGTTAAGGACTGTGGCATCAGCATGTTGAATTAATCTACATCGGCTGAATTCCATACACAAACTGGAACTGTTGGTCCCTGCAATGTCCTAAAATAGAGGCTAAAATAGAAGTTGTTAGCAAAAATTTTCTTTTTCATGCTTCTCTTTCAACAGATTTTTAGTTAGTACATTTATTTTGGTTAGTACAAGATTATATATTCTTTATTCTCTGTTACAGATCCACCCTCATTAAATTATAACTTCATTCTTCCAGAACTCAATTAGAAACCCATACGTCACACTTGACTTCTTTTTCTCACATCCTATATTTGATACATCAGCAACCCTACCTTTACTATATCTTGAAATTATGCTATTATTCTGCTCAATATCCTCCAATGCTTTCCTTTGCATTCTGAATATAAACTAACATCCTCAAATGATCTTCCAAACCACAGGATCTGGCTTCCTAACTATTATCTCTCTGATATTTTCTCCGTAGTCTCATTTACTCAACCTCAGCTCCATTGACCTTCTTGTTGTTCCTCAAACATATCAGGCATGCTTTTCAATTAGGACCTTTGCAGTTGCTGCTCTTTCTTCTGGAAAGTTCTTCCTTCAGATATGCATATGACACAGTTCCTACCTTTTTTCAGGCTTTTACTCAAATATTATTTTCTCAGTGAAAACGTTCTTGGCCACCCTATTTAAAACAGCCTGCATTACTTTTCACTTTAGTAAACTGATAAATCCTGTATTTTACTTGATATTCCTTGTTTATTATTTTTACATCCAAACTAGAAAATATATTTCATATCTCTGGGTTCTATAACAGTGCCTAATGTGTAATATTAAAATTTTTATTTTCCTTTATTGATCTCAGAGAGAGAGAGGAAGGCAGAGGGAGAGAGAGACAGAAACATTGATGAGAGAGAACATTGACTGGCCGCCTCCTGCATGCCCCTCAATGGGGATTTGGCCCACAATGTGGGCATGTGCCCTGACCGGGAATCGAACTGGCAACCTCTTGGTACATGGGTTAATGCTCAATCACTGAACCATACCAGCCAGAACTGATGTGTAATAGTAAATAAACAGTAGCTGAAAATTGAATAATAAATCTAACCTCTTTCTTTTGCATTATCAGTCTCTCCCTCTTTTCTAAATCATCCCTGCCAGCATAAAAACAAAATTTTAACATCTCTCATCTTTAAAAAAAAAAATCTCCCTTAAATCTCTAACTTCCCCTTGTTACCACTCACTTTCTCTGCTACTTTAAAAACAAACTTAACATTAAAGATATCTCTTTAGAGTTGCTATTTTCTCTTCTTAACATCTCACCTATGTCATATCTTGCTCAAATAAGGCTTTCTATCCCCTTGCCTTCATTGGCTTTTTTTGTTGCCAAAATAACATTCACATTTTTGTCCTCTTTATATTCAAACCTCTTAGCAGCATTTCACATAGTTAAACATTTTCTCCTGGATACACACTCTTCTTTTGGCTTTTTGGATGACATGTTTGTAATTCTTGTCTCAGATTTTGCTATTCTGTATCAGTCTGTCCATTGTATGTCTGATTGGCAGAACCAAGTTCACATACCTGATCTTCACTTCCAAAGAGGGTGGGAAAGTGAATTTTCAAACCTATTTTTTTGTCAAAGGGAACTCATAGTTGGCAAATTAAAAAATGGAAATATGTTCAAATGTGCTGGAGGTTAAAATATGACAAAAGTTCACTACATATCTCAGATCTAATTCAAGCTGAAAGACTCTCTGCCTTACTTTAAAAATATATCTTGTATCCATGTCATTAGCTTTACCATATCACTTAAATTCAAGCTACCATCATCTCTTATCTGGAACTAAAATAGCTACTAGATCTGTGGCCACATTTCCCCCTTCTCAATACATTTTCCACACAATAACTAGAATGGTCTATTTTTAAAAGTATAGGTCCTAGATCATTCATTAAATGAGACAATGTATATGAGAACACTTTCTTATTTTAAGAATTGTTTTAACCTCAAGTGCAGAAGGTCATAAATGTTCTTTGTAAATTATGAACTATTAGATGAATTAAGGTGAAATTATTGTTATAAAAAAGTATTGATATCCAACCACTTGGAAGACTCAGGGTTTCTCACTATTATTTTAGTAAGTCTAAATCCTTACCGCTTCCTACAAGGTTCTATATGGTCTGGTTCCTTTAACTTCATATAAGCCTCAAGGACGTTCCATAATTTTTCTAATTTTCTGGGGTTTTCTACTCTTGAATTGTTTCCCTTGTTATTCCCTTTGCCTGCAATACTCTGTTCCTGACAATGTGCCAATGAGAACATAAGGCTAGTTTCTTTTTACTATTCAGTTCTCATTTCAAAGGGATTACCTCAGATAAATTTTTCCATGCTAATCAAAATAATTAGCTCCTCATCCTATCAACCGGTCATATTTTTGCCCTTTTCACTTTATTTATTTATTTTTAAATTTATTGGGGTGATATTTGTTAATAGGATCATTGACTAGTCAGTTCCTTTGGAAGGGATCTTTCCCCAGTCAAGCTTTGAGAAGACTGCAACCATAGAACCACTGAGATAAGCAGTATACAAATTCCTGACTCAAAGAACTGTGGGATATTCAATATGTTTTATTTTCACCAGCAGTGTACTAGAGTCCCCTTTTCTCCACACCCTCACTAACACTTGTTGTTTGATGATTTGTTGATGCTGGCCATTCTGATAGGTGTGAGGTGATACCTCATAGTTGTTTTAATTTGCATATCTCTGATGATTAGTGACACTGAGCATTTTGTCATATGTCTCTTGGCCATTTGTATATCCTGTTTGGAGAGGTGTCTATTTAGCTCCTCTGCCCATTTTTTAATTGGGTTCTTTGTCTTCCTTTTGTTGACTTGTATGAGTACTCTATATACTTTGGAAATTAACCCCTTATCTGATGCATCATTGGCGATTATGGTCTCCCATGCAGTGGGATCCCTTTCCGTTTTGATGGTTGTTTCTTTTGCTGTGCAGAAGCTTTTTAGTTTGATGTAGTCCCATGGTGGGAATGCAGACTGGTGCAGCCACTGTGGAAAACACTATGGTGTTACCTCAAAAAGTTAAAAATTGAACTGCCATTTGACCCAGTGATTCCACTTCTAGGAATATACCCTAAGAAACCTGAAACACCAACCAGAAAGAATATATGTACCCCTATGTTATAGCAGCACTATTTACCATAGCTAAGATCTGGAAACAGCCCAAGTGTCCATCAGTAGACGAATGGATAAAAAAGCGGTGGTACATATACACAATGGAGTACTATGCAGCTATAAGAAAGAAAGATCTCTTATCCTTTGAGACGACATGGAGGGACCTGGAGAGTATTATCCTAAGCAAAACAAGCCAAGCAGAGAAAGACAAATATCACATGATCTCACTTATTTGTGGAATATAATGAACATAACAGTCTGAGGAACAGAGTAGACCCAGAGACGTGGATGTAGGGTACAGACTGACAACACTCAGGAGAGGGGGTTGGGGGGAGGGAAGAGATAAACCATAGAACTTATATGCATGTACGCATAACTGATGGACATGGACAACAATGCTGGGGATGGGGCTGGGGGGATGGGGAGGAGGGTGTCAGTGGGGGAAAAAGGAGAAACATCTGTAACAAAAACAAAAAAATAAAATAAAACATAATAATAATAATAATAATAATAATAATAAAAATAAACCCTGAAACTAAATATATATATATATATATATATGTTTTATTTTAAACAATTAAGCTTGGGCACATCTACTACACAACTATAGTTAACAAATAAAATGGGAAACATCTTCAGCATAGTGGATTTGTGTAGGGCGTTTAGTGGGAGATTTGTAATCAGAAAACAGAATAAGGAAATCAAGTTAAAACCCACAATTCAGAGAAGATCACGGCATAGAAAACTGCTAAGAAAATACTGTATCATTTTATTTACTTTTAAGTTTTGCCTTGTTTCCACCACTTTTCAGATGCTGAGGCATTTTAAAAAATACCATTCAGGTTCTCTTTCCCCAGCTACCTACTCAGCTGTAAGTGTGATAGAGGGAACAGAGTCTAGGAATGGACCATCAATTTGAAGAAACAATTACTTGATTATCTATAGCATTCTACTTTTATACAACCGAAGAAGAAAGTGTATCTTGCAGAATGTAGTTTTTCTATATATGGGTTCTGATTATAATACACAATTCTAATTCATAGAGATGTATCATGGGAATCTAGAGTAAACTGAGTTGTTTATTTCCAGTCAGAATAGCTGAGAAATTTCAACTGGACTTCTAATGTTCATATAAAGTTCATTGTTTATATAGAAAAGTAAACAGTTGGATTACCCTTTGTCAAGATTACTGTTTCAAAGTTAGCTTTCTGAAAGTACTGATTATGTATATTTCAAGAGCATTAAATTATGAAAATGAAAATTATATGACTTGTCAGTTCATTATGCCAAGAAGATTCGAAGGGTGAATTAGATTTTATAAAACATATTGAATGTATTATATATTTTCACCATATCTTTAAGTTACTTCAAATATATGAAGAGAAAAAAATCATTTTAATTTTCTGTCTCCAAAACGCAATTTTATTTCTGGGCTCATTCCGCAGAGGAGAAATAATTTTGACATTTGTAGTTTTGATATATGGCTTAATATAAGAATAAAAGTCTTTGTGGGAAATTTTTGTGTGTAGATTTAAAAGTTTATGTTGAACAATTTGAAAGTATGAGGACTACTTTCACAGCTAAGAAAAAAAGCACACATTTGGAACTGAACTGAAAGTCTGAAATAACAAAATGGGGAACCTCTGCTTATATGATTAATATAGACTTGCCTGTGATACTACTTGTAAGGACAGAAATAACATCACATCACCTATTTCAAGAAACTTCCGTGTCGAGGGTCATGTCAATAAAGACTGGGTGGTAACAGGACTGATAATTTTGAGATTAACTCATTTTTAGCAACTCTTAAAGGGGCAACTCATCAACATTTAATATAATTTTTATATTAAAAAGTTTAGTCTATAGTGCTAATCATACAGATATCTTGATTTTTTAATTGTATAAACTTTTATTCTGAAATGTGTAAGTTAGTTTTACGAATTATGTCACATGTTGACTAACATTCATAGTAGACAGAGCAGATCTATTCAGTTGAGGATTACAACATAATAGGTGCTATGTAATAAACATTTCAACTCAGTTGTCCTTTGTGACTAGTGACCAGAAAGTTTATGCTTAAGGGTACAAATTTAAGACAATAATTTACCAATGTGAAAATCTTAGGATAAGCATGCAAGGTAAATGGTATATCGATTTTGTTAATGTGAATTAGTTAATGCAACTCAATTCATGTTTAGAACGTATTTTAAGATTAAAAATAATATTACATAAGAAAAAAATCAATTTTTATATATTCTCATCATGTACTTAAAAATATTAAATTTTTTTGATGATAATGATCACAATTGTATATATTTTCAGTACTAGGATGTATATAGACGTTAACAATATTATAATCTATAATGAAATGCAATTAGTGCATTCAGTGGTTATAGAAGTAAAAATGTAATTTAATGTAACATATATATTACTTTTCACAGTTGATACTTTGTTTATAATTCTTTGTTTTTTAAACATTTTTTGGCATTTATCTGTTCACAATTTTTCCTGTTGCTGGGATAGAATTTTCTTTATATCCGAGTTAAATTCACCATTTGGGAATAGAATGTTTCTTAGAAAGATTAAAGCAGCACTTTGAGCCATTGAAATTGTAATATTATTTTGAAAGAACATTTTAAGAGGTTTGTATAAAGTAAATTGTATCTACAGTTAGGATAAAGTAGGAATTGTGTTTCCAGAGATTACTGCATAAATTTTCATTGAAAGGACTTTCCCTGTGGTTCAGTGTTATTAAATTACATGAGTTATGAGCTCTTGTATTTTCTTTGGAGTCATCTATCATTGGCCATGTCACATATAGAATTTGATGATACTAAGCACCAGGGGCATCGTGTGCTCCTTGGGCCCACTTCTCTGCATTGTGGGACTCACTGAGGATCAGACCATACTCACAGAAATTCCCAATCTAAAATAAAAATAATAATAACAATAATCATAATCATAATAATGATATAACATTGCTTTTAAAGATATAGGGTTCTTTGGTATCATCTTCCTTGAATATGTAAAATATTGTATCCCATTTGAATGCCATTAATTTTGAAGATGAGTCAGTCTTCTCTGAAGACCTGCTTGTAATAATTTCCTATGACCTTTTGATGGCTGAATCCAGAAGTTTTCTTTTTCTTAATCCTCATCCCAGGATATGTTTCTATTGATTTTTGGAGAGAGAAGGAGGGAGGGAGAAAGAGAGAGAAATATCAATGTGAGGATATGTTTCTATTGATTTTTGGAGAGAGAAGGAGGGAGGGAGAAAGAGAGAGAAATATCAATGTGAGAAATATCAATATTGATTCGGTTGCCTCTTATAAGCACCCGACTGCAACCTAGGTATGTGCCCTGACTGGGAATTGAACCCACAGCCTTTTAGTGTACAAGATGATGATGTTCTAATCTACTAGGCCACCAGGTCAGGGCCAGAAGTTTTAATGGAAAACATTTAGTTCTAGGATTTTATGGCTTTGGACTGAACCACTAATTATTGAATATATTTAAATACCAAAAATAAAAAAATAAAAAAAAAAACATTAAATAACACAATTCAGGAAAAGCAAGTCATTCACAAATAATTTATCAAAAGTGTATGGTTGTCAGAATTTGCTACTTACATACAATTTTGGCCCACAGAGTGTTAAAGACCTTCACCAGGACTCTGCAGTGTTCCTTTTCTTTCCTTTTGAAACACAACAAATAAAAATTTATCATACAATTATTCTTGTGTTTATAGTTATTATATTTATTATTAAATTAATCAACTGGGTTTTTGTTTTTGTTTTTTTTTTCAAAATCCCCAGGGCCAGTCAACAAAAGATATATCCTTAATTTTATCCAAACATTCACTTCAGAATTCTCCTAGATTGATGAGCTTACCATAAGGTCCACCTAGTAAAGATAACTTGAATTATATTTTGATAGAATGTTTCCAGGAAATCACCGTATTTACCATTTTACTAGGTGTAGGACTACCTGTGTAAAATGACCATTTCTATTTTGTGTGTGGTTCGAAAATTATGCTTACTTGGTTGGCATTTTCCAATCATGCCATACCAATCTCTGATTCAGTCTCATGATTAGTTTTTATCTATTGGGTTCAGGATGTGTTTCTGTCGTCCTCCAGTCTGGTGACAGCAGCTACAAGTGTCTTTTTGCATAAGAATATACTTGTATAATAGCTTTTGTTTTAATTTTTTGACAGAAATTTTCTGAGTTTGTTTTACAAACTCTTTCATTCATTTTCTTTTTTCATAGTCTTTTCCATAAAGCAATTTTCTATTACAATTGAAATCGTGATTGCAATTATCACTATTTTGAATTATAGTTATTTCATCCTGCAGCTACAAAATGTGCAACTCATAATTATTCAAACACAAATTACTATGAACATTATAGCTCTTTACTATCAGATAAGTAATTAGCGACCAATGTCACCTCAAGCTAGACACCTCATTCTGCCTTTTGTTTTCCGGCCTCTGTTTTCATCTTCTTTGTCTTTTTCCAGCTAGCTTTCTAAGGATGTGTCTTTCTTTGTAATACTGTCTTGTTAAATATGTAAAATATTTTATAAGAGAATTTATAAATGCAAATATCTGGATAAATTTATCTCAATATTATATTTTAATTACTATTGAGAATCTATAACATACCAAGAATCTATTAATGCTTCCATATTAAAAGTTTTAGCAATCAAATCAATACTATGTAAATCATAGTATTTTGTGTTTCCTTTATTATTATATTATTATATATCCTAGTATATTATATTATATTAGAAGACATTTCAGTTGTTGGATATATTTGTATTAGCTCTCATGTTAATAGGTAACTCCAAGAAATACCCTCACACAAATACAAATACAAATAAAACATCTGAAATCTCAATAAAAAATGTAATTCACCTTAGTACTAATTTTTACTGCTAAATAGTATCTGAAGAAGATGATTGTTTCTTACATTTGAATTTTATGACTACAAATCTGATTGAAGAAGGAAAACTCTTGAAATATTCTGTGAACATGTTAAGCCCTCTACAAAAAGTTATGGAAATAACTTACATAATCAGTTATTACCATCTATTAGTATGAATAACTACTAAAGCTTTTGTATAAAGCTTTTTTGTAGGGCAAAACAATAGTATTATATATTCTTTACCAAAGAATATCATCTTCATTTTCACTTAAACTTAATAGGATGCCGGGCCAGTGTGGCTCAGTGCAGTGCTTGAGCATCAACCCATGCACCAACAGGTCACCAGTTCGATTCCCCGTCAGGGCACATGCCCAGGTTGTGGGCCTGGTCCCAGTGGGGGGCGTGCAGGAGGTGGCCAATTGATGTTCTCTCTCATCGATGTTTCTATCTCTCTCTTCCTCTCCTTTCCTCTCTCTCTAAAAATCAATAAATTAAAAAAATAAATAAAAATAAACTTAATAGGAAATATGGCTCTTTGAAGAATAACTTGATTTTAAATTTATGTCAAATAAAAGCATCTCTCTTGTTTTGCAAAACCTGAATCTTCAATGTTTCCAGTTGTAACTTATTTTAGCTCCATATAAATAGGCTATAAACCAAATAATAACAAGGTAAAGAAAGTTTGAAGTTGTTGTTACATAAGTTGATTTTTTAACATCAGCTTGCTAAAGATAAGCTTTCTTTATAATATGTATATTTTAAAATATGTCATTACAATTGAACTAAAATATCCTAGGAATAAAAGAAGTCTTTAGAGGTCATTATCCAGCTTACTGAAAGTACTGCAACTAAGTCATCTCTGACAGATTGGTATTTTTTCTACTTTTATAGACCTCTAGAGAGAGAGAGAGGTTCTATATCTTTAACAATTCTCACTGTGAGAAATGTTTAATTACTCCTAACTTAAATGTTCATGTTTCAGTTTCAGATGATAATGATGGTGGTGATGGCAATGATGATATGATGATGATAATTGTAATTAATATTTTGGTTCTGGCCTCAGTAGAGATGAAGAGTAAACTTTTCTCCATCTTATACTGATTTTTTTTTATTTATGAAATTATTATTGTTATACTTCAGCTTTTTCACATATTTTAAATCCTTTTATTATTTCATTATCCTCTTCAACTTTTCTATGAGAAATTGTTATTCTTTGCAGACTTTTATTTTGCAGATAGTATAGATATAAATTAATAGATACCATGTGTGTAAATTTCAGGCTGATTATCTGTTATCATCTTATTAGAATCCAGCTAAATATATTGTTAGCAAGTATGGAGAGTATGTTTTGGATGGGATGTTCGCCGAATTGATGGTTAGCATACCTCAGTTTTGCTTTTTGGAGTGCAAGGACAACCTTGAAAGAGATGATCATCTTTCAGTAGCGTTGAAAAATGAACCTAAATTCTCATCAAATTTAGTGAATATGTTTGGAATGATGTGTTAAATTATGTGCTAAGCAAAGTATACAAAATTCATTTGAAGGGTAAAGTGTAGAGACACTTAAAATACAGTCATTCACCTGAGCAGCAAACATGAGGCACTGTAAGAAAACTTTTATAGAAGATGATTTGAGTCTGGGTGATGGGCACACAGTGCAATATACAGATCTTGTATTATAGAAATGTACACTTGAAACCTGTATGATTTTATTAAGCAATGTCACTCCAATATTTAAAAACAATAACAGAAAACTTTTGTATTTAATGCAGAGAGACAATGTGTATTAAAATATCATGACCGTTATCACAGGAATGAGGTGTTGTTATTGACTGGGAAAGAGTATGAGGGAGCCTACTGGGAAGCTGGAAATTTTCTAAAATGTGGCTTGTGGTTAATGAGAGTATATGAATAAATATGTAAAAATTTACTTAAATGTCCACTTATGGTTTATGCATCTTGCTGAAGTCATACCTCCATTTAAAAGAAAAAAGAAATTATGGACATAGAAAATAAATAGGGGTTTGAAATCAAAATCAGAATCACAAAGGCAGATGCTCAAAATCGCAGGTACTGATTTTCAACTGCATTGTTTACAATAGTGGCAACTCTCAGTCGCACACTGTAGAGTAAATAGCGTTAGAGATTTGTTTATGTAATCATAGCTAACGAGTTCTCAGAGCATTAACAACCCAGCTAATGCATGCATGTGTGCGTCTGTGTTTGCATAGGTGTAGATCTGTGTATATCTACTTTATTGTAAAAACTTTATTGCAAACAAGAAGTACCAAAAAGAATAAAGCTAAACTAAAACCAACAGAAGTCAGTTCAAAATCATATTCAACAAAGCATTACTCCAATGTGTTTCATCTTAATCTATTCGCTTGAAAGCATCATTTATATACTTCTAATTTGCTCACAGCTTCCTCAGGGGAAATATTTAGTATATTGGATTATGAAAAATTTTAGCCTTATGGCTATTGTTTTTAATAAAAGTCTTACAATAAACAGCCTGTTACATTCTTAGGGATGAAAGTATTTTCCACATAATTAAAATCAAAAGATAAGCCCTGACCGGTTTGGCTCAGAGGTAGAGCTTCCGCCCACGGACCAATGAGTCCTGGTTCGATTTCGGCCAATGGCACATACCTCGGTTGCGGTTCTTTCCGGCCCTGGTCGGAGTCCTGCGGATAGCAACCAGTCAGTGTGTCCCTCTCATGTTGATGTTCCTCTCTCTCCCCTTCTCTCCCTCTCTCTCTCTCCCACTCAATCTGAAGATCAATAGAAAATAATAATAATAAAAATAAAAAAATAAAAAGATAAAATAGGATTATATTAATGGGTGAAATTTAGAGAACAGGATACTTTATTAATATCTCTTTCTATTTTATTGAGATATATTTGACAAAATTATAATATTTTTCAATTGTAAAATAAAGACTTGATATACATATGCATTGTGAAAGGATTCCCAACATCACGTTAATTAACACACATCCATCACTTCACATATATACCTTTTTTCCTTTTGGGTGAAAACATTTAAATTCTATTCTTTTAGCAAAATTTTCAATTATACAGGGGTTGGCAAAAGTAGGTTTACAGTTGTGAGTATGTGAAACAGTTTATTTTCGTATTATTTATTTTGTGTTTTTTTTTTCCTACTGTCTAGTTGCATATTAAATCTGTGATTTGCAAATATTTTTCCCATTCTGCAGGTTGCCTTTTTATTTTGTTGATGGTTTCCTTTGCTGTGCAGAAGCTTTTCAGTTTGACATAGACTCATTTGTTTATTTTTGCTTTTGTTTTTGGTGTCAAATCCAAAAATAATATCATTGCCAAGACCAGTGTCAAGACATTTTTCTCCTCTGTTTTCTTCTAGGAGTTTTATGGTTTCAGACCTTACATTTAACTTTTTAATCCATTTTGTATTGATTTTTGTGTGTGGTGTAAGATAGGGTCCAATTTCATTCTTTTGCATGTAGACATACAGTTTTCCCAGCACCATTTATTACAGAGACTATTCTGTCCCAATTACATATTCTTGGCTTCTTTGTTAGAAATTAATTTCCAATAAATGTGTGAGTTTATTTCTGGTTGTTCTATTCTGTTCCATTGACCTATGCATCTGTTTTTATGTCAATACCATACTGTTTTCATTACTATAGTTTTGTAATACTGTTTGAATCAGGAAGTCTGATACCTCTACCTTTATTCTTCTTTTCAAGATTGGTTTGAATAATTAGGGTCTCTTGAGGTTAAATATAAATTTTAGAATTTGTTTCTTTTTAATTAAGGTATACTTTACATATAACTGTATATTAATTTCAGATGTACAACATAATTTGATATTTGTGTACACTGTGAAATGATCACCACAGTATGTCTAGTTACCATTTTGTCACCACACAAAGTTACAAATTTTTTTCTTGTGATGAGAACTTCTAAGATTTATTCTCTAGGCAACTTTCAAATATGGACTATAATATTATTGACTATAATAAGCATGCTGTACATTGCATCCCATGACATATTACTTTTATAGCAAGAAGTTTGCACCTCTTGAACCCCCCTTCACCTATTTTGCCTACCGCCCATCCCCCCAACCCCACTCTCTGGCAACCACCATTCTGTTCTCTGTATCTATAAAATTTAGGTTTTTTTATTTTGTTTTTTAGATATCACCTATAAGTGAAATCATATGGCATTATCTTCCTCCATCTAACTTATTTCACTTAGAATAATAACCTCAAATTCCATCCACGTTGTCACAAATGACAAGGTTTTATTCTTTTTTTATGGCTGAATCTTAATCTCCAGAAACTATGAATGTTTTCTTATCTGGCAAAAGGAACTCTGCAGATGTAATTAGATGAGTGGATAGAAAAGCTGCCATACATTTATACAATGGAATACTATGTGGCTGTAAGAAAGAAGGAGCTTTCCCCCTTTATGACAGCATGGATGGACCTGGAGACAATTATTGCTAAGTGAAATAAGCCAGTTAGAGAATGACAAATATCACATGATCTCACTTATATGTGAAATTTAATGAACAAAATAAGTCCAGAGGCATGGATACATGGAACAGAATAACAGATCTCAGTGGGAAGGTGGGTTAGAGGGGACAGGAACAGATTAACCAAAAAACATACATGAATATATGCATAACCCGTGGACACAGACAATAGTGTGAGGAAGCCCTGCAGTGAGGCAGGCGTTGGATGGAAGAGGGGCAAAAAGGGGGAAAATAGGGGACATCTATAATACTGTCAACAATAAAAATAAATAAATAATTAATTAAAAATTTAACAAACTTGAGGTCAGGAGGTTATCCCGGATTATCTGGGTGGGCCTGATGTTGCCACAAAGGTCCGGAGGCAGAAGATCAGACAAGTAAAGAAGGTCTAAGAATAGATGTGACCACAAAAGAAGAGAGAGGATCACTATAACCTGGAGAGAAGGCATGTTGGCAGTCTCTAGATTCTAGAAGTATCAATAAATGGGTATTTCCCTGGAAATTGCAGAAGGAACCACCCATGCTGACGTCTTGATTTTAGCCTGTTAAGACTGTTTTGGAATTCTTACCTCCAGAAATGCAAAAGAGTAAATGTGTGTGTTTTAAGCCAGCAGATTTGTGGTAATTTGTTACAATAGCAAAATGATACTAATACATAAAACAATATAGATAACTCTCAAAAACATCATGTTAAGTGAAAGATAACCTGTAGCTGGATAAAGTTAAATTGAGTGTTAGGTTTTGCATATTCATATACCCATCCCTATATCAAATCTAATCAAATGATAGAGTGAGATCCACAGTTTGTTTATTTTTTCCATTTTCCTCATTTGTTATTATCCTTGCCTTCTTCTTTGATTGTAAACTGTATTTCCAATATTTATGCACCATTTTTTTTATTCTGGATTTGAATGTTGTATTGAGGCTCCTACTAAGAGAATGTCACCTAAAGTTAAGAGATATTTTTCCTTTCTCTGTCTATCTACTCAGTCCTTCTAAATTTCTTTCTTATCTAATATTTTTTTCTTTCCATTAGCTCAGAATTCTTTTAAATTCAGTGGTCTCCAAATTAAAAAATCCACTGGGTTAAAAATATTATCTTAGCATTTCTATTTGTTCTTTCTAAAAATAAAAAACATGTTTATACTTACTGATATTTGGTACTGCAAGAAATGACACTGGAGTCTGAGGGAAGAGTGAGCATTCCACAATAAAAAGGGGTTGATTTGCTTTAAGTGGATTTCCCCCACTAACTATGCTTTTAGATTTTATAATTTTATTTGTTTATTTATTTTATTTTTTAACTCATCTTTATTGTTGAATGTATTATAGATGTTCCCCCTTTTTTCTCCATTGACCTTCCTCCTTCCCAATCCCATCCCCCTCCTGCCTTCCCCGCACTATTGTCGGTGTCCACTGGTTATGCATATATGTATAGAAGTTCTTTGGCTTATTTCATCCCGCCTTCCTTCCCCCTTCCCTTTGAGGTTCATCAGGCTAACAACCAATTTGTGCTTCTTAATTCCTTCATCTTTTTCACCCATTCCCCCAGTCCCCACCCATCTGGCAAGCAACAAAAAGTTCTCTGTATCTATGAGTCTGTTTCTGTTCTGCTTGTTCATTTTGTTTGTAGATTCAATTGTTGATAGATATGTATTAATTGCCACTTTATTGTTCATAATTTTGTTATTCTTCTCCTTCAAGAAGACCCTTCAACATTTCATATAATAATGGTTTGGTGGTGATGAAATCCTTTAGCTTTTCCTTGTCTGGGAAACTCTTGATATGTCCATTGATTCTAAATGATAGCTTTGCAGGATAGAGTAATCTTGGTTGTAGGTTGTTGCTTTTCATCACCTTGAATATCTCTTGCCAATCCTTTCTGGCCTACAAATTTTCTTTTGAGAAATCAGCTGACAGTCTTATGGAAGCTCCTTTGTAGGTAAAAAACTGCTTTTCTCTTGCTGCTTTTAAGATTCTCTCTTTGCCTTTAACCATTGGCATTTTGATGATGATGTGTCTTGGTATGGACCTCTTTGGATTCATCTTGTTTGGGACTGTCTGTGCTTCCTGGACTTGTATGTCTGTTTCCTTCAACAAGTTAGGAAAATTTTCTGTCATTATTGTTTCAAATAGGTTTTCAATTTCTTGCTCTCTCTCTTCTCCTTCTGGCATCCCTATGATGCAAAAGTTGGTACACTGAAGTTGTCCCAGAGGCTCCTTACACTATCCTCATTTTTTTGGATTCCTTTTTCTTTTTGCTGTTCTGATTGGGTGTTTTTTGCTTCCTTGTATTCCAATTCGATGGTTTGCTTCTTGGCTTTATGTACTCTACTATTGATTCCCTGTAAATTATTCTTTATTTCAGTTAGTACATCTTTCATTTCTAACTGGTCCTTTTTTATGTTGTTGATGTTCTCACTAAGTTCCTTGAATGTCTCACCAAGTTCCTTGAGCAACCTTATAACCAGTGTTTTGAACTCTGCATCTGATTGATTGCTTATCTCTATTTTGTTTAATTTTTTCCTGGAGTTTTGTTCTTTTCTTTCATTTGGGACATGTTTCTTTGTGTCCTCATTTTGGCTGCTTCCCTGTGATTGCTTCTATGTATTAGGTAGAGTTGCTATGTCTCTTAGGCTTCTTAGGGTGGCCTATTGTTGTAGGTGTCCTGTAGGATCCAGTGCACAGCCTCCCTGATCACCCCAGCTGGGCCCTCGAGGTGCACCCCTAGTGTGTACTATACACCCTTCTTTTATAATTGAATCTTGGTTGCTATTGGCCCATCAATGGGAGGGATTAATTCAGGCTAATCTGCTGCAAGGACTGGCTATGCCCACTGACCATTGACCCTTGGAGGATCAGCTGTGTAGGGGCCCACCACACAGAGCAAGATTTACTTCAGTAGGGCTCTGGTACCCACTAAGTCCGCTCATTGAGTGTGTCACTTGTGGAGGTGGTTGGGTGATGGTGTTTCGATGTGGTCTGAAGCTGTCCACTGTGTGTACTGGCTCTGGGGCAAGGTCAGCCACTGCCTGTGTTCTATCTGGGATCACCTGAATAAACTACAAAGTGGTCTGCCAATGATTGCTTCTTGTGCTGGGCTTGGGGTTGCCCAGGAAAAGCCATGTTGTGAACCAAGGCTGGTTTTTCTAGTGCCAGGCCTGGGACCACTTAATGAGAGGTATGGGGCTCACTGAGACCAGATGCTGAATGTTTGAGAGATTATAGGAAACTCTGAAGCAGGATCCAAGACAGGTCAATCTATGGTAAAGACTTTGGAAACAGCTTGGATGGGCCTGAAATTTGGGTGGGGCGGGGCCTCAGGGAATCACCAGGGTGGGGCAAACTATGTGAGCCTGGTTGCTGGAGTCCCAGATATGGCGGCCATCTGTAGCTCAGGGAAGGTCTCACCAAAGGAACAATGGCCTCCACCAGCACATCTGTCCAGGAGAAAGCCGCCTCTTCAGCCCTCGTCCTGAGGCCAAACAGCTCAGTTCTTCCTTGTTGTCTCTGGAGCCCCTCATGCTGCCCTCCCTCTGAGCTTAGAGGGAGCAAGTCCAAGTAAGTCCTCGCATGGGCCATTTAAGGGATCTGCCTGGGGCTCCAGAAGCTGCAGCCTCCCTCAGCCTCAGTTCCCACTGGGTTTACACCAGAAGTGATGGGACTTCTCTTCCTGGCACTGGAATCCTGACCTGGGTCTCTGGTGTGGGATGGGACCCCTCACTCCTCAGGGAGGACCTTCCCAGCCGAGGTGTCCCTCCTGATTTTTATCCGCCACACGTGGGTGTGGGACCAGCCTGTCTGTGCCTCCGCCCTCCTATCAGTCTTGGTGTGGCTGTTTCTTTAATTTCTTAGTTGTAGGACTTCCATTCAGCTCGATTTCAGGTGGTTCTGAAGGATGGTTGTTCTGTAGTTTAGTTGTAATTTTGATGTGGTTGTGGGAGGAGGCGATACCGCATTTACCTACCTGCCATCTTGACCGGAAGTCCAGATTTTATAATTTTAAATAATTAAAAAAATTCAATATTTAGCAATGAAATAGTCAAGGTCATGACAGTCAGCTGAACACACAGATGTTTTCTGGTAATTTAGATCTTTAAATCTTTGCTAGTAAAAATGATTTGAAGATTTTTTTGAGTTTAAAAATTAACAAGAATTAATATGTACACTAAAAGGATATTTTATAATTTATATTTTGTTTGAAATATGTATCAGTTAAACATCACTTTGATGCTATTTGGCCCATCATTTATCACTTCAAAATAGAAACAGACCCATAGATACAGAGAACAGACTGATAGCTGTCAAAGGGGAGGGGGAAGGGGTCTGGGTGAAACAGGTGAAGGGATTAAGCAAAACAGAATGAAGATTACCAGAAGGAAACAGGGGTGGGAAGCTAGGAGAAGGTAAAGGGGGGATAAACGGTGATGAAAAGAAACTTGACTTGGGGTGAACACGCAATAAATACAATATACAGATGATGTGTTACAGAATTGCACCCCAGAAAGCTATATAATTTTATTAACGAATGTCACCCCAATGAATTCAATAAAAATTATGTTCATGTTATTTTTGTATTTATAAACTGCACTATTATAAAGTTGCATATTATTTTACAAATCCTCCAATATGCATAGTGCTAGGCTAATACATGGAATAAATTAACATTAATTTATCTAGCTTCTAGCTGAAGTCTATGTGCAAAGTTATTAAATAGAACCTGATGTTTTCCCCCTCCAATAGTAATTAGATATGGGCATGATTTAGAAAAGTAAATGATATTGGAAAAAAAAAATACTAGAATGAAGAGTTTTTTCTATTTCTTCAATATTCTTCCCACATTTTTGTATGTATTATTATTTCTTTTACTTATAAAGTCTTCTGAGAATCACTATACTGCTGAATTAAAGATATATCTGTTTGTTTGTGGCGAGTAAGGAAGATGGAAATTCAAATAGGGTTGTCATCACTGCACTTTGTAAAATGTCTAGTATTTAAGAGAAGGATTTTAGCAAAGGACTTTCTTTTATAATTGGGCAGATATTTTTCTCATTCATAGTGGATGGCCTATTATAGTCTTTATCTCCCTGTTTTAAAACACTAACACTCTTTTTGGCTTGGCAACATTCTCCTCTATTTGTGTTTAGTTTCAGTAATTGTGCTCATATCTAGGAGTAAAACAAATCTCATTTGATTACTAGACCAAATCAGCTTCTTTGTGTACAGAACCCCAAGGGACTAGAATTTAGTCCCTGGAGCACTTAACATTTCTTGTGAGTCAGGAGCAAAGCTAAAGTAAATTGATGATCAGAGGCACCAATGCTTAAAATCGTGGGTAGAGCTGACAGATACACTCTTTGTTCTATTAAAAGCTTGTAGACACATTGTTTTTTTCATCAATAACTTCCAAGAGAGACTGGGAGTGAACACAACTCAAATGCCAGTGAAAACATTTTAACCATTAGCAGGAGTGCATTGATGGTCTCCTATTTATTCTTTAAATTCCTAAATTTAAATGAATGGTGCTCAGCTGGAATTTCTACTCACTTTGTTTATTTTGAAATAAAAGCACATGAATTATCTCTATGGCTGTCTTCAATGCATAGCACCATTTGTGTGCTTTTGATTTTTCTTTCTCAGATTCTCTAGCAATTATTTGAAAGGGAGAGAATTGCCTTATTTGCTAATCTTCAGTTCCATTTCCAGTGTTTGCACTGTGCTTGGATTATTTTGCATGTCTATATTCTTATATACTTAATCTTCTTTCCCTCTTGAATTGGTAAGGAGTCAGGACTGGTGATGACTCATTAGAAAGTACACGGTGGAAGGCTGACATTTACTATACATATGAAGGGTAACTAAAGTAAACACTGGATACGAAATTCAATAAAGCCAAAGCAAGAAAAGGGAGTTAAGAGGCAAAGTCAGGCGTTTAGAAGACCTATGTGTGGCTAGGGTTAAAACAGATGGGAAAATAAGGTAAATTTGGAAGCATTTCATCAGCTTGGAAGAAAGTGGGTATTGAATCTTTTTATGCCATATCCACAATCAATGGGTTTCAATGGGTTTGTCATAATGAGACTCATTCAGTAACATTTGATGCTTATTTTCAACTGGCTTCCATAATACTTGTGAGTTGTGTTTTGTTTTTTGTTTTGTTTTTTAGTCAAACTGGGGTGTCAAAGATGGTCTCTTTGCTATATTTTTCAATAATATTCAATCAATAGTATATGCTAATATATAACAGACCATTACTCTGTTTCAACTATTTCGCAGAAGTATATAGAGGCATTAACTGTCAGGGCTATCTCTTCCTCACGGATAAGTGAATTGTAGTAGCTTAGTTCAATTCCAGATCCTCCCATGATCTCTCAAGATGGATTTGCTGCCGTGTTACTAGGTAAATGTGAAAACAGATTTTGTTGCTCAGATTTTTAAAATCTGTGGGCTTTCCCTGTTACCTCCTAGTAACTAATGATCTCAAGCAACAGGCCAATATTGGTTAATGCTATGGGAGCTGCATCTTCTTCTGGCCACTCTGCCCAGAAATGGGGGTTTATGTGGTCCTTACTTTGAATTCCTAGATCTGAGCCAATCTTGAATCTGCTAAACTATATCATTCTAAGTCTCTGTATTTAGCTGGTTATTAGGTTCTTCAGCTTTATACAAGTGTAACTTTGGACTGTCAGGTGCTTTCCAAGAGTCTCAGCATGTCCAATTTCCTACAGTATTAATGAGGATTATGGCAGAGTATCTCCAAACTTCTCTTCATCTCTACTTCTTCTCCCTAGTGGAAGCTGCCATCATATCTTTCCAAACTATAGAAATTACCTCTTTAATGGTCTTCCTCTTCCAGTCATATCATACATTAGTCTATCTTCCATGTGGTAGCCATAGTCAACTTTTTCCAAAAAAATCAAATCACATTACTAACCTGGTTTGAAGCAGTTCAACATCTTCTCATATGGGCAAATTTTATTCTCCAAAGATGGCTTCCACATTCTGATCTTCTAATGTGACTTGATATTACCACCACTTAAAGGTGGGAGTCTGTGTCCCATCCCCTTAAATCTAGTTGGTACTGTGATTCCAGTAGAAGTGACACTATAGGTGATAAAATTAGATAAAACCATTCCTGGTTCTCTTGGACACTTGCTTTTGAACCCAGTCCTCATGCCTAAATAAGCCCAGGTAGCCTGTGGAGAAATCTATTTGGAGAAGAACAGAAGTCCCCAACCTTAGATGGCTCCCTCAAACAGCTGGTAATTGGTGAGGTCAGTCTCAACAGGGCTTGATGTGGAGATGGGCTATCTACATCAAGCCCTGTTGAAACTGCAGAATTAAGAGCAAAGGAAATTGTTTTTGATATCTAAGTCACTAAGTTTTAGGAAAATTTCATTTTTAAATACAGCAATCTAACACAGGTTTTGGTACCTGAGAGTGGAATGCTGCTATAAAAACCCTAAGACATGTAGCATTGGCTTTGGGACAGGACAATGAGGAAGCTAAAAATCTTGGCAAAATGTTAATAAAAGCCTAAGAACCTTGAGGAGTCCATCTGTGACAACTCAAAGAAAAATAAGAAAAATATGACTGGAAGATGTTTGTAGATATGGAAATTTTGTCAACAATATTACCAGAAGTAACATGGAAAATAGACAATTTTCCAGTGAACTCAATGATCAAGCTAATGATATTTTCAGGGAAAATGTTTAAAGTGTCACCTGGATTTTTTTCATTGCCTATATTTGATATGAAAAGAGGAATGAGCTAAAAATGAATCCTTAAAAATAAAGAATCCAGAATTTTCTTATTTTCAAACAAACTCTATTTTTCTTCCCAAATCTCTCTAGGTGGCAAATGATGCTCAAATTAAGGTCTGGCTTAAGGGAGAAGATTAAATGTAGTGTAAAATTTATATTAAGATCTCAGATCTGACATGGTTCCTCATAGAACATGTCAAACAAAGAAGCCCTTTTAAAGATCATACTAGGTAATTTGCAGTGCTCTCCCCATTATACTAGAAGGCTTATAATCTTCTCAAGGATATGATCCCACAGCAGTGTCATGGTGAGGTCAAGGAAGAGAATAACTTATCTGGAAAAGATTTGTGGTTAGAGCTTTAGTCTGGTGAAGTGAATTATAAATCAATATACAGAAAGTCCACCAAAATGCTAAAGGAACTGTATCTGCTTGTAATAAAAGGAAGAGAAATATCACAATGCGAGTAAAGGCCCTGAATCCCCAAACTTTTAGAAGCAGGATAGATGCTTATGAAGGCTTCAGAAAAGAAAAGTGGACTCAGAGGTAAGGACCAAGAGCTCTCTGAGTTGAGCTAAGAGCCATGAAAAACAACTTCCAGGGAGTAGGACTGGATTCTAATCAAGGAGCTGGCAGCATGTGCCTGGGTGGATTTCAGAACTGATATGGTCTAGTGACTACTATGTTTCTTACCTTTTCCTGCCATTCTAAATGGGAGTGTCTACAGAAGTTATTCAATGCCTGTTCCACCATTTCATTTTGAGCATTTGGAGACCTAGAAAAATTATCGCTTTAGGTTAGATGTGTCACATGTCATCACATTGTAAAAAAGAGTGCTCAAAGGGCTGTATATGAATAACTACACATAGGAAGTATCACCTGTACATTGATCTGATTTAGATAATTTGATTCTTTTTTTTTTAATCCTCACCTGAGGATATTTTTCCATTGATTTTAGATAGAGTGGAAGAGAGGGAGGGAGAGGGAAAGAGAGAGAGAGAGAGAAACATAAATGTGAGAAAGACACATCACTTGGTTGCCCTCCACACGCACTCTGGGGCCAGGGATCAAACCTGTGACCCAGGTATGTGCCTTTGACCGGAATTGAACCTGCAACTTTTCAGTCCATGGACCAGTGCTCTAACTACTGAGCCAAACCAGCCAAGACTGGATTTTTTTTTAAAATCCTCACCTGAGGACATGTTTTCATTGATATTTAGAGAAAGAAAGAGAGAGAAACATAGATGTGAGAAACATCAGTCGGTTGCCTCCCAATAAATGTCCTGATTGGTGATGCAAACTTCAAGCTAGGTATGTGCCCTGACCTGAAATCAAACCCACAACCTTTTGGTGTATGGGACAACCCTCTGACCAGCTGAGCCACCCAACCAGGGCTAGATAATTGGATTCTTGACTTTGAGCTGATACAATTATGGAATTGAGACTTTTCAGTCTTGGAAAAAGTAAAGAATATAATCTCCATGTGAAAGGTGTATAAATGTTGTAGCTTGAAGACACACTGTGGCAGATTGTAATTTTCAAAGATGGCTTTAACAAGACCTCCTATCTCAAAATTTTCTTGTTGCAATATGACCGTGATATTCCTCCCATCAAGTGCTATTTCCTTCCCTTGAATCTGGGCAGATTGTGGCAATATGACTTTTGAGATAAGGTTATAAAGTGTGATACATCTTTGTAGTTTACTTAGATTGTTTGCCCCTAAAACCTAACTTCTGTGCTTATATAATCCTAAGCAACCCATGTAGAGAGGGCCATGTGAAGAAGAACCTAGCCCCTGGCTTGCAGTCTTGACTGAGCTCCCTCTTGTTGCCAGCACTGACATGGCAGTCATGTGAGTAATCTGTCTTAAAGCATTCAGCCCCTAGTTAAACTTTCAGCTGATGCTGCATACAATTGCAGATTTGTGAGCAAAGTAAATTAATATTGTAGTTTAAGTCACAAAGTTTTGGAGTGGTTTGTTATGTAGAATAGTCAAGTCATACAACTTGAACACAGGTTCTGTAAGATTTAGTTTCTACCAATTCCTCAACCTCATGTCACACTGTTGTTCACTATGCTCATTTTGTCCCAATCACACTGACTTTTCTCCTGTTTTCTACAATCTAGCTAGTAGTACCTATCTTTCGACTTTTTCACTGTCATTCCCCTGATAAAAATATTCTTTGCTTGATCTTGTACTTCAGATTGAAGTTTATGGATTACCAAGAACTCCAGCTCATTTACCTATGTATTTTTATCATGGCGTATCTATCAATCAATCAATCAATCTATCTATCTATCTATATCTCTATCTATCTATCATCTATCTATCATCTATCATCTATTGTCTATCTAATCCTTCTCACTACTGGAGTAAGCTCTAAGAAAACAGGGACATTGTTCTTTTTGTTTTCTTCTCTATCTCCATTACCTTGGCATGTAGTTGGTACTCCACAAATATTTGTTGAGCTAATGAATTGATGGAAATAAATGTTACACTATAGAGAAAAATAGAAATCTAAGATTTAATACATTTTTCTAGAAAAAAAATACTTTAAAAAATTAAATTGACAGAAAAATGTTCACTCTTTTGTGATATTGTGAAAAATAAGTTGATTTCTGCATTACCTGGGTTATTTCTATAAGTTTCTCCATATCAAAAAATAGCATAAAATAAAATAAAAGTTTCAAATAAAGCTAGACATATTTAGTTACAATTTTTTCTATTGATATAAATATTTTACTTTCTGTAAGATAAAAATATAATTCTTATATATATTTTTTTAATATCATGTTTGGAGTTTAGTGTTAAACCACTTAAAAATTCTTTTCTATAGAGTAAAACTTGTTCAGGTGATAGTCAATAAAATAAAATACTCCATTTCCAGGAATTTGGGATATGGCTCCTTGGCATAATAGTGATCTAACTTTTCATCTAATCAAAATAGAAAAATGATTTTAATTTATTTAGTTGGAATTTTACTCTTTGTACACTCCAAACCAGGGTAACTACGTACACAGATATAGTTAGAATAGTCTTTCTCACTTAGAATTAGCCACCTTTGCAGAGTCTCAAAATAAGTAAAAGGAATTGCCTAGTGATTTTCTTCCTTGGAGGAAGAGTAAGCTGAAGTTTCATTAGCATCTAATTCTGAAAGCATTAGAGGGTCTATTTATATTATAACCTAATATTTGCAGCTTTCTGAAATGTTCCTTGGGATTTTCTTAGATATATCCTTAATGAGAGAGGTACACCGATTTCCTCAGATTTGAGAAGCATGGAGAGGAAGTCACAGCCTTAGGCCCTCAGAAAATCTTCTACTCTGATCTACATCCCTGTTCTGAACAACCTCTATTATTGGCTCTTGCACAAGAATCTCTTGGGGTTAGTAGTTATAGACTCTAATTGGCTATTATTTCTTGCTCATTTTCTTACTTCTTTGATACAAGTGAGAGGTTGAACCTTCAATAGATTTTACACTTATGTCTTATTCAATTAGCAAAATCATAATGTAATTCCACTTAAGTACAAACACAGCAACAGCAATCATTCCTTAATTCTAATTCCTAACTCCCTGTAAATAAGTCAGCCCATGCTTTTACTAACTAATTTCCAATGCACATCAATAATAACATTATGTTTATCACAGTGCCTAACTCTCCCTGATGAGCAGAAATGTTATATTTACTTGTGCTTATCTGCCAGTTTCACAATATGCCCCATTAATTTCCACACTGTTGCCTTAAGCTATTATGCACAGTCATTTTCCCCATCAGCTGCTGCCCACTGTTGCCTCCTTATCTTTTTCTTTAGACCCCTGCTTGGCCTTGTTCTTCTATTAGTGACATCTACTTTGGTGATCTGGTTTCCTTCCCTTTCCTTACCTTCAGATAATCGCGTAGCATCTTTCATCATTCTCCACACATATAATTTGCTCGATGCCATACTATATTTGTAAAATACATAAAAGATTGGCAGTATTTTTATTTTATAGGTGATGAAACTGAAGTGTAGAAGATAAATGACTCCCCAGAGGCCATGATTTGTGGGCCTTGTAGTGAGTTTAATGGGAAGAAAGTAGAGGTAAAATGCCAGAGTAGAGAAGTTAGAGAGACCTGAGATGAATGATAGAGACTTAAGAAAGAGGGAGTTAAATGGTCCAGGGCATAAAATGACCTAAGGAACAGTAGAAATAAAAGAGGGAAAGACCTTAAAATTGATGATTCTTCTGTTCTGATAACTTCAAATAAACTTCATATAAATTTGAAATCTCTATCAGCTCATTACGTGGGGATGGATGAAAAAAACAACTCATACAGAATATTTATCTCTTACAAAATATTCACAAAGATCCTAAAATATATAGAGAAAAAATTATGAACATCTTAGTTTTATATCAGTTATTGCCATTTCTTTTTATCTCTCCAAATACATTTCATAAACTCAGTTTAATACATTATTTAACCTTATCTACCTAATATGATAGTGTTCAGCTGACACATTCTATTTATTAAATATTAATCAAACATTTTAATGGCCTTAGATTATGCATTTATTATACTTAACCTATTTGGAAAGAAAAATAACTTCAATAAATATCATAGTTTCTAGTATTAGTACCTGCATGATCATATCATGAACAGTGGACTTAAGGATGGTATTGCTACACTTTCTTGAAACTTGTCAGTTTTCCCTGGTCCTCTCTGTTAGCCCCAAGGTTGGGGGTCAGTATAGTCCTTTCTTCTTTCTTGTTTAAGGGCCAATGTGAACAGCTGCAGAGTTTGTATATGATGCAAATCCAAGGGATGCCCCTGGCATTCTGAAATGCACAAGCTGCACAGATTTATCTAATGGCCCTGCATCAGTTCCATAAAGCACAGTTTCTATATGGCCTCTCAGCAGAACACACTCTACAAAGACAACACAAACTTCTACCTACTAATAAACAGATGCATTTAATGGGTGTCTATCATGAGGCAAGATGTGCTACAAATGTCAGGAACTCAGAAGTGAATAGTACAGACCCAGACCCACTTTCATGGAGGTTACATTCTAGTATGGGAAGGAGCAAGTAATAAAATAAAATTACAACAAAATATTGGAAGTAATAGCACCATGAAGAAAAATAAAGACGGATAATAGGATAGACAGACATGGATGCTGTGTTAAGAAAAAGAAAGATCTCCTAGGAGTGAGATATAAGCAGAAAAGCTGCTCTGCATGAGGATATAGAAATGAAATCTGTCCAAGTGGGCAAGTAAGCCTGCCATGCAACTGTGTGGAGGAACAGTATTTCAGCATGGGAGAATAGCACTGTAAATGCCCAGAGACAAGAGTGTACTCAGAGTACTTAGGAATAGCAAGGGAAACACTGTGGCTGGGGTGATGTAGGCAACTAGTAAAATGGTAAGAAATGAAGACACAGAGAAAGCTAGGGATGAGGCTAAGTAGTGACTTTTAAGCAAAACAAGACTGAATAATTTATTCTAATGTGATGGGAAATTATGGAAAGGTTTTGAGTAGAGAAGTAACATCATGTGATATGCCACCTACTAGTATCACTCTTGCTGCTATGGGAAGAATAGATTGAAAGGTGCAAGACAGTAAGCAATGAGACAAGTTAGGAGGCTACAGAAATTGTCCACCTTAAATATGATGATGACTTTTCTTGGGTTGTTGTTGATCTTGGTGGTGGAGGTGGTGAGAAGAGGGAAAATAAGAACATATGCTCAAGGTAGCTCTGCTTACCCTTTGCTCTGATTACTAATCACTTAGGCACGAGCTATGAGGTTTAAGAGATAAAAAAATGAAATGTGATTGCAATGTTTCATCTTGAGCAACTAGATAAGTGGTAGAGCCATTTTTTTTTTTTTCATGAGAAACATTGGACAACAAGGAAGTGAGGCAGAAAATAATAGAAAGCAAGAGATGATGTTTGGAGTGTTGAGTTGAGGTGCCTAAACGCATCCAGTTAGAGATTATTGTGGTTTATATGGGCCAATGAGCTAATCTGGAATTATGTTTCCCATAAGTCCCTTCCCTGAATAGGTCTAAACGGGTCGGAAGAGACATTTCACGTGAGGTTTGAAAGGCAGAGTGAAGCAGCAGCCATACTCCTTCTCTTCCCAGCAGTGTAACGCAGGGGCTGAGTGTTGTCTGAAGTGCTCACGTGTGGTCACTTACATCTGCTGACTCACCATGCATCCAGCTCTCAGAAACTTAAAGAGTATAAAAAAAGAAAACAAGTATGTAGCACCAGAGACATACTTTTCACTGTTTGTATTATAATGGATAGATGCATAGTGAAAACAAACCATATCATTAAATAATGTGACAAGAGATTTAAATCATAATTAAAGAACAATACTGGGCCAGAAAGGATATCAAACACTTTTATACAAAGCTCCCATCAGTCCTGGAGCCTGGCAGGTGCTGGCAGTGCCTTTAAGAGGCTAGAGAGTAAGATCTGCTGTAATTTTGCTGGGCCAGTTAAAAATAGCCCTCGGCCAGACACATGCCATCCATCAGAATTAAGTGGATCACTCAGCACCTGCTTCTTGTGCCCTGTCTTCTGTTACTCCATGTGCTTTCCCAGATACTGACGGGTCCTTGGCCCTTGCTTCTAGATGTAACAGTGATCTCTGCCCAGGGAAAAGGTAATGATCTCTGGAATAAGATATGAAAACTGGGCATATATTTATCATCTCAGGATTGAGCTTCCATTGCTAATAATAGCTATCTTGTACTGGAGTCCTCACTCTGTGCCAAGGTCTTGCAATACACATTCCAGATTTTATTTAATTTAATCCTGGCACAGTGGTATAAGGCAAGGTCTAGTATCATTCCCATTTTGTATTTGAATACATTTAGTTGTAAAAAAATTAAATACATTTTTAAGGTCTCACAGTAGTTGGCAGAATAATAATTACCAGGTCGAGTGCCACCTGCCTCTAATGACTGATCTGACTTGCTATATTGAATTGCTCCCATGGGCTAAGAAGAAGCTTGTGAAAAGCTTCATTCTTCCACAGATTTCTGGAAGTGTATGACTGGTTAGGTTGAAACTGAACTCTGATATGGGCCCTGGGTTCTTTGAAATCTTGAAGGGAAATGCAGAATTTGCAATAACTCTTGTGATGTTTCAAAGGAGATAAGATTATGTTTTGAAATAGAGATAACAGATATATCTTTAAGACAGACTCTTTTATTCTTGAAAAATCACTTGAATGAACCATATAACTAGGTAAATAGAAAGCAGATTTCACCATTAGAAAAGCTATTCAGACTCTTCATTATAAGCAGTACAAATGTTCCATATAATAATAAAAAATATGATCACTGTGGCACATCTCTGCAGACTGACATCTGATTTTTTTTATTAATGAAATGTGATTTGACTATTCTGAAAAACAACATCTTGTCCTGTGGAGAATTCTGAGTGCTTGCTGATGGAAAATAGAAACTGAATAGCAAAAGCAAAGGAGATGTTTTCCTGAGAATCCTTTTGGGACCCTGAGTACAAGCAGTGGTGAGCTAAGGAACTAAGGTGAGCTATAGAACTGCTGGAACAAAAAGGCCAAAAGTATAATCCACCAGGAAGATGTCGCCATCGTAAGCATGTATGTACCGAAAAACATATAATATAGAGCAAAACTATTAGAAATAGAATTTCACATAGTAATAGATTTTTTTAAATTCCAGTAAACAGATACTATCAATTTTCCCCCAAAATACTCATAGAATATTATTAGTAAAAATAAATAAAATACAAGCAAAATTAATATGTTATGTTAATGGAAAACAATACAATAAAATGTGAGTTTAAAAGCAAAAATAGCCCAATTTAATCTTTTAGAATTAAAAATAAATATTTTTCTTTATTAGTTGTGCTAAAGAGGAAATCAAACTGAAATTATAGACAATTTGGAAATAAAACTCACTACATATAAAATCATGTGTCAAAATCATCCTCAAAAGAAACTTCATAGTAGTGAATGCATTTTTTAACAAGCCTGACAATAAATGAAACTTGCATTCGCCTCCACGAGCTAGAAAACCAACAAAATATACTCTAAAACTGTTGAGAACCAAAACCAACATCATTTATGGTTGCTATGTTAAATAAAAATGTATTTAAGTATACTTCTTATCCCTCTATTAAACAATAGTAAGGAAAAGCAAAAATAAGTCAATTACTTGATCTAGGAAAGGTAAGTGAGACTGTAAACCAAGTAAAGTAGCTTTTTCAGCGAGACTAATGGCTTATTGAGCAGGACTTGTGGTAAGACTCTCACTGCATAGTGACTATCAATTCAAAACTTTTATTCTTTGACCAGTTTCTCTTCTGGCAAGACCCACTTTAAACTCATTCAGTCCAGCACTAACCTAATGAACATCTTCCTCCCTCTGACTTTCCCTTTGAGACTACACTAGTACCCTATCAAGGTGGCATTCCTTACTGCCTTAGAACTAATAAACTTAGCTTTGTTTGATGGATGATATTACTGGAGGAATTTTAGGATGTTAGTCATCTGAAGGAAAAGAACAAAATTGATAAATATAAAAAATTATTTAAATGAGGGAAAAGTGACAAATTTTTTCAGAGGAAAATTCAAAGTTATGTACATAGATACCCTCCAGAAGGTGGAGCTAATTCTTGTTCCTTCCCTGTATCGCCTCATTGAAGATGGGCTAGACTTGCTGTATCTTCTAAAGAATTGTGTAAAGAAAGGTGAACATAGTACATTTACAGTGGAGAAAACTGGCAAGCACCTGCCTTAACCAAATGATGAAGGTTAACATCAGCAGTTGTGCAATGAGAACATCCTTATGCCCTGATATGATATGATGAGAATGGCACTTCCTTCTGTGGTATTCTTTCCCAAATTCCATAGCACCAATCTAATCATGAGAAAAGTCAGAGGCCCATATTTGGGGACATTCAACAGGATACCTGCCCAGTGTACCTTAAGATTTTCAAAGTCCTAAAAATCAGTAAAGACTGAAAAACTCTCACAGATCAGAGGACACAGTGGCAAAGTGGGACAACTGTTTGTAATGGGGTAGCCTGGTTTGGATCCTGAACAATACGAGGACACCAAAGGAAAACTGACGAAATCCAAATAAATCTGGAGTTTAGTTACAGCAGTGCTCAAAAATATATATATATTAAAACTGAAAGCAAAAGAAAAATTAAGAAATAAAAAAGAAACACAGCTAATAATTCTGATTAAAAATAGAAAAAAAATGAATTAGTATTTAAAAAGGGACATAACCAAAGATTCAGAGTTAATTCAAAATTGACTCTCAGAAATTTTATTCTACATTTTTGAAAATGTAAATAAAATAAAAGTTTCTTTTTTCATAAAAAATCATTTTAAATATCAGAACATAATCAAGTATTTTACCATGAAATCAGAAACTAGATTTAAATGAAAGGGAATAAAACCTACTGTCAGTAAAGGGTAGATAATATTTCTATACAGGAAATACAAACTCTTCAAATAAACTATTGTTAGACTAGTTGGAGTACTAACATACACATAGGTGCTTTGTTTTGTTTTGTTGTTTCTTTGGTGATACTCAGTAAAACAATGTTAGGAGAAAATTAGTTATTAAAAAAACTACAAAATATGTAGACATTTTCTAAACATGAAATACTTAAGATTTTTGTGGAAAAAAATATTTATTGAAGAACTAAAATAAACCACGCAAAAATGTAAGGATATGATATGTGACAAATGAATCTGCACATCTAATACAACTCTAATCATAATTATAAACAATTTAGCATGGAAATTGGTTAGCTTTCTTCAAAGTTTATCTGAAAGAGTGACTGTGTAAGAAAAACCATAAATATGTTTTAAAATGGAAATAAATAATTCAAAATGGTGGGGTGCCTCTGACAGAGACCTAACCTGCCCTACAGTTACATTAATTAAAACAGTACAGGGAAATAGTGCATGTATATTGCTGGAGGTAAAAAATTTTTGCATAAAGACGACAGGGGTCTTCTGGGAAGGAAAACCCTGACTTAAGTTGCTGGTCTCTGAGATCTGAAGATTTAGAGTTTCAAAGGAGGGGCTCCCATGGCCCCCACCGAGTTCTGTTTAGCAAGGAAGATTACCAGAGGCCATAGAAGACAACGCATCGGGAGTGAAGGGGACAATATCTCCAAAACCTCAGGGTTGTTCACTAGTCAGGGCTGATATATGTGGATGAAATAGGAAGCCCTTTGAATCCAGTCAATCTGACACTGTGGCTGTCATATTGGTCAGTTCTCCAGAGAGACAGAACCAACTAATAATTTAGCATGGGAATTGGTTAGCAGTTTCCAAAGTTTAACTGGAAGAGTGAATGTATAACAAAAATCATGATTATGTTGAAATGTTGAGGGGGAAAAAACATACACACACACACACACACACACACACATATATATATATATATATATATATATATATATATATATACAAAGACATATTTAAAGAATTTAAAAACAATCTTAACATTACATGGATTTCATGATGATGTTGTTTTACACACACTAAATCAGTGCTTGCAGAATAAAAATGGCCTTACCTGATGTAACACAGAGCCTTTTGAGTTGGCACACGGGCCCTACTGCAACCCATGTGATAACTTAGCTCTCCCTCATTATTATTTTCCATTCAAATTACCATGAAACCTCTGTTGGAACAGAAAAGGTTAGCATCTTTTAAGCTTGACTTCTTAAGAATGCATATTATAAATGTAGAAAGAGCATATAATTAATGTCCTGAAACTATCTCTATTCTTTTCTCATTTTCTCAGGGCCATTAAAGTATTCCCTCAGGACACCAACTCATTTCCAAACTGATGTGCAGTGTGGGCCCTGGGATCCCCTGACAGTCCTTGTTTATAATGAGTATGCAGGTAACCTGATATGAGTGTGTGTGTGTGTGTGTGTATATATATATATATATATATATATATATATATATAACTAAAATGAAGAAGAAAGTCAAACTGTTTTCATTAAGAACTTGTAATTACCAGAAGGTATTTGCACACCTTATTTTAAGAAACATCAACCCACAGCAAAAGTGAAAGCATTTTAAAAGAAAGAAAGTGCGGGTTTTCATCAATTCATTCATACACTAAGGAAAGATGAGAGATGCTATAATCCTACTGGAGCAGCTTTTTTACAGACATGAAAACTTGAGCAGAGAGTCAAAAACAGGTTTTTCTATTTCAGCAGAATCCACCATCCTATAAGCAACCTAACCAATTTAATAAGATAAACACATTAATAGTCAATGCTGCATAATATAGAATTATGAAAGAACTGAACAGAATATGGAAGATAGGTTTTCTGCATGGGAAATGCTCACAGCCAACCAAAAAATAAAAACAGAAGTCACTACATCAAACAGTTATGTAGTATAGGGTTCCAAGTCTGCCTATCCATGGCTGCCAAAACAAGTGGTAAAAATAATAAATATTTTTAAAATTCTGAAGGTGTTTGATTAGTTAGAGGAAATTATATGATATAAAGTACAGTCATTTGCTCTAGTAAAGATTATTATAACAGTGGACCATAGTAAAATTCTCATTACTATAACATCAAATCCATGTAGGAAAAAAAACTGGCCAAATCATTATGTTTCATCAAAAAATGAGATCTGAAATTTTAACTTCATTTAGACATATTTTTATGCTTGCTTAACACCTTTAGGGAGGATTAATTTAGATAATTGTATTTAAAGATTGTAGAATTACTAAAACAATTAGGAAATTATGATCCTTCTGGATAATTCATCTCTGATTTGAATATATTCCAGGTACTAACAATCTCTACTGCTTAACCAACTGTTGTAGAACAGGCCATGGAATTTGCCTGGGGTGAAGATGACTGAGAATGATGACTTGGACTCAATTCTAGGTTACCTTTCCTTTGGTTTTCTCCCAAAGAAGCCAATAAACAGACTGGCTGATGTGATACAGTAAGAAAGTAGGTGTGTGGATACAACGGACACTTTGACTCTTACACATCACCCAGGTGCTTCAGTTTGGTGATCTTAACAAACCACTGGGAATGAGAGCAGTGAGTCAGAGTGTGGGTCTGTGAGCTCATAACCCACATGTCGCCAATAGTCATGTTAGCACCCAGAAGCAACTTCCGTTATCTTAAGGTGGTAATTCCATCATTTCAGAATCTGCATTCCTGCACCATCTCTGCAGGGCCTGGAAAGCTCACTTTTATGTGCACTTAGGCATAGGTGGGGCTACCATACCAATAATATCCTGTTTTCTTCTTCACTGGTGCATGAAAAAATTCCTTCTTGAAACAAAAGGAAAATTCAGGCATAAAGAATAAGGAAAATGAGAAAGAAAAAACCATGATACATTTTTAAATACATAATCTTTAGATTATTATCCCACCATAGAATACTCTGCAAGTTTTTTATTACTTTGAAACTTTATTCATAGTCTCCACAATATACTCAGAAAATTTAGTATACAAATAAATGTTGTTATCACAAATGCAATAATGGCACATTCATATCATGATGTGATATATGAACTTCATCTGATATTGGTAGCATCTTTTACATTTCCCCTTCCTCTCAGAATAGACTGTGGCACATTATAAAATGGATTCCCTTTAGTTCATGACTTGTTCAGTTGCAAATTCATGTAAACTACAGGATCAGTTTGGCACCTGCTGTGATCATGAGTCTACTGCTGTTTCTCTAATCAGAAAACATTCCTATTAGATAAACCATCTGGCTTGAAAAGCATCCCTTTTGCATTCAAAATGGTTTTGTTAGAATTCAGCCAAAGTATATTTTTAAAGGAAAGATGTGTCAGCAAGTCCAGTCTGTTTACTAATGGAACAGTGCTCTATTAAAATACCATTTAAGGAATAAAAGCCATACAATGAAAACATTACCCAACATGAATATGTTCTAATACATGCGAAAATGTGGGTGGTGGCAATCTTTGGCTAAGGCCAGCCACTGAAATCTGTTGAAATTTAGTCAGACTTAGTCATCATCTAAACAGAGCCAACTACATTGCGTGTTATTTTGATTGCAATCATTTTCACTGAAGTGTGACATATCGTGAACATTGCTTCATGACTATCAGTATTACCTGTGGGTGCTAGGGTACTACTGGGTTATGGACTGAATCATGTTTATTCTTGTGGATGTGAGTCACTTTGATTTATGCTCATGTTCTTCAGTCTATTTCTATATTTTATATCATTTAGTCAAATAACAGTAAATATATAATTCTACTTTAGAAATAATTCATAGGAACCCAAAATATCTAGCGTTAATATTTTAAGTGAATTTGGGGCACCTACTAAGAGGAAAAAGAATTGAAACATGAGTAAAGTAAAGCTTCACACTCTCAAGAAAAAATGTAGAGACTGAAAAAATGCTACTCTTCTGTCCTTTCTCTTCAATTAATGTGCTTATCAACATTCTATTGTATGTACATACCTGGTAAGGTGTTCTCAGTTCTATCTCAAACAAATAGAGACATGGTTCCTGCCTTCAAGAAGTTTGCAGCTATTTGAAGAAACAAGACTAATAGATAAGATAACTGCCTACTCATGAAATAGTGTCTGTGGATTTTTGAGATTCAATTGAAAATATAAAAAAGATCATGAGAGGGAAAATCAGAACTGCAGAGGTAGAATTTGAAATGTTTTTAATGGTTCTGTGTATGTCAGAAGGATGAAAGGCAAAAAGGAAAGGACGAGGAGAGGATAAAAATGGAAGAGCAGAAACATGGGACACAGGTACAATAAACTTTTATACAGTGTGTAATGGGATTTAAATTTGGATATGTCAAACATACGGTATTGATAGCTATCCAGAGTTCTTGTAATGGGACTCAAATAATTTAATATTTGCCCACACAAATCAATACTCTCATTTATTTGCTTTTATTTCCTCAATTGGACTATAAGCTCTTTGCCCACAGGGCATATACAGGGTGGGACAAAAGCAGTTTTACAATTGTGAGTACGTAAAACAGTTTATTCCTCTGTTATTATTTATTAATTATTATGTCATTTTCCTTAAAAACCACTGTTAACCTACTTTTGCCCCACCTGTATTATATGCTGGAGTACATAGTAATTAGTGATGCCTTGAATATTGTGGTATTCGCATGATACTTTTTCAGAAAATGAATGTTTGAATGAGTACATAAAAATGCTGGGCGTGTGTGTGTGTGTGTGTGTGTGTGTGTGTGTGTGTACATGTGATAAAAAACAACTCTGTTATTTTATGCTAAAAATACAAAAACTTTTTTACTGGCAATGCCTGAATTGAGTTTACTTTTATTGAATATGTGTAAAGATATGATTATTGCTAAAGTAAAATATATATATATAAAGATTAAATTGGCCTGGCCGGTATGGCTCAGTGGATTGAGCATTGTCCCATGGACTGAGAGGTCCTGGTTCGATTCCCAGTCAGGGTACATGCCCAGGTTGCAGGCTCAATTTCCCATAGGGGGCATGCAGCAGCCAATCAATGTTTCTCTCTCTCTCTTCATTTCTCTCTCTCTAAAAAATCAATAAAAAACATATTTTTAAAAAAGGATTAGATTGGGGGATTCTGGAGAATCCTAACAACATTCTCAAATAATCTTTTTTATCCTAATTCCATTTCCAATTTTTTTTTTTTTGGCTTTAAATTCCCACCATTGAAGTCACTTTTTGGAAAATACAATAGTTGTGAAATCATTGTGTCCAGGAGACTACCAAGAACACTCTTTATATTTTTGGAACTGTTATGTATTACCTGGATCTAGAAATAGGTGTTGGAATACTTTGTCATCACACTATTAACAGGGACATTTTCATCAGATTTGTTCACAACTTTGAAAGCAGAGCAGAGACTTTTGTTCTGAAAGAAAATGATGAAGTACAGTTACATTTCAGTAGGCAGAAAAATAACATTATCAATTGCTAGGACTTAGGGAGGAGCACCATAAGAAATCAAGCATAAGGAAAGGCAAACTGTGCCCAAACAGGTCTACTTTTATAATGCGTTCAGTGTGTGTGTGTACATGTGTGTGTGTGTGTATGTGTGTGTACATACACACTGGTATGTGTTTTGTAAAAATCCTGTTACCTATAAATGAGCTAGAAAACTACAAACATAATAAGTAAGATAATAAATTATAAATTTCTAGTAAGAAATAATTATTTTCAATAAGTGATGCTTATAGTCTATCTCAATATAAGCATCTTCTACTTTCTATTAGGAGTATTTTAAGAGTGGGTACTCAATAAATGTACTTAGCAAAAAACCTGTTTCTAACAGACATAGAGGTTAATAAAACCGACATGTCATTTATCATGTATTTACATATGCCAGGTACTGTGCCAAGTGTGTATATATTCATATTTCATTATTTATTTCTCACTATACCCCTAAGGTATGTTATAGATTAGGAGACTGTCACAAAGAGATTCAGAAGCCTCTGCAATGCCAAAGAACAGGGCCTACGAATGGAATTACTCAGCATCCCCATGCGTGCTGACGCTAGTCTTGAAGCGAAGGAGGATGTGGGTGACTCCTAATGCTGGATTTATTATTATGGCTGATATTTTTCATATCTAGTATACTTTTAAATCAGGATATGGTTCAGTAAAGTACAATCATTTAAGTTGTTGGAGTGAACAAAAAATGTGTTACCACTTGAAGGATGAGAATTCAGTGTGAGTCAAGACTTCTTGAAAGTGATCAGTAAATCCAGTGTGTGCACCTAATTCATGGCATCTGAATCAGTGGTATTCAAGCTTCAAGGGCTTGTTGAATACTCACAAGAATATACTATTGGATTCTCCTGATCTTGCCATAAAGAACCAGACCAAACATGAAAGTATTCATGAGTGAGCAAGTGAATAATGATGTGTTTTAACCCTGGTTATGTATGTATGTTTTTCAGTCATTGTGAATTTCCATGCAATCACAAGCAGAATTGGTTTAGAGGTTAACACCACAGTCTCTGGTGTTTGTGCCTGATTCTGAATCCCAGATCTGTTACTTTCTACCTGCATGACCTAGGATAAGCCACTTAACCGATTTGTGCCTCAGTGTTTCATCAAGAGTAGGTTGAGGATTCAGTGAATTAAGCACTTACACATTAGAGTGCCTGACACAAAGTGAGCATTAAATATTGTTAGTCACTGTTATCATGGGTTTTATGTAGACACTCTTAAATGAGGTAAATGGATATACTGGTTACTTGAAATTCTGATAAGTTCCTTCTCTCCCACCCCATGCTGCCCCCTACCAAGATCCATATCCTCCTTGCAGTTGAGAATTTTAAGTTCTAATTAGAGATCTTACTTACATGACTGTCTCACAAATGTGAATGGTGTGGAGGCAGAAAAAGATTAGAAGCATTGATTTAAGCAGGGTTGGATCACATGACCTCAATTGTCAAAATAATATCTTTCTTCACTCAGTTTTTTTTTACTTGCTTTATGAAATAAGCTTTGAAACTTGCTCTGGAATGTAATCCTCAACAGTGAGTATGATATCCGTTCCGATCGCCTGCAATATGAATCTCTAAGTGAGAAAAGTGCTTACACAGCGAAGTTCTGGGAATAAAATGTACCTCCCTTGAAGAAACGGAATATTCTCCCTTCATTGACAAGAGCTTCGTGTAACTGATTGTCTCCTTGCCTTTAATGATATGCAAAAATGGTGGGTATGCATGTTTTTAAACGTGATAGATAAAAGATGTAAGTAGTCGTAGGCACCTAACCTTCTGTAACAGAAGTAAGTCCCCATGAGATGGTAGTTACAGTATAACTTTGCAGTCACCTTTTTTACTTAGAGAAAAAAACACACACTATTTTTTACATTATTACAAAAGAAACTGTGAATATGTTTACACCCACTTAGTAGATGTCATATTTTCATATTTAGTTCCTAACAGATTTCATTAGTTTCTAATGTTGGTTGAATTGTGTCTCCCCAAAAGGAAGTTAAAGTTCTAACCAGTACTTGTGAACATGATCTTATTTGAAAATAGGACCTTTGCAGATATAATTGAGTTAAGATATGGTCATAGCAGATTAGAGTGGTCCTTAAATTAAATGACTGGTGTTCTTATAAACAGAGGCAGATTTGGACACACACACACACACACACACACACACACACACACACGCACGGCAGATGGCCATGTGAAGATAGAGGCAGAAATTGGAGTGATGCAGTGACATCCAAGGAATGCCAAGGATTGCCCACAACCACTGGAAGGTAGAAGGAGGCAAGAAAGGATTCTTCCCTGGAGCCTTCAGAGAGAGTGTTATAGGACCAACACCTGGATTTCAGACTTCTAGCCTCCAGAACTATGAGAGAATACATTAATTTTACTTTCAGCCAGCAGCTTGTAGTGAATTGTTATGGCAGACCTAGGAAACTAATAACAGTTTGTATCATCCACAACACTCCAACCAAAATGGCCTTCTTTTATTTTTATTTATTTTTTTTAATCCTCACCCGAGGATATTTATCTATTTATCTTCAGATAGAGTGGGAGGGAGAGAGAGGGAGAGAAAAGGAGAGAGAGAAAAACATCGATGTGAGAGGGACACATCAACTGGTTGCCTCCTGCACAACCCCGACCAGGGCCAGGGATGAACGGCAACCGAGGTATGTGCTCTTGGCCGGAATTGAATCCGTGACTCATTGGTCCATGGGCCGATCCTCTACTGCTGAGCCAAACCGGCCAGGGCCAAAACTGCCATCTTTTAGATCTTCAAACACATCAACTATTTTCCTGCCTTGAGTCCTTTGCACAGGCTGGTCACTCTGCCTGGAACGCTCTTCCCCAGATCCCTCCATGGCTGGCTTTTACCTTTCATTAAGGGCTTACACAGACCAGAGACCTTCCCTGAGGACCTCAATGAAAGTAGCCAGTCATTTACTCTTTACCATGTCAGCCTGACTTAATTCTTACATAGAAAAAAGATCTGATATTTTTCTTCATTATCTTTTTTCCCTATGGGTTAATTAATTTACTTTTGGATCCTCTGCCACTAGAATGAATATAAACTTTGTAAGAGAAAAAATTCTATGTATTTGTTCATTACAAAGAATAGAGTCTGGTGCATATAGGCATTCAGTAAATATGTGCTGAATGAATAATTAAACCATAATTTTTTACCCCTTGAAACAGAATACTGTGATGTCTGAGGATAAGATCCCAGAAAAGTTAGTTGTTTTCAGCCTTAAAAATGTAATTGTACATCTCTATAAGCATGAAATTTATTATATTTCTAGTTTTTCAATTTTAGTTAGTAAAATTGGGCTTGAAAAAATATTTTGTAGATATTCTTTCATATCTGAATAACTCACAGATATTGCCATAGTATTGACAGCTGAAAAGTACATATTCCACTCTGTGGTTACTCTTAATTTTTCTGTTAGCTATTGACAGAAAATACGCTTTTAGCAAAATTTTCTTTTTTTAGACAACAAATTTCTAAAGGTAACAGTTGACATATTCTTCAGTGTTCAGTTTACTTGTTGAGAATACAAAGTACAACCTAATTTTCTCTTTCTTGGTAATTCTCAAGTAGTTAGGCATAATGCATGAATATGTAACAGTGTCCTTGTGAAGGAAGATGATGGTGTGGATAGAACTGAGAACTACTCTGATTTCCTCTCTAAGCAGTGCTTTTCATAAATATTTCCAACACAAATGACCGCCTCTATTTGATAACTTAGGTGAAATTTTTGCCTATAGTTTTATAAAGTATGGCATTAACAACCTCCTTAAAATGTTCTGGAATTTTTAGATATATTAATATTTCAGTATTGAAACTACCATTACAAGTTGCTGCTATCTTTGCATTCATCAGAATTTGTTTTTGGATTTTTTGAAATTATAGTTCAGATTTGCAGTCTTCTGTGTTATTTTGTCATGTTGAATAGTTTTATTTGCATGCATTTGTTAAGTATTTTGCTATTTGTTTCAACTTATACCTTAAGATCTTTCTCCAATAGTAATTTGATTTTCTTAAAAATAGATTTTTAACTATATATATAACTTTTCTAGAAAAAGCTTGTTAGAAAGTGTAATGGAAGAAAATATTTCATTTATAATAGCTACAATCATAGAATAACTCCGAATAATCTAAACAAGAAATATAGCAGCTTTCTGTGAAAAGACTTTTATAATGTGGCTAAGGGACCTAAAACAAAACTTGAATTATTAAAGAGGAATGCCTTCTAATTTTATAGAGGGCCTTAATATTAGAAGAATCTCAACTAATCCTAAATTAGTGTGAAAGCTGTGATGCCTGAGTCTACCAATAGAATATTTTTCATTAGTGCAAGACAAGTTGATTAGAAAATTCATGTGGATAAATCAATGTTTAAGATTAGCTAGAAAATTTCTGAAAGGTAAGAGTAATCAGATAGACTTGAATAGTTTAATATATTCAAGCATAATATGAAATATTATAAATGTTAATAATTAAAATAGTATAGTACTGATTCATAAATAGAAAAATGGTAAATAAAAAAGAGACTAGACATAATGCAAATATGTATGGGAATTTATTACATGAGAAAAGTGGCATTTTACATCAGTGGAGAAAACATAGATCAATTGTTAAGCAATTAAGCACATTAAAAATAGTTTGTACTACAACCTCATTTCTTATAATCAATTGCAGTTGGAACAAATAATTACATTAGGAAGATGAAAGATGAGAAGAATGAGAGGGATAAAAGAGAAAACTATACATTTATTAGAAGAAAAATGGATTTTTTACATATTTAAAAATAATTTTGATATGGGAAAGGCCTTTATAAATATTTTTTTATTAATTTATTTTTGTTACAGATGTTTCTCCTTTTTTCCCCATTGACACCCTCCTACCCATCCCCCCCCACCCCATCCACAGCTTTGTTGTCCATGTCCATCGGTTATGTGTACATGCATATAAGTGCTGTGGTTTATCTCTCCCCCCCCACCCCCTCTTCTGAGGATTGTCAGTCTGTACCCTACTTCCATGTCTCTGAGTCTACCCTGTTCCTCAGACTGTTGTGTTCATTATATACCACAAATAAGTGAGATCATGTGATATTTGTCATTCTCTGCTTGGCTTGTTTCACTTAGCATAATACTCTCCAGGTCCCTCCATGTCATCTCAAATAATAAGAGATCTTTCTTTCTTGCAGCTGCATAGTACTCCATTGTGTATATGTACCACTGCTTTTTTATCCATTTGTCGACTGATGGACACTTGGGCTGTTTTCAGATCTTAGCTTTTTTAAATAGTGCTGCTATGAACATGGGGATACAGATATTCTTTCTGATTGGTGGTTCAGGCTTCTTAGGGTATATTCCTAGGAGTGGGATCACTGGATCAAATGGTAATTCAATTTTTAATTTTCTGAGGTAACACCATAGTGTTTTCCATAGTGGCTGCACCAGTCTGCATTCTCACCGGCAGTGTACTAGAGTCCCCTTTTCTCCACACCCTCGCCAACACTTGTTGTTTGATGCTTTGTTGATGGTGGCCATTCTGACAGGTGTGAGGTGATACCTCATAGTTGTTTTAATTTGCATCTCTCTGATGATTAGTGACACTGAGCATTTCTTCATATGTCTCTTGGCCATTTGTATGTCCTGTTTGGAGAGGTGTCTATTTAGCTCCTCTGCCTATTTTTTAATTGGGTTCTTTGTCTTCCTTTTGTTGAGTTGTGTGAGTACTCTATATATTTTGGAAATTAACCCCTTATCTGATGTATCATTGGCAATTCTGCTCTCCCATACAGTGGGCTCCCTTTCCATTTTGATGGTTGCTTCTTTTGCTGTGCAGAAGCTTTTTAGTTTGATGTAGTCCCATGTGTTCATTTTATCCTTTGTTTCTCTTGCCTTAGGCATTGTATCAGTGAGAATTCTGGTGCTTATGATGTCAGAAATTTTGTTGCCTACATTTTCTTCTAGGATTTTTATAGATTCACGAGTCACATTTGAGTATTTTATCCATTTTGAGTTTATTCTCCCATATAGTGTAAGTTGATGGTCTAGTTTTCATTTTTTTGCATGTAGCTGTCCAATTTTCCCAACATCATTTATTAAAGAGGCTGTCTTTACTCCACTGGATGCTGTTACCACCTTTGTCAAATATTAATTGAGCATAATGTCTTTGATCAATTTCCGGGTTCTCTGTTCTGTTCCACTGATCTATATGCTGTTCTTGTGCCAGTACCAGTCTGTTTTGATAGTAGCTTTGTAGTATAACCTGATATCTGGTATTGTGATCCCACCTACTTTGTCCTTCCTTTTCAAGATTGATGTGGCTATTCAGGGTCTTTTTTGGTTCCATATGAGCTTTTGAAGTATTTGTTCTAGTTCTGTGAAATATGTCATTGGTATTTTGATGGGGATTGCATTGAATCTATAGATTGCTTTGGGTAGTATGAACATTTTAATGATGTTAATTCTTCCAATCCATGAACAAAGTATGTGCCTCCATTTTTTTATATCTTCCTCTATTTCTTTTTTCAATGTCCTGTAGTTTTCTGCAAATAGGTCCTTTACTTCTTTGGTTAAGTTTATTCCTAGGTATCTTAAATTTTTTGCCACAATGGCAAATAGAATTGTTTTTTTAGTTTCTCTTTCTGTGAGTTCATCATAGGTGTATAAGAATGCCGTCGATTTCTTGACATTAATTTTGTATCCTGCTACTTTTCCAAATTCATTTATTAAGTCTAGTAGATTTTTGATGGAGTCTTTAGAGTTTTCTATGTATAATATCATGTCATCTGCAAATAATGACAGTTTCACTTCCTCCTTTCCAAATTGGATCCCTTTTATTTTTTCTTCATGTCTGATTGCTGTGGCTATGAGTATTGCTACCCCAGCTTTTTTTTCCTTTCCATTTGCTTGGAAGATTTTTTTCCATCCCTTCACTTTCAATCTATGTGAGTCTTTTGTTGTGAGGTGGGTCTCTTGTAAACAATATTTATGTGAGTCATGCTTTCTTATTCAATCAGTTACTCTGTGTCTTTTTATTGGAGCATTCAAACCATTTACATTTAAGGTGATTATTGATATGTACTCATTTATTGCCATTTTTGTTTAGTGTGGTTATATTTTTCTTTCTATTTCTTCTACTAATTACAGCAGTCCTTTTAACATTTCTTGCAGTGCTGGTTTGGTGCTAATATATTCCCTTAGCCTTTTTTTTTTGTCTGGGAAGCTCTTTATTTGACCTTCTATTTTGAATGATAGCCTTACTGGATAGAGTAGTCTTGGATTCAGATCCTTGTTTTTCATGACCTTGATTACTTCATGCCATTCCCTTCTGGCCTGTAGTGTTTCTGATGAGAAGTCAGCTGATAGCCTTATGGGGGTTCCTTTGTGGGTAACCTGTTGCTTATCTCTTGGTGCCTTTAGGATTCTCTCTTTGTCTTTAATTTTTGGCATTGTAATTATTTTGTGTCTTGGTGTGGGCCTGTTTGGGTTCTTCTTACTTGGGGCTCTCTGTGCTTCTTGAACTTGAATGCCTTCTTCCTTCACCAAATTAGGGAAGTTTTGTGCCACTATTTCTTCAAATATATTCTCTAACCCTTGCTCATTTTCTTCTTCTTTGGGGACTTCTATGATGCGAATATTATTATGTTTCCAGTTGTCCCACAGTCCTCTTAAGCTGTCTTCCTCTTTTTAATTGTTTTTTTTTTTTTCCTTTTGGTTTTCTATTGGTTGATTTTTTTCTACCCTGTCTACTAATTCACTGATCTGGTCCTCAGCTTCCTCTACTCTGCTGTTTAGACCTTCCAATGTGTTCTTTATTTCTGCTATGTCATTCTTCATTTCTTCTTGGTGGTTTTTCATTTCCAATTGGTTGATTTTCAATGTTTCTATATCATTACTCATGGTGTTGATGTCCTTATTCATGCTGTTGAGCTTCCTCAAGATCATGGCCCTGAACTCTACCTCTGATAACTTGCTTAACTGAACTTAATTTATCTCATCTTCGGTAGAGGTCTCTTGTTCTTTCATTTGGGATTTATTTCTTTGTTTCACCATTTTGGCTATCTCAGTGGGTTTTGTAGCCTGACAAATTTTCCCTGTGCGTATTGGTGTTCTGCTGTTTGTGGCTCCCTCTAATGTGTTTGGATGAGCATGGGAGGACCCACGTTAAACACCACTGCCAAGTTCTACTTTCCTAGGTAGATTTGCAAGCCCAGGAAAGGTTCAGTTATCCTCTAGATTTTTGCCTGGAGGCTATTAGTCTCAGTTACTTGAAGAGCCTTGGGTTCTCAGTTGAATGGAAAAATTCCTCAGGTGTTCAGCATAAGAGGATTTCCAGAGGGTAGGGCAGATGCTGGTTGTTATTGAGCCTCAATTTGCATTTCTTTGGCCTAGCTGGGTGGAGTTGGATCTCTGAAGGAGGGCCTGCTGCTTCTCCCTAGAGCTCCGGGAAGGAGAAAGATGGCCACTGTCCTGCGTGGTCACAACTCAGCAAAAACTCTGAGCACCCTCTAAATCCCGAGCATCCCCACACAGTTTCAGTCCAGTCCGCCCTCCCTCTGCCAGAGCCCAAGGTGAGTGGCTTTAGCTAATTTAGTGCTCTGTCCTGGCCTTCTGCACTGTGGAGCTAGCTTGGGATTTTAACCCCGAGGGTGCTGCTCACAGCTAAGACCACTGCTGTTTGTGGGCTCCCAGGCCCCCTCTCGCGCCTCCACAAACCTACCAGGCTCGATTCAATGTCCCTGGTTATATGGTCCTCTCAAGCTGCTTTTTTGTTGCTTTTTACTGATGATTTGTCTTTATTTTAGTTATAATTCCAGTCTGGTCCTGGGAGATCGTCTGTGTAGCTTCCATTCACTCTGCTGCCATTTTGGAATCAGGCCTTTATAAATATTAAACAAAAATTACCAGAACTGAGATCACCTGCATTAACATAACTAATTGTTAGGATTGAAAACTTAGATCACCTGTGTCAACATAATTTAATGGTTTGCTCCATAAAATTCTTGCCCAGGAAGATAAGAATAAAAATCAATTAATAACTTTACTGTTTGCTTTAGGAAATTCTTGCAAATCAATTCATATGGGCAAACAGTTTGCTCACCTTGATGAAAACTCACTTATCAGGACCCTAAAAATTGTTTCAATACCCTTGCTTTGTTGTGGCCATCAGTCCTAACCCACAATGTCATAAACTTTGCCCAATTTCAATCCATTCTCTACCTTGAAAGACACAACCTTAAACCTTTTGGGTAAGAACCATAGACCCTTTAAATACCATTTCCTAACATCTGCCTTTTGAGACACTCCTAAAATTCTCTCAAGGTAATTCTCTTGCTATTGTAAGTTTATTAAATTCAAATTTGCTTGAATAAGAAGGTTTTTTGGTAGTCCATTGTTGAGAGTTGATGAACCAAAGCAATTTTAAAACTTCATATGGAAGACAATTTACAAAATCAACACAAAATTGTCTGGCTGGTGTGGCTCAGTGGTTGAGTGTTAACCCATGTATCAAGAGGTCGCTGGTTCGATTCCCTGTCAGGACTCAGGCCCAGGTTGTGGGCCTGATCCCCAGTGGGGGGTGTGCAGGAGACGGCCAATCAATGTTCTCTCTCATTGATATTTCTATGTCTCTCTCCCTCTCATTTCCTCTCTCTGTAAAATCAATAAAGGAAAAAAAAAATTTTTTAATTTGATAAAGTGAGAAGTTTTGATATGACAAGTAACAAGATTAAGAATATGAATCAGAGACAGAATTTTATTTACCTAAATAGTTTAAAACCCTAATTAATAAGAAAAAAAATTAAAGGGTTATCTATATGAAAAAAGTTCACATCAAATGAAATAAAAATAGTTTTAAAATACATAAAAATTAGCTCAACATAAATTATACCACTAGAAACACATATTAAAACTATAAGAAAGTTTTATTTTTCACCTTTCAGACTGACAAAGGTCAGAAGGGAGTGTCGATGTGGGGAAGTATTGTTGAGTGCATCCGAGTGGAGCTTCTATGGAGTAAAACAGGCCAACATTTACTACAGTTTTAAATGCACATTGGCTTTCACCAAGGAATTTTAATTCCAGGAACTTACCCTCCAGATAAGTGCCCATATGTGGAAAAATATATATGTATGAGGTTATTCGTTTTAGCTATTTCTGAAAAGAGGAAAGGATTAGAACATCCATTATTATGTTGTAATGGATGTTAAAAGTGACGTTTTGAAGGCAGCTATTGTAAATAATAAGATATGTGTCCATGTCCATGGTATGATGTTATTTGTTTATTTCAGTGGACTGTGATTTTTATGCTATGATTCTAGTGGGAAAACGTATAGATATATCATTCAAAAGATCTTTGTAAAAACTGTTGCCACTGAAATTAACTAAATGGATAAGGGAGAGAAGTACTTTCCCCAGAAAACTCTTTTGAATTCTTTGTTCAAATATGCCCACATTTATTAATTATTAAGTATCGCTTAACCCCAATGAAATTGAAAAGGGGAACTTGTTTTACTAAACACTCTGTGATGCAGAACTGCTTTAGAACCAATGCAATAAATACACTTACAGGGAATGCAAGGTCCTTTCCCCACCTCTGCATGGCAGACAGTGAGCGCAGGAACACTGAGTCTGTAGACAAGGGAGGCTTCTTCCATCCAGTGCATTGGCAGCCGGTTGTCAGTGGCCACAGCAAATGGCAGTCGTGTCCTGATGGAGGCCGATGAACTAATGCTGAAGCACTGGCAGTGTAGCTACACTCAGGCAGCAGAAATCTCATCAGTGGATACAACAAAAGACAAGGGGAATTCACCTGGATGTTGTCAAGACTGTTTATGAACATGTGTTAGGTCTCTCGGCAACCCTACCCCTAGGTAACCCTTGAAACTTGGAAAGCCTTGGCAGAAAACTGGAGATTTTGCAAAAGCAAGTTAGGATGTAATATTAGGATGTAGCTTGTGCTACTCCAGCTACTGTGGTCGGAAGATAGAGGATCACAGTAGAGGACATAAAATAAAAAGTTATATTTTTTGTTTTGTAACAACAACAAAAATGTATGTCAAAATTATCTAAGAGTAGCCCAGCCGGTGTGGCTCACTGGTTGAGCGTTGACCCGTGCACCAAGAGGTCGCCAGTTTGATTCCTGATCAGGGCATATCCCCAGTGAGGGGCATGCGGGAGGCAGCCAATCGATGTTCTCTCTCATCGATGTTTCTATCTCTCTCTTTCCCTTCCTCTCTCTCTAAAATAAAGAAAAGAAGGAAATAAATTATCTAGGACCTTATTTGATAATAAGGGCACGTGAAGATGAAGGGAGAGATAGGAGTGGTGTGTCTGGAAACCAAGTGACACAAAGGGTTACCAGAAACCACCGGAAGCTAGGAGAGAGGCATGAGACCGGTTTTTTCCCTCAGATCTTCCAGAATGATTCAACCTTGCCAACAGCGTGTATGCAGAATTCTAGCATCCGAAACTATGAGAGAATACATTTCTGTTGTCTTAAGCAACCCAGTTTGTGGTACTTTGTTATGACAGCCCTAGGAAATCATTATACCCTCTCAAAAAAATATGCAACATAAGCACACTTTATATTCTATTTAATTTTATTATAATACCAAAAATTCTGCCTCTGCCGAGTAGCATTATTGAAGGCAACTAACATTTATTGAGCACTTTCGAATTTCCAGGCACTGTGCATTAATAATCCTCACAGCTACTGTGGAATCCACATTATCATCCCAAATTTACAGATTAGGATATCCTAATCTATAAGAGGGGAAGGGGTCTTGTAATATTATGTAGGTGAGTCAGTATTCAAATTCATTTCTGTTTAACCCCAGCATTTATAGTCTACCTGTTAATTTATAAGAAAAGAAAAATGAATTATTCTAATGTATAACAGGATTTTAAATCACACCGAGCCAAGAAAAGAGCACTCCCCTTTATCGGTGTGCAATCTGTGTGGATTTAATTTTCTTCTCCAATCCTGCAAGATGTTGTGCAAGGTGTCATCAATCAGAATGAGCTTACAAATTCATTTAGAAACACAAGCACATTCAAGTGTACCATATAGTCAATTCCTTTTCCAATGAGAATTCTCTCTGATACCACACAGCTTTTATGTTAAAGTGAGTCTAATGACAAGACCATTAGTTCAGGTATTGACCAAAACTGCAAACAGAAGAGCAATAGCGAGGTTCTCATGAAGATATTCTTACAAAGTGGAAACAGTTGAACAAATGCATTTTTCTTTTTTTTTTAAGTAGAGTTTGCCTTTTATTCTATATTAGTTCATGCCTGCGATCCTTAATGACAGACTGATTTATAGGAAAGCAATTATTACCTTTTAAAAGGAGCATTTGTTATAATGATGGGCCCAACAATAGTGTTGTGGCAGTTCATTAAAAGTATAATGAGAGTGTTTGGTGGAGAAGAGAGAACGTGTGGTTCATCTCAAGCTTAAGCTGCATCCAATACTGGGATTCAGACCTATTGGATATATCAAGGGGATTCATGTAGCAGAGGACTGGAGAGGCTTTGAGAGAGAATTCATTTTAAGGGATGATGGGGACATCAGAGAACAGGCGTCCTCTACTAACAAAACCTTAGTTCTAAAAAGGGAGATGTACTAGTTTGCTAAGGCTGCCATTACAAAGTAACACAGACTGGGTGCCTAACACAACAGAAATTTATTTTCCTGATGGATCTGGATGCTAGAAATTTGAGATTAAGGTGAAAGCAACATTAATTTTTTTCCAAGACCTTTCTCCTTGGCTTGTAGATGGCCATCTTCCTTTTGTCTTTACATGGTCTTCCCTGTGTACATGTCAGTGTCCAAATTTCCTCTTTCTGTAAGGACACCCATAACACTGAAATAGAGCCCAGCCCTGGCCGGTTTGGTTCAGCGGTAGAGCGTCAGCCAGCGGACCAATGAGTCCTGAGTTCCATTCTGGCCAAGGGCACATACCTCGGTTGCGGTTCTTCCCCAGCTCTGATTGGGGTTGTGCAGGAGGCAACTAGTCGATGTGTCTCTCTCTTTCTCCCTTTCTCTCCCTCTCTCTTCCTCCCACTCTATCTGAAGATAAATAGAAAAATATTCTCGGGTGAGGATTAAAAATAAATAAATAAAGTCTACCCTAATCACCTCATTTTTACTTAAATACCTCTTTAAAGGATCTATCTCCAAATACAATCACCTCTGAGGTACTGGGGGCTAGATCTTCAACATATAAATTTTGGGGAGATGACATTCAACTCGTAATAAGAGGTATGATTCTCAGTACAATATTATATTTGTCAAAAAATTAGTCCTGTGACCCAAATGCTCATAGATTTATGTGTAATTTCTCTGGAGCATTGGAAAGATGTAGACTCTGGGGCACTACGATTATCCTGTGATAAAACCTAACAGCCAAAGTGAGGGAAGCATCCTTCACCTCCGCATTCAATATCATGCCCAGGGATAACCCACTAGTTCCAGTGTTGAAGATGCTGGAGGAATAAAAAATGTCCAGACACTAACAAGAACTTAGCTCCCAACTGTTTTCACGAAACCTTTCCCAAAACCCAGTTAATCACAGATTCGTCCCTGCATCTTGTCCTATGATTAATACAACCTCATTTTTTTTTCAAACCTTTCAAGAATTTGAACAGTAAAAATTCTCTCTCTAAAAAAAAAATGGACTTTTTCTTTGTTTATTAAGGGTTCATGTTGTTCTGAAGAGACAAGTCCCTCCACTGGCTCGAGATGTGAGGTCATCGCTTGGATGTCAGTGATTTACTCATGAATAAACATACACACCAATTTTTCTTATAAAGTCATTAAACTTCTTGCTCCCCATAAAACATTCATGTGCTTTTCCCATATTTTAATAAATATAAACTATTGACTTTATTTTCTTATTCTACAGGAACCACCTTTGCTTTCTGTGATATCCACTTCAGCAGGGAGGAAAGTTCCTGGCAGAGGAAGAGGCTGCAATACTGCTGAGCAAAGGTACCAGTGCCATGACCGCAGCAGAGGCTGGAGAGTGATAGCAAAGCAGGATGGAAGCAGTTCAGCCTGGTGACACAGTGTAAGTCCAAGTGCCTTGCTATAGTTTCCAAACACAGTGGTCTTGGCAAGAGGCACCCCTGTGGGAAGATGAAGCTGGAGATGAAAAACAGGAAAGAATCTATGTGGTTACAAGACTTACCCATGAGTATATATAAAGAAGTCTTTTGGGGTACACATGTGTTTAGGACATTTAACAGAAACTGAAGTTTCAGTGATGGTAAATGGAGGGGGAAATTGAGATAACTGAGTTGCTATTGCTGATGTGACCCAGGATAACAACTTTGTATCACCACTCTTGGGAATGATGCTTCCTAGAGTTGTGTTTCAGGGAGACTATTCTACAGAATTCTACATTCTACCATGTTCTACATTCATACAGTATTCTGCAGAAATGGTTCCTGTCTGGAACAGTGCTGTTGCTCGTGGCCATAAAATTTGACCCAATATCATCAGATCCTGATTGAGGTTGTCCTTAAGAAACACCCTAGATGCACATATTAATGCATTTTCACATGTATAATTATATATTTTTATTTTTTATCCTCACACATCCTTGTAGGTAAACATTATTTCATGTCTAATAGAGAAGGAAGTTGAAGAGCTATTTTGCTATTTCTACCACAACGTATTTCAATAGCACAATTCCTCACACATTGTATGTGCTCAATAAATATTTGATAACCATGATAAAATAGATGTTTTAGATCTTCATGAATGTGATAACTCCACTCATGGTCAGCCACACCAGTAAAAAGAATAAAGAATTGCCTGTGTTTCTCAATTTCATAAAGATAACAAAGACTCCTGAGGTGCCCAAACTACTTGCTAGACAAATAAAGATAATACTTCACTTAGTACTACACTCAATTGCAAATAAATAATATTTTTTTTCTTTCAGTAGGCTGATAAGGGAGGCAGAAATAGAAACTAACTTCCCCATTGGAAGACAGAAATTCATTCATTTATTCAACAAATATGTATTGAACATTTACTATGTGCTAGGTGCCATTCTTGGGACCATTCTTGGTGCTGATGAATTAGCAGTGGAAAAACGAATCCCTACACTTAAGGAGTTTATATTCTCTATTTAATCACTTATCGTATGGTTTGCATTACAGTGATTTGACTTGGGAAATCACCATCTAGTTGCTTCAATGAATTGAGATATTATATGTCATGATTTGTCCTCTTACAAATGACAGAATTCCAATTCATACTGGTTTAAAAAAAAGAATTTATTGAGTAAACGTGGCCTTGTTTACTGGCAGGTTGTCTGCATGGGGGTTTCCATACCTCCAGGTTTACATTCTACCACTTGGTAATCCCAGGGGAAAGAACAAATCTTTGTGTCACTCTAACAAAAGTTCCAGGTTATACTGTTATTGGTCATAATTGGTGTGTATGTTTATTCATGAGTAAATCACTGACATCCAAGCGATGACCTCACATCTCGAGCCAGTGGAGGGACTTGTCTCTTCAGAACAACATGAACCCTTAATAGACAAAGAAAAATTATATTTTGTTAACAAATAAGTAAAATTTAATATTGAACTGACAGAAAATAAGAACAAAAAAACAGAACTACGTTCCGTTCCAGCTCTTGATGCATACTGAAAGGAGTGACTTTTCACCTTGAATTTTAGTGACTTTGGAACCAAAGCCAAATTGACTCTTACATTCCTAAATCCTAGGCCAGAATTATTTAATTGTACTTCACTGTCAGTTTTTATTATGGAGAGTAAATAAGATCATGAGCTAATTGTGCTTTGAAAAAGTAATGATGTGCTGAATGAATGGCTATTATACATGATCCCTAGGCAATAATCTTGAAAGTTCCAGATGTCCTGATTCTATTTGTACATTTAAAATTATTCAATCTTAGTGACTGTATTAAAGTTATTTGGAAAGTATGCTATAAGTAGATTTTTTTTAATTCAATAGGTTTGATAATGACCACTTACAGATAATAACCATCTTCTGGGCCATTACAATGAAAAGTTCTCACTAAAGATCCAGAAGTGTTAAGCAATGTTTTCATTTGAATAGGGCTCCAGGCTCTCCTATGAGGCTCTTTATAATAGTTCTCCTTAGTCCACTCACTCAGCTGTCTCCAGTCTATGAGTACTATCAAACTGCTTGGCATCAACTCCTTGGCCTGGTAACTCTATCCCCAGTCCTCCGACCTACTTCTATTCTAGAGGAAATGATTCCTTCATTATTCTTCCCCCAGAAGAACCATATTCTTATCTCTTCAAAATATATATTTCTTTTAATTTATTTTTAATTGAATTTATTGGAGTGGCATTGGTCAACAAAACCATACAGATTGCACATGTATAACTCACAAAAACATCATCTGTATACTGCATTGTGTGTGCATTGCCCAAAGGAAAGTCTCTTTTTGTCCCCATTTATTCCTGCTTTGCCCTCTCCTTCCTCTCCTCACCCTCCTTTCCCTCTGGCTAGCATCATACTCTTGTCTGTATCAATGTGTATATATATATATATATATATATATATATATATATATATATGAGTGTGTGTGTGTAGTTTCTTTTTGCTTAATCTTTCACTTTTTTCACCCAGCCCCTAACCCCCAGCACTCTGACAGCTGTCAGTCTTTCCTATTGTATTTATTCTTGTTTCTATTTTGTTTGTTAATTTTTTTGTTGTTGCTGTTCATTAGATTTCACATATAAGTGAGATCATATGATATTTGTCTTTCTCTGACAGGCTTATTTCACTTAGTATGATATTCTCCAAGTCCATCCATGCTGTCACGAAAGGTAAGCCTTTTTTCTTCTTTACGCCTGAGTGATAGTCCACTGTGTAAATATACCACAGCTTTTTTATCCACTCATCCACTGATGGGCACTTGGGCTGTTTCAAGATCCTGGCTATTGTAAATATTGCTGCAATGAACATAGAGGTGCATATATTCTTTTGTATGAGTGTTTTGAGTTTCTTCTGATATATTCCCAGAAGTGGAATCACTGTGTCAAAAGGCAGTCTATTTTTAAATTTTTGAAGAAACTTCATACTGTTTTCCACAGTGGCTGCACTAGTTTTCATTCCCACCAACAGTGCATGAGGGCTCCCTTTTCTCCATATCCTCTCCAGGACCTGTTGTTTATTGTTTTATTGATGATAGCCATTCTGACAGGCATGAGGTGATATCTCATTGCAATTTTAATTTTCATCTCTCTGAGGATCAGTGACATTACACATCATTTCATATGTCTACTGGCCATCTGTATATCCTCTTTGGAGAAATGTCTATTCAGATACTTTACCCATTTTTTAAAAAATATGTTTTTATTGATTTTTTTTAGAGAGAGAGGAAGGGAGAAAGAGACTGAAACATCCATAGGCTGCCTCCCCCTCACCCCCCCACCCCTCACCCCCACTGAGGATCCAGCCTGCATCCCAGGCATGTGCCCTGACCAGGAATTGAACCAGGACCTCTCGGTCCATGGGACAATGCTCGATCCACTGAGCCACACCAGCCAGCCACTTTTCCCATTTTTAAATTGGATTGTTTTCTTGGTGATAATAATCTTTTATTATATTTGGATATTAACCCCTTATCAGATGTATCATTGACAAATATGTTCTCCCATACATTGGGTTCCCCTTTCATTTTCTTAATGATTTCTTTTGCTGTGCAGAAGCTTTTCAGTTTGATGTAGTCCCATTTGTTTACCTTTGTTTTCCTTGCCCTAGGAGATATTTCAGCAAAAATATTGCTATAAGAAATGTCTGAAATTTTACTGCCTATGTTTTCTTCTAGGACTTTTATGGTTTTATGACTTATATTTAAGTCTTTAATCCATTTTGACTTTATTCTTGTATATGGTGTAAGTTGATGGTGTAGTTTCCTTTTTTTTTCATATATCTGTCTGATTTTTTCAACACTGTTTGTTAAATAGACTGTCTTGCCCAGCCAGTGTGGCTCAGTGGTTGTGCATTGACCCATTCACCAAGAGGTTGCTGGTTTGATTCCCAGTCAGGGCACATGCCCAGGTTGTGGGCCCAATCCCCAGTGGGGGACATGCAAGAGGCAGCCAATTGATGTTCTCTCTCATCAATGTTTCTATCTCTCTCTCCCTCTCCCTTTCTCTCTCTCTCAAATCAATAAAGAAAAATAAATAAATAAATAGACTGTCTTTACCCCACTGTATGTTCTTGCTTCCTTTGTCAAATATTAATCGACCATAACGGCATGGGTTTTGTATGGTTGGGGGTTTGGTGGATGAACAAAATGTAACCTTGCAGTATGCATTCTTGTGGCCTGGCCAGCCAAGGATCAAAGTATGCATGTGAATAGATAAGGTGTGCATGATATGGGTTTGGAAAACCACCCTTAAAGAGCCCAATGGGCTTATCGTTGAAGCATGAATGTATTTGTTATGTATCTCCACTGAAAATAGTGAGAGACAGGAAGTATGCTGGGCTTGGCTATAATATTAGCAGAGACACGATCTCAAGGACTTAATTACCTAAAACACTATGTAACCTAGGGAACCACTTTGCAAATAAACTGGGCTGCATCCAGAGATCTGGAGCATTTGCTCCCTTGCAATGCTCCCCCTCACTCCAAGCAGTGTCTGCTTGTAGTTCATTGTGTTGTAATGACCCTCAGCAGGCCGAGAGAATCAGCAGGTTTACTTCTGGGTTCTCTGTTCTGTTCCATTGATCTGCATACCTGTTCTTATGCCAGTACTATAATGTTTGACATCTATGACCTTGTAGTATAGTTTGATATCAGGTAGTGTGATACTTCCAAATTTGTCCTTTCATAAGATTGCTGAGGATATTCAGGGTCTTTTGTGGTTCCATACAAGTTTTTGGAATATTTGTTCTAGATCCGTGAGATATGCCATTGGTATTTTAATAAGAATTGTGTTGAATCTACAGATTGCTTTGGATAGTATGGACATTTTTAATTATATTAATCATTTCTATCCATGAACATGGTATATGCTTTCATTTATTTGTATCTTCATCAATTTCTTTCTTCAGTATTCTATAATTTTCCAAGTACAAGTCTTTTATCTCCTTGGTTAAGAGTGTGGGATATTGAATCAAGACTGGCATCTCAGTAACTAACCCTCCAGATCTCTCTTTGGGGCCATGCCACCCAGTCTTCTCTTTATGACCTCCATATGCCTTGAGTCACCTTCCTTCTACCAGAGCCCCAGTGAGTGCCTGAGAACAAGCTTCTGTGTGTTGGCCCTTTACGGTAGCATCTGAATTCTACTAGACTCCCTTCTCTTCCCAGAGATCAGAGTCCCTGCTGATTTTCACTGGCAGATGCTATGCAGGCAGGCTCCCCTTCCTGGCCCACGTGCTCCGGGTTGGGGGTTGAGACCCCATGCTCCTCAGGGGGGCTTTTACAGCCAAGATATCCCTTAGGCTTCCTAGTCACTGCATGTGGGTGCAGGAGTCAGCCCTCTCCAGTGTCTCCACCATTCTTACCAGTCCCTATGTACATTTTCCTGTAGATTCTTGGATATAATATTCCTGTTCAGCTGTCCTTTAGTTGGTCATTTAGATTCATTGCTCTGTAATTTAGCTGTAAATCTGGTTTGGTGCCAGGAGGAGGTGAGTGCAGCTTCTAACTACTCTGCAGTCATCTTGAAAATCCATATGTTTCTTATTATTACCTGGCAAGAGACACATAGGGCCTGCTAATGCAGACTGAGAAACATCAAAGCCCTAAAACCAGTTCTTCTTTCCTTGAGAAAGATAAAAATGTTAATATTTAAAATGTTTATGGAAGTGAGGGGGAATAATTGTGTCACATTGTTTTAATATAGCAAAGAAAAAAATAGTTCAGTTTTTATATTAAAGCATTTGAAACATTTAGGCACAATTAATTACATTATAATTTTTAGAAAATGTTATTTTTATGATAAATTAAGAAGTTTTTAAGAAACATGATGGAAATGTAGTGTTTTTAACATAAATATATCCTTTAAAACAATTTTATAATAAAAATGATTAATCTAAAGGGAGCACTAACTTGGAGAATTAGTCTTACTGTACCTGAACTTTGGCAAGCCAGACTTCGATGAAGTAAGTTACTGGACTCCGAACTATATAGAAAAGAGAGTGTAGTCATAGGAAACATTTTGCTCTCTGAGGATGGAAGAGAAAAATAAACCCTCGCATGGAGGTGTCAAGGGGAAGAACTATACCCAGTGCCTATTATCGCCGACAAAGAGTAAACAAATTCAAATCTAAAACCCAGGACCTTAGGAAAATCTCCACTTAGCTTTAAAACACATTCCTGCACTATCAGAAATAGGAACTTCCTGTAAGAAAGGAGTCCAGAAAAATAAGTAGAGAGAGGGGATAAGAATTAAGTGGTGTTTTTGTTGATTTCAGAGAGATGAAGAGAGAGGGAGAGAAAGAAACATCAAAGAGAGAGAAACATCAATCGGCTGCCTCCTGCATGCCCCCTACTGGAGATCAAGCCTGTAACCCAGGCATGTGCCCTGAGTGAGAATCCAACTGGTGAACTCCCGGTTCATGGGATGATGCTCAACCAACTGAACCACACTGGTGGGGCTAGAGGAGGTAAGAATTAAACAAATAATGGGATATAACAGTATTTATTATAAGATAATGTCACCCTGAACAGGCAAAGCATGTTATGCCTAAATATTTCTGCTTGAATTGTAATAATTGGATAAGAATTATTCCTATCCAGTAAGAGTGAGCCTACCTTCTGAAGACTCTCTTTACTGAAGTAGAACTTAGACAAAAATATCAAATAACTGAAGATATACTTTAAGATACTGGAGCAGTAACATGAGAGTAAGGAACAACTGGGTCATTATTGGGGGTGGGGGTGGGGTGGTAAATGAAGTTCTAGGGATGTATTAGAAGCCCCTTTTCTTCAAAAGACATATGTTGATTCTGGAATCAAAAGCAATATATGTATATATATGTTGTATATGGAAGAAAAACTAATGCATGCAAGTTAAGAGTGCAGGGGAAAGTTTCTCTATATACCTAATTTTTATACTTTTCAAAATTTTAATTATGTGAATGCATTACTTCTTTAAAACCTTGGCATAGAAACTTGTTTTTTTTAAGTAAAATTGGAGTAAAAATTGATTTATAATAATTCTTTGATAATATAAAGTAAGTCAGGCTTTTGCAACAATAATTTACTGAAACAAAGATGAAAGAAGCCATCACTAAAGTTATTTTGTTGCCTTCAAAGTTGCTATCAACATTTTTCATAATGTCAGTTCCATTTAAAATATTTTGTTATTTCTTTTTTATTAACATATGAATCAGAATTCCTTACTTTATATCCACACTTTATAGATTTATGTTTGAATGAGGGCTGCTTGATTTCTTTGAAGTTTTTATTCTCAGAAAATAATGATACTTTTGTGATCAATGGGATATAGGACAAAACTTTTCTCCAAGTTTCTATTTCTGTTTTTTTGACAAATAATTACTTGTATCATTCAAATAATATATTTTGCAAAAATTTCTCTGAATATCTGCAATAACATATATGTTCAGGCATGTATTTTGGTCTAAAAACGGATTCCATGAGGAAATATAGGCAAGGAAATAGTAAAAATAGTCCCCAGGCTGACTTTAGCATGAGATAAATAATTATTTAATAATAAAATGTTGCTAATTTCTTTTTAAACTTAACTGACACTCTTATTGTTTAACAGAGTTGATCTATTCAATAGTTATTGGTTTAGTTTGTGCTTGATACCATTCTGTATGTTGTAGACACAAAACAGGTAAAACCGTATTCCTCCTAGAAAGAAGTTTATGGATTAGTGAGGACAGTGAACAATTCATGATGATTACTGTTTCATGTAAGTGTTTGATGAACATATGTACTGATACTATGTGACTGTAAAAGGCTGAGGATGGGAGGTTTAATTATCTATATTATTCTGGAACAATGGGAATGGTTTCCAAGGAGAAACAATACTTGTTACTATATTTGAAGGTTGAATAAGATTTTTCCACTTTCCTTACTTAAAAAAATTCTCCCTTTCTTAATGATTTTTTAAATTGCTGTGAAAATATGTTTTCTCATTACATCTGTTACACTTGTAATCATATCTGATGATAAAACTGAACATTTTTCTCATGTATTTCTCTCTTTTGGTATTAATGTTCTTTCTGGTCTCTTCTGGTACCCTTAAATTATCCTACATTATCTTCCTTTTGTTTTAAAATGTTGCCTTTTTATCCATTGTCTACTGCTCAAAATATTTATCTTCAACAACTCTTACATTAGAAACACAGAGACCATTGAATATAACATATATTCTTCTTATATAAATATCATAAGGACTTTTAATAAGCCCCATTGATTTTTTTTCTCTTTTATGGAGAAATGTTTTAAGTTACACAAAAGAAGTAAAGATTTTATAATGAACCCTGATAACATATCGCCATCCCCTAACCATCAGCATTTGACAGATTTTGCCCATACATACCCACTTTCCCATATTTTTATATTGTTCAATGTTAATCTCCTATATTATATACCTTAATTAAAAATATTTTAATATGTCTGGCCGGTGTGGCTCAGTGGTTGAGTGTCGACCCATGCCGGTTTGATTCCCAGTCAGGGCACATGCCCAGTTGTGGGCCCGATCCCCAGTGCAGGGCACGCAGGAGACGGCCAATTGATGTTCTCTCTCATTGATGTTTCTATCTCTCTCTCCCTCTAAAGTTAATAAAGGGAAAAAATTTCTAATATGCATTTTAAAGATAATTTTTCTTTCATTAAAACATCATTATACCTAAACGTTGAAAATTTTAATAAATTATTAAGTTTGAAATATAAAATATTTTATCAATGTTCAAATTTTGTCTCAATTTTTACTTCGAATAAGTTGACATGTCGCTACATTTACTATCAATCAAGACATAAATAAACCATATATTATTTAATGTAAGTATGTATAAAAGACTGTACTTGGTATAAATAAATGCTAATGTGCATAAATTAAAAGAGTTATCCATAGATGTTTCCTCAATGCTAAGTTATGTAAAATCTATTTTCACAAAAGATATACTTAATTTACTTGGCTTGTTTATTTATTTTTTCTGGCATCTTCTGAATTCAGAAATTTTTGTAAAGACTTAACATTCTAGCAGACTTCTTCCCACTGAACAAAATGTGCTGTATTTTTAAATTACACTTAAGTAGAAAACCAAAAATTTGAATTAAAAACATACGTCACTGAAAGGTTCATATTTTTCACTTTCACTTTTCAAAAATAAGTACAAATATTTTATATCATTTATAGCATTATAAATTGGTATTTAAAGTTTGTTTATACGCTCACAAGCAAGTAAAAGAATCATTATTTTACTGAGAAATAATAACCTATGTGTATGTGTTTCAAATACTGTGTTACTCTGAATATCATCATTTGTTTACTATGCAATATACTTATATAATAATGAAAGGAAACAATGGACATTACATATATAAAATAAGTAAAAAGTATTCCATGTATTGGCATGCTGGATGAGCAGTTCTTAGATGTTTTTCTAATAGCTTTAGCTTTTCAGTAGAAACAAAACTACCAGACTTCTTGTTTAATTTTCTTTTCTCTTTCCTGCTTTTTTTTTTTTATTAGAGGTCTGGTGTTTTTGTTTGTTTGTTTGTACCTGACTTTAACTCTTTTATTGGTTTTTAGTTATACTTTGTTTTATATTTTGTGAAGGAATTAAAATATTTATTCTTAAATTATTACTGTCTACATTAACTTGTCACTATATTACATATTAATATAAGAAAGTTGATATAATTTATTACTTCTATCTTTTGTTCTATATTCATACATACAATTTACTTCTACATATTTGTAAACCCCCAAAGGCAATATTCGTATTGTTGCTTTATGTAATTTAGTTTTTATTAAATAGAGAAATCAGGTAAAACTATTTTATATCATTTATAGCACTCTTAATTGCTTTCTCCATAAATTATGTTCATATATATAGAACATCCTTTCAACATAAAGCATATTCTTTAACACTTCTTGTATTTATCTTTCGATATATGGCTTATTTCAGTTGGCATGATGTTACCCAGGTTCACCCATGTTGTCAAACAGGATTTCCTTTTTTCTAATGGCTGGATAATATTTCATTGAATACATATACAACATTTTGTTGGCCCATTCATCCATCGATAAACATTTAGGTTGTTTGGGTATCTTGGCTATTGTGAATACTGCTGCCGTGAACATGGGATTGCAGATATCTCTTGGAGGAACAAACTTAATTTTAGTTGCATATTCACCCAGAAGTAAGATTGATGAATCATATTGTAGCTCTATTTTTAGTTTTTGAGAAACCTCCATACTGGTTTTTACAATGGCTCTATAATTTAGATTCATACCAAAAATGTACACTGGTTCTCTTTGTTCTATACCCTTCCCTACACTTTTTATCACTTATCTTTTTTACAATAGCCCTCCTAACAAATGTGGTGATCTCTCATTGTGATTTTTATTTGCATTTCCCTAATGATTGGTGTTGATAATTAGTGAAAGTATTGGCTCCAGTGGTAGGCACCTGTCATTACAAGCAAACTATCATTTCTTTATGTCTCTTTCACTACTTTTGAGGGCAATAGTTTGTCCTGTGACCTTAATTCTGTGATGGATCTAAGGAGAGTTTTTGTTCTTTAGATTCTTCGGCTTTTTTCTTGTTGTGAAGACAGTAAGAATAACAAGTTCCAAGTTCTTTATACATCAGAGTTAACATTGGAAATCTTCACCTTTATTTTTAGAGGATATCTTTGTTGGATATAGAATTATGTATTGGTAATCTTTTTCTTCAGTCTTTTAATGATATTGTGCATTATTGTGTAGTTTTCATACAAATTTATTGAAAAATAAGTGTCAGTCTTTGTTGGTAAGATATCATCTTTCTGCCTTTAAGATTTTGCCTCTGGAAAACCCATCAACTTTAGTCCAACTGCATATCCTGAAGCGGACTTGTGAGTCAGCTCCAAGTCTGTTAAGCCATGGTCTGGGCAAAATTTGCCTGTCCAAAAGTCTGATAGTAGGCATGTCTATCCATAACCTTGAAGCCAATACTACTGGGACACTTAACTGTAATTGGGAAATTGCAGGAGGCTCAGTGTGATCTAGCTTAAGAATGAAAAACTTCAGAAATCCTAGACTTTTCTATGTTTTGCTTCCAGAAACTCCACCAGCTTCTCACTCTGAAAAACGCAGGAACCTCCCCTTATGCTTCTGACAGGGGAGGGAAATAAACTATTTTGAAATGTGCCAAGAAGTCCCTTCTCCACTGTGTTCTTTTAATGGAGACCAGTCCTCAAAGGGAAGTACTTTACCAAAGTATTACCTGAATGGGAAGTGCACCCCTCTCTAGCCCTCTAGTCTCACCCAAGCGGAGTAAGAAGGCTGAGACAGATTTGTGAGAGTCATGGCTCAGGGACACAGGCACACTAAATGACTGAGGTTTAATTACAGGTTTAGGATATGGTTGTTTCCCCAGCACCTATATCCACATGAATATGACACAGTTAGCTGCCATTATTTTGACTCATGCTTAAGTACCTGGAGCCTTATGTGCCATTGCCTTTGAACCACCAATGCCATCACAGCAAAAAAGGCAATAACATCTTCGTATTATTAGGAAAATTGTCTTACCCTGGTGGGTGTCCCTGGAACAGTTTTGAGGACACCTAGCTATCCACAGACTACACTTTGAGAAGCACTAATTCTTATTTTAAAATTATTAAGACTTGAAGTTTAATGTTGCTATTGTAATAGTGGATAGAGTACTATCTATTAAAATAATTGATAACAAAGAAGCTCAGATTATCAGACTTATACAGCATATTTAGAATTTCACAAAATAAAAGTAACACATCAAGTTGGTCCAAGTTATTTTTTTTTGTGTTTGGGGAGCTGTCATAAAATTATTGCCAGTTCAGGACTTTTGTGAGCATGAAATTCTTGTTTAAAGAATTAAGGAAAGTTTTGCAAGTGTCTTAACTTTATAATGGTTTGCAGGAGCACCTTGTCTTCATTATATCACTCAAGGGGAACAATCTGGAAAGCTGTAGACCAAGCTACTTATCTTAATATATGAGATTTTCCAACTTTTATTAAAGTTTTTACAAGTTGTAGTAAAGAATAAACTTGGAGATAAAATCTCTAGAGCCATAATTATATTTTCATTGGTTTTGGTTTCTTTCTGATTTAGTGGACTCTGGGGAGACCACCGAACTTTCAGTATGTCACAGCTCCCACAGGTTGAGATTCTTTCCTGTTTACTGGAATGTAAATCAATTCACTTGAGCCACGGAGGGTTCACCTGCAGTGCAGTGCATCCAGCTCTGCATTTCAACATATGATTTTTTTTTTACTTATGGATGATATCAATGAGAACTTATATATCCTCATATTTTATTTCATGTATTTGCTTTGATTCTTCTTATTCTGCACATTTAGAAACTAGTAACTCTATAGTTTAACCTATTATTTCAGCTACTTATAATGAATCAGTATTTTTATGTTTGTCTTTTTAAAAATTTAGATGTGAATTAGTATCAAACCATCATTAAGATATGTAGATAAGCTTGTAAGTTGTCTGAAATCATATCTCAAGAGAAAACATTAAGTAAATGACTAAAATTCTCCAAAGAGAAAACTAAAGAGGATATCAGTGTTTTATACAAAAATATTGACATATTTGAGATTTTTACTTTTACAGAGATTCTATTTGAAACCAATGTTGGAATTTAGAGATGCAGATTGGGCTTTTCTAGTAAACATTGTAGTAATGATGTAAATGAAAAAAAATATTGTAATCAGTTTCAAAAAACACTTTCTATGTGCCTTATGTTTATTACCTCATTTAGTTCTCACAAATCTACAAGTTAAGTCTTTTTTTTTTTTTTTTTTTTTATCTCTGACTTTCAGATAAGGGCTATGAGATACAGAATGAATTACTAATTGCCCAAGATCACATAACCAAGAAATGGTGGAGCCAGACTTCAGACCCTGGCAATCTAATCTCAGAATCTATAAATCTAAACTGCATGCTATATTGGAAGTTAAAATTGTCTGGAAGTGACAAAGAAACACTGAGAGAATACCAACAAAATGATCTCTTTGTCCAAAGATGCACAAAGTATAGAAGAATGAACGTTTTCTTCCCCTAAGAAAGCTTGGGGGGGGGGGAATCTTGGCCCCAGGCAAGGACAGGAAAGGAGAATTCTGTGAAGAGATTAAAGGAGGTTCTCCTTATAATGAACAGGTGTTCCAGAGATGGCTGTGGAAGTGGTTGAGAGGAAGCAAGAGTCATTGTAGGAATAAGAATATCAGTTATGTAAGATTCCCAAGGATATGAAATATGGTGCTATTATCTGGGCTTGCAGGGTCAGGTTGAGTGGAGATCCCCTGCTTAGGATTCTAAGTAATTACTGAAGAGCTATGTTGTTGACCCTGAAAGGTCCCTCTTCTGGTGACTGGGGACTACCCTTCTTGGATAAATCAACAATGGCAAATACACAGTTATATACTGCCTTTCTAGGTACTTATTTGCTTATTTGATTTTATTATGTTTCTCTTTAAAAGTCCTGTCTTGCCCAGCCATTGTGGCTCCATGGATTGAGCATCCTCCCATGGACTGAGAGGAACCAGTTTGATTCCTGGTCAGGGCACATGTCTGGGCTGTGGGCTCGATCCCCCGTAGGGTGCGTGCAGGAGGCAGCGATAAATGTGTCTCTCTCACATTAATGTTTCCATCTCTCTCCCTTCCTTTCTCTCTAAATAATCAATAAAAACATATTTTTAAAAAGTTCTATCTTGTTATATTTCTTTTTAAATTACATAAATAATTAAATAAAGATAATTACAAGAATGCACTTAATACACATATACCCACTATTCAAAAGTTTTAAAAGGTTTTATATTTACTTTACACTATTCACTCCCTCTTTTTAAAGAAATAATAATTTAAAGATAAAGTTGAAATTCTCTGTATTCTCTTAAAAAAATTTTTTTTCTTTATTGATTTTAGAGAGAGAGGAAGGGAGAGGGAGAGAGAGATAGAAACATCAATGAGAGAGAACATCAATTGGCTGCCTCCTGCATGCCCCGCACTGGGGATTTGGCCCACAACCTGGGCACGTGCCCTGACCAGGAATTGAATTGACGACCTCTTGGTGTATGGGTTGACGCACAATCACTGAGCCACACCAGCGGGGCTCTCTGTATTCTCTTTAACTCATTTTTTTTTCTATCCCCAAAGAAAAAACACAATTTTTCTGCAAATCCAAATGTGCTATATTAACTCTACATAAGAGTACTATATACTTCATTAAAAAACAATAAACACTTCATTCACCCTGGACGGTTTGACTCAGTGGTTAGAGCGTTGGCCTGTGGATCAGAGTCCCGGGTTCAATTCCGGCCAAGGGTACCTTGGTTGCAGTTCATCCCCAACCCTGGTTGGGGTTGTGCGGGAGGCAACCAATTGAAGTGTCTCTCTCACATCGAAGTGTCTCTCTCTCTCTCTTCCTCTCTCCCTCCCTCCTGCTCTATCTGAAGATAAATGGAAAAATATCCTTGAGTGAGTATTAAAAAAAACCACAAAAAACAAAAAAAAACCCACTTCATTAAAATTTCTCCATATTATATGAGTAATTTTACTTTATATCAAATAGAAAAATTAATGGGATAAATACTGTAATAAATCATTGTGAATAAACTGTTAAAGTGCTCTAGGGAGAAAATTATAAAAGATCATTGAAACTCATCAGAGAAGATTTGAATAAATGAAATTATATTTATATTTGTTAATACTAAAGGTTAATATTTAAAATGTTAAATTCCTCAAATTAAAATATAGTGGTAATGTAATTATAACCAAAATTCCAATAGCTTCTTGGGGAAATCTTCGTAAATTGATTGTAAATTCTTATAAACGTGTAAAAGTTCAGACTGAGATGTTCAAGACAATTCTGAAAAAAAAAAAAGAAATGGAATTGAAGGTAGTGAGAAGTTTTCATAATAAATCATAGTGTATAACTATTTTCTACTTAGGTAAACATTGCCAGTTGTTTTCCGAAGAAATATATGGAAACTTGATAAAGAAAAAAAAAAGTGAAGAAAGGATAGACTACTGGATGGAAAAAAGTGGAACCTTATATTAGAACTAAAATAAATTTCAATTGAGATAAACATCTAAAATGATATATAGATACTTCTTAGTATTACAGCAACATATATTTTAGGCAAATCGGGTAGAGAATGATAACTATGCAAAATACAAAACAGAAATCATAAAAAAGGTTAATATATTTGATTATATAAATATGAGACATTTTTATAACAAAGTATCACATATGCAAAGGTCAATAGATGGAAAGACTGAAGCAAACTATTTTTTTTTTACAGAGCTAATAGATTATATTAGTGTCAATAACATTTACAGAATATTTACAAATCCATAATAAAAAAACTAATTAAGAAAATGGGCCCTGGCCAGTTTGGCACAACGGTTAGAGTGTCGCCCTGCGGATGAGGAAGTCCTGGGTTCGGTTCCTGCTAAGGGCATGTACCTTGGTTGCAGTTGGTCCCTGGCCCCGGTTGGGGTCGTGCAGGTGGCAACAAATCGGTGTGTCTCTCTCACATTGATGTTTCTCTCTCTCTCTTTCTCCCTCTCTCCCTCCCGCTCTATCTGAAGATGAATGCAAAAATATACTCGGGTGAGGATGAAAAAATAAATAAATAAATAAATAAAAGAAAATGGGCAAGAATATGTATACCTACTTTACAAAAGATAAAATACAAATGTCTAATAAACATGTGAAGAGTCACTTAACCCAACTAGTGATCACAGAGATGCAAATTAAAGCATAAAGATGCAATTTTACACCCATCAGATGGGAAAAAAAAAAAAACAGTAATATGAACTATTTATGAATAGATAGAGAAGTGGGAAGTCTTAAGTACTGTTGACCACAGGATAAATCATAACAATTTTGGAAAGCAACTGCAACTTTGTTTAACAGTGTTGAAAAGAAGCATTCTGTGTATACTCAGAGATTCTTCTTCTTCTATATTAACTTGAGAAACCCTTCAGTGTATACAGAAAGAATTATTGTTTACTGCTTTCTCAGTATTTCTTTGGGGTTCAAGTATTTAGGTTCTTAAATATAGCAAAGGTTTTGATAGAATCCAGGTACTTAATATCTGAACTTAAAACTCCATGAGCCCAAATCCATGGCCAGTCTATGACGTGTGTATCTTTAAAATTAATAGTGTATCTATCTCTGAAATTTCTTTAAGCTATTGTTGCTGTCTTTTAAAGGCAGAAATTTACAGTGATTATTTTGAATGGAATTCCAAGCAATCAAATTTCACTTAAAAAAAAAAAAAACTGTCTAAAATACCAGATCTTTAAAACAGAACACAGCATGTTTTCAAATAGAGAGACTGGTAACTGATATCATTTGTGAAGCGATTATAGGAAATATGATGGAGATTATTCTTCTGTATAAATTGAATGGGTAACAGACCTTGGTTAATATCAATTTAAACAGACATTTTGTTATGTGATACCAAGGAGCCCAAGGTAGCCAGCTGATAAGAATTAGAGATGGGTAGACAGTCATGCACAGCATATTTCCAAATCCTCTAGACTTTTCTTCTGTTGTCCTCTTATTGTTACAAGATGACTCTTTTACCTGAAAGTATTCAAAACATTTCAGAGAGGATTAAGATAATAATCAAAAGGCAAAAAGGGGCAATGCCAGTTAATTTTTTTCTCTTCTTTTTATTTACTTTTTATTGAGGTAAATTAGTTAATAGCATTATATAAATTTCAGGTGTACAACACTGTAATTCAATATCTGTATATTCTATTCTGTGGTCATCACCACAAGTCAAATTTTCATCTATTACCATATATTTGACCCCCTTTATTCATTTTTCCCTCCCTTTCTTCTTCCCCTCTGGTAACCACCATTTTGATGTCTGTAACTAGTAGTTTTGTTTTGTTAGTTCACTGGTTAATTTTTTAGTTTTATATTCCACATATGATAGCAGCAGAATACACTTTATTTTCAATGACACATGCAACATTCTCAAGGATAAATCATATGTTGAAAATCAAAACAAGTTTTAAAAAATTTAAGATCAAAATCATATAAAGCATCTTTCCTGACCACAATGGTATAAAACTAGAAATTAATTACAGTAAAAACACTGGGGGAAAAATCACATACTATTACTGAACAACTATTGGGTCAATGTAAAAAGAAAGGAGAAATTAAAAGATACAAAGAGATAAATGAAAATTAAAGTACAATATACCAAAATAGATGAGATACAGCAAAAGCAGCACTAAAAGGGAAGTTTATAGCAATACAGATGCATCTCAAGTCGCAAGATAAATCTCAAATAAACAATTTAACATTACAACTTAAGGAACTAGAAAAAGAACAAACAAAGCCCCAAATCAATTGAAGGGAAAAAATTATAAAAATCAGAGTTAATTAATGAAACAGAAAATAGAAATACAATTGAAAAGATTAAAGAAATAAAGAACTGGTTTTTTGAAAAGATAAATAAAATTTATAATTCTTTATCTAGACTTACTAACAGAAAAAGAATATTCAAATAAATAAAATCAGAAGTTACAATGCAACCACAGAAGTGCAAAGGATGGTACGAGGATATTATAAAACACTATACACCACCATATTGGACAACCTAGAAGAAATGAAAAGATTCTCAGAATCATACAACCTTCCTAACCTTACTCATGAAGAGTTACAAAAACTGACTAGACCAATCACTAGAAGGAAATTGAAATAATAATCAAAATACTCTCCCAAAATAAAAGGCCAGGACCAGATGGCTTAACTGGTGAATTCTACCAAACATTCAAAGATTTAATGCCTATCCTTCTCAAACTCTTCCAAAAAATTGAGAAAGAGGGAATGCTTCCTAACTCATTTTACAAGACTATTATTATCCTGATATCAAAACCAGGCAAGGGCAACATGCACACAAAATAATTACAGGTCAATACCTCTGACGAACATAGATGCAAAGTCCTCAACAAAATACCAGCAAATTGAACACAGTACATTAAAAGGATTATACTCCATAATCACATGGGATTCACTCCAGGGATGCAAGGATGATTCAAAATCTGCAAATCAATCAACATGATATACCACATTAACAAAATGAAGGATAAAAATGTTATGTTGCTCATAATAGATGGAGAAAAAGCATTTGACAAGATGCAACATCCACTTATAATAAAACTCTTAATAAGATGGGCATAAAAGGAAAACATCTCAACATGATAAAGGACATATGTGACAATTTCACAGCTAACATCAGGAAAAGACAAGAATGCTCACTCTTGCATTCTTATTCAACATAGTACTGGAAGTCCTAGCCAGAGCAAATAGGTAAGAAAAAGAAATAAAAGGCATCAAAATTGGAAAGAAACAAAACTTTATTATTTGCAGAAGACATAATTTTATATATAGAAAACCCTAAGGACACAACTAAAAACTATTAGAAATTAATTATTTCTCTTGTTATTAGAAAACCAAAAGTTTTCCTGGAAACCTTACCTAGTTACTTCTGCAGAGATCTCATTGGTACAAACAGGATTACATGACTGGTTAAAAGGAACCATATTACCACAACTAGGTTAAACCAATCACAGCCATCCCTTGGGGAAATCCTTAAAATTAAGGGATACCAATATAAACTGAACAAAGTAGAGTTTTCATAGGAAAGACAAGGGGAGAGTTAACAGTGTCAAGCACACATCCTTTTCTCTGTTCCCATAACTTTTACACTTAATGCAATAGTGATTTGCCTGCTTGACTCTTTACCCTAGATGTTTACAAGTTTGTTGAAACAGAAACTAAATAAAATTTTTATGGAGCCAGTATATAGAACAGTGCCCCATCCCCCAGGGATTTAATAAATATTTTTAAATTAATGAATGCATATATTTCATAGTAGTTTATCATGTTAAAGGAAATTTAAGTGACTGTCTTAAGTTTTATAATTAAGTAGCATCTAATTTTATTAACCTCTTAATCTAAGTAAAAGTGTTAAGAATAAAAAAATTAAAGAAATAATTTGTACATCAAGATGTTCAAACAGGTGGCATCTAAGTTTTCTAAAAATTCTAAATTTTCTTTATTATAGTAAAATTATTTTATTTTTAAGATTGTAAACAAAAGTCTGATAAAATATTATTTTAATGTATTTTGATTTTTCTAACTCCTGATTAAAAAACAAACAAACCTAAAGCATATATTTATAAACAATGAAAAAATTTTAGGAAATTTCGAAAGCATTGACTTTATAAATCGGGCCATTACTTATATGATTGAATATTTGGTACCATGTCTTCTGTGAAAACAACAAAAAATGTTGCCCATCACTTTTGTTCTTTGGAACAATAGATACTAGTAACTTATGTGTAGAGACCACTTGTTCTTTTTTTAAATTAAGAAAACAATCTGTTAAGATTGCTTCAAGTTATTAATTCATAAGGAATATTTTTATGTTTAACAAAGCAGATATCATACATAATAAAGCAAGAGTAAAGATTTTATAACTAGAGATAGATTTTTGCATAATTATTAACTGGTTATTCAAAAAAGTCAAACTTATAATGATAGTATAGAAATACAGACTATAGTGAAGAGAGAGTAAAATGAGACCACTTAAATGTCTTTCCTAAGGTTGAGTTCCTTGAAAATTACTGCTAATTTACGACTGCATTCTAAGACCAGGATATCTTTGGACAATTATAGAAATATAACCTTAATACTAAGAAGAAATATGTTTCATTCAGTTGCTAATTTCTTTGAATTATTTGATTTATTCTGGTGTACAACCTTTCCATCCATTGTAGATTAATATGAAATTGTGACTTTCTATTAAAAACAATTTCCTTAGAACAACAATAAAAAAGGCTTTTTTAAAAAAATTTCTCATTGATTATTTTGTTTATATTCATATGGAACCATCAATTTAAGAGTTCATTCTGTTCCTCCCAGGGGAAGGGAGAGGGAGTGGGGGAAATAAATTACAAGAGAGACAAAGAGAAGGACTGATTTGACCCTTGTCTTTGAGAATTTATGAGCTCTATAATACCAGAAGCTATTTTGTTGCCTAAACCCTTTAGAGCAGCGGTTCTCAACCTGTGGGTCGTGACCCCTTTAGGGGTCGAATGACCCTTTCACAGGGGTCACCTAAGACCATCGGAAAACACATATTTCCGATGGCGATTCATAACAGTAGCAAAATTACAGTTATGAAGTAGCAACAAAAATAATTTTATGGTTGAGGGTCACCACAACATGAGGAACTGTATTAAAGGGTCGCGGCATTAGGAAGGTTGAGAACCACTGCTTTAGGGTATTCCCTTCTTTTAATACTATCCCCATCAACTCCATCAAACATGATTTTTTTCTACAAATCTTAATGCCATGTAGCACCCTTAAAAATGTGGTGTAGATCCATATTTATCCCCAAAGAGGGTTTCATTTCCCATATTATTTCTATATTTCCCCCAAAGTCACTTCAAATTAAAATAACTTCTTAACATGGTCATTTGACATTTTTTCAATGTAAAATATGAATAAAATAGTCTTTATAAAAGCTTTACCATTTAATTAATAACTCTGAGGTTACTATGCAAGTGTCACTTCAAAACTAATTACTTAGTTTTCTAATACATACAGTGATTTTCAAAGAGTGACTTCTGGCATAGCATCATTTGGACACTTGTCAGAAATGCCAATTCTTCCCTAGCCACTCCCAAACCTCCTGCATTAGAATCTCTGGGAGTGATGGCCAGTATTCTGTTTTAATAAGCCCTTCAGATGATTCTGATATGAGTGAAATTTTGAAAAGCACTACCGTTAAGGCTGCATGCATAGAAATTCTGGAATTGCTTTTGATATTGTAACATCACATGGGGAAATAACCTGGTTTTGTCATATCAAATTTTTTCTTTTTATCATTACCACAGTAGAATTTTGTGCTGAGTCTGGTAATTTTGGAGTAAAGCAAGAACTTCAACATCAGGAGATAAAGGGAAAAAAAAATAATGACAATATCACCACCACCAACAAAAAACCCCAAAAACAACTGTGATATAAATTCCAGAGAAGGTGACATTTTGATGGCTGATAAATGCATGAGTTTTTACTAAGAAGTATCAAGTTAAAGGTCTTAGATAATATGGGAATTTTCTCTATCATAGATTTTTAATTATATTATTTAGTGCCTACCTTTTCTGCCTAATTTGTTGTCTCTAAATGAAGTAGAAAAAAAAAATGCTGCATAGGAGCCCATGTCAGTAACAGCTAAGACCCTTTGGCAACTGACTGATGCACTTAAAAAAAATTGTATAATCTTCTTGGAAATATTGATTCAGAGAGATTGACTTTAGATATAGTGATATTTTGTTTTGTTTTGATTTCTTTTGGACTACGCTACTACTTTCTTTCAGAAAAATAAAACAACTTACTCTAGTCAAGGATTGAAAAATTATAGGTAGTTAAAATCTAACTTGATTAGAGACTTTCTAATGATGAAAGTCAAAATTGTGGCAATGAGTAAAAAAACAGATAGAATTTCAAATATCCTTAAGACTTACTGTAAAATAGCCCATGGAACATATGTGTTTTCCATCGGTGCATTAAAACTATCTTTAAATGTCTAAACGGTAGAACAGAAGAGTGGGGTAGAGAAGGAAGAGAAGAAAAGAGTGAGGTGAGAAAAAGAAAGGAGATGGTGTAGCTGAATTAAAGTTACAATTAGGGTATTTGGATATAACATCAAATGGAGAATCTAAATTATATAAAGCAATTCATTTACTGAGAAAAATGCTCCCATTTTTAATAAATGTTTTTTATAAATATGTCAATGCCATGTGGATTATTGAAATCCTGCAGGACTTGAGAGAGGCAGTTAAGGGCTCACACTACATGCATTGTCAGAATCAGAATGTCCTTTGCAGTGAATGATTTTACATTATCTGTTCTAAATTTATCTAAAAGTAGCAATGGCATTGACTGTTAACTGTCACTGAAAAGTATTTCAATAAAGAAAAACAGGAAAAGCTGAAAAGGACAAATGTTAAACTATTTTCAGAGAGGACAAATGAACCCTTGTACGATAACGCATTAATAATGATGTTACAGTTATTCAAAGACTCTTTAAAAGATCATCTGTTTAGGTTCCTAACTTATAAATAGACTTTTTTTAAGTGTTGACTATAAGAGAAACCTATTTCAAACTTCAGAAGAATGTATGATACCTTAAATAACAATAGCAAGGAGTGTACCAACCCATACAATCTGGACAATCTTTTGAACAAAGAAGCATTCTAATTTGTTGAACTGAAATTACAAAAAATATGTAAGAACAATGCATTTTACAATGTATTTATATAAATATCACTAAGTAAAGTATATAAATATGTTTGTCCTTGAAATGAACTCATCTAAAAGGCTAAAATATCAGAGACAGATATTATAACCTGCTAGCAACAAATAGAGCTTAAGGTATGAATGTGTGTTTGTGAGTGTGGGTGAAAATTTTGTTAAAGTCATCTTCAATAGTTCACCAACATTTATTTCCCAGAAAGAACTGCACATAGCCTCAGGTTTTGTAAGGGCAAATAAAAAATAAAAAATAAAAAATCCCTGTTACAAAAAAAAAAAAGAGACTCCTTTCCTTGCCCCTTTTCTTTCAAAGCATTTCATGAAAAAAAAAAATTATAATTGTAAATTCGTTCTTGTCCCTTGGACATGCACAACATCTGTTTGAAACCTAAATAAGCCTCTTGTCAGCTTTGCAAATCAGAAAAGTCTTTGTCAAGGACCCCAGGAGCCATCTCTTTAAAATGTAGCCATCCCCTATCTCTTAGTCTCTATGGGGGGATAGGAGCCTAACTTCAGTGAGTTTCTTGCTCCAACATTGCCATCTGCCACAAAGATAAGAGTTTATTTTTCTTTTTAATAAAACCAATTAATTAACACAACATTTGAAGATGAATTTAGGATGGACTGTATGAGACAAATGGTGTCATTACTTCCTCTTACTTCATGACTAGTGATTGGTTTATCTTGAGAACACTTATGCAATGGTTATGTCTGCTTAACTATAGGAAAGGGTGATTCCTTTCTGTCTCGACAGTCTCTTAGATTGTCTGGGCTGTGGGTAATATTGGTTTGAGTGCTTATTCAGTAATAAAACTGTTTTCTTTCTCTTCTACCTTTGTGGAGCATTTTTCTGGGTTCGGAGGAAATGCTATTTTTAATTCTATTTCCCTAATAGTGTGTAACAGAGGACTTGACACACAAATAGTTATGAGTTGGCTAAAGATATTTTAATAATACAAAAAGCAAGTGGCCAATATTTGTATAAAAATATTTTCTCCTACATAATAATTGCATTTGCATGATTTTCTGTATTAACTTTTTATTTTTCATTTAATATCATTTAATTTAGTCTCAAGGATGAAAAACAAAACAGCAACAAGTTGGAGAACTTCTGTTCAGGGTAGGGTGCTTAAAGAAAAAGAAGTGATAAGAATGTGAGAGAAGAAAGTTTTCCCTTTTTGCCTTCTAGGTCTTTGGCTGGTCTAATTATTAAATTCATATAAGATAGTTTAATAGGAGAAAAACATGAAGTTTAATTTTATACATACAGAATACCCAAAGATATGAAACTCAAATAAATGACCAAAACAAGCAGCTTTTATAACTTTTAGATAGAGAAACAATAAATTTGTGAAGAGTTGACAAGACAAAGAAGTTTGAAGTTGGGGTAGTAACTTAGTTAAGAAGTAACAAGGTTTGTTTATACAGACTTCTTGGCCCAAATTTCCCATCTGGTGACAAGGATGTCTTCTACCCTCATGGTTCAGGTGGGTAACTTTCCCATGGAAAACGTATTTCCTGCTTTAGGGGGACAAAGGAGGTACTGTTACTTGCACCAGTGTTTCGTAAGTGACTTTAACTCAAAATTATCAATATGCCAAAGTGGCATATTTGGGAGTGGCATATTCTGTTCTCTTTCAGAAACAAAAGTACTATTTAGATTGTGAAACATGAAGAAAATGCCTAAAGGGTAGTGGAAAGTGGGAAAATAAAGCAGCAATGGTTTAAAACCATACAACAGACTATTCATGGTACCAGAATTTTTAAAACTTACTCTGGTAAAAAGGAATTCATAAATGTAAAATAAGGACATAAAGGCCAAAGGGTAATGAGATGATAAAATAAATAGTGCAAGTCAAAGTAGGATAAAATGACTAAGTTGAACAGGAACCTTTCTGAGGACGCTAAACTTCTATAAAAAAACCTAAGTGTAGATAGCTGCATAGCTGGACAGAATATTTATTGTATGGATTGTGTAATGGTTAAGATTAAATCAATAGTTAGCATTCAGTTGTTTCCCATAAAATTGTTACACATTCTAAGTGTTTTCTTCCACTTAATTGATTCAAGACACAAGAAAAACAAAATTTGAAAAAATGTATGAAAAATATACTTTATTTTAACAAATTTTTCTTGAGTACCTACAAAAGGTGAGGTGCTAAAAAAAGATAAGAAAGACAATATAATGTCTGCCTTCAAGTATATTACTCTACTTAAAATAAACATTGGTTTGCTAGATATTCAATCAGAATATATTAAATAATTATGATAGGAGAAAAATAAACTATTGTGAGCACTGGCTACCATATTGCAATCTGGGGAAATTTTAATGGTAGCACAACTAAAAGCTTAATTTAGCAATAGCTCAAAACATCAAATACATAGTCACTAATAAGAACAATAGTCAAGCAAATAAATGAATGAACTCTAGGTTTGAGCATATCTGCTCCCCCGTGAAATCTTCAAGATGAGTTACTTAGGAAATTTACAATAAGATTGATAAAGTATGGTAACTTAAATACATTTTTTGTTTGTATTTTTATTAATTCTCACCCAAGGATATTTTTTCATTGATTTTTAGATAGCGTGGAAGGGAGGGAAGAGGAGAAAGAGAGAAACATCTATGTGATAGAGACACATCGTTTGGTTGCCTCCCACACAACCCCAACCAGAGGCCTGGGATAGAACCTGCAACCCAGGTACCTGCCTTTGACCAGGAATCAAACCCACGACCTCTCAGTCCAGAGCTGATGCTCTAACTGCTGAGCCAAACTGGCCAGGGCTAAAACAATTTTTAATAAGCTAATTAATCTTTAACAAGTTATTATTTTGCTTTGTTAAAATATTTTATCTGTGATTGTTCCTCCTTTCAACAATATATAATGAAGTGGAGAAACTAGAAAGTTTATGCCCGAGGAAAGACATGGGGTGCTCCAGAGAGACCTTGCACTGGCTCTTTGTGTTGAGGGTTTTTATCTTTCAGTAGAATATTCATCAGCTTTTCAGGTGTGTTTTTAATATGCTGAGGCATCAAAATGAGTGTATAGAAGAGTTTGGGATCATTCTTTGGTTGGCTTCACTGCTTTACTTTTATCTTGGCTCTGCCCGGCTCTAATCAGGTTATTGTTATTTGATCCCCTAACTTTATCTGTCCTTGAGTTTGGCTGGCACAAATGACATTGTGATTGTGTCTCTGCTACCTATCTCCCTGGCCAGAGTGATTTAAGTTATTTATTCTCTGGATAGAGAGTAGAAGTATAAACCATTTGCTCTCAAGTGTCCCTAGTTTGGGAAGATAAGGTCTTGCAATTCACTAGCTGCCTGTAAATTGGTTGAATTGTTTGGCTTTGTTTAATTATCTTGTCTCAGTTTCCCCATTTCACTTGCCAAGGAATTTTCCTAGGTTCTATCCTGCCTCAGTGCTCACAGCTCACTTTTATAGTTGTCTCACCTTTACAGAAATGATGGGCACCAGAGAAATCTTCTGTGATCTTGTTCAAGTTTTCTACCTATGTTTATTTAAAATACATTATAGTTTCTTTTACATGATAGGTTAAAATATTTGAAAGACTTCATGTCAATGTTTCAGGAGAGCCAATTGAGTTATCTTAGTGTGTACAGAGACCATGCAGGTAGAATAAACAATTCCATCCATTCGAATGTGTGTGGGCTTGTTTTGTTGTTGTTTGTTTTTTCAGAACTGAGTGCTTGGTAATGGAGTTGCTCCAAGAACTGAGTAGAGTTCTCTACAGAACCAGTTAACTGTACAACTTCTGCCAATGTGCATAGACAAGAGGGTAAGCTTTTATTATGGGGTTATGTAAGAGGTTATAGTAAACAATGGATTTCTGATATTTATTGTCCTGTTGAGTTAGAATCCCCAGTGCTTGTCCCAAATTTTCATGTATGAATAGCAATAAAGTTTTATGATTTTTGTGTAGCTCAAAGTCAAGGCTTTTAAAGGAAATTCTTAATGTTACTGAAGACAGTCCTAGTGATACTGTCTAAGCCAAAGGCTCACCTTTGTCAGCTTTCATCAGCTCATATAAAGGAGCATTCAGTTCAGGAAATTAGAAATCTGATATACAGCATCTTATGGAACCAAGAACTCTTCCAAGTTTTCTTCATATAATTGGTCGGGGAAAATAATAAATAGTTTCCAAGTTTTGAGGAAAAAATAATTACCACTTTGTAACTTCTCGTGGCCTAGAAAATACACTTACATCTGAAAAAAAAAAAATGAAATTTGTCTTTAAAAGCTTTGTCAGCAAGTGGAGAGAATCAATTCTGCAAGACTTTCAGTCTGGAGAACACAATAGAAAATCATCCATGTAGAACCTAAAAGTGGAATCTGGATTGAAAATTTGCAAAAAGTAAGAGGACACTTCTGTATCAGTTGAATGTAACTGTCACATTGTTTGTCTCCCTAAGTAAATGCAAAAACCACAATGAGTTTGGTTGGAAAGGTGTACTTAACACAAAACCTGACCATAGATCCACTGCTGCAATTAGCTGTCCCAGGGATTGAGAAGAGGGCAGTATTATGGTTGCGTATGAGAAGTGAGGAAGTATAAACTTGCTAATGGCCTATAAATCTTGTATAAGATGGTTACTACACCCATCTGCCTTTTTAAGAAGCAGAAGAGGTATAGCGTGGGTTACTATAGGAGATTCTGAGTCCTTTTGGGGGGTATGTAGTATGAGGGGAATGTAGTATCAGCATTCAATAGTCTGTTTTATTAATAGGTACTTGACCAGTTTCCACAAAGACATGGATGGATTGAAGGAGAACTTTATGGGCTCAGCCTCATTATATGTTCTAGGTATGAAGTATCTTTAGCCAAAATGCTACTGGGAACAATTTCAAAGTATGAGATGTCCATAGTGGAGACTCAGAACGGGTAATAAAACTATACTATCATATAACTATGGGCCAGGGATTCATCTCCTTCTGGGATTTCCATAAACGGCAGTCTGGTTAATCTTTCATAATGGCACCACATTTCCAAATATGTAGATCTTGCCCACACAGATTCATTGGAGTGAAATCACTAAGCAGAAAACTAAGTGAATTCACCAGTCTCAGAGAGAGAGAGGAAGTTAATGTAGCCCTGGGAATTAACAAGAGATAGAAGGTTCCATTTGTACGTCTTTGGGAAAAGACCTATTCAAATCCTTTGCTTATTTTTTAAAATCATGTAATTTGTGATTTTGCTATTGAGTTGTAGAAGTTCTTTATACCTTCTGAATATTAACTCCTGTTATGACAGGTTATTGAGAAGACATGATTGCTGGTTGACCCACAAGCTGGATCCAGGCAATGGAGGCTTCCCACCCCCTTGCCTGTCTTTGTAATGTACATTCTGTTTGCCTTCCCCATTTCCAGAAGCTGCCCCAATTATACATCATTGAAAAAGAAATGGGTGCAAAGAATATCTGGATGGTATACATGACCAAACCCAGTTACATATCTATATCAACTTTTAAGATTTGGGGCAGATGCAGAAAACGACTCCTCCTGCAGCTGTCTGAGACAGGTCTTATGAGTAAGTTTCTTACTCAATAAAATTGCTACCTAACAATCTGAAGTGGTCTGTCTCTTTTTTGGTCTCTCCCTGCCCTCTCTGTATGAGGCCCAGTTAAAAATTATATGAGGAGCCCAGCCAGTGCAGCTCAGTGGATTGAGCATCATCCCATGCACCAAGAGGTTACCAGTTTAATTCTCAGTCAGGGCAATGCCCAGATTGTGAGCTTGATCCCCAGTAGGAAGCATGCAGGAGACAGCCTATTAATGTTTCTCTCTCATCAGTGTTTTTATCTCTCTCTCTCCCTTCTTCTCTCTCTAAAAAAATCAATAAAACACATCTTCAAAAAATTTTAAGAGGAATCTTCCAAGGAGGTTGTGAAGCAAAAACTTCTTATCAGATGTATAATTTGCAAATATTTTCTCCTTTTGCATGGATTGTCTTTTCATTCTGATGATTGCTTTCTTTGCTGTACAAAAGATTTTTAGTTTAACATGGTCTCACTTGCCTGTTTTTGCTTGTGTTACCTGTGTTTTGGTGTCAAATGCAAGAAATCATTGCCAAGACCAAAGTCAAGACATTTTTCTATTATGTATTGTACTAGGAGTTTTATAGTTTCAGGTCTTAAATTTGTCTTTAATCCATTTTGAGTTGATTTTCATTCTTTTGCAGATAAATAACCATTTTTTTTTCCAACACCGTTTGTTGAAGAGACCATTCTTTCTCTACTGTGTACTCTTGGGACCCTGTCAAAGATCAGTTGACTGTATATGTGAGGCTACATTTCTGGGCTCTGTATTCTACTCCATTGGTCAAGGTATACAAACAACTAACAGGTTATAAAAAAAGTGTTCATATGACTAATCATCAAGGAACAAATCAAAACCACAATGTGATATCACCTGGCACCTGTTACAAGACTATTATAAAAAAGACAAGAGATAAACGTTGACGAGGAAGTAGAGAAATTGAAACCCTTGTATACTATTTATAGGGACGAAACATTGTGCATTGTCTTTGGAAACAGTATGGAGGTTCTCCAGAAAGTTAAAAATAGAACTATTACATGATCCTGCAATCCCATTTTGGGGTATATATCCAAAAGTATTTAAATCAAGATATGGAAGAGGTATCTGCAGTCCCATGTTTATTGCAGCGTTATTGACAATAGCCAAGATACGGGAACTTAAATATCCATCAGTGGATAAATGGATAAAGAAAATGTGGTGTTTAAATACAGTGGAACAGTATTCTATCTTTTTTTAATTAAATCCTGCCGTTTGTGTCAACATGAATGAAACTTGAGGACATTATGCTAAGAGAAATATTCCGTCACAGAAGAACAAGTACTGCATTAATACCACTTATATGAGTTTTCCAAAATCGTCCAACTCATAGAATCAGAGAGTAGAATGGTGGTTGCTAAAGGCTGGTGGGGGGGTGGGGATAGGGAGTTGCTAATCAACAAGCATAGAGTTAAATTATACAAGACAAATAAGTTCTAGAGATCCTCTGTACAACATAGTACCTACAATTATTAGTATGTTGTGTATACAAAAGAAAGTATTTGTTAAGAAAGTAGATCTCATGTTAAATGGTCTCTCCATAAAGGGGGAGACACAAGGGAATTTGTGGAATTGATAAGTATGTTTATTACCTTGATCATTTTTTTAGATTCATAGATGTAGGCATATGTCCAAAGTCATCAAATTGTATACATTAAATATGTGCAGTTTTTTGTATCATCATTATACTTTAATAAAGCTGTTTTATTTTTCTTTTTAAAACAGTGTTCCAGTTTTGCAATTGAATGAGATTTTGCCCATTTTTTTGTTAACAGAAATTGTGAGTAGATGAATAGTTACTTCCATGGAGTATGGCTAAAGTCTATCTTTCCAGATAAGCGATGGGCAATATGTTGTCTATTAAATTCTTAGCAGTTATTTTAAAATAAAAATTAAAAGGCTGAATCTAGCCCTGGCCAGTTTGGCTCAGAGTTTAGAGCATCAGCCAGAGAACTGAAGGATTGTGGATTCAATCCCCAACCCCAGTCAGGGTTGTGCAAGAGGCAACCAATTGAGGTATTTCTCTCACAAAGATTTTTTTTTTCTCTCTCTCTCTATTTCTCTCTCCCTCTCTCTATTTCTCTCCCTCTCTCCCTTCTACTCTTTCTAAAAATTAATGGAAAAATATCCTTGGGTGAGAATCAACAACAACAAAAAAAAATCTGAATCTAAAATCCCTGTGTAAATAAATAAATAAAACCAAGACAATCGTAATGAGGAAGAACAAAGCTAAAGACCTTTATTATATATCAAGCCGTTCTATAAACCTGCAGCAAGTATGACAGGGTGATATTGACATAAGAATAGACAAATGGACCAATGGAGTGTAACAAAGTCAGACCCACACATATATGGTCATTTGGTTTATAACACAATGACATATGTCATGATGTAGTAAACTGCAATAAAAGTAGCATGTTCTTTTAATAAATGGTATTATATCAATTAGATATCCATATAGAACAAAATTAATTTACCCTTATCTCATCCCATATAAAATATTAATTTCATATGGATTGTAGTTCTAAATGTGAAAGTTAAAATAATGTAAGTTCTAGAAGAAAACATCTGACAATATATAGGGTAGAAAGAATATATTAAATGGAACAGGAAAACACTAATCATGAAGAAAAACATCAAAAGTTGAATTATGTTAAGATTAAGCATATCTGGTCATCGAAAACCAGTATTTAGGATGTGAAAAGACTTGACAAACACTTGGAGAAGATATTTGCCATGTATATATCAAACATTTGTCTCTAACATCTTTAGCATTCTCACACATTTATAAAGAAAAGATGGACAAACCAATTTTTTAAAATCTGCAAAAGTCTTGAGCATGTACTTCCCTAAAGAAGATATTCAAATATTCATTCAACATATTAAAAATGCACTCCACTTAGTTACTTAAAGAAAAATGCAAAAGAAAACCATAAGATTATACTTTGTACCTACCCGAAGTGCTAAAATTTAAGGCTGAGAATATCAAGTGTTGTATAGCAACTGTAATAATAATCACACACTTTTGATAGAAGAATAAAATTGCACAACCACTCTGGAAAACTAAAAAAGTATATCCTTTTGACTCAGTAGTTCCACTCTTATGGTTATATCCAACAGATTTGAACATGATTACCATAAGTCATGAACGAGAGTGTTTGTAACAATAAGAGAAATACCATCAATGTCAATCAATAATATATTGGAATCCTATAAGGCAGTGGTTCTCATTTGAAGGCAATTTTACCATTGTGGTGTTTGACATTGTCTGGAGATATTTTCAGTTGTCACACCTGGGAGGTGCTATTGGCTTTCCGTGGGTAGATGTCAGGATGCTGCTAAATATCCTATTATGCACAGGACAGCACCCCATGTAAAGAATTACCTGGTCCCAAATGTGACCAGTGCAAGATCAAAAAACCCTGCTGTAGAACTAGGAAGTAAAGTGTGTATAACCACATGGATGAAAGAACCCAGACACAAAGGAGTTTTATACTAAATAATTCCTTTTAGGAGAACTTCAAAACTCAAACTAATGAAATTCATTATAATACCAGAAGTCAGTTTAATGGTTATCTTTGATGGAGAAAGATTAGAAGGGCCAGAGAAGGGGTCATTAATCGTGGTAATGTTCCAACCTACATGATTGCTAGCTACATGTTTTCCTTTTAAAAACTTACTTATCTATTTTTCATTTTTATTTCTATATTTTTTAGTGAAAAACTTATTAAAAATTTACTAGATTCCTCTTCTTAAAGCCCTTCTGACTACTATTCTATCAATGGTAAAGCCGGTCCAGACTCTACAGGTCTTGTTCCTGGGAACAATAAAAAAATTGAAATTCTTTTCACTTGGTCCTGCAGAATAACTTGGCTTTCTCTAACCACTGCATACAAGCTCAGCTCCAGATCAACTTCTACGTGTCAAAGCAAAAGACCATCTCTTCTATTAGCATCATGAAAGACCAATCTTTGAAAAAATTTTAAAGGATATTCATTTTAATTTTATAAGACAATTATCCTTTGACATGGTAATTTGTTTTATTTGTGTAAATGGATATATAAATCAGGAATCATTTACTTTCAAATATATGTACCATTTTTTTAACTTTGCTGAATAAATTATTGCTGAAAATGCAATAATTTCAGGGAAGTGGCAGACATCTAAATAATTATCATTTTATTTCTGGATATAGATATAACCACATTTGATACAACAGACATTGAAAACAAAAAAGTGAGTGCATACAGGGTGGGCAACAGTAGGTTTATAGTTATGTGTATAGTTCCAAATTTGTTTTATTGCAATTGCAGCATAAAAAATATAATAATATAATTCTTAGTATTATGCTAAATAAAAATAATTGCACATTTACTAAAACTTATCTTTAAGTAATCATTAATTAAGACCAGAGAGCACATCTTTTATGTGACTTTAAGGCAAAATAAAAGTACATAGTAATATTTTAAATAACTTAGGAAGAACAAGAGAACAAAATTAAACTGCATTTTTTCAGTAAATTTGGCTATCATTTTATATTTATAAAACTAACACTAACAGCTTACCTTTCACTTCAAGGCAAAAAAACAAAAACAACAACAAAAACACTAATGAACTGTGTAGATGATTTTGTTTCTAAATTCATGTTACTTAACCTTTATTGGGTCTGCAGTGCAGCCCAGAAATTCCTCTGTTTGTCTTATCAGCTGCCTCTCCTTTTCCTCAGAAAAGCAGTTTACTTGTTCTTCCCTTCTCTTCACTCTTGATTCTACTAGGAACCTTAGTCAAACTACGGAGATGACTTCACTGTCTACTCCTTACAAGTAGGATTGTCAGATGGGCTCTCCCTGGAATTCAACTTCCAAACCTGAATAATTACCTGTAATTTAACCATCTTGTTCTTTTTCTTTCCTCTAAAATAAAATAGGAACAGATTTCCCTACTCTAAAATTAATCCTTTCTCTAGGCCAGCAAAAATGTATCACCTTTTGCTCTTAGGGGCCACACTATCCGTTATGCATCTGTGTTCTTATATATATCTTCAAATTCTACCTCTACTGTATTCTTCTCATAGCATTTAAATAGGCTCACATCTCTGATATTCACACATTGTCTCTGGTCAACAGCTTCCCTGCAGGGTCTATCCCGGCCTTCTCTGAATTCCTTCAAAATGTTGATTTCCTTTGTGCCCTTACCTTTTCACTCACACTCACACTGCAATTCACTGACACATGGCTTCATTTCTCACTTTGCCCCTGAAACTAGTAAGTGATATCACACATATATTTATTTTTAAGAAATACAATTTCAGTTTTATCAAATCCCTGAGGCATTGAACATTGTATCCCTCCTTCTTGAAATACTTCTATGTCACCATATCCTGAGTTCCCTTGCAATCTTGCAATATTTGATCAGAATCCTTGTAGAATATTCTTCCTTCTCACATCTCTTATTGTGTTAGAGTTTTTATACATCCTCTCAGGACTCAATTTCCATCAATTCTGATTACTACAACTAGATAGCCAAATACCACTCCTTTAATGAGCTTCAGATTCATGCACACAATTGAATACCAAATATCACACACAGTTAGTTAGCTCAGGACCAACATGATCGAAACTGACAACAGTGTGTCCCTTGCCTCTCTTTATGTACATCCTACCCCAGAGAACACAATCATCTATGCCATTGTCAAAACCAGAAACCCAGTATCATCCTTGTGTCCTTCTTTCCCTCACATTGCACAATGAGCAGATCTCTAATTCCTAAATTCTCATTGATTCTACTTTCTAATTATATTTTTAAAACTTCCATTTATCTTCATTTCCTCTACCACATTCTTAATTCAGGTAATATTCTTTTCCTCCGACAATGTAAAAGGTCTCTAGCAAACATTTTTCCATATATCCAGAGCTATTCTTTTCTCTATATTGACTCAGCATAATTTTTCCAATACACTAAATATGTCATGTCACACCTTAGCTTAACACTCATAAATAACTTTCTACTAGTATCAGGAGTAAGACCAACATCTTAATATGGCTAAAAATGTACGCAGCCGAGTTGATATATTGGTAAGGGGAAATCACAACCCATGGGGAAGGGTAGTTCCATAGAGCACACTTGATAGCAGTTACTGGGAAATAATTCTCACCAACTCGGGATTCTTCAGATAAAGCAGTAATAAGGTTTTGTTCTCTCTCTCATTTGTGTGTCTGTGTTAACAGTTTCCCTTCAGATGTGAGAGTAACTGAATTTGGTTTGATAATTGAGGAGAAAAATGAAGTCACCTTTTGTCAAGAAAATGTGTGAAGGTGGTTATCCCTCTCTAGAAGGGTGGAAAGGAAGAGGAGCCCATGGTAGAAGTTTGCCCAATATCATTTTATGTGGTGTGATATGTATTGAGAAAGGCTGCATGTTGACTTGTCTCATTGCTAATGTAGGGATGGCTCTGAGACTACAGGGAGATGGATTGTTTGAATGATCAGGCAGAGGAAGTATAAATGCTAGCCTACTTCACTTCCCACTTCATGAAAGGTAAAAAGATAGACCCATTCAGGTCTATAGCCCCCTTATGGAAAATTATTTTTGCATAAAGATATTCATTATAGCACTTTTTATAAAAGATAACACATCTGTATCTTGGACTAATAGGATGACAGATTCTTGATGGCTGTTCCTGTCACTCTTAGTAAACAGCACTATTCATTCAGTTGGTAAAGTCAAAATCTTATAGTTATTTTTTACTTTTCTTCTTACACTCTCTGGTCTATCAGCAAAGCCAGTCAATGTTAACTTTAAATATACTATAAACCTCATTATTTCTCTTTTTCACCACTAACATGCCAAGTTAAGTCACTCTGATCTCTTTCCATTGTGTATGGGACATAGTCAATGCTCGGTGAATTTTTCTAGAAATATTGATTGAAAATTATGTCTGCATACATTCATAGAAAGGTAATATGAAAATGCTTCCACTTTATTTTAGTCAACAATAATTAAAAGAATATGCCCATTTTGTAATGTACTCATTCAGCACTGCTTGACTGTGCTCTCTTTTCCTCTCAACAACTATTCTCATTTATGGATGTAGACATGTTGCTCATTCTTCATGGTTTATTCGAAATAGTCTCTTCTGTAGAAAGTTTTCTCTCCTCTTCCAAAGAAATGCTGTTTCTCCCTCCCCCGAACTCCTATGAGTTCTCTCCAGTTCTATTTCTCTGTGGAGCTTAACACATTTTTTCCCTGACATTTGAATTATTGTTCTGAATATGTTTCTTCTTCTATCAAATTATAAACCCCTTAAAGACACCTTCTTTTAAATATTAAGCCACAGCAGGCTAAGCTATTGTTGTATTAGAATCCTTTCCTCCCCCACCAGTGTGTTATTATGGTTATAATGTGACTTCTTTAAACAAAGACTCATAATACATACATGAACTGCATATATAGTATGTGTCATATTTGAATCCCCCATTTAGCCTTAATTGGTAAGTATTTTATGTAAGTGAATACAAAAATAAATACATAAATGAAAGAATTAAAAATTCAGTGAAGAGTAAAATATTTCCAGCTGGGTGAATAATAAAACAGTAAAATAAAACCACTTATATTTTACGGTTTATATTTAAAAGTTTAACATATCTATAAAGAGAAAATGCAAGATTAAGGTTTATATACTAATACTGATAATAATTTATTACCTGTGCATGCTATAATTGGTTTGTTTAAAGAAGGCACATTATAATCACATTAACTCACTTCAGGGTGTTTAATGCAACAATACCATACCCTGCTGTGTCTTATTACTTAAATGGAGTTGCAATTTGGTTTTCCTGCTGACTATTCAATTGTGTTTTCTAGACAAAGACAAATAGTAACTTACATCAAATTATTCTTGTTTATCTAAGGAGAACATTGATCAATACCATATGATCTGAGGCCAGCTACCTCTTTTTCTCTAATCACACTGCATTTGAATAAGTAAAAATATTTGGCATTTTCAAATAATGGCTCAATTTAATTTAGAATGCATTGAACAGCTCTGATTTGCTGCACTGTAAGATTTTGAGTAAATCTAGTAGGGTAGCATAATATTTGCCTAACACATTGCATATTAGATAAGACATCACATTTATTATTGATTTAATTCTCAAGAGAAATAATATCATTAGTAATAATGACCCATTAAGTAGATACGGCAGGTATGATTAATGACAATTTATCATTTTAGACACTGCATTGTAGAGATACAGGTCTCTAACAGTAATGCCTCAACAATTAACTTGTGCCTCTCCACTGTAGAATAGTATGCTCCCAAATTACAGCAACATTATACTTGATCTCCTCCTCAAGTTCTACATGTAAATAAAGTGCCCTACACCCTCCTAACCTTGCAAGGTATTGACCATGACTTAATGCCATACACTTAATCCTATTATCACTCAATACAGAACTCCTGAAATTCAAAAGTTCAAGACTATGTGTGCATACAATTTTTTGCCTCACAGTTCTCTCACCATTAGTTCTACTCTGGCCAATCAATCCCGTAACATTCTCCACTCTCCCTCTCTTTCAGCCCTCTCTTAATTTTCTTATTTCCTTACAAGACAATGCCGTATAATAACTCACTATCGTCACACTCTGCCCAAAGCATGAAACTGTTTTCACTCTTGCAATGTTGTGCTCCATGGTGCAATACCATGTGTGTGTGTTGGGGAACCATCATAAGGGATAATTCACTTGAACCTCATGTCCTGGGTCCTTGTTTGGTCCTCGTTGCTCTATAAACATTATCTTAAACCTAGGGGCACCTCTCTCTCACTCCCCTTGGTGTTTATTACAAACTCACCCTTACTCCCAGGTTCCCTCTTTTTCCCCTTCCACCCTTTCAGGAAATGATTCGGTGACTTTATTTCAGAGAGAAAAACGAGGCCAACACTTGAGTTCTTCCTTGCTTCTCCAGTTCCACGTCTGCTGGTTTATTTGCATTTCCAATGAGTTTTAACAACTCTTTTTTTTTCTCACTTAAGTAAATGGGTTCTCTTCACCTTGACAAAAATAAAGTTTTCACCTATCAGTTGATTTTGTTCTCTTGTGCTTCCTAGAAAACCTTGTCTCATATATTATCTCTTTTTACTTATACCTTTAAACTCACCTTTCATATTGACTATAAGTATCAAGGATTTTTAAATGATTGAGAATAAAAAAATCTCATCATTTCATGCTTCCATTGCTAAAGAATTAACGAATCTGAACAAATCGGGGGACAAAAACAATAAAAAAATAAAACAACAACAAAAAACCTCCTTCAACCTTCATCTTGTGAGTTCTTTTACCTTTCTTCTTTAGTCTCCTTCTTTCCTCTGCTCTTTCTCCCTTCTCTCTTCCACTGACTCTTTGAAACAGGTATTCTATCCAGTGATGTTTCTCTAAGAAAGCTTCAATTCTAAGTCTTTGTATTTCATTTCTCCTGTCACTGTGGTTGTGATTAATGCCATTCACCAACGCTCACCAGTTCTTCCCCTTCCTGCTTCTACGGTAGGATTGCACTTCCCTGTCTTCTTTCATTTAGGTGTGCTGTGCATTTGCCATTGAAATGCATATCAGAGCTGTCCCTGCTTTCCTCTCCCCCAGGATCCCTTTGCCATTTTAGTGCACAAAGACTCTTGTGTTTTCACTGCCAAAATTCAGATCTGTGATGCTCTTTTGGCTGCTGGAACCCAAAAAGCCTTGAATATTTTATTTATTTATTTTTATCCCCATAGTGGAAACCCTAAAAGTAACTCACAAGTAGGTAGGTAGAATAGTACAGGTTCTGTGCCCTCATGGTCAGGACATGTTTCAGAGTTGATGGGTCCAGTCTCTACAGCTACCCTGATGATGGACCCAAATTTCAAGGCACTCTGCTTGCTATGGCAACACGTCTTCACTTTATTTCCCTTCCCCACTCCGCTGCTGCTTTTATCTGTGAACACTCACTACGTATATTACATTCACACAAACCGTTAGCTCAAGGGCTCCTTCTGAGGAACCCAAACGGAAAGAAAATGTGTGTGGAATGGATGTGTGTCCTATTCAAGCTAGAGGAGCCCGTGTGTGATTTGCCAGCTACTTTTTTTCTCTACTGTGGCAGTTGGAGATATTTCAGACAGTGGCCGCTCTGTTGGTCTGGAGCCTAGAGTGGGGGAACGTGGAGCAGAATCCACAGTTAACTCATGATGGACACGCAGCGTGAGAGAAAAATGAACTTTGTCATTCAAGCTGCTGAGCTATCTTATTATTTGTTTCTATAGCAAAATCTAGCCCATCCTTATGCTAAGGATATGAGTTCACACTCCCTGTTTTATCAATTTATATATTATCAGGATAGGCTAGGGTATGTTGTGGCAATCAATTACAAAATTTAATTTCTTATAATGAGAGAAATTCACTTTTTCCTCCACAGGGCTCTTGTTCTATTTCCCGGTCCTCAGCTTGGCTTTCCCATTCTCTGTGATTTTTATCCTTAGACTGGTACCTTAACTTCACTCAAATCTATCCAGTGCTGTCCACAAAGTATAATAGAGGCTATATAAGTAATTTAAAATTTCCTAGACACCGTATTTAAAAAAGTAAATAGAACTGGGTGACATTAATTTTAATATTACATATATAGTTTTTAAAAATGTTTATCTATTTATTTTAGAGAGAAAGAGGGAGGGAGAGAGAAACATTGATCTGTTGTTCCACTTATTTGTGCATTCATTGGTTGTTTCTTGTATGTGCCCTGACCGAGGAACAAACCCACAACCTTAGCATATCAAGCGGATGTTTTAACCAACTGAATTACGCAGCAGGGCCATGTTTTAATATTATACTTTATTTAACTCAATATATTTAAATTATTCTTATTTCAGCACATAATCTACATAAACAAATTACTGAGATATTTTACAGTTTTGTTTTCATGCTAAACCTTGGAAACCTGATTTGTGTTGAGCATCTCAATTTGGACACTAAATTTTCATCAGAATCATTTGATATCTATTTCATGAAATGTACAGTTGAGAAAGTAGATTCACATTCCAAATTTAATGCTTTCCAATAATCAAATCAGTTTTTAAACTAAAATTAATTAAGATGATAGAAATTTGAAAATTCCATTTCTTTCTTGTGCTAGCCACATTTCAAGTACTCAGTAGATATGTGTAGTGAGTGTTTACCACATTGGACAACCTGGCTCTAGAAGATATTTCTCCTGAGACAGAACTTTTCTTTTACCCACCAACCAGTCATTTTCCTCTGTATTTTTTATGGCTAATTAGGATTACATATTCTTTTCTGAATCAATTCCTATAAAAAGATTTAGTGAAGTTGTTCTCAACTCTCTCTGTAGATTAGATTCACCTAGAGAGTTGCCATTGTTATTGTTGTTGATAATGTCTGTTTTCCATTCTCACAATCAGAAATTCTGAAGGACATAATTGGTGCCGAGTCCCAAATTGGTATTTTTTAAAGAGTTCCCAGGGATGTTGAACACACAAAACAATATGCAGATGATATATCATAGAATTGTACACCTGAAACCTATAAAATTTTATTAACCAATGTCACCTCAATAAATTCAATAAAAAAGAAAAGACTAAGAACACACACACACACACACACACATACACAAAGATCTCCCAATAGAAGGGGATTGAAAATATAGGCGGTCTTGTGTCCTACTACTTATCAATTAAAAAATAATCTCTGGGACACACTCTGGGCATTGCTTTAAAAACAACAGGAACAAGAACCAGGTGATTTTAATGCAAAGTCCAGGAAAAGAATAAATAACTGTTTGGAATCAGGGCCCCCGCCCTGAAGGTTGTGTTTAGGACAGAGTCCTCTGACAACACAGGGGCTTTATGGGGAGGAAAGATTACCAGGACAGAAGGCACAATTCTGCTGGAAAGGAGAAATGCATTCTGTCTAGCTAACCAACCAGGCCCACTATACGTTCTGGATTTTCTTTCTAACTCTAAGATTTATCTTTGTTCTCCATTGCTACTGTTATGCTCCTGGTGCCCCTTGAATACTGGTGTTTCCTTGGCTTTAGTTTGCTACTAGGTTCTTTTATAACTAACTGTACATCTAATTTTGGTTCTCTCATCACTACTGTGTATAACCTGATGATTCCTGGCTCCAGCCAAAATAATCCGTAACATTTCTTTGCCTCATCTGTTGCCCAAGAAATCGGGGGTCCAGATTTCCCCATCTCTCTTGAGAGTGAGGTTCTTGGGGTGCCACTGAAATAAGCATTTTCAGAAACCTCCACGGGAGAATGAGATGTGGTAAAAAAAAAAAAATTGCCTCTAGTTATATTCCCGGGGTTGTAAAGTCCCATGTTCCCTAACCCAGTCCTGGAAAAGGGACAACTGTGAATTCAGCAGAGCTAGAAGCAGGGCCAGTGTCCAGAGTTTCCTCTCCATGCTGAAGCGGGATCCAGCTCAGCATCAGACCATTAGTCCATTGTATGGGTCCCACATGGCTGAGAGCCACTTGGCAAATGTGGGGGAATACTCCCCCTGCAACAGCAGTCCTAAGAGGGCAGGAGGGCTAAGTGCCAAGAAAGCAAACTTCCTTTGTTCAGGGGCTTAAGTATTCAGGTTTTGCATGCTTGTAGTGGCTATGCCAATTATGGCCACTGACTTGTTTCCAGGTGTGACTGACAGGTAAGTACCTTCCACATCACTCAGACTTGACAGGGCATGCGTCTAAACTGTCTTTGCCCAGTCCCCCCCCCCCCCCAATCAATCAGCAGGGAATACATCTGGAGAGTGTTCACTTCAGCTTTCTGGCAAAGCTGTATAAATGGCATGTCTATATAATTTAGTCTCCCCTTCACTCCTTTCCTGTTAAATAATAACCAGATAATTGTAACAGTATCAGTCCCATCCTTCTCCCCATATTCTCCATGAGACCACATTCGGGCAGATGCAATTATGTCATTATCACCACTTTTGATATACCTTTTCATAGACTTTTTCCCCCCTCTATAATTAATTGCCTCAATAGTCAACAAACATTTATTGATTATTTATTATGCAAAATCACAGTGCATATGTCCTGGGGTTACAGAACTGGGGGAAAAAAAACAATTTTACTAAAAAAGAGAAGAGTAACAATTATAGTAACTGACATTTATTGCACTCAGACATACTATGTGTATTAAAAACATTGACTTATTTAATCCTCACAAAAATCATAATTTTCAGAAGAAAAAAACTCTTAGACAAATTAAAAAATAAGAATAAACATAATGTTTTCAAAGATGTGGACTGTTACTTTCATTCACTGCTAGCAGATATGTAAATGTTAGAATCCATTTAGAAAACAGGTTGGCAGTTTGGGGGATTTTTTTTTTTAAAGTAAAAACATACGATTATCATATGTCACATTCATTCAACACCTAGGTATTTATAATGGAGAAATAAAGCACAAAGATTTGTATAAATATTCATAGCTCCCAACTACAAAAAAATTCAAATATCAAAAAATAAAAGAAAATTATAAATGTACAGGAGGTGATTTAGTTTAAAAATATTAAACTTTTTTTTTGCACGGCAGGTGTGGCTCAGTGGATTGAGAGTTGTCCCATGGACTGGGAGGTCCAGGTTCAATTCCTAGTCAGGGCACATGCCCGGGTTACTGGCTCTATCCGCAGTAGGGGGCGCACAGGAGGCGGCAGCCTATCGATGTTTCTCTCTCACATCCATGTTTCTTTCTCTCTCCTTAAAAAAAATCAATAAAAACATATTTTAAAAAATATTATACATTTTTGAAGAATTTTAAAAATAAGGTAAAACTTTTGTTATTTATGAGTAAGGTGTTCTTATGAAAAATTAACTGGGAAGGTCAAGTTTTTCTCTGTTTCTTAGACTTGGGGTAGAGTTTGTAGGTGAGGAAAGTAAATGTAACCAGAGAGACAATGCTATGACTCCCCAAAGGCCAGCTACCTCCTGGGCTCAAGAGACCCACTGACCATCCTGTGAGGGTGTTTGCAGAGGATGACCATGTTTGCATAATTTGCCAAAGACTCTGCCAAGACTCTGTCTCTACGTATGTTCTGGGCCTCAGAAGAAATCACAGTGGTTATCCTGACAACAGGGAGATTAAAACTGAGTTTCTTCCCCCCTCTAGAAACTGGTTCTTGGCTTTCAACCAAAAAGATATTAACTTGGTATTTATAGTCTACATAGCACCCTAGGATCCCAGATTTTATACAATAATAGATTCTTAAAGCTTCACCAGCATAAATGAAACAGCGAGTGGCTATTTAAGGTTTATTAAATGATCTTTGTCTGAAGTTATCTTTGTTTTTAATTAAATGTCTTATATTCATTCACTTGTTTTCCTTGGGGACACATAGATATATTTAGTTAGCTGTGTATGAAGTTGTTTACTATAAAATGTTATTTCTACACCAAATTTCCCATTTAAATTAAAATGCCATTTTATTTAAAATAGAGGAATTTTAATTTGTTCATTTAAAATAGATCAAACTGGAAAGTTTTTTTTATTCACTGCTTAATTTTGTTTTAAACTACTTAAATATTTTTTAATTACACTATTAGACTGTTTGTGAGCAAATTCACTGTGAGTACTGCCTGAGGATAATGAGTTAATACACAAATGGAAAGTCCCACTGTGCTGGGATATCGTGTCATTTTAATGCAAACCAAAATATGTTGGCACTCTGACCTTCAGGGTTCTTGCAGCATATGGGAAACTTGCAATATTTCCAGCACCATGCCTAACTTAATAAAGACAGATTCAAAGAACAAAAGAAATAGAGAAACCAGCATTTTACTGATTAGTAGAAATTTTGTTATTCTGAACAAATTTGACCAAAACTAACAATAGCACTGATTCTTGATTGATATTGGAAAACAATTTGAGGAAAGAAAACACACACACACACACACACACACACACACACATAACAACAACAACAACAAAGAGGAACACAAAGAAAGATATATTCTCACAAAGAAAAATAATTCGTATCTTGTTAATTTAGCCTTGGTACCTAGATCGAGAAGTTGTTTTGTTTCTTGATTTCCAGAGAATTAGAACCATTTTAGACCATGATACTGTATTCTAAATTACTTTTTAGTCATAGGAATTAAGTGTTTGCTGCTAAATAATTATCAAATGTGTGAGCTGTTGCATTTTAAGATTTGTTATTCACTAATTGGCTTGTATATACATTTTGTGTCTTGAGTATATATTTCTTATGGTAAAGCATTCGTGTCTCTTATAGTTTTATAATCTCAGCCCCGTCTCCCGAACTAGCCCCGTCTGCCTCCTAACTATTGCCATCTGTAGTCATTCTTCCTCTACTTTATACCAAAATAGTCTTCCTAAAGTTGAGCTCCAATCCCATTACTTCTCTTTTTGGTGAAATAAAGAAGACCTAAGGGCCATCACCTAACTCAGATTACTGCTTAAGGTTCATGCCATTTCCCCACAGATAAACTGTGGCAAAGAATCAATGCAGTTGAAATCAGCCTAAATTCACAGTGAGATGCCTTGACAAGTCTGTCACTTGCTTGAAGTGACAAAGCAGGGAATTAGTCACAAGCAGGGAATCCGTGCAGGAGGCCCTCAAGGAGCCTCTATAAGTAATTTTGGATTGTAAGAAGTTTAGAGTAACTTACCTTCAATGTGTCCACTCGTGTTAGCTTCTACAATATCATATTAAGGCAAGCATGGGATTTTCCAAAGTTAGACGATTTTTGTAACTGTTTTCTTGTGACTGTATAGCAGAGCTTGTAAGGGAGCCTGGAGAAGTCTGCCAAGGAGAAAACAGGAGCAGCCACAGTGAACTGGAATTATGTGCTTTAGGGGAGCCTCCCGAAATCCTTCTCAAAAAACTTAAAGTATTCTTAATTTTCTAATGGATGGTAGCCAAATTTTTTTCACCCACTTTAATTGTCTTGCATGTCTTTTACCGTAACTATAAAGTGTGCCTTTTAATTTAGTCAAAGTGAAAAATTAGTGTTTCTGATGTAATCTCTGATATTCATTATCTGTCCATGCTCAAATACACGTTACATATATGAACTTTGGTGCAATACTTGGTGTGTAGCACATGTTATATTTATTTATGATTTTACAACAGCTTTTGTCAACCAGGGTCCTGAGGAAATTAAGCACCGCTATTTCTTTCAGGTCTCCTAAAGATGGTACATAACTAGTGCCATTCTAGATGTATAAAAGATGAGTTAATTTATTATACCCAAAGGATGCCTTGGGCTTTAGAGAAATTCTGTCATGGAAACTCAATTGAGAAGGTCTGTTTTGAAACCAAATTAAATCGAACTTGTGCATCAATTTTCAAAAATAGAAGAGAAATCCACTGTTAGCTTTTTCTTCTTCTTTATTTTTTTTATATACCCTTTCTAGGTCTACACTAGGGGGACACTTTGGAGACACCAGGGGTGCCAGATGTCACAGCAGCTGCATTTCTCCTGTAGATATGCATGCTATAAAAAATGTGGTGCTCCACCTATGCTCCACCTGAAGTATTTTCCTTTTTATTTACTTTTTAGTTGTGGTAAGAACACATAACATGAGATCAACTCTCGTAACATATTTTTAATCGCAAAATACAGTGTTGTTACCTATAGGCACAATGTTGTACAGCTGTTCTCCAGAGCTTATCATGTATACATGAAACTTTGTATCTGTTGTATATCAACTCCCCATTTCTTCCTATCTCACAGTCCTTGGCAACCACAACTCTGCTCTCTGTTTCTATCAGTTTGACTATTTTATATACTTCATATAAGTGGAATAATGCAGCATTTGTTTTTGTGACAAAATAAAAAAATGGCAAAGGACTTGAATAGACGTTTCTCGAAAGAAGACACAAATGACCAACAGGCACATCACTAACAACTAGGGACACGAAAAGCAAAACTCCAATGAGATACCATTTCACGCCTGTTAGGATGGCTGTTATCAGAAAATAAAAGGCAACACATGTCAACAAGGATGTGGAGAGATGGAAACACTTGGACACTGCTGGTGGGGATGTAAAATGGTTCCATTGCTATGAAAAACAATATGAGGTTTCCTCAAAAAGCTGGAAATAGAACTGCCACCTGATTCAACAATTCCACTTCCGGGTATATATCTAAGGGAATTGAAATAAGGATCTTGAAAAGATATCTGTATTTTCATAACTATTACAGCATTAATCATAATAACCAATATATGGAAACAACCTAAACGTCTATCAATGAATAAATGAATAAAAAAAGATGAGACATAGATGCACACACACACACACACACACACACACACACACACGAATATTATATAGCCCTGAGAAAGAAGAAAATCTTGCCATATGTGACAACGTGGATGAACCTGGAGGACATTATGCTAAATAAAATAGGCCAAGGCAGTTTTTAATTCTTAACCATTGAACTCTAACCAGTGGGCTATGCTGGCTTCTCGGTTGCTCCTTGCCAAGTTCAGCTACAGTGACTTGTTTCTATCTTTCAAGGCCACGGAACTTGCTGACCATTTATCACAGGAAGATCCCATCTTCTCCTTAAAAATCTTCCTTAGAAGTGCTCCATTTTATAGTCCTGGGATCCACAGATGTCTTGAAACCTTTGTCCTTTAGGATTCATTGCTAACAGAGCGTCAAGTTGCTTTCTCTGGTTCATCAAAAAGCATTATTTTCCTCCTTATCTCTAACTACTTGTGGTTTTATTCCCTCCATGAACCTAGATTCTACAATCAGTAAGACTGGTCTATTTAGGAGTTGCCTTTAGTATGACTCACTAGGTCTTGATAGATTATCCATTTTGGTTCTGAATTAAAAAAAATAAAATAGAATAAAATTGTTTGCTTCCATTGTGGGGCATCAGATCTTTTCAACTTGAATAAATGAATCCTTAGAGATAGAGTCTCTCTCTCTCTCTTTCTCTCTCTCTGCTTTATGTGGCTTTGCATATAGCAAAAATGCTCAAACATTTTTGAACAGATACATACAAAATTGCAAAATACTTGATAATATCTGAGATAGAGTTTAGAGCTGGACTATTGCTTTAATCCACCATACTGGCCCAGGGGCACGTTGAGGATTACTGCGTTGAAAGCAGCTTGCTTTCCACTGAAATTCAGAAATGTTGCCTTATCCCTCTTTGATTCCATCTTCATCAATTAACTGGAAACACGCTCCTCATTATTTAGCTTTTGCTCTCACTTTATTCCATGTTTACAAAGCTTGGCTCCATTTTCCATGCTGTTATTTATGACAATTTAGAAAACACTTCTGATGTCTTAGGTTTCCTTAGATATGTATCCTTCCTGGTTTGATTGATTCTTGGGCTATTTCTGGCATTCACTCTTAGGCAGTTCTATCCCCAGATTTATTCTCAACCTTGAAGTGCTAAATCCAATAATAGAGACTGTGTTTATTCACTCCTGTATTACCAGTGTCCAGCACAAATGTTTAGTTTGCTTTCATTTGATAATAGCAAATCTTTCACCCACGCCAAAAGCCATTATTTAAATTTTCACTCTTCATTACATTTTATCATTTAAATAACACATTTAAACTAACATAATGAGAAAGTAAATAATCTGATGAATTTTTCTGGTTCAAAGACGTGTAGAACAATTTCAACTTTGGTAGTATCAAAAAATAACACCTGATTTTGAGGAACATTGTTTCATGACAGAGACAACTAATACACAGAGAAAACAGACATGTAAGAAATAAAGACATAACTATAGTGTGGACATTGAATAGGTAAAAGCTAAATTAGGCAGAAGGTGTATATTTAAACCACCAGAGAAAATTATTTTATGAGCTACCATCAGTTATTAAATTGTAAGAGGTATTTATTCTAGAATGTTATTTTGTCCCACAGCACACCAAGTAGAAAATGGAAATCTGTCTCTCTGTGTTGGCTTCATGATCGGACATACTTTATATAACAGAATAATAATTTATTGAATGACGATACCAAATGCTGCTGAGAATGTGGAGTAGCAGAAACTTTCATTCACTGCTGGTTGGAATGCAAATGCTACAGCCACTGTACAACAAAGTCCAGGGTGTCTCATTAAATCAAACATACTCCTCTATAGGATCTAACCATCTACTTCTTAGTATTTACTCCCAGGAGTTGAAAACTTATGTTCTACACATGAATGCGTATAGCAGTTTTATTCATAATTGCTCAAGTTTGGAAACAACCAAGATGTTTTTGAGTAGTGAGTGGGCAAAAAAATGTGTTACATCCAGACAATGGAATATTATCCAGTGATAAAAAGATACAAAAATTATGAATAAAGAAATTTCTATAAAGGAATGAGCTGTTAAGCCATAAAAAGACATGGGAGAAACCTTAAATGCATATTACTAAGTAAAATGAAGCTAATCTGAAAAGGCTACGTACTATTTGATTCCAACTATATGACATTCTGGAAAATGCAAACCTATGGAGACAGTAAAAAGAGCAGTGGTTGCCAAAGTTTGGGTTTGTGGGTGAGTAATAGGCAAAGCACAGGGGACTGTTAGGGTAGTGAAAATACACTATATGATACCAAATGATTTATACATGTCATTAAACATTGTCTGAACCCAGAGATCCATAGAATGTACAACAAGAATGAATAATAATATGAGTATGGATTTTGGGTGGCTATGATGTGCCAATATAGAGACATCATTTATAATAAATATACCACTCTGGTGGGAGACGTTGATAATGGGGGAGGCTATGAATGTGTGGGGCCAGTGAGTATATGGCAAATCTCTGTATCCTCCTCAGTTTTTCTGTGAATCTCAAACTGCTCTCAAAAAATAAAGTCTTGGTTTAAAACAAAAAAACAAAAAATGAAAACATAAGTGTGGCCTTGAGTAAAAACCTCTATTTGTTTTATTTTATTATTAAAAAAATTTTTTTCTTTATTGATGTTAGAGAGAGAGAGAAGAAGGGAGAGGGAGAGAGAGAGAGAGAGACATCGATGAGATAGAACATCGATTGGCTGCCTCCTGGATCGGGCCCACAACCTGGGCATGTGCCCTGACCAGGAATCGAACCGGCAACTTCTTGGTGCATGGGTTGACGCTCAACCACTGAGCCACACCGGCCCAGCAAACCTCTATTTGTTTTAGATCAAACATTAATTACAGTGTTCAAATCTTCTCTAGCCTTTCCATTTTTCCACCTTACCAATTACTGATAGAGATTATTAGCTCTTTAATGCTTATTTTCCTTTGAGATTATCTGTTTTTATTTGAACATGTTTAAAATTGTCTTATTATCCTGTGGAATTAAAAGCTTTTATATTTAGGTCCCACCCTCTTTATTTTGGGCAAAGTGTTTCTGAAACCTATTTGGCTGCTATTGATATTGCTACATAACCATTTATTTGGCAATCTTTTCATACAGTTCACTGTTCATTTGACTTCAATTATTTTAATGTCCTTATGTTTTTTGAAACAGTAGACACCTGTATTTTCTTAAAATCCAGTCTGACAATCTTTAATTGGATAGTTTATTGAATTTATTGTTATATTTGAAATATATTTGTACTTATTTCCATGATGCATTATACTATTTCATGTTTTTCTCCTTTCTTACTTTCTTCTTCCAGTCTTGCCCCCCTACCTCCTTTTATGTTTAGATTTTCAAGGTATTATTTTTTTGGTCATTACATTTTCTTCCTTTATTTTTTATAGGGGAGAATTATGTTCTTAAGGTATATAATTTTAATAATTATTTGTATAGTAATATTAACTTAATAAAATCTAAAGTTAATTAGCATCTTTAACTTCTATTTGAACAGTAAAAATATAAACATAACAATACATGAATAAAAATAGTTACAATGACCCACTCCATTTTTATTCTGTTATTTAATATTATTGTTCTGGTTTGTTTTCAACCCAGACATTGTTACTATTAATTGGTACTGGGAATATTGGCTCAGTTTTACTCTATTAGTTACAATATTTATACTTAACTTTTCATTCTTAAATTTTCAGTTTTTCATCTGAGAACATTCTTCTTCTTCCTAAATACATGTCTTAGAATTTCCTTTATAGGTCCTTTGGTGGAGGAGGAAGCTATTTCTAGTTGGGAGGGATAGGAAGACTTTGAAAACCCCTGGCGTTGATTAGTCATTGGCTATGGTCTGCATGAGAAAGAAGCTGTGACCTCAGTAAAGCCTTTCTCCAGCTGAGACAATGTGTTCAGAGCTGTCTTCCCAAAACATTCTTGGGTGCTGGTGTAATAACTTCTTTATTCCTGAACATTGATCTTGGCCCTTCATTTCAGTCACTGCTTCACAAAGGATTTTATGTTGGCAGTTGTTTTCTATCATCACAGAGAACTATGTGATAGATATGTTTGTTTGGGATCATAGAACAATGATTCCATTCTATTCTGGCTTCCACTGTTGCTGCTGAGAAAAGACTAATCAGTTTAATTGTTTTATTCTAGATGATTTATTGTTTGTTCTGGCTACTTTTAAAATCTTTGTCCCTCTCAAGAAAGCTTTCTTTCTTTCTTTTCTTTTTTTTCCTAAGGTGTGTGTTTCGCAATTACATTGTGATGTTTCAGGTGGAGAGTGTTTTCACTTATCTTACAAACAATTTTGGGGGACTTTCTAGATATGTTTTATTTTCTTTTTCTCAAATCTAGGGACATTTAAGCAATTATATTTTCAGTTTCATGTGTTCTCTTTGTTATAGCCTCTGGACATCCAGATGGATGTATGTGAGACCAAACTCTATCTTGATGTTTCTTAAAATGCCTTTCTTATTTTCCTTAGCTTTGTCTCCCTGGATTGCATTCTGCATAATTGATTTGGTTCTATTGTAATTTTTATTAATTCTCTTTCAGCTGTGTTTAATTGGTTGTTTAATCCATCCATGGTATTATCAATTTAAATTATCTTATTTATTTCTAAAATTTCTATTTTGATATTTGGCAAAGCTGATTTGTTTCCTCTTGTTCCATATCATTTTTTCTCTTTTAGTTTTTAAAACATTATACATGATTGTTTTATATTCTGTGTCTGGTAAATCTTAGCTCTGATTTTCATGTAAGATTGTGAACTTTTCTCTACCCTGTCTGATAGTTTTGAGACATTGTTTCATGACATATTTGAGAAATTGAATGTGAGCTGCCTGGCCATTTCCCTTAGAACTCTGTGGAGTTTTTTAAAAAAGTAGAAATAGTTTCACTACTGAGCACCTGCCTTGATCTTGCCAGTCAACTAGGGAATACTTTAAATCAAAATCTGTGATGTTTTCAGGACAGATAGTTAGTGTTAATTTAAATAAAACCCCTCAAATTGATGACTCTATGATTTCAAATTCCCAGGGAATATCTTCCCCCATCAACTCAATACGAGGTTCATTATAGATGATTGTCCTTCAAAGTGGGATTTGTTTCTCATTTATCCTTACACTGAAACTATAACTATTCAAAGTCTCAACTTTATGCCAGGTCTCAGGTTTATGTTGAGGTGTTTCATTATATTATAAATAATACTGGGAATAAGCTCTAGATCCTTTTCTCAGTATCCTATGCAGTCCTCAAATTAGATCGTTAAGGCTTCCAGGTTTTGGCAGAAACATGACTTTAACTTCTAAATGTTTTCTGAGTTTCCTGTATTCACTTTGTTCCTGAGATCTATGGATTTGTTATTTTAAATGTTTAACAAGTCATTAAAAATGCACACGCACGTACTATCTCTCTATCTCTATTTACATATTCCAATTATTTCAGATAGTGCAATAAGAATGATAATTTAGGTATGTATTCAACTGTACTTCTGCAAACGTTCCATACATCAATATAAATACCACATCTGAATGCTTCAAACATTCTCAAAATTGTCTCTTTATATGGATGAAACATGGATGGCCTTCAGCATACTTTCCAAGACTTATTGATTTTTTTGGTTACCTCTTTAAAACTTTCTCAATTGTATAAAAACAAAAAATTTAGTTTCAAGGATGCTGATGGTCTAATAATATATATTATAAAATATTAACAAACATAAAGTCATTACATAGTAAAGTTTAAAAGTAAGCTCTAACATCATTGTGGGAGTGTAATAAATTTGATAGAGAAATCAGAAATCTTCAGAATAACAATCTATCCTTCTACCTTCATATATTTTGCTTAAGATAAAGAGAATTTACACTAAGCTATGTAATAAAATAGAATTAATTGCTATTTCAGACCTCTCAAAATTATTTAAAATTTATAAAAATATGTGTATAGTAATGATGATGTTTATATATATTTTTTAAACAGCAATTAGGAAAAACTCAAAACAATAACAATGTCCTTATTTCAATCAATTCTCACTCATAAGTTCTGATTATTAAAATAAATATCAAGTTTTAATGAAACGCAAAATAATTGAAAGAATGAAGTATAAACAAATTAAAAAATTTAAGTGTGCCATGCTACATTGTCCTGTGCTAGGAGGAAACGGCATTTAACTCTAGGAAGTCAAGAAACGTGATACATGGGATAAACAGGGTATTCTCATTGTGATCCCCATCATTCTTCAGATGAAACAGCTAGATGCTTCATGATATTTCTGCTTTATGCTGTGATGTTATTTTGCTTATTCTTTATGAGTTATTTTCAAAATGTCAGAGCGACTTAACACTTTCACTAGATAATGATAACCTTTGAAAATTACTTATGTTTCATAAAGATATATAAAAGTGTAAAATAAGAGACCAATTTTAAGCATTCTGGTGTGAGAGTATTGGCAATAAGTGATTTGAAATTCCAAACACTTTGTTGTGAAGAGGTTGGCTGCAGTTGAATCTGAAGTGTGTTCTGAAGACATAGAAATTTTGGTAGCTCGCAGAAGCAGAGAACAGGAGCTGCAGGGGGCAGACCTTCCTCTGGACGGCAGCTCTGCCATGTGGTAAGGTGTGTTGTGATACAACAACATTAAGTTGGGGAAGGAATATCCTAACTGGTATATGGAAGACAACTCGGAAATCTAAAGGCAGCACATTTTAAAGTTCAAAGAAGCATGTATGCAGGCAGTACCATTAGGAATGTAGAACACATAACTGGAATTCAGAGAGAGGCTCCAGTCTGCAGAGAGGAAGGTGGAATGAGCAAAATAAGGCCTAGCATGTACGTGCATATGGCAGGTTACCATGGTAGAAACTTAGAGTCATGGGTACAAAACTGTATCCAATTAACCGGGTGTATGATAGCAATGGGATTGCAGGTATGGGAGAAAAAGCTCAAGAATCAGAACTGGGACATGAAGAGCAAAATTATAGTAGCCTATAGGTCAATGATTTTTAGCATTAACCCTGATTGGGTTGGAGTGTGGTACATACCAAGATTAAAGCCTGTGGAACCAAAGGCAATAGATTAGAGTGAAATGGCAGTGACAAGACAACAAGGCATGATGGGAACTAAAATGAACTCCAGAGGGCATGCCTCATAGGAAGCAGGCAGTTTTTACTGTCTCCAGGGGCTCATTTGTACGTGGTACCATGGACAGATCTTTATTTATTTATGTTCCAGAGAAGACATATATCTTTGTTTTTTGATAAATCTTATGGAAATTTAATTTTAACAATTAAATTGTTATTTTTTTTAGACTAAATTCCCTTCTACTCAGTCCTCACTTTGTTTCCTCTAATCTGGAGATTACCAGCTTGCTTCTCTTTAGAATTAGGCATGTTTCACTAATGACAGAGATTGGGAAGAGAAGAGTGTCACATTTGACCTAAGATTCATTAAGTATTTCCATTCAGACTCATCAAAAAATAAAAAGATATCCTGGATTCATATTAATCACACCAAGAGTTGCTCCCCTGTCCTATTGGTGAAGAAATATATCTCACTTTTCAAATCAGGATCAAAACAATTTGGGAAGACATACATGCAATTAAATTAAACAAATATTTACTGAGTAATGTCTGTATCTTCAGCTCCTTGCTTCAGCACTTGCTAATGAGGTGTGTATCCCTTTGTACCGTGTTAATATACTTATATGCACTGCTGTTGCACTCGTTGATTACTTGCTCAGTAGATTTTTTTTTTTGCTTTGCATTTCTGTACCTGTATTTATCAATTTTTGTCTTTCAAACTAGGTTTTTTAACTCATTTTTATTGTTGAATGTATTACAGATGTTCCCCCCTTTTTTCCCCATTGACCCCCTCCTCCCCAATCCCACCCATCCTCCTGCCTTCCCCACACTGTTGTTGGTGTCCAATGGTTATGCATGTATGCATAGAAGTTCTTTGGTTTATCTCATCACACCCTCCCTCCCCCTTCCCTTTGAGGTTCATCAGTTTAACAACCAATTTGTACTTCTTAATTCCTTCATCTTTTTCACCCATACCCCCAGCCCCCACCCATCTGGCAAGCAACAAAAAGTTCCCTGTATCTATGAGTCTGTTTCTCTTCTGCTTGCTCATTTTGTTTGTAGATTCAATCGTTGATAGATATGTATTAATTGCCACTTTATTGTTCATGTTTTTGTTCTTCTTCTCCTTCAAGAAGACCCTTCAATATTTCATATACTACCGGTTTGGTAGTGATGAATTCCTTTAGCTTTTTCTTGTCTGGGAAACTCTGGATATGTCCATCAATTCTAAATGATAGCTTTACAGGATAGAGTAATCTTAGTTGTAGGTCGTTTCTTTTCATCACCTTGAATATCTCTTGCCACTCCTTTCTGGCCTACAAAGTTTCTTTTGAGAAATCAGCTGACAGTCTTATGGGAGGTCCTTTTTAGGTAAAAAACTGCTTTTCTCTTGCTTTTAAGATTCTCTCTTTGTCTCGAACCTTTGGCATTTTGATGATGATGTGTCTTGGTGTGGTCCTCTTTGGGTTCATCTCGTTTGAGACTCTCTGTGCTTCCTGGACTTATATGTCTGTTTCCTTCATCAAGTTAGGGAAGTTTTCTGTCATTATTGTTTCAAATAGGTTTTCTTTTTTTTTTTTCTTTATTGATTTTTAGAGAGAGAGGAAGGAAAAGGGAGAGAGAGATAGAAACATCGATGAGCGAGAACATCAATTGATCACCTCCTGCATGCCCCTCACTGGGGATCAGGCCCACAACCTGGGCATGTGCCCTGACCAGGAATCAAACCGGGGACCTCTTGGTGCATGGGTCAACGCTCAACCACTGAGCCACACTGGCCGGGCTCAAATAGGTTTTCAATTTCTTGTTCTCTCTCTTCTCCTTCTGGCACCCCTATGATGTGAATGTTGGCATGCTTGAAGTTGTGCCAGAGACTCCTTACACTATCCTAATTTTTTTTTTTTTTATTCTTTTTTCTTTTTACTGTTCTGATTGGGTGTTTTTTGCTTCCTTATATTCCAAATCGATGGTTTGCTTCTTGGCTTTATGTACTCTACTATTGATTCCCTGTAAATTATTCTTTATTTCAGTTAGTGCATCCTTCATTTCTGACTGACCACTGGCCTCTGACTACCCTGGAGGATCAGCTGTTCAGGGACCCACCACACAGAGCAAGACTTACTTCATTAGGACTCTGGTACCCAATGAGTCTGCTCATTGAGTGTATCACTTGTGGAAGTCAGCCACTGCCTGTGTTCTATCCGGGGCCACCTGAATAAGCTACAAAGTGGTCTGCCAATGGCTGCTTCTTGTGCTGGGCTTGGAGGTGCCCAGGAAAAGCATGTTGTGAACCAAGGCTGGTTTTTCTAGTGCCAGGCCTGGGACCACTTAACGAGAGGTATGGGGCTCGCTGAGACCAGATGCTGCTTGTTTGAGAGATTTTAGGAAACTCTGAAGCAGGATCCAAGACAGGCCAATCTATGGTAAAGACTTTGGAAACAGCTTGGGTGGGCCTGAAAGTTGGGTGGGGCGGGGCCTCAAGGAATCACCAGGGCAGGGCAAACAGTGTGAGCCAGGTTGCTGGAGTTCCAGATATGGCGGCCATCTGCAGCCCAGGGAAGGGCTCACCAAAGGAACAATGACCTCCGCCAGCACATCTGTCCAGGAGAAAGCCGCCTCTCCAGGCCTCCTCCCAAGGCCAAACAGCTCAGTTCTTCCCTGTTGTCTCTGGCACCCCTCATGCTGCCTCCCCTCTGAGCTTAGCAGGAGCGAGTCCGAGTAAGTCTGTGTGTGGGCCCTTTAAGAGGAGCTGCCTGGGGCTCCAGCAGCCGCAGCCTCCCTCTGCCTCAGTTCCCGCTGGGTTTACAACAGAAGTGATGGGGACTTCTCTTCCTGGCACTGGAACCCTGAGCTGGGCGCCTGGTGTGGGACAGGGACCCCTCACTCCTCAGGGAAGACCTTCCCAGCCGAGGTATCCTCCTGATTTTTATCCGCCACCCGTGGGTGTGGGACTAGCCCGTCCGCCTCCGCCCCTCCTACCAGTCTCAATGTGGCTGCTTCTTTAATTTCCTAGTTGTAGGACTGCCATTTAGCTGGATGGCAGGCAGTTCTGAAGGATGGTTGTTCTGTAGTTTAGTTGTAATTTTGATGTGGTTGTGGGAGGAGGCGATACCGCGTTTACCTACGCTGCCATCATGACTGGAATTTCAACCTAGATTTGACCAGACTTAGGAACACCCTTTCTCCTTACCAATATCCTTAACAGAGTACCCTTCTTCTAATACATATGCAGAAATCTCACTGAGTGTACAGAAGCGTAGCCTTACAGTGACTGGATGTATTTTAAGAAATGGATTTCAGGGTGAGAACTACCCTCTGAACCTCATCCTTTACCCATGCCTTGTCTAAGCTTCAACCTTTCTGCATGTGCATTCCAGGCTTGGTCCCAGGGCCTGTGTGCCAATATCAATAGCATTTCAGTAGTTAAAAATTATCTGGACCTTTTCTTTCTTCTTCCTGAGGTGGATCAAATAGTGCATTTTTTACGTTGGTAATGCAAGGATTTGCCATTTAGCCATTTAGCCCAGGCCTGCCTTAGTACTTTGAAAGAGAGAAAGGGACTATGGAATTTTATTTAGGATTCTATAGTTGCAACATCACTACTAGTAGAGATCTGTAAACTTTCAGATAGGGGATGTGTAAACCTAACAATTTTTTTGTGTTTGTTTTGTTGAAGGAGGAAGTTGTACTTTTTTAATTAAATTTTTTTAATATTGACATTATTGCAAGTGTCCCCCCCACCCCACCCTTTGTTCACCTCTACCCACCCTGGACCCCCCTCCCTTGGTCTTCACCAAACTATTGTCCGTGTCCATGGGGACGCATATATGTTCGTTAACTAATCCCTTCATCTTCTTTATTCCATTATAATTTTTCCCAAATATTCTTGAACATTGCTCAGGTTTTTAAAACAATAAGCAAGATGCCCTCAAAATATTTAAATGATATTAAAATAACAAGTTAAATATGCTGTTTGCGAATTTTATGTAGAGGCTCTGAAAAGCATAAAAACAATATACATTGGACAAAGAAATAAACTAAACATTTTATAATCTTAGACTATATTCCATGGATGTAAAAACAGAATTCTTTTCACTCTTTTCCAAGTTAATTTATATTTCATAGGTCTAAAGAGAAAAGAGAAAAGATGAAACAGTAACACAATTTTAAAAGTCCAGAAAAATAGTATATTTTATCAGTCCAGAGTTGCTCTGCTATGTCTTTAAAAAATTTTTTTTTTTTTTTTTTACTTTGCCTTCAATTGCATAAAATTTGTTTTGGCACTTGAACTTAAATGAACTACTTCACAGATAAGAAACAATTTTTAACAAATAGGATTTAAAATATCAGATCCATTATAAGATTAAATACTATCTTGAGAAATACAAAATAGATTATTGCAGCACAAATGGGAATAACTAATATTAATATAAAATTTTCATTTATTATGAGCAAGGTATTATAGTAAATTCTTTACAGAAATTACCTAGTTGAATCCTCTGCACAAGCTCATGAGACAAGCATAATAACACCCATGCAGTACTATTTAGACATATTCATTTTCTTAGAAGACTTATCCCCTTTTATAGACACATCCTTTCTTGACTTAATAATATGGTAAGTCACTAGTGTTGTGGTAGCAAATAAGACCCTCTCCCATGAGCCTCTTAGAGGATTATCCATTTTCAATGCAATGGTCTGGCACTTTTAATTGACTGATTAGGGTATTAAAATGAAGGGTAAGAAATACTTTTTAATATTAGATTCATGGGATGATTTTAGTATTTATAAAGGGAAAGAGAGGACACAACTGGCTTGCAAAGAAAAGATCTTAATGGGGAAGAAACAAGCCATGAAACCAGCATGTTGAGTATGATTTTGCTGTGTGGTGTGTAACACAACCTGGTCACATCCCCACAGTATCTTCAGTAAACTATGTGATCCCTGTGAATGTAGAGTGGGATCAATTTGGTGAGTAGGATACTGACTGCTGATATTTAGTGAGTTCTTATTTTGAACCAAATTTATAATCGCCTTCATTCCTCCCCCAAAATATTTTTAATGGTACTATTGTTACTCCTATTTTTTGATGAGGAAACTAATTCTTTGAGAGGTTTCATCATTTGCCCACGTTTATTGAGATGGTAAATGATAGAGTGGGGATTTTAACCAAAACCCTGTGATTCCTGAGATGACAATCTTAATTATTGAACAATTCTGTTATTGTGAGTTCTAGTTGAAAAGAAATTCCACCCTTATGATCCTGTTACGGTATCTGGTAGACAATCTTTTTTACAGAAGAGCAAGCGGAAGCTTAGAAATTGAATAATCAGCAGATTACTTAGCTAATGTAGGGAAGGATCAGAATTTAATTCATCTCTATTTCAAAAGCCTCTGAATTTTTAATTTACCATATTTTAGATAAACATGTTCAAACTTTCTTAATAAGGCAACAGTTTTACTCCCTTAAAAAGCATTCATTGTAATTTTGGACTGGTGATTTGGTCTAGGTTAACTGATGATTACAATTGTTCCTCTAATAATGAGTTTAACTCCATTTTTGACGTTTGACTGTAACAGCATTAAAGCCCCTCCACTCCCCTTGCCTTCCTGCTCCATGTCTAGGCAAGCATCCACGAGCCTAGATGCTACTTCCTTTGGCAACTGCAAGGGCAGACCATGCAACTGAGGTCAGCACTCGTGAGAACCTCCATTAAGCTGCCACCCCTAAGCACTGTCAAAGTCAAACCAGTATCTTTCCTACCTCTCTAAAACCCTTTTCTAACCATCTTGGGAGCCAGCTCTCTTAAGCCAGCCTCTTTGTAAGCAAGTAGAGCTTTTTCATGTCTTCTGGGGGAGTGTGTGTTTGTGGTCTCCTCAGTTTTCACATAAGAATTACATTTTAGATGGAGGTCCATCTTGTTTCAACAGAATGATGACAACAGTTTCCAGCATATTTTTTAATTTTTATTTTATTTTTTTATTTATTTTATTTTTTTATTTTATTAATTTGTTTTTGTTACAGATGTTTCTCCTTTTTTCCCCATTGACACCTTCCTCCCCATCCCCCCACCCCATCCCCAGCTTTGTTGTCCATGTCCATCAGTTATGCATACATGCACATAAGTTCTGTGGTTTATCTCTTCCCTCCCCCCACCCCCTCTTCTGAGGGGTGTCAGTCTATACCCTACTTCCACATCTCTGGGTCTACCCTGTTCCTCAGACTGTTATGTTCATTATATTCCACAAATAAGTGAGATCATGTGATATTTGTCTTTCTCTGCTTGGCTTGTTTCGCTTAGGATAATACTCTCCAGGTCTCTCCATGTCGTCTCAAAGGATAAGAGATCTTTCTTTCTTATAGCTGCATAGTACTCCATTGTGTATATGTACCACAGCTTTTTTATCCATTCATCCACTGATGGACACTTGGGCTGTTTCCAGATCTTAGCTATTGTAAATAGTGCTGCTATGAACATGGGGGTATATGTATTCTTTCTGGTAGGTGTTTCAGGCTTCTTAGGGTATATTCCTAGAAGTGGGATCACTGGGTCAAATGGCAATTCAATTTTTAATTTTTTGAGGTAACACCATAGTGTTTTCCACAGTGGCTGCACCAGTCTGCATTCCCACCAGCAGTGTACTAGAGTCCCCTTTTCTCCACACCCTCACCAACACTTGTTGTTTGATGATTTGTTGATGGCGGCCATTCTGACAGGTGTGAGGTGATACCTCATTGTTGTTTTAATTTGCATCTCTCTGATGATTAGTGATGTTGAGCATTTCTTCATATGTCTCTTAGCCATTTGTATGTCCTTTTTGGAGAGGTGTCTATTTAGTTCCTCTGCCCATTTTTTAATTGGGTTCTTTGTCTTCCTTTTGTTGAGTTGTATGAGCACTCTATATAATGGAGATTAACCCCTTATCTGATGTATCATTGGCAATTATGCTCTCCCATAGAGTGGGTTCCCTATCTGATTTGATGGTTGTTTCTTTTGCTGTGCAGAAGCTTTTGAGTTTGATGTAGTCCCATGTGTTCATTTTTCCCTTTGTTTCTGTTGCCTTAGGTGATGTATCAGTGAAGATTCTGCTGCATATGAGGTCTGAAATTTTGTTGCCTACATTTTCTTCTAGGATTTTTGTGGATTCACGAGTCACATTTAAGTCTTTTATCCATTTTGAGTTTATTCTTGTGTATGGTTTAAGTTGATGGTCTAGTTTCATTTTTTTGCATGTAGCTGTCCAATTTTCCCAACACCACTTATTAAAGAGGCTGTCTTTACTCCATTGTATGCTCTTGCCGCCTTTGTCAAATATTAATTGAATATAATGTCTTGGGTCAATTTCCGGATTCTCTGTTCTGTTCCACTGGTCTATATGCCTGTTCTTGTGCCAGTACCAGGCTGTTTTGATTGCAGTAGCTATGTAGTATAAGCTGATATCCGGTATTGTGATCCCACCTACTTTGTTCTTCTTTTTCAAGATTGCTGTGGCTATTCGGGGTCTTTTTTGGTTCCATACGAACTTTTGAAGTATTTGTTCTAGTTCTGTGAAATATGTCACTGGTATTTTGATGGGGATTGCATTGAATCTATAGATTGCTTTGGGTAATATGGACATTTTAATGATGTTAATTCTTCCAATCCATGAACAAGGTATGTGCTTCCACTTTTTTATATCTTCCTCTATTTCTTTTTTCAATGTCCTGTAGTTTTCTGCAAATAGGTCCTTTACTTCTTTGGTTAAGTTTATTCCTAGGTATCTTAATTATTTTGCTGTGATGGTAAATGGGATTTTTTTTTTTTTTTTTAGTTTCTCTTTCTGTGAGTTCATCATTGGTGTATAAGAATGCCGTTGATTTCTTGACGTTAATTTTCCAGCATATTTTTTTTAAAAAAACTCAAGCAGAAAGGGAATTAGCTTAAAGGATATGTGCTAGTTCATAATATTAACAAGAAGAGGCTGGAAAACCAGGCTTAGAAAATGGGCAGCCACCGAGGGCATTTAGCTAGCAGGAAAGAAAGCCAGTATCATGTATCAGGGACAGTCTGATTAGGATTCTGCTGCTGGCACTGATGCCACTGACTACTTATCACTGTCTTCATTCCTGAACTATCTCAACGCTGATTGCCAGTACTGCAGAGGAAAGTCTGCATATACCCAGATCACAATGTGGTCACCTTTTCAAGAATAAAACATAGAGGTATGAGCATTTAGTTATTCACATTCTATTCAGCCACAAAGTAGGGAGAAGTTTTAACTGACTTATTTTGATTAAACAATATCTTCCATTAAGACATGCATACTTAACAACAACCTCAAAGAAAGAAGGTTTTCTGATTCCTGAGAACATACAAATATGTGTACCACCACGTGATATCTGTTATACGGTGTTCTTTGACCAGTAACACTGTTTCTAAGGGCTTACCATTTCTGCCCGAACTCCTTTCTTAATTCAGCTTCATGAGGCTATTGTATCACACTGAACTACCTTTTTACCTCTATTTCTTTTTTCCCCATTGATTTTCCTCTTTTATTCCCCAAATAAAGACATTCTCAAGTTCTTCTCTTTTCCTTCCTTTCTACTGGAGAGAGAGCACTCATCTAAACTATTACCTACAGGGATGGTACTAAGTCTGCATCTTTAATGCAAATGTTTAGTCTTTCATTTTTATTTCCCTTCTGGATGTTCACATCCAGATTTTCTCCTACAAGTTCAAAGTTAAAATGCTTAGGACCTCACCGTCTTCTCCCAAATCCAGCTCTTCCCTAAGATTTACTTATCTCTGCATGCTACCTGGTCAGCTAATGATCCCACTGCCACCATGGAGTATGCTTGCTTCCTCATGGCTTTTGCCACCAAGGGTTTTCAACTGCTGCACAAACTTTTTGCCAAATTATTATAAACAGATCTGTGCATACTAGAGCACATAAACCTAATTAGACTTTCCTGGATCTGGCTGAAGATCATTTTGATTGAGGATCTTATTGTATTCATGTGTTTGTATTTCAAATCTTCTTTTGTTGCTGTTGGTGGTGGTGAAATGAAAGACTTGAGGAGAAATATACAATCCCAGTTTAGAAGAGATATTAGTCTAATTTCAAGGGTTATCCCTAGAAATATAACCTAGGCGAGGTAAACCTCACATCTTTTCATGCATTGGAAATAACTATACTTTCTGACTTCTTTTAAAATGTTAATTTGCTTAAATAGTGTATCAAATATTTCTTCTATGTTACTTCTATCCTTTCTGCCTTCCCAACTATCATTATAAATAGTGGTCTTAATATTTTCTTAGAAGATAGTCCCATGAAATCAAGCAAGCAGGTGTGCAAATAATAAGTATCAGCCAACTTTTCAATACAGTCTTGTACTGGCTCTCCCTGCTTTCCTGCCTTTTTCCCCGACTCTGGCTCTGTGGGTTTACACTCCTTAGCAAAATAAAAGCCCATGCTTTAGACTTTGCTTTCTGGGCAATCAAGGCTAATACAGGTGCCCGCCTCTTCAACAAATAGCCCAAGGAGATTATTTAAAAGAAACTGGGCTTGAAGAACAAAGTCATCTGAAGACTGTCAAGGCCCAGATGGAGGTAGGAGGTAGGGAGGTAGGAGGTAGGGAGGTAGGGAGGTAATCCTACGCTGATTAACTGTAGTTAAAGAAATTAATCTACTGGTGACACTAGAGTAGTAAATGATGATGGCTTTGTTTTCTAGGCACCCAAATGCCCATTTTATATTACCTTCTAAAGATGCATCAAATGCGATGCTTTCACTGAATTAAAGTAATGCCAAAGGGAAGCTGAATCCAGATCTGCATTTTAAAGTAAATTTTTTATCCTCAAACTATCAATCATAAGAGTAAACATAAGTCACACAAATAGGAAAGAGAATTTCATGCAACACAAAACAATTGCCATTTAATAATGTCAATGATTTTGCGAAAATCATTATCCAACCAGTTTATACATTGTGACTTATCTTTGATTTATTTGCTTCAGATTTGTGATATTATTGAGACTTTAGACATTATCTGTCTCATTACCACTATCTTTTTTAAAATGTCTGGGACTGCTTACTTATACAAGTTAGTGAGAAAACATAATTAAATGAACAGTGATGACAAACAATTCAAGCTTTAATAGCTGAGTTTTATCTTTTTATGTTATAGTTGAACCACATTTATCATAGTAAAATTTTAATACTTATAAATGTATACTTAAATGAAAAGATGAAAAAATATTTGTCTCATTATCTTACTTTCCAAAATATATATGGCAAACTCCATAAAAACTTTACATAAAAACAATGGGGTTGAATTGCTTTAAAAGAATAAATTTTCTGTGTTCTAGTAAAACAAAATAAGGGAAACTTATATGGAAATCCATCCATAATTTTAGTCATTTTGAAATTAATTTTGGTATTTCTAGAAGATTAAATTTTCTCTGAAAAGAAAGTATCAAGTAAATTGGACACAAAATGTTTATTAAGAAATAAAAAGAAAAAAACAACAACATATCCTATATTTTAAATTTCTGGCACATTTTAATGTTAGTCTTTATTGAGATGGTATTTTGCTTATTAGACATCCCATGTAACTTACCTCCCAGTCATGCAAAAAGTGGCATAAAGTATTAGGAAAATATATGTTAAATTTCATGTATTTAATAGGTAAAAATCATTGGACAGGGAAAAAAAACTAACATTTAAAGATGGTAAATTATATTTGATCAACAATTAAAAGTTCTTTTCTCACCAAAAGACAACTTAAAAGATAGTCCATATATTGTGAAATGTATTTAGAATATATAGATTGCAAAAGAACTTATATCCAGAATATATGCATAATCTTATAAATAAATAATAAAAAGAGGAATAACCCAGTAGAAATATTGGTAAAAGACTTAAAGAGACACTTCACATAAGGTAAGTTGATGGCCAATAAATATATGAAAAGATGGTCATCTTTAGTCAATAAGGATATGCAGAATAAAACGACAAGGGGATGCTATTCACACCTCCAAAAAGGCTAACTGCCCCCCCAAAATAATGATATAAAATATTATTAAGCATGTAGGCCAGTTGCAACTGTCAAATGTTGCTCAAAGGTACTGTGTTAGTTTGCTAGGGCTGTTATAACCAAGTACTGCAAAGTAGATGGCTTAAACAACAGAAATCTATTGTCTCAGTTCTGGAGATGAGACATGTGAAAAAAGGTGTTGGCAGGGTTCCTTCTGAGACCTATGAGAGAAAGATCTCCTTCAAAGATCACTTTGGCTTAGGGTATTCTCCCTATCTATGTATGTCTGTTTCTAAATTCCCCCTTTTTACAAGGATGCCAGTCATTTTGGATTTGGGCCCATTCTAATGACCTTATTTTAATGTAACTAATTATAGCTGCAGCAAGCCATTGCTAAAGAAATCACATTCTGAAGTAATGGGGATTAGTACTCAACATATCAGTTTTGGAGGCACACAATTCAATTTATAACAGGTATGACAATGGAATCACTTTAAAGAAATGTTTGCAGTTAAACATATCTATATACTAAGATCCAACAATTTCACACTTAAATATGTACTCAAAATGTATGAAATCATATTTTGCCAAAAATACTTGTATAAAATGTTTATAGCAGTCTTACTCATAATAGCTGGAAACTGGGAATAATCCCAAATATCCATCAACAGGGGAAATGTTAAACAAACTATAGAATATTCATACAATGACTATTACTCAGCAATTAAAATGAATGAACTATATACAACATTATGGATTACTGAAAAAACATTATGTTAAGTATAGAAACCAGGGAAAAAAGTGTTCAATCTTTATGTTTCCAATTATATAAAATTTAACAGCAGAAAAAAATCTATCATATTATAAACTAGAACATGGTTTCCTGGAAAGTGAAGGAGGGAGATTGACTAAGAAGGGCAAAAGGGACTATTCTGAAGTGATAAAAATGTTCTTACCTAGTTTTGGATGGTGATCACACAACTACACAATTGTAAGGATTCAACATATTGAAAACCTAAAGTCTGGTGTATTTTATTATTTTGCTAATCAGACCTAAATTATATATAAGCACATATGCATAGACCAATTCACATAATATATATTTATTTAAACTAGAACTGCTCCTTCCAACTCCATGTTGCTAAAATTTAAACATGTAAAAAACAAGATTAACAAAGCAAATCATGGTTGACATTTTCTGCTTAAACCTTATTTTATAATATAATTTCGTGCCAAGAAAATAATCTGTGAATCTTAATGAAAGTGGAGTTCAAGATTGTGTAACGAGGGAGATCCCTAAATCTATTTAAAACTCCAGCATTCATGATTCTTCTTTTGAAAATAACTCTGATAGAGCAACTGCTATAGATAACTTGAAATTTAAGGTGCAGAAAAACAAACATAATTTCCACAGGCTTTACAGATTTCAACTTCAACATACTTGGTTCATCTATTAAGACTCCTATGTCAGGATAGGGTGGGTTGTGCTGCGGGAACAAATAACCCCATATTCCCACTGGCTAAACAAGGGTTCATTTCTCACTTGGTCCACATGCCTAGCAGTGATGGTAGGATCGTTGCTCCTCAGAGGCACTGGTGAAGAGTCTTTCTCATTCACCAGCACAGGGAAACTGAGTCTATAAGGTCACTGACAATTAAGTTTTTCAATCAGAAAATGAGGTACATGGCTTTTACTTACAGATCACTGGCCAGGATTAGTTAAATGGTCATGTCCTGACTCAGGGAGAGAGGTGTATCTCCTCCGCTGTCAGACATTGGTGAACAGTGGTGACATCTTTCACACTCAGATGATGGGAAAGGCAGATTCTGGGGGCCCTAGAAATTGTAGAAGTTTATTTCCAAACCAGTGAAGAAAACAAAACAAAACTGTATTTGGTTTATATAGTTAGAAAACCCTCCATGTACTGGTACTGCTAAATAAGTAATTTATCAACAAACTTTAAAAAAAATTATCTTTATTGTTGAAAGTATTACAAATGCCCCCTCCCCGCAATGATCTCCTCTCCACTCCCCCCTGCCATTCCCCACCCCCTGCCTTCACCACACTATTGTCTGTGTCCATTGGTTATGCATGTATGCATATAAGTTCTTTGGTTAAGAGCTAGAATGATTTGTATAACATCTCTTAAATTTCCACTAAAACATCAACTGCCCACAACTACAGGACAAAATTTAAAAGAGCAAAATGTAATCAAGTATACAATGTGAAATATTCTTTCTTTAGCTCATTTGAAGATCCTCAGTTGTCCAGGTGTTCAAATGATCACAGCCTTTTAAAGACTTCAATAAACTGCAAAAATCAAAATGTAAAATTTCAAGATTTTTTTTTTCTTGCTCCAACTGGTCTTGATCAAATGTTAGCAAATATATATTGTGGACCTCAACTGAAAAAAAAAAAAAGTAAATTCACAACCTTATTACCCCAACCATTATAGTAGTTTTACTTTTTCCATGATTACATTTCAGCCATTGTACATTAGCAGACATAATTTTTACTTATTATTAAATATAGCAAAGATATAGTTAATAGCATTTCTTTTTCACTGACCAATATATTATAAGTATTCTCTAGGTGTTTTGCAATATATTTTAGCCAATTATTGTGAAGTTTGTAAATCCATAAAAGAAATAACATTATAAGGTTCTGTGACAAAGATGTCTATTTTTTTACCACAATATAAAATTTTCTGAAGAAGTCAAAACATATATACAGGGTTGGCAAAAGTAGGTTCATAGCTGTGAGTACATGAAAGTTTATTCTAATATTATGTATTAATTATTGTATTATTTATTTATATTATTTGTCTTATTATTATTTTTTTATTATGTCATTCTCTTACTTATGATTTGTCTTTTAGGTAATGATGGCTGGTAACTTAACCTACTTTAGCCCACCCCTGAACTTGGGAAAGCAATGTATCCAAGTAAGAATTGTATTTTCCAGTTTCCCTTGCAATTAAGGGCTATTAAGTTTTGACCAGTAAGAGGTAGAAAGATTTTTTTTTATGATATTTCTGGGATTGATCCTTAAAACAGGAATGATTGGTTCCCTTATTTACCCTTTTCCCCATCTGGAATTTAGACATGATTGACCCAGTTTGAGAATTTGGAATTATCAAGCTAGTACATGTAGGTTCTGAAAGAGTAAGCCTAGGTTGAAATGCCTCGAGAGAAAAACAACTAATATATTCATCCATTATTTATTTTGTTTGTTTGATTTTATTTTAGTTTTGTTTTGTCACGTTTTTGAACCTAAAACTAGCAAATGTAGATCCAGAATTCCCCAGCAAAAAACATATATCCACATTTTTTAAACTTCTAGAAATGCATATGCTTGAAAAAATTCCAACAGTACAAAAAGGCATAAAAGAAACTTTAACAGTGTTTACACTTCACTTTCTTTTTCCTACATAATATCAGTTAAAAGTTTTGTCTCATTGCTCCAAATAAATATTTATCTGTAAATATAGATCAAAATATATAGATATAGATGAATAGCTATATACATGGATTTGACTGTTACTTATTTTATTAGTTATTTTTAATCTATGTAGACAGAGATTGATGTAGATAAAGACACATTCATATGCACAATTTTCCTGCTTTTGTTATAAAGTATCTATTTTATGTTATGAAGGATAAGAAGCAGAGCTCATTTTCACTTTCTTTCTGTCCTTCTTCTCTCATTAATCTCCTTGATTCCATTATGTTATTTTTAATATTTCTTGTAATACAGTATATAACTACTTACATTTTCAATCTCGATTTTTCAAATTTCTTCAATATTTGTTAGCTCTCTAGTAAGAAAATTGAGAAGCCTATTAGAACTACAATATCTATTATTTTTAACTCTGCCTCCCAGTATTTTGTTTGTTATTTGACATCTGTATGTATATTATTATATGTTATTATGCCATATATAATATATAGTATGACATTTAATGTCTGTGACCAGATTTTATGTCATTTTATATATGAATGATTTCAGTACTGATCATTGTTTTTTCTTATGGTTTAGTATTTTTGAGTTGCCTGAATTTTCCTAGTAGTTATATCTAAAGGCTTTTATGTTTGAAAATGTCTTTGTGCTTCCTGTATACTCTAATACTTGGATGGGCACTCCTTGGTTGGGTCTTCATAATTTTACAGTCATTGCTCCGTTGTCTTCAGGGATTTTCTATGGATCACCGCGGCTCTGGAGAGCACTGAGGTGTAACTTCCCTTATTTGTCTCTCCTAATGTTTAAGAAGTTCTTTATCCCTAAAATGTATCTGTCTCTGCATAGCTGACTTTGAATTGGTTTTCCCTAAATTAGTAGATCCTTTCAGTCTCAGAAGAGTCAATCCTTTTTTAATTTCAAAGGGGAAAAAAAATCCCATGATTTTGTTGTAGATATTTTTTTGCCCACACTGTTAATATTTTGTTTATGTCATAGACATCATTTTCTTTTAATTTGGTCTGTTTTTCTATCTTTTCACAATAATTCTGAAATTCAAAATGATACTTGGTTGTTGGTTTATGCTTGCAGGTAAAGAAACAGTTCATATTATATAAATAATTAGACTTCATTTTCTCCACAGTTTAAGAAAGTTATTAGGCAAACACAACTTAAACCTAAACAATTTACATTCAAGTGTTTTCTGAGGGTCTGAGAAAAGTGACACAGGTAATTTGGGAAGAACTTTGCATACTGAAAATGTCTTTATTCTACCTTTAAATATAATAAATAATTTGGTTGGATAGATAATTCTGAAATTATTTTCTCTCAAATTTTGAAGAGATACTTCATTTTCTTTAACTTATAGAGTTGTTTAAAAGTCTCATGTTGGCCCTGGCTGGTTTGCCTCAGTGGTTGGAGCATCAGCCCGTGGACCAGAGTCATGGGTTCAATTCCGGTCAAGGGCACATACTGTAGACTTGTGGGAGGCAGCAGATGTTTTGCTCTCTCTCCCTCCCACTCTATCTGAAGATAAATGGAAAAATATCCTCCAGTGAGGATTAAAAAAAAAGGGTGGCCCTGGCCAGTTTGGCTCAGCAGTTAGAGCACTGGCCCGTGGACCAATGAGTCTCAGGTTCAATTCCCAGTCAAGGGCATGTACCTCAGTTGTTGTTCTTCCCCAGCCCTGGTCGGGGTCGTGTGGGAGGCAACCAGTCCGTGTGTCTCTCTCACATCCATGTTTCTCTCTCTCCCTCTCTCCCACTCTATCTGAAGATAAATAGAAAAATATCCTATTGTGAGGATTAAAAAAAAAGTCATGTTATTCTGTCTACAGATTCTTTATATTAATAAATAATATTATTTCTTTCTAAAAGCTTTTAGAATAGTTTCTTTATCATGTGCTATAACATTCCAGGTTGATAAGTATTGACACTGATCTTTTTTTATTTATTTTACTTGGCATTCAGTGATCTTTTAAAATCTGGAAATTCATGTCTCTAAGTTCTTATGACATTTTAACATTACTTATTTCATATTTTTCTTTCCTCTGTTTTAGTTCATCTTTCTGGAACTCCTGTTATTTGTATTTGAAACATCAGAAATAGTTCTTTTAAAACTTTCATCCTTACTTGCCAAAGTTTAAATTTTCTTTGCTCTCCTTTCTAGAAGACTCTTCAATTTTCTTTCCTCCATTTATACTGTAAAATTATTGATTTCTCTGAGATCTTTTTTGTTATCTGTACTGTTTTGTATAGAATCTCAATCTTTTCTTACATATAATACAGTTTTATTGATAGAAAATATTTTACCCTGTGTAGCGAATAAAGCTCCGGACTCTGGCTCCACAAAGGGAAGGAAAGTACCTGACGGTGCTGAGTCCGGGAGCGTCTTCAGGGGTCTAACTACTTGTCAAACAAGCTTTCAAACCATCCTGACTTTGTTTAGCCTCACTTCACCCCTCGTTCTGAGACATGCCAGATGCTAACAATCCCTGAGCCTTCAGGTCTCTGTTATAAACTGGATTGCTGTATTGTTAACACCAGGGCTTTAGAAGCTTTAGAATTTGGCTTCCTTGGGTATGTACAGTTACCATTCAGAAATCTGTCCACAGCTCTTAGAGTTGTTTGGATATTTCCTCTCCTGTTCATTGTGTCCTTTCAGGTATTTTATGATTTAAAAAAATTAAACCCCATTTTCTGTCACTTAAATAGGGTTTGGGGGATGGAACTAATACAAATATGTGCCTTTATTCTATCTTCTTTAGCTAGACAACCTCTTATTAAATCTTTTGATAGAAATGATTACTGAGTATTTTTTAAATTTCAGTATTTGGTTGTCACTCTTATGTATAAAATGTAAACAAAATTAGAAAGAACGAAAACCTTAAATATAAGTAGGCTGCCAAGACAATAAGAGGAAGAGAGAAATAGACATACAAGTTTTCTCATGTTGAAGGAGAGGATTACGTGACTTGGGTTATTACTGGCCATAGTAAGAAAAATCAAATTCTTTGGGGCCTTATTTATACTTTAATATAAATATTTAATTGTTTTATTGATCTCAGCTCAAAGAAGTGGTCTGAACTGTTCTGATCTAAATTAAGAAAACCCCTCATAAATCTTTAAAACTTCCAAGTGTTACAATAATACGTCACAGGGATGAAAATAACCAGTCATCGGTTCCCCTGTCTATGCTAGGTTTATGCAAAGCTTAGAGAAAATGCTCTGGGTTAATCACACTGTTTCTTTTTTCACTCTCTCTCCTTCTCTTCCTCCTCCTCCCTTTCCCTCTTGCCCTCTCTCTTCTCCCCCTCTCTCTCTGAATCTGTTCTTTCTCAGTCATATATTTTGGCATCTGTACTTGAGTGCATGTAAAATGTAAGAAGGAAAGAAGAAACTGAATGTTATGGATTTGAAACTTCTTGACAAAACACAGCTGCTTATGTTGGAGGACATTTTATTGAAAACATAAATTCCCATAAGCAGCACCTGGAGTCCAATAGTTTTCAAGCTGACAACACTGTGCTATGAACATTCTAACTGAATATTTAACAACTGTGATAAATGTCAATTATGTAAATGGTAAAATGATATACTCTAGATTTATGTAGCAGAAACTGAGCTCATAATGGGAAAAAGTCACATAAATAATTACTTGTGGAAAATTTAATTTCTTAATGAAATGTTCTAGAAAATGCTTAATAAATGTGAATATAAACCACTACTTTCCAGGAGAGAATAATTAATAAGTACATATGGAATAGAAACTAACAATACGATAAGGAAGAAGTTAATCATGGAATTACAGTTTCTTGACCACAATGATAATGTAGATATAATACCAGTTTCTCTCTGCAAACTGCCTGCTTCCCACTCCCCACCCCCAACCAAAACTGAAAGGAGCTAAGGCTATGTATTTTATGATGTCAAGCATCTAGATGAGGATTCAATTTTTCAGTTGAAATTATAAATGTTTGCAAATATTTGGATGCCTTTTGTTGAGTACACCAAACCCGTAACTTTTAAATTTCTCTTAAGGATTTTAATTTTCACTTGGGTATTGTTCTAAAACATCCAATTAATTTGTTCAAAAGTTAATTATTCAAATGTCTTTTTTTAAAAAAACAAATATATACAACATAACCCCACATCTAGTTTAGCCTCAGTCTTAATCATATTTCCTTGGGACCCAGGTTCTTCATGGGTATGACTAGGGCCTTGCTCTTCAAAGATATATTTGGTTTGGAGGTGAGGCTGTTTTTCAAACTAAGTTTACTCACCACCTGAGACTGATAAATTCCTAGAAGTAAGTAGTCCCTCTTTCCCCAAATCTCCTAACCTATCTTTAGCAACACTGCACTAAAAATCAAATGTACACTAGAAAATTATCTTACACAAGGGAAAAAAAGAAGTTATATAATATTACTTCAGAATTAATGTTAATACTGTATATATTATTAGGCATACAACATGATGGTTATGATCAAAATAAAATTAGATTGGTTCAGACAAAATTATTGATTATCAGAAATACAGGTCAATGCATGCAAACAGCACATATTTTCAACTTTTATACAAATAAGAGAGTTTGTATTCAGTTGTGGTCTTTCTTTTTTTAGGTCTAGGCATAATGCTGAGTAACTTTATTGATAAAATGAAATTCTGTAACAAGGAGACTTGAATTTATCTTTTTCAGTTCTAAGAAAGTACAGATTTTAAGCTTTTCTACCTATGGATTGAGAAAACATAAAGATACCTGATTTAAGCTTTTTCTCTGCTTGATTCAGACTTCATGGACTGTACCTTAGGTTTGTGTGTGTGTGTGTGTGTGTGTGAGAGTGTGAATGTGTGTGTGTGTGTGTATTTTTTTTAATCCTCACCCAAGAATATTTTTCCATTGATTTTCAAGTAGAGTGGGAGGGAGAGAGAGAGAGAAAGAGAGAAACATCGATGTGAGAGAGACACATGGATTGGTTGCCTCCTTCACAACCCTGACCAGGGCTGAGGATAAAATGTCAACCAAGGTATATGCTCTTTTTTTTCTTTATTGCTTTTAGAGAGAGGAAGTGAGAGGGAGAGAGAGATAGAAACATCGATGAGAGAGAACATCAATTGGCTGCCTCCTGAATGCCCCCTACTGGGGATCAGGCCCACAACCTGGGCATGTGCCTTGACTGGGAATGAAACTGGCGACCTCTTGGCACATGGGCTGATGCTCAACCACTGAGCCACACCAGCCGGGCAAGGTACGTGCTCTTGACTGGAATTGAACCTGAGACTCTTTTGGTCCAAGGGCCTACACTCTGACCGCTGAGCTAAACCAGCCAGGGCAAATTTTGTATTTTTTTAATCACTAACATAATAATACCATTCTCTGAGGTTTTATTGGAAAAGGTAATGAGTTAATACAGGTAAATATTTCGAACATGCCCAGTATATAGCCAGCACTCAGTAAATTCAGCCTGATTTTGTTTTCGACTAAATATCTGAATTTAAATACTTTTTTATTATTCTATGATATTTTAAAGATATTGGATAACGCATTATTCAGCAAATCTGCTTAATGCTTTAAGTTAGACCAAAATAATTTAACTGGTAACAATAATAGTGAACTTAACTGTTAATTATAAATTGTTAATACAATCTTAACATCTTAGAACTGAGTCATCCATTATCATCACTCAGTAATAGCTGATTGTTTAGACCTTATGGCATCTAGCACTAAGAATATTGTTTACTCCAATATCATATCTTTAATCAAATAGGTTTTCCTTTTTTCTTCTCAACATTCCTTTGAGATGCCTAAATTAGAACACTCTGATATACATTTTATTGATAATTAATCTAAAATTCTGTTTGATTTCAAACTTTCCCACAAACTGATCTCACAATATTTTCATGTTGCTTTTATTTACTACTATTAGTAAATGTCTTTCCCAGCTGGGCCTCTCATAAAAATTCAGTCCTGTCTAATTTTTAATTGACTTTTGACCAGATTCGGAAGTAGTATATATCAATGCTACAGACTCCCACGTGACAAGGCTAGACAACTAAAAAACCTGTGACTACCTTATCAGAATGACATTGGTAGCCAATAAAACTAAATTTTCTCTTAACAAGTAATCTTCTAATATTGTTCCTTGGATACCTCTAAAAAAGTTATTAAAATCATACACATCCTCACATATTTGTATAATTTCCTACATTATGTAAATATTTCCATGTAAAACTAAAACTCTTAGGTAGCTTTTGTAAATGTATCTATTGAAAATGAAATATCATATTGATCTAATACCTAATATTATTAATTTAAAAATATAAATAAACAAGCAAGAGTATGAATTTATCATTGTTCCATTTTCTTCTTAAACTCACATTCCCATTCCCATTCCTTGCATTCAGAATTTACCCATTATATAATATATTTATGCTTGAAAGTGTTTTACTGATCACCGAATCATTCTTCTCTGCCTCAAAAATATGCATATATATTTAAATTTAACTCATTAAAAATTTTTAGGCTCAGTGTTAAATTTAGGATTTCATTTCTATTATGATCATTATTAATGCATATTTATTATTACACATAAACATACCTGGTGTGGCAAAAGTAGGTTTATAGTTGTGAGTGCGTGAAACAGTGTATTCTTGTATTATTTACTAATTATTGTATTATTTATTTGTATTATAACTGTAAACCTACTTTTGCTCCACTCTGTATGTTGTGTTTATTTTTATAATTATTAATAATAATGTAAAGTTTGAGGATAATACATTTTGAATGTAAAAGATTATGTGTTGTTTTAAATTAGATTATGTATCTATGGATGAATATTACCAATAAAACTGAACATTATGTGGAATCACCTCTATTTTTGTTTTACAAATATAATTTTGAGGGAAAAACTTTTATATAAATCAGTTGACTGAAATGAAAGAAAGTTTGGTATAAAAAGTCTTAAACATCCTTTGAAGTTTTTTTGTTGTATTTCAAAAGCCATATTGTGATATTTACATTGATATATCATTATATAACTCAGTTATTCTTCTTAATATATATATATATATTTTTATCCTCACCTGAGGACATTTTTGCATTTATCTTGAGATAGAGCAGGAGGGAGAGAGGGAGGAAGAGAGAGAAACATTGATGTGAGAGAGACACATCAAGTGGTTGCCACCCACACAACCTCAACTGGGGCCAGGGACAAACTGCAACCGAGATACGTGCCCTTAGCGGGAACCGAACCCGGGCCTCTCTAATCTGCGGGTCACTGCTCCGACCACTGAGCCAAACTGGCCAGGGCTCTTCTTAATATTTTTAAAATTTAATATTTGGAAAGTACTGAATCTGTAAGAGAATGTGTTAATTGGCCCCTTTGTTAATTATTTAGAAGTATCCAAAATGCTTTACTGAATCTTATCAAATGGTTATCAGTTCATATGTTTATTATCCTTTTAGGTTAAGTACTGAAAAGTGCTGGGGAAATAAAAGATGTCATTAATATATTGAGTATAATTGTTGGGAGCGGTGCACAAAGAACAGTGGCTGAAGACAAAGGCTAATAAGAAAAATAAAAATGTAGGATGGCAACTGAAGGAGACTAATTTTTGCTTTCTCTGTCTATCTGTTATCTGTCTGTTAGGAATCATTATAAAAATAACATGTAGATGATTAATAATATAGACGTCAGAATAGACTGCAAAAAGAACAGACAAGAAAGTAATACAAATTTAAGATAAGAATGTAAAAGCTTAAAAGGATCTTAGATAGAGGAAAAGTCAAGGTCTATGAGTAAGTAACAAAAATTGAATAGAGGGTCTGGGGAAGGAAGAAGTTAAATGAGACAAGGTCTGCGTAAAATGTAAACAGGAAGGTTGCTAAGCAATGAATCACATGGTGAAAGTAATTGTAAAGGTTAAGAGCTGATACAATGTCATTGTTATGTCTGGATGAAAAAGTGAAATAATTAGTGATTAACCTTGTACCAATACCTAAGAGCTGTGTAAGTGGAAGTGAATATCTATACATACTTGCTTAAAGGTCAAAAGAAAAAATGATGAGTAACTTGTCATACAGCCTGAAGATATAAAAATAAAAATTCTGCTAGCATAAGATAGCAGAAGGACTAAGCACCTTCTGACTCACCACGTCTTCCCCTCTCCTTCTCTCACCGACTCCGTCCACACCTGAGGGAATCCCTGGACCTGCTGAGGCTGAACCTCGGCATATAATATTTTTGATACTACTCTTTTATATTAACATCGGCTTTAAAAATTTTTTATTAAAACATTGTATGTGCAGATTTAACTGATTCTATTTGGAAAATAATCTTTATCTTATAAATTAAATAGCAAAGGCATTTCTCTTTGGCAATCGACCAAATTAGACTAAGATTTTATCAAGAAAAATATGACTTCAGGTTTAATCCAAATACATTTCTGAGATAATTATTTAACTTCTGAATTTTAATTCTAAGGTGAATGGATGAATGGCCAGCTCAGTAAAGGAATAGAGCCTTATCATGAATTTATGCCTAGATGAAAAGAGGAAATGATTTATCAATATTTTTTATCAATGCTTTGCTTTGATCTCATGAGTATCTCCTCAGAAACAATGCATTTTCACAATAACTAGAGAGAGATAGTGTGGAGAAACTGAACAATATAGATAAATTAAAAATTTTATGTTCCTTAAGTTCCACTCTACAAAATATTTAAGTTCAGAAAATTTCATCACTAGTGAAAATATACCATTTCTAAAGCCATGTTTCAAGTTACTAAGATTGGCAAAGATATGAAACTCTATATATGGTTTGTCCTACTTAGTCTATCACAGACATTGCTGATACCAATACTTTGAATTCCTCCTGTAGTGTGTTGATTTAGAGGCTTTGATATCCTGGGATGTCAATGCAACATAGTAAGATTTGAAATCAATGAGAGGTAGACATGGACAGTTTTTAAAGGAAAGGTTGCTAAGAAAAGCAGGCTGGTTGCTCCCTAAATTTTCTTTTCAGGAAGATACATTTTAAGGTAGTTGTATGCATATTCAAGACTTGAAGTATGATTCTCCTAGAACCATGCATGCCCTTGTACACATTATAAAATCTCTGAGTCCTAGAGCTTGTATATTTCAACTTCAAACTGCTATTTATTTTTTTAGTTCTTTAATTATAATTTTATTTTTTATTTATCTTTATTGTTGAAAGTATTACATATGTCCCTTTTATTTCTTTTTTTTTTTGTGCCCCATTGACCCCTTCTCCCCACACCCCCCATCTCCCACCCTTACATTTAAGCATATACGTTTTTTGGTTTATCTCTTCCTGCCCCTGCCCCTTCCCTCTGAGGTTTCACAGTCTGTTCCCTGCTTCCATGTCTCTGGATCTCTTTTGTTCATCAGTTAATTTTGTTCATTATATTCCACATATAAGTGAGATCATGTGATACTTGTCTTTCTCTGACTGGTTTAATTCACTTAACATAATACTCTCCAGGACCCTCCATGCTGCGGTTTTAAACCAGAGATCCCAACTTGTATATAGAAGAACTAGGCAGGTGGTATAACTTGCATTGAGTCTTCATGGACTAAATAACTGTATTAAGCAGAGACAATAGGGACTCTGGTAAATTTAAGAGGAGGTGTTCTAACAGAATAATGCAGATTGTTTACAATACAGTTTTCAAAGTTAGAATTTCAGGGTTTATTTTCTACTATTAAATATTCTAATTTCTAAATGTTGGGAATTCATTCAATATTTGCTAAAAACACTGAATAGGCTAAATAAAACATATCTGCTGGCAAATATTCATCTCAGTGTTAACTATGTGTCTGCCCTTATCCTTCCTCTTCATGTTCTCCACCATTTATTTGAGATTAAACTTTGATTTTTTTCTACTTAACATTCCAGTATATTGCTGAGATTAGAGACTGGTCTTGGTACTAATGCATTAACACCTGGTTTGTTCTTGACATTGCTCTCTGATGTTGGGATAGCTTGGACTACTTTCTCTTCACATTGGTTGGAGTCTACACATGAATGGACAAATCACTTGGGATAATGCATTTTTAGGCATCTATCTTAAAGGTAAAAGTCTGTGTCAGATCCTCTTCTATTTTCTACCCCATTTTATTTTGGGGCATTTCTTTATCTTTTATGCCACACAGAGGTTTTCAAAACAATGTCTGAACTTGCCTTTGCAAGTGCTGTACCTTCAACCATCCAGTGCCTTACAAATAGTCCAGCCTCTACAAGCATGTTAACTTTCTTAGTACATTCCACCAGTACTTCTCCCCTTTTTTCTGTTTCCAGCTGGCCCTGTTTTGCTGTGCACACCAAAATCTATCTTTTAAGTCAGCACTCATTTAAAGACACCAATTTTTTCAAATTTTTCTTCCCTATGTCCAATGCCTATGCTCTACCTATTGTCTACTGTGCACTTTATTATTTACCATTTTGGAATGGACTCTCCCTTGAAATTCTTCTTGCATTCTTACTACTTGTCAACATAGTACTCATTTCTCAGTACTTATTTCCAGCGTTATGCTGTCCACTTACTCTAGAAATATCTCTTTTTCTTTTTCTCTCCTTTCTTGCTTTGCTTGAGTACTTCAACCTAATGCAAGATTTTCTTTTGTGAAAATCTATAATATCATTAAGTTCAAACTACAAAATGAGTTACACTGTCTTGAGTTATTATTATGGTTATATTTTAAACTTCTCAGAAGCTAGTTACATAATTTGACTCAAACAAATTGCCTTAGAAATTATTAATGACAGCCCTATAATAAGTATTCATTGAATGCTTCTTGTCTAATTCATCCTGGAATCACAAATAAATGCTAAAGAAGTAAACATAATGTCTTAAGTAGTATAGTTAGAACTCAATATCCATTTTATAAAGCTAGTTCAATGCACAGTTTTTGTGAAAATAATTAGCATTTAATGATAGATTGATTTTAATTTACTTTTGGGTCTTTTGTAGTGTTTTCTTCCTACTTTTCTTTGAATTTTGCTGAGTTATATTTTCTTTTTCAATCACAACATTTGATACTTTTAATCACATCTTAATGTCATTCAGCAACTTAAGAGAAATTTAAAAAGCAAACATTACTCAGGGAGAGAAGAGTTATGAAGAGGTAAAAAAACTAGTAGCCATCTTTAAATCTCTAATATTTACCAATTCTATGCTAGGCTATTTTCAGAAAGGAAGCTTTCATAAAAGTGAGTATCAGAAAAGTAAAATTTGGTTCCTTCAGTGCTAGGTAGAGATAAGTTTTGATATCTGTTGAAACAATTTCAATCTAATCTATGTTCTCTTATATACTTCATCCTTAATTTTGACCATTAAATATCTTTTTGAGCTTTCACATCCTGTTAGACTCACTCTTATATTATCACTGAGATTCTTCTGATTCTGTACTCTTCTCATTGAAAAATTTCAAGACAGTCAATGCATATTGAGTAAACAGTGATGACTGACATTATCTTTAAACTTGTTTCATATTTAATTTATATTTACAAACAAATCCCTTGCTTATTCCAACTTTAGTGTTTACTCAACTTCACAGCCAGAGAGAGCTCTCTAAGGCAACATAGAGAAATTAATCTACTTGCATATTTGTGCTACAGTTAAATACATGATTAGGTAGAGTAATTAACAAATTTGATGGAGAAAACTGTTTTAATGCATAAAATCTTGTGAAAGTGATTAGAATTGGAACTTCTTTGCGCTGCAGAGAAGATGGTTTGGGATTTTCCTTTGCCTTTACACAGTTTATTCAGAATTACAATAAACTAATCAGTTATAATCAGTACATTAGCATTCCTATCCTGTATGGACTTTTCTATGAATGGCAGATTCAATATCTAGGTTCTACCTGACTTCAGTGTTCTCAACAGAGTTCATTTCTCAATATATAATTTACTGTCTATTGGGTGAATACAGTATTAACCATAAAATTGGTTTCACTATAAATATCAAAAAAATTTTAGACTCATATTGTTTTCCACTCAGATTATTCTCTCCAGTACACTTACACTTGATATTCTGATCTGTTAATGAGTACGAATCTGATCAGTTGATTTCTGGGTGCCAACGTTCTTATTTTCCTTTAATGAAACAAGTTTTATGTTGCAGAAAAGTATTTCCCATGTGAAAGCTTACACAAGCATATTCTGCATCTGTACATCAATGGCTTCTCTGGCTTAAATTGAAAGCACTGATTTTTGGAAGATGAAATACAGGCTTATGCCATAAAGAAGTTGAATAGCTGGACCATAATGAATCAGTAATGAGTCAGTAGTGACTAAGGTGAGGGGAAAATTGCTGTAAAGTAATAAATGGCTTTTCAGCACATACAACATTCTTCAAGAACCAAATGTCAATGGGAATGCAGGTGCGAAGGTTTCCTGTGAGTTTACAAACTATTCAGAAGAACACAAACAATTTATACCTTATAGTAGAGAATAAAACTGAATGCTTCGATCCCCCAGTTCTCGTTAAGCCTAAGTCACTTAGGTGGGAGAACAGTACGAACAGTTAAGAAAATTGTGTAGCATACTGATTACTCGCAGCTCTTTCTAAATTCAGACATATAATCATGTTCTAAAACAGTTGCTGGCACTGCTCCTTATTTCTTTTAAACAGGCTCTCTTTTCTGAAAGGTAATCAGAGACTTTAAGTTCTCTGACAGAGCCATGTATATCTTATTCTGAGAGGCAGTTAGTATGTTTAAGAAATATTTGTTAACAGCAAGAATATATTTTAAATGAATTTATAATCATTATAGCCACAGTACTGTTTAATTAGAAAGGATGCGACCTGTGGAACTGGAGCAGGATTCTGGAGGATCTTGCTGGGCCAGGCATTACCTTCTATTTTCTGGACAGTAAAAAGGTCTGAGGGATCCAAGAGAAGGGGATGGAAGAGACAAGGAAGTGGAAAAGCACTCAGGACCCAGAGAAGCAACTATTTGGTGTATGTATAAAGCATATACATCAAACAATGTAGTGTAATATGATGCACGGTATTAATAGAGCTAAAGCTTAATTAGATTATAGCATGCAGTAAAATTCAGTATTTGTTATACGCTGTGCAAATCAACAAGAGCTATAGGGTAGCATGAAGTATCAGACATGAATCAGCCAGCGCTTAAGACTACCATTCTAAGTTATCAGATAAAACAGTCTTATTTATTTACTAGCTAATGTATGCATTCTTTTCTTTTAAAATCCTCATCCGAGGATATTTTTCCATTTACTTTCAGACAGAAGGGGAAGGAGAGAGAGAGAAACATCGATGTGAGAAAGACACATCATTTGGTTGCCTCCCACACCATACCGACCAGGGCTGGGGACTCAACTGCAACCGAGGTATGTGCCCTTGACCAGAATCGAACCTGTGACTCTTTGGTCTAAACTGGCCAGGGCTGTATGCATTCTTTTCATTAATCTACCAATATTTACTAGATGCTTGTAATGTGCCATGTGCACGCTTGTCACTGACGATCCAGTAATAACAAAACAATGTTCTTGCTTTCAAGGTGCTCCCAGTGCTGTGGAGGATATAGACATGTAAATGATTAGTTAAAATTAAATATGTTATATTCTGAGAGCGATGGAAACACATGAAGCAGAGTGTGATAGATCATTAGGACAAATTTTATGTGCATGGTAAAGAGTTTTGAGGAGCCCTGGCCAGATTGGCTCAGCGGTTGGAGCGTTGGCCTGTGGACCAGAGAGTCCTGGGTTCGGTTCCCGCTAGGGGTACGTACCAAAAAAAAAAAAAAAAAAAAAAAAAAAAAAGAGTTTTGAGGAGTTTACAGATTAGACAGTTAAGGCCCTAAAAGATGTTTCTGAGTTCTAACCAATACATTACAGTAAATGGTATCAGGACAATTGAAAGTCAGCTGGAAATAGTAATCTTCCTAGAGGAAATGGATCTAAAACAGATCTTAAAGATCAGTATTATTTGTTGAACTAGAAGGGAAGGAATAGACCATTTGATTCCTTAACCCAGTTGTTTTACATTCAAGTGTCTGTTATGACTCTCCACCAGCAAATTGAGCTCTGCATATTCTCTAATTTGTACCACGAGTCATCAAATCTTGGTAGAAAGTGTCCTTAATGTTATTTGAATGAACTTTTCATTATTCGTTGTCTAGAAGACGTCCTTGGCATTTAGCCCTTAGCACTGGTCTTCCTCCCTCTATCTGAACACTCCCAGTGATTGGGTTACTCACTTTCTGCCTCTTTGATATTTATATTTTAAAAGTGTCTCTCTTCTAGGACCATTTACTTCTCCTAGTTTTATCCATTTCATACTCATTTTAATACACAGTTCTTCAAAAATTTTAAATATTGCTTTTCAAATTCTCTCTTTTAAGACTAAACATCCTGTTTTTAACAATAACCATATAGTACAGTTTTTAGATTTTGACCATTTGGCAAAGATAAATATTTTTCTCAGTGGTAAAGATAGGTTTCCTACTCTTAATGAGAACTTAGGGTATCTGGTCACATTTGCTGTGGCTCTTTTTAGAATAAAGTTTCTGTAGTACCTATTTGCAATTGCTTGGAAATTTTAGGTTAATTGTCAGTCTTTTCTTATTGTGGTTATGGTGATATGACATTTTGATCTTTGTAGTTGTTTTTTTGTTTGTTTGTTTTGCTTTTTTTTTTAGAAAGAAAGGAGCTTAAACTCAGCTGTGCCTATGATACCTCTCTGGACCTCTCTATCCTCTTCTGTAACATAAGGAGTCTTGATTAGATAAATTTTCAGGTCGACCTTAGCTCTAAAATTCTTATTCCATGTGTCTATTTTTCTCTCAGAACAACTGGGGATATGAGAGGTAACTATTCCCTTGCTGACTATACAATGTCAATACTACATAACAACAGTAAAGACAAAACAACAATAACGATAATTTCTAGTAGAAGCAGTTATTTTGATCTTTGCTCCTGGCTGGGTTTCAGTAGAGTGTGTATAATTTACAGGAGAGAAAGCAGTAGGAGGAGGAGGAAGGCCAACATGACCTTGTGATGAGGAGCACAGCAATTGTTCTCACATGAAGGAGAAAAATAAGGACCAATAAACACCACTTCATAGAGTAATAGGCACCAAAGAAAAGAAAGGACGATCATTGGTAAATAATGGGGCAGTGCTACTATCTCTTGCCATTCTTTATTCTGTTCATGACATGAATGTAGCCTCATAAATTACTTTCTAAAGCTGAAAGTGTTGTTCTTTGAAAAGACATTCATCATCTATGATTCTGATTCCTTTACTGAAATGAATGCAATCAATTGCATACCCTGTAATAATGCTGAATAAAAATTACCTTTTGTGACCATAACCTTTTCCAAATAGCATAGTAATTGAAATGCTACCCTACTGCATGACAATTGTATCTTACTTTCCCTTCTATTCCATATTAGACCTCAGTGATACAATGAATAAATAAGCTAAATACCCTGCAGCTCCATGTCTTTTCCCCTGAGCTGGTCAAGTTATCTCAATTGTGCAAAGGCTGTGATGTTATCTGATAATTTATAAAATTATTAATACGTATGCATTCTAATAATTATATATAAAATATCATGAATATATAAAAATTATATAAACATATATTGCATAAACAAGCAATGTATACATATATATGTGTGCATACACACATACTACAAGCATGTGTGTGTTTTAGTTTATGTAGTGCTTTTTTGAGTGTTCACTTAATCTTCACAATTCACAATAAGCCCATGGGATATTATTATCACTATTCCACAGATAAGAAGGATGAGGCACTAAAAGTGAAGTGATTTGACCAAAGTCACACAGAAAAAGTGATGAAGGAAGCAGTGTGACTCTTATATCGTGGCTCATTTCTATTCATTCATATAAACATATTCCATAATCTATATACTGAATATCTAGCTCCTATTTACTATGTATCTACTATGAAAATAATAAACTTAACCAAGTTTGATGTTGGCTTGGTAATGTTACAAGAATTCATTTGGACTTGGGTAGTAGAAAGGTGTAGAAAATGGTGGTTACAACAAGTTTCCTCCAAAACTTTTATTAAAACTTGAAGTTTAAAACCAAAACTTAACCATATCCCTTTTCTTCTCATATACATCAACCCTTTGCTATGCTTTAATGTGTGTACAGGAGGAAAGAATAATCTGCTAACAAGGAGTATTTATTTCTAAATCTAAGGCATATTGCCCTGGCCGGTTTGGCTCAGTGGTTAGAGCATCAGCCTGCGGTCCAGAGAGACCCGGGTTCGGTTCCCGCTAAGGGCATGTACCTCGGCTGCAGTTTGTCCCCGAACCCTGGTTGGGTCGTGCGGGAGGCAGCCACTCGATGTGTCCCTTTCACGTCAATGTTTCTCTCTCTCTCTCTCTCTCTCTCTCTCTCTTCCTCTCTCTCCCTCCCACTCTATCTAAACAAAAAATGGGAAAATGTCCTCGGGTGAGGATAAAAAAATAAATAAATAAATAAATAAAAATAATAAATCTAAGGCATATCTGCAGGGTCCAATAGAAAATAAATTACAAGTCATAGTTCTCATCACAAATCATATTCAGTCTTATTTCATTTTCCTTAGAAGGAGGTTGAAGGTCTGAGAAGGAGGCAGAAGGAAGAGTTACATCATTCAAAACCAAGGATAAGGAGAGTGATGAAGGAAAGTGACCTTGAACGTCTACCCTCATAGTTAGTCCTCTCTGTTGGAAGTACTCATCTATATCTTTGCTGTACTGAGAATACAAGTGGGTGCTAGCAAAATTCCAGTGTGTTACTGTGCCAAAGGACTCAATATTTCATCTTCAGTTATTTTGTTACCTTAACTTTTCTTCTTTCAGGGAATCAGAAAAGAGTAGATAATGAAAACTCTCGAATATCCAGGAGAACCCTGGTATAAATCCATCTCTATGTTATTCTAGTTAATACCATTCCATGTGCTTCTCCTACTGTCCAACCACTTCCATTCTCAATTTGTCAAATGTACCAGACAAGTTAATGTCTCAGATATTTCACACATATTAGTCTCAATGCCTAGAATATACTTTTCTCTATTCCTTACCTGGTTAGTGTAATATCTTTGGTTGAATTTTATTATGTCAGTTTAGCTAAAGGGGAATCACATTCCCTGGAATCCTCCTCCCCACATGGTTCCAAATTAGAAGTAAAGACAAAGAGATGTTTGGCAGGAGTTTAGAATGCAGAAGTGAAGCAACAGTGATACATTTTTTCATTTTCTCACTCAGACAGTTGATACAAGGAAAATGTGTGCTGGTGTTGTAGTTCACAGGTTTATTCTTCTCAGCTCTCTCTCCTTGTTTGCAAGAAGCAGCAATGTTCATTAAATGTTTTGTATGTGTGAATGGATGAAAAACGAAAGGATGGATACTTGTTAAAATGGTAGCTCTGAGGTTGATAAAAACAAAGAATTTAAAAAGAGATTGGTGGCTGGCTGAGCAGATAGGGGCTATTGAAAGGGATAAAGGCCCGCAAGAGGGCAGGATAAAAAATGAGTTACAATCTGAGACATGGACGAAAAAGATGACGAGATCAGTTCATGTGACTCCTCTGTGGAGACGATGGTGAAAAAAGAAGGAAGAATCAATATGAGATTCCTCATTCGATCAAAGGAACAGAATCACGAGGAGTGATATATAAGGAATTTCTTTTTTTTTCTTTTCTTTTTTTCTACTTACTTCGAGGACATTTTCTGCATTTATCTTCACATAGAGAGAGAGGAAGAGAGAGAGAGAAACATCGACGTGAGAGAGACACATCGAGTGGTTGCCACCTATACAACCCCAACTGGGGCCAGGGACAAACTGCAACTGAGGTATGTGCCCTTAGCAGGAACTGAACCCGGGACTCTCTGGTCTGTGGGCGACGCTCTAACCACTGAGCAAAACTGGCCAGGGCTATGAGGAGTTTCTTAATAGTGATCTGAGCATACATAATGTAGGAGCTGCTTTTTTTTTTAAATTTTATTTTTTCTTTATTGATTTTTAGAGAGAGAAGAAGGGAGAGGGAGAGACACAAATATCAATGAGAGAAAACATCAGTTGGCCACCTCCTGGATGCCCCCTACTGGGGATCAGGCCCACAACCTGGGCATGTGCCCTGACTGGGAATCAAACTGGCGACCTCTTTGTGCATGGGTCGATGCTCAACCACTGAGCCACAGTGGCTGGGCTATGGGAGCTGCTTAAGCCTGTGTAAGGCTTCCATGTTTGCATCTTACAGGCTGAAGTCAGTAGCAGGAAATTGGATGGATGTGAAGTGGGGAGAATGAGGATGCACTGGAACAGTGAGGAGGGACTGGAATTTGCATCAGTTTCTGATTTCTTGCAGCAGGAAGAATGGTGAAGCTGCAACCGATTTAAGATGGAGAACAGGTTTTAGGGAGTAAGATGTTGATTTTGAAGTTTTAAATTTAGATAGAAATTTCTGGATTAAAGTCAGGATTGGTGACACACACTAAATTAGATGTTTCAGACAGTGGTATTATTTCAAGCCATGACAGTAATTAAGGTAATCCAGGCAGATTGTAGAACTGAGTTAGCAAGTCCAAGGAATCCTTAAATATTTATGATGTAGGAGGGCAAGTAAAATATGAAGCTTAAGAGATTGAAAAAGATTTTCCATGCTTTGAGCATAAAGTGAAATTGTTTCAGGTCAGTGAACTGCACAAACATTAAGAGTAAACAAAGAATCAACACTTCATTCTCTGAACCGGCAGCCTCAGAACTCGGCCAACACCAGAAGTATTTAACATCCTTTATTTTCTTCTTTCTATTTGTTTCCCTCAGCCCTTGTGCTAAAATACTCATTGTAATGTTCCAACCCCCCTTCAGTAAGTTCAAACCTGAGTAGAAAAAATGCATTGTCTATATCAATAGTTCTTAAATTGGGGTAATTTTGCCCCTGAAAATACATTTGGCAATGTTTGGGGATTTTTTCCCCCTGGCATCTGGTGGGTAGAGCTCAGGAGGCTGCTAGGCAACCCACAACGCACAGGACAGCAGTCCCTGCCCCCAACAAAGAACCATCCAGCCCCAAAATGTCAATAGTTCTGAGGTTGAGAATCACTGGTTTGGAGAAATAATTTGCAAATAACTGTTTTTAGAACAAAATTAGCACAAGTTTCATTGAATTTTAACAGATTTTGTGCATTTACATGTATACAAATAAACAACTATGTGGTCAAATTGGTTGACAAAAAAATAAATAGTTCATTTGTTTCAGAATTCCTCAGAGTCTTAACAATATACAGGGACATTTTAAATCTCTTAAATGGTATTCTACATGTCCTGTTTCCCAAACTTAGCTGACTTTGGGGCCTATTTCTGATGAAACATGTTCAGGAACTAATGTTCTGCAAGAAAACTTTGGGAAACACTATTTTGGAGTCTGGGAACTGAATCTTAGAATATAAGAGACACAATAATATAGGTATTGCCTCCTGAAAAGTTTATTAAAAGATAAGCATGCAGTCTGGCTGGTGTGGCTCGGTGGATTGAGCATTGTTCCATGGACTGAGAGGTTCTAGTTGGATTCTCGGTCGGGCACCTGCCCCGGTTGCGGGCTCGATCTCCAGCAGGAGATGTGCAGGAGGCAGCCGATTGATGTTTCTCTCTCACGTCGATGTTTCTATTTCTCTCTCTCTCTAAAAAAAAAAAAATCAATAAAAAAACATATTTAAAAAAAATGAACATGCAGAGCTGTCATTTAACTTCAGGTCTGTTTGGTCTATTACTCCAAGTCCAAGAAGCAGTGGGCTGTGCAGGGCTTTAACTTAGAACTGAGTTATTAACAAGATTTTGATTTTGATAAAAATATATAACTTTAAGAATGTTTTTACAAATTTAAAACATAATATCT